>CM034708.1:208136759-208154026 GCA_020142125.1 Phrynosoma platyrhinos
GGACTGGATGGCCCTTGTGGTCTCTTCCAACTCTATGATTCTATAATAGCTTCTTCTTCAGATAGTTGTTAAAAATTGTCAATTGAATGTGGAAATTTGTTCTTCCTTCCTTTTTTTCTTAAGCAGAGGTCTCACAAAGTCAAACAGGAAGATAAACTAGTGAAATGTCAGAAATGAAAACATAGGCTTCCAAAGGATTGAGCAGAGACCAAACTAAAGTATGTAGGAAAACAGAAAACCCAACCTGTTTGTTAAAATGGGAATCATAGCCATATTTATTAGTATGTGGAAACTCATTTCACACTTGATTTTGGATAAAAAATAAGGCATTTGCTTGTTTGTTTTTAAAAATCTAGGTTTCAAGAAATCCCAGAAATGTCAGTACTGAAAGGCTTCTGTTGTCAGTTGATGCAAGATTCCATGATGCTTGGAACTGATGGAAAAGCACTAACTTGTCATTTTTCCATCCTGTTTTGGAACAGGTTCCAGAGTCTTCTTTGGTCTCGGAAAGCATTTGTGGACAGTGTTAAAGTCTACAACCAGAGCTACATATATATGCCAGCCTTTTCCATGAAAGCGGGGACAGAGCCCTCTCTCCGGGTCTACTATACCCTAGCAGATGTTGGCGCTAGGCAAACAGTAATCTTTGCCAACCCAAACTTTCTACGTGACATTGGGAAATTCTGGAAGAGTAAAGGAATTCATGGAAAGCGGCTGTCAACGGGCCTCTTTCTGGTCAGCGCAGCCTTGGGCTTCTGCGAAGAAGTAACAATTTATGGCTTCTGGCCTTTTTCAATGGACCTGCATGGAAGATTCATCAGCCATCATTATTATGACAATGTCTTGCCAGATTCAGGCTTCCATGCTATGCCAGAGGAATTCTTACAACTATGGTTCCTTCACAAAAAAGGTGTATTGCGAATGCAGCTTGAACACTGTGAAGACTCTGTATTTCACCCTGCATCCTGAGAACCACAAGAAAGGTCAGGGGGAGCTTGTTTGTTTCATGCTGTATGAAAAACAACAACCTAGAAGAGGAGATGGGGAAAGAAATAACCAAACCCAGAGCTGCATGGATCTCTACATTTAAGAAAATCATGCCATTAACAACTTGAAGGTGAACTGAAGAATTAAGAGTCCTCACATGCCATGTTCTGTGAGGTCCTTGATGGATGTTATTCAGTAAAATGACAGAATTCGACTGGTTGATGCCAAGGTTGTAATACAAGGGCATGAAGGGGTTGGGATAGAATTACAAAGGGCTTTCAGTGACAGTGCTGAATATTTCATGTTGCTCAGATTTTAAGACTGATACCCATACAATTGGGAATTTCTTTAATGTCATTTCTTTCTTTGTTTCCAAAGCTGGATCTTGAAAGGTGCCTGAAGCCACCCATTCCTATTTTCTTCAAGAATCATTGAACAAATTGCAGAACTGTGCCAATTTTCTCTCCTCTTTCTCTGTGTGTGGAAGAAACAAAAATGATCAACAACTTATTTCAGTAGTAGGATCAGTAGTAGGAGCCCTTGTAGCACAAACTGGAAAATGGTTTTGTTTTTGTTTTTTGAAAAAATGTGATTTTTTTTTAAGCAAAATATTTATTTTTTATGAAATGGTAGCCCAGATTTTTTCCACATAGGTGTATTGCTGTAAAGTACAGTTCTTGTTAGGTAGTCAAGGTTGCTCCTGGTCATAAAACTATCATGCATCCTTTCATGCAACATTGAACTAACCCACAATTCTGAGCTGGCCTCACTATATCAAAATGCCACATAATTTGCTTTATGATAAAAACGAAACAAAGCACCTCAGCCTATTTTGTATGCTGCCAGTCCTGGGTTTTGTAGAAGCTGTCTTGAGCCAATTTTGTGATGTCTGAACATTACGTGCCATGTTTATTTTATGTGCATCATCCTGCATTCCTTCACATGTCCTGGACTCACCAAGAAGGTCACGCGTTGTTCTTGTAGGTTATGCATTCCATGGAACTTGGAAAAGTTTATATCAAAAAGTAAATACATCTACAGTTTCAAGCTCCCCCACCCATTCGAGTTATAGCTGCATTTTACAAATTGGTTCGTTATTATTAAAAAGTAATTAAAGCATTCACTTTTCAAGCAGCTTTCTTTTAAATATTGGAAAGCTATAAACTGCGGGCCTGTGAGGTAACCAGCTGGCTGTCTACCCATTACTGTAAAGGTAACTAAACCCATTACAATTGCACTGCAGAAAGAGTGATTTATCTCTTGCCACATTAACATTGTAATGCAATTTAATTATGTATGGCATGCCTTAGTTATTTCAAAAAGAAATTAATTACAGTGAATGTTATTTGTAACTAGTTATTTGCAATCCCTTGTCAAATCTGATTTCAGACTTTGGGGAAAGAGCTACAAGTAAATGGAAGAGCACATTCTTTGCAAGTAAATGGTTTCATGTTCATTCCCTAGTTCAATCCAATGTGGTAGTTTCAATCATTGAAGAGTTTCTTCCAGGGAAAATAGACTATACTAGAACAAATAATTGGTTCAACATAAACCATTTTATCTACAAAAATGTCAGTTTCTCATGTCTAAATTTACTTCGATCCAGGTAAATGATACTGAGCCATATTCAGTTTAATTCCATTATGATAAAACTCACTTCCCTTAAAACCCCTGAGTTTATCAGGTTGCTTTAAACATTAAACTGTGAAATGAGTAAGTGTAATGAGAAAGCCAAGATTACCCATTAAGTAAATTGTACAACATGGAGATGCTACCACATCAAGAGTTCGATAAACCAACATTGCCTGTGAAATGAACTGAGAATATGAGAATGCCAACAACATATTTCCAGAGCTTAATTAAGTTGCTTTTTTGTAGAACAAGTTCCAGAATCCCCCAGCCAGCATGGCCAAGTTGCTTTTGCAAGTTATATATTATCCATTGTCAATCTTGAAGAAATTTTTTTCCCCACAAATGCTTCTCCACTTTCTCCTCCGTAGATTTTGATATCACACGTTTTCTATCTGTTCTTCAGCTGCTTGCATATTTATTGAATTTTCATTGATTTTTTTGTGGTCTCACCTTTAAAAAAAATAAAGTATGCCTTCCCCACCCCCCACCCCCACCCCCCACAGCAAAATAGCTGTTTTATGCATATGTAGATCTGTGCAGTTAATTGACTCAGATTTGTTTAATTTTAATTTATAATTGATTATAAATAAATCTGCATATGAATAAAATTACTGTTTTGCAAACAAAGGCATACTTTTTTAATGGCACATGTACATGTTTCGGGAAGTGCTGTCTTCATAGGTAGAGAATGAGCCATATTGGATGCCATGTTGCCTACAGTGTGTAATGCATCTTCTCAGATGAGACTTATCTTCCATTTTGTGTTGAAGACTAATTTCTATTGAAGACTAATTTCTGTTGAAGAATAGTTAATTAACATTTCTGGGTTTTGTTTTTTTAAAATGTGTTCACCCATTAATCAAATAAGCCTTAGTCAATTAAATGTCAGTGTACTTGCCGCCCAATGATATTTGATTTTTCAGAGTTTATTTTGCAATATTGGATCACTGGTGTGTTCAGAAAGTAATGTTGGGGTTTTTTTTAGTACAGTATCTGACAGTTGGCAGCCTACGTTATTTTATATTTGATATTTGCCAAAATAAGATCATCCAAGGAACTCCATACTTTTTCATATTAGAACTTAAAATGTAAAATAGGAAATTCTGTGTTTAAAATATTTGCATTCTTTTAGTCCCAGTTTGGTGTACGTCATGTTTTGCAATGACTAACAACATGGACATAATTCCTTTTAAGTCTGCCTCCCACTCTGGGGTAATTTTTCGACATAAGCAGTAATAGAGAATGTTTCCTCATCTGTTAACTGATCTTGGACATTTTTTTGCATTGTGTTTATACGGTTATAACTAGAATCATCAGGGTAATAGTGAAAGTTAGTTACACTTTGTTTTTGCTGAGCATCCTATGAGCACTTTCCTTCTATAAAACATACCAGTGATTATCAGAGGAACTGGAAACATGAATGAAAATGTTTGCAGCATGGCACCTATTAAGAATAAGGCAATGCTTTCTGAAATGATTTTTGACATTTTACATCCAAATCTGGGCATGTGGCACCATCACAAAGCCATTTCAGATTGATGTCAAGAATGATAGCCATTATTCTGAACTGGGACTGGGACTGGCTATATGGCGTCATGGTATCACAACAAACAAAATCAGATCCTGGATAAGCTGGAGTTCTCGTTTGAAGGAGGTACAGTTAAATGAATATGATTTAAGCTGGAACAACAGCTGATAAGGATTGTCGGTACTAGTGAACAGAAACAAAAAGGTTAATGGTGGCAGCCATTTCAATTTTCAGTACAGCATTATGTCAGTAGCTTACTAGCTTGTATATAGAGTACAGCATGCTCCTGTTGGGGAATTTGGATGTAGATGGTAAAACAAACAGGCCATTGAGGGTTTTTCAAGTAAGCTGTATTGAGAATATTCTTAGAAACATTATAAACTCCATACCTAAAGATATAAAAAGACAGTGGGACTAACAATTGTTTGCAAGCCTATATATCCTACAGGCATACTTGCTAGGAGTCTGGGTAGCATGCAGCTCTTTCTGAGTGTACATGAAGAATCACCCCTGGTATTGTTACCTCGTTATGCATGAAATGGCCCCAAATATGCACATATATTTTAAAAAGTGTGTGCATGAGCAGGGGATAATGATTTGTACTATGATGGTCAACCATTAGAGCATACATACCTAGCCACATTCCAGTTCCAGCAACTGCACATATGCATTTTTTTTTGCACTTACCTAGAACTGACCCATGTATTTTGAACAAGCACATTGGTTCAATCCTTTTGGGATTCTACAGCTTTGGAAATCAATGTTGTATCACACATTGAGATATTTCTTCCACATCTTTAACAAGTCAGGCTCAGTCAGACAACTAGGGTACAACCTTGTCTCATGGTGTGCTAGTTTTCTAGGAGTGGGGAGTTTTTGGTAGGGATATGATGAACTGTCCACTTGCATAAACCTGAGAGCATGCATTTAGTATCTTTCAGATAGATAGATAGATAGATAGATGTGGTATGAATACAAAAGATTCAGGCAACGTGTCAGTCTTGAAGGATTAGATTTCATTCATGTAGGATTAGATTTATCACTTTTACCTCAGGGGCTCTTGTGGGTCAAGAGGTGATAAATGCCTGGAATAAATAAATATCATAAACAGCTGTATATCTCTTAGAGAATAATAATCAGTGGCCCAAACATTTGCCATTCCTCTTTTTCCAGATTTGTTCTAAATGAAATAGACACTTATTACTATGTATGGGGTCTTCACATAAGGTGAATACAACTCTGAGCTATAGAACTGAATTAATCCACCTGACAAACATTTAATATTGGGACTTCAAAAGGAAGTTCCATGTGTTTATTATTTTGTGGCAACTTTCTCTGCCTGCAAGAGTAGACTTGTAGTATTTGTAGATAAGTAACTTACATAGCACCATTTGGCTCAGTGATTAAGTCAGTACAGTTGACTTCAGCAAATGGTTGGGTCATACGAATGGTTTGGAATCAAATGAACTTTTCTTCCAGAATGAGGAGTGATTCCATCAGTGGAAGGAGTCATTTTATTAGAGGAAGACTTCTTCTGTTGAAGGAGATTTCTTTTGACAGAGGAAGGGAACTCTTGTATATCCATTATTGGCACATAGATTGTGGATCTTAATGATACGCTTGGAAGATGTTGTTGAGTCCAGAAGTTGGAAGATTGATAAATGGTGGTGGTGGTGGGGATGAAGAACACCACCATATTTTCTTTCCTTGGTGTCACTAGCAAAGAAAAAAGTCAGAAAAAAGTAAACATGGTTAAGAGTCATGGCCGCAATTCTATATCCCAATTTTCATTGTGTAACTTTACTCATACTTAGCTACCTAGCAGAGGTGCTATGAAACCCCCAAGTGAATTGTGAAGATGGATATCAGGGCACCAGTAAGAGTGTCCCAATGCTCACTGGGATCTACCAGCTGACACCCCCTAGCCGGTATCATGATGTGCATCAGCCCTTGTTGAATATGGACATTGTGAAACTGCTCAGTTCCTCAGATATAAGTCCACTTACGTAGATGTAAGTCTCATATTGATTTTCAGCCCACACTGTATAATGAGCAAAGGAGAAGAGGTTCAACATTTTGATATCTGTAGGAAGCTGAAAAGTTTTGTTGCTGAATACAGATAATGCCACAGTGCAGCAGGAAGGAGATGTGGTTTAATGTGTCAAATAATGGCCAGCTCTTTATATATATATTCTCCCACTTGAAAAGCTGTAGTATTTTCATCAGACTTTTAAATGCTCTCTCATTTTCAATTTATTCCTGTGGCCTCTTCCATTTTGATTATCCTTAGTCCAAGACATTCTTAGAAGGATAAACAGCCCTTGAGGGCTGCTCTTAAAAAAATTAAAAGGCAAGTGAAATGTAAAACGAAAGAAAGAAATGTCACAAGCTTACATAATGTCGCCTCTCTCACTGCAATCAGCAAATTATGTAAGAATCTTCATTTCAGGACTACTATGGATTTCTCAGTACTGAAAGGCTCAATACTAAAAGGACTGTTTCATATTTCAGTATTGGTCAGAAACTGGACTGTACTCTAATGATCATAAAGATTTTTCTTCTGTCACCCCCTCCTTTAAGGTGTTTGTTATGGAAGCCAGCCCAGCCTGGCATCTTTCAGATATATCAGACTACAACTCCCATTGTCTATGCTAGATGGATGGAGGATATCATGTTGAAGTAAGCTGTTTAATGGATTAGGGAGAGGGAATGATTTCATTGACATCAGCCTTTGCTGTGATTGTTGGAGAGAGACCTTAGGGACATAGCTTAGGTAACATGTTAGATCCAGAGCAGGATGACCAAAATGGCAACAAGTGTAAAAACTAAGCCCTATGAGGAACAGTTAGTTGAGGGTATGTTAAGTTGGGAGAAGAGAAGACAGATATGATAGCCATCTTTAAATATCTGAGGACTGTCAGGTATATGATCGATCAAACGTTTTCTGCTGCTCCAGAGGATAGGACCCAAAGCAAGAGATTCAAATTACAAGAAAAGAGATTCTCACTAAACATTAGGAGAGACTTTTTGAGCTTTTCAACAGTGGAATATCAGAGTTTCAACAGAATTTAGTGGACTTTCCTTCATTGGAGGCTTTTAATCAGAGGCTTTTAATGACCACCTTGAGCAGTGTATTCCCACACTGGTGGAGAGCTGGAGTTTATGGCCTTTGACATTCCCTCCAAATCTATGATTCTATGTTTATTGAAGATATTCAGGGATCTCTGAAGCACAGGTGAACGAACCCCTAACAAAGACATCCTTGAAGATAAGGAGGGGAAATCTGCCTGTATGTAGGCCTCCCTTGCTCAAACACAAGTGCTTTACTTATAGGGTTCTTCATGTCATGCCTCTTCACTAGTTGTTTCAGAAAGTGCATATCCACATTCTAAGCATTAAAAAGGTACTGTCATCATTGGCCGAGCTGGCCTATAATCAGCTAGTTATGGAGATTTTTTTTTTAAATTATTGATTAAAATACAAACACATATAACAAAACATACAATTATATATAGCAAATACAACTACTTCCTTGTCTATCATGTCTTGCTAAACTGCCCATGTTGAATCACTTTGTTTATACTAAAATCTATTTTGTTGTCATGCTATTTTTCAGCACATGTCAATATATCTATATTATACTTGATCTTTGTTAAACTTATCTATATCATATCTTTTATCGTGGAGTTCCTTAACTTATTCTAATTCTATCATATAATGTATCCCCCATTAACGTCGTCAATACTCTATCATTGGATTCCAATCTTTTTTAAAACAGTCCATTTCTTTTCTTTTTATCATACGCATAAGTCTATCCATTTCCATAAGGTCATGAATTTTCATAAACCAATCTTTAATAGTGGGAATTTTTTCTAATTTCCATTTCGCCACGTAGTTAATTCAATTTCCTGAATTCTTTTTCCAAATTTTCTTCTGTGATTATTCCCAATAGAAACATCTTTGGGTCTAAATTTAATTGTATATTCAATATTTTGCTCATTTCTTTGTGAATACTTCTCCAATAATTTTTTGCTTCTTTGCAATTCCGCCACAGTTGGTAAAAGGTACCTACCTTCTTTCCACATTTCCAACACTTATTCATTTGGTTCTTTCTCATCTTAGCTAATTTATACGAGGTGAAGTACCAACAAAATTGCATTTTATAAAAACATTATTTGATGTCATAGTTCAAGGTGTATTTTAATCTTTTCCTCCAACATTTTCCCCATTGTTCAAGATTGATACTATGTCCAAAATTCTGCACCCATTTTATCATATGTGGTTTTATCATCTCTTTTTCCATTTCTATTTTTAGGAGCATTTTATAAAGTTTAGATATCTTATGTTTGTCCTCAGCAACTATTATATCTTCAAAATCTTTATCCATTATTCCTATATTTTTAATCTCCTTATGCATTAGAAAGCATTCCTTTAATTGTCGGTAGGTAAACCAGTTACAATTATGTCCTTTCCAAGTTAGTTGTTCTTGTGTTTTAATAGTCATATTTGGGGCTTCACCCACTATTAAATCTTTATAAGTCAACAACCTGTTTTTGCTCATTTTATCATTTCTCAGAAAGGCCTCATTTATTGATGTCCATTTAGGGATATTATCTTCCTATTTATTCTTGACTGTTTCCCAAATTCTTAATAAAGCTCGTATTAAATAATGATCATTAAAATCCTTTGCACTTTAATATTATCATATATCAAATACCCATGCTATCCATATATGTTGTCATATCTTTCCAATTTTAAGTTTCTCTCATTATCCAATCAAGTAACCAATATAAACTGCATGCATAATAATAAGTTTTTAAATCTGGTAGGCCCATACCCCCTCTAATTACCTCATCTTGCTTTAATTTCATCCTTACCCTTGGTTTTCTCCCTCCCCAAATAAAATTTGATAAGTCTTTTTGCCATTTCCTAAAAGGGAAATCATTAATCAAAATGGGAGCATTTTGAAATAAAAAAATCATCTTTGGTAATACATTCATTTTTATGGTTGCAGTTTTACCCATCCATGATAATTTCAATTTCTTCCATCTATCTAAGTCTTTTCTAATTTCGCCCCATACTTTCTCATAGATATTCTTATAAATATCAGAGTTTTTCATTGTAAAGTTTATCCCCAAGTATATTTCTTTCCTTTCTTCTTGAAATTTCGATTTCTCCTTTAAGCACTTTTTCTCTTCCTTTGTTAGATTTATTAATAACATGGTCATCTTTTCTCTGTTTATCTTAAGGCCAGTTGCTTCCCCATATTTCTTTAAAGTTAATAAAAGTTTATCAATGCTTTCCAATGGGTTGGATATTGATACCATCAAGTCATTGGCAAAAGCCCACACTTTGAATTCCTCTCCTTTTAATTTTATTCCTTGAATCATCTTTTCTTCTCAAATTTTATTCATTAAAACTTCACAATTTAATATAAATAGTAGTGGGGACAATGGGCACCCCTGTCTAACACCCTTCTGAATTTTGAAGCATTTAGTAGATTCTCCCTTTATTAATAAGATGGCTTCCTGATTATGGTAAATTGATTTTATCCATCTTAAAAAATTATGTGCTGTATCCAGTTTATCCAGCATTACCAGAATAAAATTCTAATTTAAATTTTTGAATGCTTTTTCAATATCAAAGAAAAAAATTGCCAATTTCTTGTCTATATTCTTACCATGATATTTATTAAATTTATTAGATTTCTGGTATTGTCTTTGATCATTCTATCCAGTAAAAATCCTGCTTGATCATCGTGTATCCAGTTCTTCAACCATCTCTTCAACCTATTTGCCATGATATTTGCAAAAATTTTGTAATCACAATTCAATAATGAAATAGACCTATAATTCTTTGGGTCCAATTTATCTCTATTTTCCTTGGGGATAAACATTATATTAGCTTGTAACCATGTTGCGGGTATTTTACCATCTAGGACCTCATTTATA
Source organism: Phrynosoma platyrhinos (assembly GCA_020142125.1). Lineage (NCBI taxonomy): Eukaryota > Metazoa > Chordata > Lepidosauria > Squamata > Phrynosomatidae > Phrynosoma > Phrynosoma platyrhinos. The sequence goes on from CM034708.1 coordinate 208,146,858, forward strand.
GTTTTCTGTAGGGGAACTGCTAATTGATATGCAAAAGTTTTGTAATATTCTGGGGTGAAGCCATCTGGGCCTTGGGACTTATCAACTTTAATTTTATTTATTGTCTCTAATATCTCTTGAACCTCATTTTTTTTTATTCAACTCTTCTTTATACTCATCCATTATTTTGGTCAAATTCAATTGTTCTACATATTGTTTTATTTTTTCTAATCTATTCTCTTGTACTTTGTATAGATTCGAGTTATGGAAATTTTGATGGCCAGTTTTTTTATACACGAAGAAAGGGTGAATGTATATTCAGTCATGTATATTCCAGGAAAGTCAGGACCAAATGAAACTTCAATTCCATTGTACCATTGGCATTTTGTCTTACTTGTTTCTGCACATGAGAGTTCCATGCTTGCTGTAAGGCACATGTAGAGCTTCTATGGTTGCAGCCATTCCTATTCAATTTAGTGGACAAGCTAATTTCTTGAAATCCTCATTCATGCCTCACATGTTACCAGGATACCCGTATATTCAGGTGAAGCAATTGCAACTCAGAGAAACCCAGAATAATACCTGGAAAAAGAGATGATGTGAGCAAGTCCTGGCTTCTTGTGTTTAAATATCTTAGCAAGCATGAAGTTCCTTGCCATAGAAATTAATGGGTTGGCCATTGCAAATGTTCATGTACATCAGAGGTGTTATCCTTGATGGAAATCATATCACAATTGGCCATACATAAACTATTTCTTCTTGGTTTAAATACAAGATAAAAAATAGCATATCTTTTACTGAGCTGATTTACTATGAGTGCAAGAATCATTCCGAGATAATTTCATAATGTCTGGATATACTTGTGCTTTGGTAAATTTGAACCAATCTCTCAACAGGTCTTGGCAAAAATGTGAAGCCTGTTAAGAGTGAATTCTCACCAAAGAATTGTTATTAATCATAATGTGTATTTTATATTGCATTTATTGAGCCAGTCTTGACAATAATGTTATGAGATAATTCACCTTTGTGTCCTCATTTTATTGATGAGAAAGTGGTAAGATAAGAGTGGATCAGTCTTATCCTATTTAGAATATCCCATAGGTCAAAGACTGAGCATGGTTTTGTGTCACCTTTCTGCAAAATGGTCAGATTTGAATCCTTTGAATCTTGCAGAACACATTAACTCCAAATATAAAACCTCATTTTTGGTTTAAATTTGGATTTCCCAATAAAATTACAATTAAAGAAAAATCAGAAAAAGTGTCAGAATATGTCATTGCTGCTTAATTTGGAAATGGTAAACAAAGATTATGTATGGCTAAAAACAGACCTGAGAATTCTCCAGTTTGGTTAAACACTTAAGATTCCAGCATTAATTGTTAGGAATTTGCCCAAATAGTTAGGGATAAACTGAGACATCTAAATTTTTCCAAAGTTATCAAAGCAAGTGAAACTTCCACTGGAGTCTTACCAAGCCAGGGGAATGAATCCATTCAGTCTCCACAAAAGAAAATATTGGCAGTTTCTACAACCCAGTGCTATTTTTTAAGTAGAGCTTATCCAGTAGACTTAATCTTAAAGAACTATCACATTTGTGGAAGCAATTATATCAGAGCCAGCCATGATATTAACAAATGGGTGATTGTTATAAAAGGTGCCTCTTGGTGATTAAAGATGTTCTTCAAACAAAAATCAAAAGGAGAAAGTGTCAGTCGTCAATGATAGCTTAATATAGCATAGCATGTGTATGTCAAATGTATACAGTTGCATGTGATTATAACAATATTGCACTCAGATCTGAGAGTTGTTCCTCAGAAACTTGTTTTGTCAAAATGACAAAGGAGAGGGCAACTTGGAGAACACAAACCTTGTTTTTCTGTCTTTGTTTTTTCTTTATTTTTCCCCCCTTACTTTCATCTTTTTTTTTAAAAAAAGTCATGGTACTGAAGTATGGTGTAGTGGTTTGAGTGTTGGAGTACAACTCTGGAGATCAGGGTTCAAATCTCTGTTTGGCCTTGAAAACCACTGGGTGACCTTGGGCAAGTTACACACTTTGAGCCCTCAGAAACCCGTGTGAAAGGATTGCCTTAAGGCCTCCATAAGTTGGAAACAACCTGAAGGCACACAACAACAACAAATGTATCTATGCATACCTACACTTTCTGTTGGCTTTCCTCATACTTTCTCAGAAGGTTTGCCTCAACAGAAATTTCCACATTCAAATAAATAAATAAATAAATAACAAAGGTGAATTTTTGGCTTTCCAGATGTTGATGTAAAAGGACACCCGCATTATACTTGGCCATTATACAGGCTGGCTGTGGCTGATGGGAATCTGAGTTCCCCGAGATCTTGAAGGCCACAAATCATCCTGGCTGGTTTTAAAGTAAAGAGTTGTTTATTGTTATTAACTTTTTAACATATCCCACTTTGAATCCAAAACCTGGACTCAAGGCGGCTTACAAATGGAAACAAAGGGAATACAGTTGAAATATGCAAAATATCAACATTAACATGGAACTAGACTGCCAGTAACAGATAGATACTTGAAAACTTACAATTAAAATAATAAAAAGTTGGTCCTCTGTATCCACACATTCTTTATCCATGGATCCAACCAAATGAACCTTGATTTTGCTCTTTTATATAAAGTGCATCATTTTATTATGCTATTGTATTTAATGGGACTTGAGCATCCAAATATTTTGGTATCCACAAGGGGTCCTGGAACCAAACTCCAGTGAATACAAAGGGTCCACTACACAGTATGCTGTTGAACACTATTGTAAACCTTGTCTTCAAAAACATCCAGTTGTCAAAAACCTGTCTGAACTTTTTACCAGCTGGTGACAGCAAGGAGAGAGGTGCATTTTAGGGTGATAGGAAGGGAATTCTAGAGCATTGGACAGCCCCTGAGAAGGCCCTGTCTCACATCCCTACCTGGGATAGAGCTACATCTGCACTGCAGAATTAATGCTGTTTGAAACCATTTTAACTGCCATGGCTCAATCCTATTAAATTCTGAGATTTGTAGTTTTGTGAGATAGTTAGCCTTCTCTGTCAGAGAGCTCTGGTGCCACAACAAACTGTTGCAGGATTGCATAGGAAGGAGCCATGGCTTAAGAGCATGTGACTTGCCAAAGGTCACCCAGTGGCTTACATGACTGAGCTGGGAATCGAACCCTGGTCTCCATACATATACATATGTAAGTACCCTATGTAGAAGAGTGTGGAGCACCAAAATGTCAGGGGGCTCTAGGGCTGAAGGAGATTCCTACAGTCCTCCTGCAGTGGTATAGTAAGACCCTGCTTTTAATGATTTTTAAAAATAAAAACAACTTTTAAATGATTTTAGTCTGTATTTGGAAGGCATTATCTAAGGTGCTCATCACAACATAAATAGGAGATAAGCTTCTATCCTTGAAACACATTGAAATCCTGAGGTTCCAGATCTCTCCCCCTTAGCATTTGCTGTGACATGAAAAATGTATGCAAGTTTTACAAACTGGATGCTGTGTCAAACTGATGTGAATTCTTAATAGGAGAAATCTGTGATTCACCTATGCTTTCGACACGCCATGGGGGCTCTGGGGCCTTTTTTGTAAACAATAGAAACTGTATTGTCAGAGGGTCAGGTTGCACCTGACTTTACAAATGTCTGTCAACCTCATGAGAGTATTGACATTTTTCTTTAATGTAAAGGAGCCATGCCTTTGTCCACCATATTGGGACCAGAGCATTGGGGAAATGGGCTGGCTCATTCCCCCCCCCCCCCCCCCCCCGTCTCTGCATCCCACTGATCGCCGTTTGCTTCCAAAATGCTATTGGCTTGTACTCCCATTGTGGGAGAAAGCTGGGATAAAAAAATCTTTGAAATAAATAAATAATAAATATTTGCAGGCTTATGGTGCAAATTGCAAATTTGGAGGGCATTCTGCAGGAATTCTTTCCCACCCATCCCACATCATCATTCTGAATAGGAGTGAAAAATGCCTTTAAAGTACCATATCATTTAAGTTGGAAGTTTTACTGTTAAAACCAAAATGGCTTACTTTTCAACATAGTTCAGCATCATCCGAGCAGTGTATGCATGCCACTATTCTGCAGAAATGGCACAAATATATGGCACACCTCTGCTTCCTGAGATGCCTACTTTTAATTTAAAACAAATAAAATTCTAGCCCTTATGGCTGCAAAAATGCATTTCAAGGTATGTGGGTCATGCCTGTTGGATAATACTTTTGGGGTGTGTGTGCATTTGTGTTTAGGGATTTTAGTGCCCTGTCCTACCCTTTACCCATCTCTAGTCAGCATACATAAGACTTAAGCCATATCTCTCCCCCCCATTTAGTTCAACAGACTCTAAAATTGGTTAACTTTTAGCAGGTTGTGCCCACTGTTTGTTGGTATAAACTGTTAACAAAGATTTGAGTTTATCTTGCTTTCTTTGGCAATAAAATTGGTTTTCGTTCTTTCCATTCATTCTTGTGTTTTGTGTAGTTCTCCTCCAATGAATCCTTTTTGGTGAGTGAGATGCTCCCTGTTGCTCTGTCCAAACAACATGTGAGGTGTCTTAGGCTAACCAAGACTGTGTTGTTGTTACATTTATTCATGATATCTTTGGAGCATATTGTAATAAAAAAAAAAAAAAGAGATGAGGAACATGCAGCATTCCAAATGTTTCAGGTCCATCATTTCTATAATCCTTTGCAATGTGGTATGTGGATAAAAGTTTATGGAAGTTGAGGTCCAGCACCATTTGGAAGGCCATGACTTCCTCAGGCCTATCATAAAAGTTTTGTACGAAATTTGTCAAACACAGTTTATTATGTTCATGGACATGGAGAAGAATGAACCTATGTTTTATACTTTTATTGTGGATTCCTCCTTCCCCCTTATTTCTCAAACAATGCATACAACTGGAAGAGACATGCTTATTGCTTTGTTTCATGTTTCAGGAATGGCCAAAAGGAAAAGTTTATGTTAATTATTATTATTTTGGTGTTCATCAGCCAAAACAATAAACGATTCTGTTTTTAGACATTAAAAGACTTATTTTGGAATGGAATGTTTGGGGTCATGGTGTATGACTATTCTTTGTTTTTTTCTGCAGAACGTTTTCAGTATTTGTTTGTTTATTGAATGTATATCCTGGGATTCGAGGTGGCGTACAATAATTCAACAAAGATGCTGCTGAAACTTTAATTTACTAAAGTTAAAAAGGAATTAAACACCTGTGTTATTGAAAACGTGCTTAAAACCAATTAAAAACACTTAAAACATATTTAAAACATAATCAGAATTCAAAATTCAAAAGCTTGCCTAAATAAAAACATTGCTTCACCTGTGGAAGGGAGTTTTGCAGTCTGGGTGCAGCCATGGAGAAGACTCTCTTCTGAATTTAGTATGCATACTTTAATAATAATAATAATAATAATAATAATAATAATAATATAGTTTATTTATATATCCCACCTCTCCCTGCGGATTGAGGCGGGAGCACAAAATAAAAGAAAATACAATAAGCTAAAACATGACAATAAAACCACAATAAAACAGCGACATAATTAATAGAATTACTTTTAAAATTTTTTGCAAAATTACAAAATATTAAATTACAGTGGAATTACTAATATGAGTAATTTTAATATTTCAGTATGAGTATTTATTTTAGCATGACTCATTTTATTATCCCTTTGAAAACTATGATTGTTAAGCTGGGTCTGCATATTGATCTTAAGAATGTGCAGAGTATACCTCTCCAGAAAACACAAAATTTCATCTTAAATCTGCAGATCTAAATTGGACAGTTTTATCTAACTCCTATTAGTAAACACACCCTGTTCCACTGTGAATAAAAAGCTCATCGTGAAATCTTAATGGGTCATACGAGGTAGCATAATATGACACTTGAGGAGGAAAGTCAAACGTTGTGGCATAGATTTCTCCCCCACTGGTAGACAACAGATCAGTAACCTCTCCGGGAGGAAGTAAATTGGAGTTGTCAGCATGTTAGCTGGTTCTTGGAGTAAGGCAGTACCTTTGTCGATGGACATTTATTATTTTTAGACATGGAGTTAATCAAGAATCTCCTTCAGCTTGGATATTTGCTCTTTCAATCTGATGCTGCAAATAGTTTGGTTGAGGTTCATTTTGGTTTTTTAAAGAGAAGCTTATTTGAAATTTTCCATAAACTAGTTCTTTGTTTTAAGAGCCATGTCAAGGATGTAAGAGCGTAAACAAATCTTTTGACCGAAAGCTTAGATTGAATTCAGAGAACTACAGAGGCTGTGTGTCACTGACAGAGAAAGCTAAATAGCTCACAAAACCACAAATCCAAGAATTCCTTACCATTGAGCCATGGCAGTTAAAGTGGTATCAAACGGCATTAATTCTGCAGTGCAGATGCATCCTACTTTCAGTATGATAAGGATGATTCATCTCATTTTAAGTGATACTTGAAAATTTTCTCTAAGTACAGACAAGAGTATAGTAATGCAGGGCTCACAGGGCAAAGCATCTCCACTTTGATTAGCAAGGACTGTCATTTGGATGATCATCGCCTGAACATTGACAAGAGGAATGTGCCCCTCTTGGTACTTTTGGAAAGTGGTATCTGATACCATCAATCATGGTATGTTTCTGGAACACACAAGGTGTTTGGGAATCAGAGACATTGGTTCTGGTTCTATCTCTCAGGTTCCAGATAGTGGTGTTTGGGAACAGCAGCTTCTCAACAACAACAAAAAGAGCTGTTATATAGTATTGCACAAGGTGCCATTCTATCCCCAAAACTATTTAATGTCCATATGAAATTGTTGGGAGATATCATGCAGAGGTATGGGGCAGGGTACTATCAGTATGCCATAACACATATATTTCTCCATGATTTCAAAAAATAGCATCAGCTAAGGATAATATATCTCCTCTGAATGAATGCCTGGAGGAGACAATGAATTGGATGAGGAAAAACAAACTGAAACTGAATCTAGACAAGATGGAAGTGCTTTTATTGTTAAAGGTTAGTGCCTTTGTACCTCTCGGTGGCATTTGATACCATCAACCATGGAGCCTGGACCATCAACCATTAATCTGGAGTTGGAGGTGTGTGAACCAGTCCTACATTCTCCTTGAAAGACTTTGGGGGGAAGCAGACCAGGGCGTCAGAGACGCCCTGGGACGGTGCACCG
>CM034708.1:208180650-208204990 GCA_020142125.1 Phrynosoma platyrhinos
AATGCTCAAACCACTATGCCACAGTGGACTTACTGAATCAATTGCTAAACAGTAGACATGAACACTTTGTGAATCCCATTGCTTCAGTGAGTTTACTGTCAGATTAGCATACTGCCCAACATTTCACAGATGAAAAGTGGGAGACATATATCCAAGCAACATCAGAGGGTACAAGATGGCAAAAGCTATTATTAATAAGGAAGAACGCAGCACTTTGCTTTTGCCTGGGTCTACTGGGAAGGGCAAGATTCTGTCCTCTCCTCTCTCCTTCCCAAGGAGTTAAGGGAGTGCACAGCACTTCTGCATTTTGAACTCAGGTTGCAGCAACTGAAGTAAGCAAAAGACAAAGAGGAAAAGTGGGAAGAAAAGAGAGAAACTGGAACATTTTAAAAGCAGCTGAAAAAGTGGGAGGACAGTGGATTAATCAGACTATTCCTGCCAAATCAATACAGTTTGAGCATATGGGTTAGTAGGTAGACCCCTGACTTTCCTTTGGTGTGATACCTATAAAAGCTCTTTTTTGAACTACAACTCCCAGAGTGTCCTAGATAGCATATCCTCCAACAACCCCAATTTACTCTACTCTGCTTCGGAAAGCTTATGGCAATCCCATGAATTTCATAGGGTTTTCTTAGACAAGGAATACTCAAAGAAGTAGTTGCCAGTTCCCTCCCCTGATCTCCCTTTGTTCTCCCCAAACTCTTCCTGATCCTCTGGTCTCCCCAAACCTCCCTGTAAACTGCTCAGCCCACATCCACCCAAACATAGACATTTCTGGGTTGTCAAAAAGGGAGAGGATCAGCAGCAATGAGTCCAACTATTTCTCTTTAGCTGAATGCACTTGACAAACACCTGCAGTGATTTTGGGACATTCCTGCAGATGACATCCATGCAGTGCATTCACAAACACCTTGACACATCACTGCTGATATCCACCTACCACTCTCTGAAATCTTGGAAATGGCTGTGTTAGGGAGGCTGCACTGATTATAAAGTGGCTTGATGGGGCTTTCTGTCCTTTCAGGGTCAGAAGAGAATTCCGATTTACACAATGGCCAACAAAGTGAGTTGCAACGCCATAAACTGGGCTTGTTGTTGTGTGCCTTCAAGTTGTTTCCAACTTTTGGTGACCCTAAGGCAAACCTATGATGGGGTTTTCTTGCCAAGATTTGTTCAGAGGAGGTTTGCCATTGCCTTCCCCTGAGACTGAGAGAGTATGACTTGCTTAAGGTCACCCAGTCAGTTTTATGGCCAAGCTGGGAATCGAACCCAGGATCTCCAGAGTCATAGTCCACCTCTCAAACCAGTACACCACACTGGCTCAAACTGGGCTTGTGCCATTATAAATCATGAACAGGATACCACCCAATAGTTTTTATTATTTGAATGACAAGCTGTGATCTACTTTGCTTGATGCTTAATGCATTGTGCATAATGGCACCACTAGGGCCTGTCCCCTGTGATTTCAACAAGAGCATTTCTAAATGTTGGGTTTAAACCCCCTAAATTTCAGGACCTGGGATGCTCCAGAGCCTGCAGCTCTATTGTTGGCCACTAGGAGGTGGACCACCTCCTATTCCTTGCATCTTGATGGAGCTGGGAATGGGATTTAAATTATAACATAGATCCACAATGTGAATTATCAATTTGAGGCAGTGCAAACACTTGGCTGAGAAGAGTAGAGAGAAGCGTTATCATCCACAGCCAGGGGATAATTCCATTTCATCCATTTCGGAGCTAATTAGCTGCCAAATTAAAGATAGTGCTTGCAATTCACTCAGGAAGATTGTCCTTAGGAGGCTGGCTTTGACTAAGAAAGACCATTTATCTGTTTTGCTCAGTTTCAGATACACTGATTGTCAAGGATTCTTCAGACAAGGGTCTTTTCCAACCCTGCCTGAGTATTCAAAGGAAGAGTTAACTGGGACCTTGTGCATGCAAAGTGGGAGCTATGCCAACAATTTGTTGGGACTTGATAGTCTCAACAAAAGTAGCATTTTTCACACTTCTTAAGATTTCGTGTTGCAAGAAAATGCTCACTTTGCCTTGAGCGTTCACACATTTTCAAGCCTTGCAGGGCATTTGCAAGAAATAAAGTGCACCTCTGAGAATGCTCACTTTAAAACAACAACAACAACAACAACAAGCAGCCAAAATATACATTTGGAAAAAACTGCACACAAACATTATTTCATAAATATTTATGCCAGTTCAGGATCTTCCCAGGACCTGAGGTTTCCAGACCAAAACCCAGGACCTAGGGACAGCCCCTGGTGATGTCATTAAGTGTTATGCATTAAGTACCAAGAGCAGCTGCTCATAGTTTGTCATTCAAACAAACACCAATATAAAAAGAAAATATTCTCCTGTTGGGAGGTTAAGGCAGAATTCTTAGCTGAAGGGGCTACTCTCAGATCAGGGTAAAATGAAGGATTATTCCTTCTCACATACTTGGGGAGATGGGATAAGGAACATTTACTTTAGCCTACTTGTTTCTAACCAGAGGTGGATGTAGAGCAGAGTGGAGGGTGAGCCCTGGCACTACTACAACTGGGAAAGAAAGAGTAGAGGGTGAGCCTTGATGCTACAACAACTGGGAGGGGAAAAGAGGAAGCTAGCTAAGTAAATAGACAGAACCCCAGGAAGAGCCTTTGCAAGTCACTGCAACAAATTGGTTGAGCCTTACAAATTATAACAAGCTGGTGCTCTCCTAGCTGAGCTGGAGATTTGCACACAACCCTTTCTTTTTGTTCAGAACTGAGTCCCCCTCCCCCCCAAAAAACACTCTGTAGAAGTTGCACCCTTATTTCCAACTGGAGATGTCCCATGAAAACCAGAGACTAGAGCCAGGCCTTGAGGTTTGGTAACCCTATTAGTAAAGACTGTTTGGGTGCAATATATATAGGCATTATATTGTTGCTGTTGCTGTGCCTTCAAGTTATTCTGACGTCTGGCAAATCTAAGGCATGAGATTTTGCCGGCAAGCTTTGCTCAGAGAGGGTTTGACATTGCCTTTTTTGAGGCTGAGAGAGTGTGAGTCACCCAGGGCCATCCAGTGGGTTTCCATAGCTGAGCAAAGATTCAAACCCAGGTCTCCCAGCATCTGGCCCAACGCTCAGCCTATAAACTACACTGGGTACCAGGTAGTGCATATAGAAACCTACATCACATTGTTAAGACTAGAAAAGAGCTTTGTATCAATGGGATTTGCCACATGTCGACATTCAACAATTGATTCAGTGGCTCTGTTCAAGCTGGGACTAGCCAACAGGATTCTAGCCATATAAATACTATAATGAGGCGTCACAAATGAGGTTAAATATGCTGGTATTTAAGAGCCAAGCATCTAATTCTCTGAATCTGTTCATTTCCTTTCTTTTATATTAAATGTGTGTGTCTCCCTAAATCATATTCATTAGTCCCATCTAGAGCACACACATTGTTGAATGATTTGGGAAAATGGAGGTATAACTCAATGGCTTGACTCTAACAGTGCTAACAGTAGGATTATTGCCATCCGAATGTAACCCAGGGCCATCCCCACTCCTAGAGCCACTCTGCAGCCATTTTCTCAATCCAGAAAACCCCTGGCTTCGAAAAGAGCTGTGCTTAGCGGCTCTAGGAGTGGGGATGGCCCCAGGTTACATTCAGCAGCAGAACCCTTGCAATAGGGTCCGGACGCCACCCAAATTTAATTTTAAGCCAGATCAGGTAAGGCAAGTTGTTTAAGAATGCAATAATCTCCTTAGTTTGAACTTTAAAGACTTGTTAAAGGCACCCCCAAATAATTTCAACATCTCAGATAGCCAATTTAAAATTCAGAAGAAAACCTGGAGCAGAATCACCACCCCACTGCCAGGAAAGCTACTAGCCTTCACTGGCCAAGAGTCTACATCATCTCAGCATGGTCCTAGAGAAAATCAAGCCTGAAATCTCCCTGGAAACCACGATGACAAAACTTAGGCTGTCATACTTTGGACACATCATGAGAAGGCATGAATCAAAAAAACAATAATGCTAGGAAAGGTGGAGGGAAGAAGAAAGAGAGGAAGGCCACATGCCAGATGGATGGACTCTATTAAGGAGTATGTATGAATTTACAGGACCTAAGCAGAGCAGCGGAGGACAGGGAATCTTGGAGATGTCTCATCCACAGGGTTGCCATGGATCAAGATTGACTCGAGGGCAGTTAATAACAAGAAAACAAGGGCTGAATGACTTGCCCCATTGCCCCAGGAGTCGACAATGGGATCCCGAAATGGTTAATGGTTTGATTGGGTTGAGATATCCCTGAGGTGGGTGGCCAGAGAAGAGATCGGCTTATCTCTTTGGGTGCAAAGAGATCCTTTGTCTCAGGTTTCGAGAAGAAATGAAGGGGGAAGAAGAAGCACTTTAGATATTATGGTTTTGTTTACCTAAATGTTCACATGCCTCTGTGGAAATTATCTTTTTCTCCTGGGAACCTGGAGCTGCCTCCAAATATGAGGTCTCACAATAGGAGAACCCCAAAATGCAGTAGGGTGTATGCAGGGGTGCTTAACAGCTGGCAATTCTGAGCCTGGGGGTAACAGCATGAGTTTCAGCAATGGGGAGACACCAACCCTAGTGATGCCACTGCCCCATCCCCTCCGTCTCTGGGCTCCATGCCTGTCCCAAAATGTCAGTTGAACATTCAGGAGTTTAGCCATTTTGCCAGCTCCTCTGTGATGCTCTGAGCAATCAAGGCATGCACTTTCCTTGACAACTTGTTTCACACTCAGATAAGATAGCGACAGCATTCACTGATCAAAACAGACTAACCTAATTAGTTTCCCGCAGACTAGCTTTCAAAGCCATTCTTCAAAGGATAATATTAATTGCGCAAATAAAATTGACACTAATTGAATGGTCTGTGTGGTATTAGAGAAGATGAAAAGAGTGGCTATTAAAACCTTGATTGTCCATGTCTTGGAGCATAATATGCCTGCGGAGCCAGAGCAGATGCCTGTTTCTGAAGAAATGCATTATTGGTATTTTTTGCATATTCAGATCTTACCAAGAAATGGTTTGGTTCTCTCTACAGCAAATGAGGTTTATCACTTCACATAGCTGGGAATCTTATCTAGAATTGGGTTTGGCTAATACATGCTATCCCTTTGTTTCTGCTGCTGTTGTGTGCCTTCAAGTTGTTTCCATCCTTTGGCAACCCTAATGTGAACCTATCACAGGGTTTTCTGGGGCAGAGTGTGCGTCCCCAGTGGGTTTTCATGGTTGCGTGGGGATTCGAACCCTGGTCTTCAGAGCTGTAGCTCCGTGCTCAAACCACTATGCCATGCTAGCACTCTCATACTGTCCCCACCAAGGAGAAAACATGTACTTTATTAATTTCTTTTACTTCTCCCCCCCACTCTTCAAAACTAATTCCAAAACCCAGAGATTCTTCCTTACAGATTAGGCATGATTAATCTTATAGGCTAATTATCGGTACAGAGAATCTTTATATAGTCCAAACAGTAGCAGTCAGGAACAAAATGTAGATGCTAACAAGTCCTGGGGGAATCTGAAAGAATTCCCCCCCCCCAAAAAAAAACAGTAGGAGGGGAAAATATGTAGAAGTAAAACAAGATGCCTTAAATAACCTCAAGGCACTAGATCCCTTCTGATCTTGGAAGCTAAGCAGAGTCAGCCCTTGGATGGAAGGCTGCCAACAAATAAAGATGCTGTAGGCTATATTTAAAAGGAAAGAACTGGCAAAACCACTTCTGCGTATTCTTTCTTTCTTGCCTAAGCAAAGCCTACGAAATTCATGAAGCTGCCATAAGTTGACAGGTGACTTGAAGGTACATAGTAGTAATGTAATGTACTATATTTAGTAATGTAACAGCATCCCTCTACTGAATATGGATGTTACAAAACTGCCTAATTCTAATTCCCACATATGTATGTCCACTTACAAAGATGCAACTTCCATAGAGGATTCTGTGCTTAGTTACAAAGTCCAGCCAATTAAATTGACTTACAAGTGAAGGGCTGTTCATATAATCTCTATAGAAATCTCACTCCATCTGTCCTGTTGTGTGCCTTCAAGTCATCCAAGATATGGTGACTCTGGACTTTATCACACATGGCTTTTAAACTGCCATACAAGTTGGATAATACGTGACTATACCTATTGGATGGTGCCATCTCCTACTCAATGCTTCCTTGTCCTCCAAGCATGGTTATCCTACACCTTGTCATTGACAGGAAAAACCAGTCAATAAGCTCCCAATCAGGCTGGTACAGCTCTAGATTACAGGTGCGGTAAGTTATCCTGTGGCAATTCCAGGATTGTGCAGTCATGTGGTGTCAGTGTCTCCTCCTCTTTCCCATTCCCCCCTTGCTATTCCAGAACATCTGGTACTTTTTATTCTTTTATTATTATTCTTTTTACTTTATTTATTTTGTTCTTGTAATTTTTTTTTGGTTCAACCGTGCTAGCATAACTCCAAAATTGCATTAAAAAACACACACACACAAATGAAAGGCATGTTGGGTAGGGAGTTGGGGTGAAGGACAAGGGTAGAAGAGAACCTGCTGGACCAGCAACAGCTCAGCTGCGCTATTGAAAGGAAGTGTGATAAGAAGAAGTGCTCCCAAACAAACATGATCATGATGAGGACGGGGTCATATTATAAAGTCCCCTAAGGCAAACTTATCACAGGGATTTTCTTTGTAAGATTTATTCAGAGGGGATTTGCCATTGCCTTCCTCTGAGGCTGAGGGAGTGTGAATTGCTTAGGGTTACTCAATGGGTTTTCCTGACTGAACAGGTCAGCATTTGATCCTTGGTTTCTCAGAATCCTAGTCCAGCACTCAAACCAACATGCCATGCAAGTTTATCACTTCATCTCTGTTGTTGTCATTGTTAACTGCCCTCAAGCCAACCCTAACTCATGGTGACCCTGTGGATGAGACATCTCCAAGACCCCCTGTCCTCCACTGCTCTGCTTAGGTCTTGTAACTTTGGGTCTGTGATGTATCCAACTGGCATGTGGTCTTCCTCTCTTTCTTCTTCCTTCCATCTTTCCAAGCATTATTGCTCTTTCTAATAAGCCGTGCCTTCCCATGATGTAGCCAAAGTATGACAGCCTCAATTTGATCATCTTGGCTTCCAGGGAGATGGCTTCAGGCTTGATTTGTTTGTCTTTTTGGCTGTCCATGGTATTCTCAGAACTCTTCTCCAGCAGCACATCTCAAATTAGTTGATTTTCTTCTTATCTGCTTTCTTCACTATCCATTTCTCACATCCGTACATGATGATGGCACTATAATGGCTTGGATGATTCTAACTTTAGTGTTCAGTTGGTACATCTTTAGTCTAGTTCTTTGATAGCTGTCTTTCCCATTCCTAGTCTGATTTCTTGACTGCAGTCTCCATTCTGATCAATGTTTGATCCAAGGTACGGGAACTCTTTATTTCAATTTCCACATTATCTAGCTTGAATTTATATAGATCCCCCATGGTCATTATTTTTGTTTTCTTTATGTCCAGCAGTAATCTGCCTTTGCACTTTCTTCTTTGACCTTTCTTAATAATTTTTTTCCAAGTCTGTCATGTTTTCTGCTAGTAGTATGGTCTCCCAGAGTTCTGCTACAACACTCAAATCAACATGGTATGTTGGCTCATCACTTCCTCTATAAAGGTTCCTAATAGACAAGAAAGTGAAGATGCCACATCTCAGTAAATAACCAGGCAACCAAAGACAATGTTTTCCCCTGTCCCTGGCCCTTTCCACCATGTTTCTTTTGCAAATATCTGCCAGACACCAGCCTGAGAACATTTGTACCTGCAAACTGTAACTGGATTCATGAGATTGATCTGCATGGTAGCAGATGCTATTATCAATCAATCCCTTTCTGCCTTCTAATCTCAGTAAACCTCTGGCATGATAATATCATCCAATGACTTCTTGATATTCTTTTAAGTTCTGTATAGGCCTAAAAAAAAAAAGGAAAAAGTGAGAACAGGGCTTAAAAAATTCCAAAATTGTGAAGGAATGACCAATAGTATGTCCCCTTCTGTGAATGTTTCACCTGTGAAATTTTGGATAGTATGATTCTCTCCTTTTGCTGGAGTTAAGCAGTTCTTGGTTGGATCAGTACTTAGAGGGAAGACTGTAGGCCCCTTCAGATGTATACCTTGAACAGGTTGCTAGAACACAGACATGCTATAATAAATAATAATAATATGGTTTATTTATATATCCTGCCTCTCCCTGCGGATCAAGGCGGGAGTACAAAGATAAAAATTACAACAAAGCTAAAACATAACAATAAAACCCAACAAATAAAAATAATAAAGACAAAACAAAAACAAAGACACAACGGCAGTAATTAATACAATTATTATTATTAAAATTGCAAATTATTATTATTAAAATTGCAATAATTAATGCAATTATTATTATTATTAAAATTGAATTATTAAAATTGCAATAAAATTGCAAAATTATTATTAACTTTTAAAAATTAAAATTACAATAAAATTACAAATACAAGTCTATGCCACAGGTGGTAATTGTTCTTTCTTCACCTGGGAGGGAGGTCCTTAATCTTGTGTTCAATTAGGAGATCAGGTGGCTATGCCTGTATGCTCACAGGTCTTGTCATCTCAGTTCAGTCCTTGTTGTGCTGAATGGCAAGGTCTGAAAAGATGTTCTGCTTGCGTTTGCTTGAACATGAGCAGATCTTTCCATGCTGTCAGAAACTCTGCCAAAGAAACTCTGGTTTTATTCTATCCTCTGTTTTAAAATTGACTAGTTTAATACTTTTTTAAGGGGTGGGTGGGTTAGGGAATTGTTGTATTTGGATGTTTTTTAATCTGTAAGCCGCCCCGATTGCGTTGCAGAGGGGTGGGATAAAAATAAATTATTATTATTATTATTATTATTATTATTATTATTATTATTAGCTCTCTCTCACATTGAGCCATCTGTTTAGGATGCTTTAGCTATGGATTTTGGCAGTGACAGAAGGCTGGATAGACTAGATGACCCTCAGGTTTTCTTCCAGCTCTATGAATTCTATTTCTTTCTTATTCATTTATTTATTATTTATTATTCTAAAGATCCATACAGCCATTTTATATCTATCTATATCTATATATATTAATCAAAATATTTCTATCCCTCCCTATATCCAAATATCTCAGGATGGTGTACAATAAAATCATTTTAGGACAATTTAAAACAACAGCAGGGATTCCTTATTAGTTCTGTATTACAACTAAATAACTTCTCCTGTTGGCATAGTGGTTTGAGTGTTGGACTATGACCCTGGAGAACAGGGTTCAAATCCACACTTGGCCATGAAAACTTATTGGATGATTTTGGCAAGTCACATCTTCTCAGCCTCAGAGGAAGGCAAAGGCAAACCCACTCTGAACAATGCTTGCCAAGAACCCCAGCCTTAGGAATGCCATAAGTCTAAATGACTTGAAGGCACAAAACAACAACAACAACAACAACAGCAACAACAGGATTCGGGCCACATTAAAAAAAAATAGCAAACAATGCAATACAAGCCAATACAAAGCCGTTTTTAAAGGTTTTTTTTTTTTAAAGCCAGGAACATTTTTTGGGGTGGGGGGCAGGTCTCACTCTTATGTCTGGATGCATTTTCTTCTAATGGCAATACTTGTTTATGCCTTCGAATCAACTCCAAGTGTTGGTGTTCCTATAATAATAATAAATAATAATAACATTTATTTATATCCCGCCCCTTTGAGATCAATCGGGGCAGCTAACAACAAATAGGATTTTCATGGCAAGATTTATTCTGAGGAGATTTGCCATTGCTTTCTCTCTAACGCTGAGAGAATGTGGATTGTCTAGGGTCACCCAATGAGTTTTCATGGCTATAAGGAGTTCAGACCTTTGTCTCCTAGACTCTTAGTCCAACATCAAACCATTATACCATGCTGGCCCAGCAATACCACTACCTGGTATTTGTAGCTAGTGGCAGCTGGAGATTGTCATATCAGTGAGACATCCAATCTGTCTTTTCTTCTAAACATTAAAAAGCTATTCATGTTTTACATACCTTGGCTTGGACAATCCTTTTAAAGTTCAGGTTAAAAGTTGGAGTGGATTTACTGCCCCACTGACATGGAAGCCAACAGCCAACACTGCTGTATGGACAGAACTGTAGGCTAGGATAGGCTAATCGGCTATTAGTGATGGGTTCAAGAGGGCAGAAGAATTAGTTTTGAAGGAGGGACCAAGTTCAACCCATAGGAGATAAGGTTATCCAGTGCAAGTAGATGAATTAATATTAATCAGAGCCTGACTAATTTCCAATTGTAAATTACGCTAGGTTGTTCTCATTAGGTTGCACAATAGGAAAGCAAGAAGGAAATGTGTATGAACTCAACAGCAAGTGGTATGAGGCCCTTGAACTTAAAAGCTTTCTCCTCCAAAAACAACCTTCTCTTAGACGTTTTCCAGTAGCCAAGGACTAAATGGCATCCACACCATCCATTCTACATGCAGAAACCAACTGGACTCGTCATTGAATCTTATGCCAACAAATTGGCAACTGGACCAAGTCAGTAGGTAGTTTAGTTAGGAAATGTAGGACAAGGCTCCATAGTGGTGTCCTCCAAGATAGGGACATAGTGAGGGAGGAAAGCATGGGGGGCACTATCCTGATGTCCCCCTGCATCTAACCACTTGAAGGGATTGTCACACGCCAGATCTCATATTCCTCAACTGTCCTGATTTAGCAGGGACAGTCCCAATTGATCCTTTGCTGTCCCTCTTTTTCAGTGATTGCCAATGCTTCTAAAATGTCTCCGTTTCTTTTTCCTCCACCCACATCCCTCCTTTGTACTCAGCTTACTTCAGTTGCTGCAAATACAGTTCAAAGTGCAAAGGTATTTTGCATACAAATAATTGAACAGGGCAGAAAAGAAGAGGCCAGAATCTTGACCTTCCCAGTAGGCTCAGGCAAAAGCAAACTGCTCCAGCCTCTCCTCATTTCTTCGAATAACACCTGCCATTTGGCCACATGCGTCTCCATTTGGCCACCTGCCATTTGGCCACATGCGTCTCCATTTTCAACAGTGAAATGTTTAGAAGGTATAAGGTTCCATGACCTGGCCTCTCTGCAGTAGTCCACAGGGCAAGAGGGAGGAATCTCAGGGTGGGAGCACTACCTTAAAAGAAGTGTGTGTAGCAGTGATCGAAATGTAATGTATTGTGCTTAATAATATCCCTAGGACCCAGCCTCTCAGGGTCTGGGACAGTCTTAACTTTACTAATGACAGTTGGCTTGGCTTTCAGATGATGGATAATACATATAAAATGCCGAAAGCCTCAGTAGGCTAGTGGTTTCCAGACTCCTGACAGTGAACCATGCATTTTAAAAAAATGAAACAAATTGGGACTTAAACCTGAGACTTATATACCAAGCTGGTGCAGTGGTTTCAGTGTTGGACTACGACCATGGAGGCCAGGGTCTGATTCCCTGCTCAGCCATGGAAATCCACTTTTCCAAGGATGACCTTGGGCAAGTCACATACTCTCAGCCCCAGAAAACCCTGTGATAGGTTCACCTTAGGGTTGCCATAGGTTGGAAATGACTTGAAGGTACAAGAGAACAGCAATACATGTTGAGCATAAGTGGAAGGCCACAGCTTAACACTCCCTCATCCTGCAAAGCTACATTTAATGGACTTCAGTTGGTAGCCTCTCAGAGTCTAGAAAAAAGTTAAGCAGACCCCAAGCCCGAAGTCTGCAAACCCTTGTGCTAACGTATTCCACAGAGTTAGTGTAAAAAAGACGAACCGGAAAGAGAACCACATCTGCAAGTAGCCCCCTTGAATCCCATTTTTGGGAGAAAGATGGGATATAAATTCAGTACATACATACTTACATACTCTGATGTCCTTCCTTGCAGAAAAGGTGAGCCTATGAATGTAACTAATACAGTTTGAATCACTACAGTATTCATAACACAAGGGAAGTATTTTTTAAGTGATGAGGCTTCATTACATTTTCCAAAAATCTGCAGCAGAGAACACTAGCCACTGAATTACAGAGTTCTTCCCCACTTTATTTTCATCTAACAAGTATTGGAAGAAGTGCTGGTGCTTAAACCAGAGTGGCATGTTTCAACAGCACAATAAAGCACAAACTAATGCATGCACTGGCATTTTAAGAAACTATACAGCCGTGGATATGGGTGCATCTACACTGTAGCAACAATGCAGTTTGACACCACTTAAACTGCCATGGCTCCATCCTACAGAATCCTGGGTTCTATAGTTTTGCAAGGCCCAAACACACTCTTTGGCAGAGAAAGACCTGGTGAAACTACAAATCCCAGGATTCCATAGGATGGAGCTACAGACCTTAGTGGTGGCAAACTACATTACTTCTACAGTGTAGATGAACTCTATAACATGCCTCCCACATTGAGAACAAAATTTGTCAATATTGCTCCCCCCCACCCCCCAAATACATGACTAATCCTGTCCTGGGTATTTTCCATTCTGGTTTCTCTTGCTTATTTATCTGCAAAAGGCAAGTCACAGTGAACTAGATTTTAAAAAAAATACTGCTTATCTGGATAACCTTTATATTGCTTTACAGCGTCTTCCAGTTATTGTAATCCATAAAGATAAGCCCCTAAATACCTTCTCAAGATGTTACAAGGTGCATATGTATGTCCTTTTCATTTCTACTCTCTCAGTTGCCGCTAGCCAGTGTCTGGCATGCTAGTCACTTGCTAGCCTTCTCTCATTTGCAGTGGCCAGATCTGAGACGCCAAACCCTCTAAGGCGATATTACAAATGTCACACAATGATGAAGATGATCTCGTACATACTTTCAACGGGATCACTTTTACCACCAGATCATCTCCAGAGCTTTTAAACTCCTTGGTTACCTTTGATGCTAGAGAAGATGATGTCCTCTTGGTTTCCTACCCAAAATCTGGTAAAGTCTTGCTTGAAACTTGTGTGGAGGGGATGCTAATGGCCATCTTGTTATTCCAAATTTAGCCAGCTAAAGTTAAAAAAAATGTTGCATATGACAGAGAGGGAGAAAGAGAGATTCTGGCATATTTTATTTTCATTTAGTTAATTAAGGTATATCTTGTCCTTCTCCCAATTATGGAACTCAAAGCAGTTTATAATCTTCTTATTCCAAATTTATTATTCCAAATAGAAAATGTTGCATGAGAGGAAGAAAGGGGAAAGGATGTTGGCAAACTCGGAAATCCAAAGTCTTAAGGCTGTTAAATGCTGTTGCCTCCAGGAAAGCTGATGGAATTCCAACACAAATTTAGAAGGACTCTTTGAAATCCCTGCATCTTATCTTCCATGCCTATCTTTCCTTCAAAGGTTAAAAGTAGTATTTATTCTAAGGTGCAGAAAATGACAATCTGAATCATTGGGGTATGAAGTAAGTTGGGTCTTTTGTGCTTTTCAAGTAATCTACGATATATGGTGACCATATCATAGGGCTTTCTTGGCATTATTTCTTCTGAGGAGGTTTACCATTGTCCTTCTCTCAGGCTGAGAGAGTGTGTTTTGCCCAGGATCACCCAGTTGATTTCCATGACAGTGCAGGGATTCGAAATCTGGTTTCCTGAAGCCCTCTATTCCAATGTTCAAACTATTACACCATGTTGGCTAGATGAAAGATTTAGGGGCTATTTAGTCTTGAAAAAGGCAAGTGACTAAGGATGGGAGGCATAGGGGAAGACATGACAGAGCTGTATAAAACTATGCATGGTGTAGTCAAAGTTCAAAGAGAGCTAATACTAGAAAGGAGATAATGCTAGAGCTGTTGGCCATCCCTGAAACTGAAGTGCGGGAATTTCAAGACAAAGGAAAATAAGAATTTCTTCACATAGCATATGGTTAAACTGGGGGATTTGCTACTGCAGGATGCCATGATAGTCATTAACTTGGATGGCTTCTGAAAGAAATGGGACAAATAGATGGATGTTAAGATTATTATTGCGAACTAGTCACAATGGTGATATATCTCCAGTATTAAGGACATTTATGAGTATTAGTTGCTGGGGAACATGGATGAGAGGCTATTGTGCTCAGGTCCTGTCTGTGGGCTTCCCATAGCTATCTGCTGGGAGGACCAGGACTAGACTGGTTTTTGATTTGTCTGGGAGGTGTAGTCCTTATAAGTAAAATTTCCAGGTTCTGGCTGAACTACTCCACTTCAAGTTGGAAGCAGAAGCTCATTTGAGCAAATGATGCATAAGTGCATGTGCATAAACACATGTCTTGAAAACTGTATGACTTGGTGTCGGGAAGGTTATGATCTTTCCCTTTCCCTGAAAGGTTAGCTTTCTATGTGCAGGGAATGCTTTATATGCTAGAGCATACATCTATGATTACATGTGCAGTCTGTGTCCCAGACAGAAACTTGCTACTTCATTGAGAACTAGGCTTCTGTGAGTGCATATATACTGGAGAAATAATGCAGTTTGACACCACTTAATCTGCCTTGGCTCCATCCTATAGAATCCTGGAATTTGTAGTTTTGTGAGGCACCGGCATGCTTTGGCAGAGAAGGCTAAAGACCTTGTAAAACTACAGATCCCAGGATTCCATAGGCTGGAGCTACAGCACTTAAAGTGGTGTAAAATTGCATTGTTGCTACAGTGTTGATGTGCCCTGTCTCTTTGTCATTTTAAAGGGAAGATTAGGCTACTGAGTACCTGCCACCTAGCTGTAGGACTTGAACTTAAAGGATGGCATACTGTTGGTAAATATGTTCTTATTCTTTAATTTCATTCAATTTTTATTTCTTTTATTTTCCTGGAGTGTCTTCAGAGCATCTGGGAAGTGCATGCAGAGCCCTAAGGGCTCCTTGGAGCACAGGTTGGAAACCCCTGCTCTAGCTACATGAAGACAAGCCCACAAAAGTTGCAGGTCCTCAAGTTACCTTGTCTGGACACCTGGAGGGTAGTAGTTTCTTCCCATTCACAGTCAGGGGAGACGTTGTTTTTGACTCATCTTTGTGCACAGCTTCAGCACCTCATGCAGCAATTTAGTACTCTGCTCATTTCTCCTCTTTCTCCTTTCTTACCTTCCAGGCACTCACTGGCTTGCTGAAATCATAATGCACCTGTATGCATCTGAAGTGGCTTTAACTTCACCAATTGAATTTGGAGATGTTTCTAAACTGGAACAACTGAACTGCCTTTCATGCAAGAGGATCATTCCAACCCACTTGGATGGTGACATGTTGCCCCCAACCTTTTGGCTCAAGCAATGCAAGGTAAGATGTACAGCTTCAATATCACTTCTGTTTAAATTCCTGAGAGCCAATATACTTCAATATTCTATGGGGCTGATATAACTGAATATTGCAAACGCAATCACAGTGCATAGTGGTCTCTTGGTATTCTCCGGGCTTTGTTTCCAGGGCCTCCCATGAATACCAACTTCCATAGATGCTCAAGTCGTGGCACAGTAAAGTGGTGTTCTTTATATAAAATGGCAAAGTCAAGGTTTGCTTTTTTAAAAATTATATATATATTTTTGAATATTTTCAAGCTGTGGATGATTGAATCAATGGATATGGTGGGACAACTGTAAATCCCAATATATATTTAGCAACAGTACAACAATTTGTATATTCAATTTAACACATGTACACTGACCCAAATAGTCCACGAATCTAATGAGATGCAGTGCAGGACCTGATTACAGGAGATTATCACTGGAAGCATGGTGTGCAATAATTTGTTTTATATATATACTGCCTTTCCTCAAAGGAGCTCATGGTATATACATAGTCCTCTCTTTCCCCATAATTTTATTTTCATTACAACCCCGTGAAATGGGCTAGGCTGGGATGTGATCCATATTCAAGAAATTACTTACAGGAGTTGGGTTCAAAATGTGAAGAAGGGGAGTACCAATAATTTGTTTTATGGGTTTCATATATATATATATATATATATATATATATATATATATATGGAGCTCATGATATATACAATAAACATAGTCCTCTCTTTCCCCACAATTTTATCCTCATTACAACCCTGTGAAATGGGCTAGGCTGGAATGTGATCCATATTCAGGAAATTACTTACAGGAGTTGGGTTCAAAATATGAAGAAGGGGAGTACCTAGACCTGCACTCCTCCATTCCATTCCATTCCATTCCATTCCCATATTCATACCCTCCTTTCCTTCCAATGTTGGGACACATGGGAGAGGAACAAATAAAAATAATTACAAACAAATTTACATCCAAAAAGTTAAGATTAAAATAGCATGAGTCTATAGAATTAAAGCCTTTCAAATCATTCATTGACTTTAAAGCACCCAGGGGAAGGAGGGAATGGTATCATACTACACAATTTAGACAAACAAACTTTTCTCTTGTAGAACGCCAGTTCTGCAAAGGGTGTTGGAATAGAAAGGATTCAACTGCCGGTGAAGGAACAGCAAGGAAGAAGCCAACCCAGCCCCTAGGTAGGGAGTTCTGGAGGCTGTTGTCACCTTCCGTGTGTGGAAAGTGACAACTCTGAAAATATGTTCTCATTCATGTGGAGAGTCTCCATATATATGAGCAAGGATGCAGAAACATCAGGATTCTTGTTTATATGAAACTTCTCTGAGGATGTATACCGGTAATTTTCTACAAGAGGAAAGTGATGATGAAGTGGGTAAGACTGGGCATCCTCCAGATGTTTTTGGCTTGCAGATTCCATTATACTTCACTTATTGGCCATGCTGCCTAGACCTGAAAGAATTGCAATCCAGCAACAGTGTGGTTTACCCATTTTGTGTAGCTAGTCTAGGGCCAGATAATTTAATAGTCTCTAATTCAGTATGAGGCAGTTGAATGCATTCTTACTTATTGTATTGTTTAAATTTGCAGGCTATTTACATTATCAGAAATCCAAAAGACATTGCTGTTTCCATGTACCATTACTACAGAGAAAACCCAAACCTACCCACCATTGATTCCTGGCCTCATTTCCTCCAGATGTTCTTACAAGGCAATGGTAAGACTAAACGTGTCCTGTGCAAAATGAGATCTGAAATGAAATGTTTGTACAAATTCTACCGGCTTTCCCAGGACTTTGAGGGTTTATCTAGAAAGTGTCAAGACTTTCCAGAACCCTTTGTTCTGACTTTACCTGGATATGAATTCAGCCAAACTCTTTCTTGAAATACAGCTTGGGTTCTCTTTGAATCCACTCTTCTTGCTTTTTACCAGTCTCACCACTTCTCCTCCCACCTCCTCAATCCAATTTCCACTCCTACCTCAGCAGAAGAGGCCAGAACAAGTGTGAATGGGCAGTGGCAGAAAAGAAACACAGCAGGGCTCTTGGGGTCTAGCCTTGTCCCCCACCATGGATTGGGCTTTGACAGGTCCTCAACATTACCATCTATTGGCACCACACCGGTCTCCATCTTCTTCAGTGAGGTTGCATCGCCTCCTTACTGGGTAGAATTTTTCAGCTCATCTTGTGTCCCAGTTGCAAAGACACTGATACTTTTTTAGTTCCTTCGGTGTCCCAGTTTCTGGCTACAAGCTCTGAACCAGAGCTTGGGGAGAAAGATGTTCTTGACCACAGCTCCCAGAATCTGCTGGTTGAGGGATTTGGGGAGTTATGTTCCCCTCCAAAGTGACTTATTCACCAGTTTGCTCTAAGCTAGGAGCAAAGGGGCAGTAGTCTTCGCGATATCTCGGACATCAACTCCCACAATTCCTTACCAATTGCTGAGCTGAGTGCAGATGCTGACTCTTCCATCCCCTCCCATCCTATCCCATCCCATTTTAAGGGTGGCCAATGGCTTCCATGTCAGCATAGCAGTGACTTTGCACTGGATATTACTCTGAACTTTAGTCTGAAGAAGCTATCCATGGCTGAACCTATTTTGGTTTGTCTGTACAGCCATAAATGCAGGCACACTCCTGATTCAGGAGTGTGGAAAGAGATTTTGGATTGGGGGTACATCAGTGTTGTAGAAATAATGCAGTTTGGTACCACTTTAAGTGCTGTAACTCAACCCTATGGAATCCTGGGATTTGTAGTTTTACTAGGCCTTTAGCCTTCTCTGCCAAAGTGTGCTGGTGCTTCACAAACATACAAATCCCGGTATTCCATAGAATGGAGCCATGGCAGTTAAAGTGGTGTCAAACTGCATTATTTCTACAGTTCAGATTCACCACCTTACTGATACAGAATTTCTCAGCCATCACTGCCGCATTCTAAATTCATAGGTTTGGGCTTGTATGTGTAGACACCTGATTTTCCATGTAGACACAACTTGCTTTGTATCATTGTTCATTATCTTGGACTGTTAAATCCAAGTCCCAAAGCCTATAGGCTCACTTTTATTGCTGCAGCTTTAGCTCACTGCTGAGGTCAAAAGTGGGAAATGTCTTGCTCTTGCTCATGTTATCTAAATGCTGTTCATACTGATTTATTGCACAGCTGTAAAAATGTGTTCCTGTGGAAATGGCAATCCAAAGATCAACTGAGTAGCATTTAAAATCCTTGTCATTAAACAGAGGAAAAAAGTGACATGACTGGGATGTGTAATGCTTGTTATTGTTGTTATCTACCTTCAAGTCAAATCTGATGTCTGGAGACATTTCCTAGGGTTTTCTTGGCAAACTTTGTTCAGAGAAAGTTTGCCAATGTCTTTCTCTTAGGCAGAGAGAGTATGATGTGCTCAAAACTACCCGGTGGGTTTCCATGGCCAAGCAGAGATTTGAACCCTGGTCTTTTGGAGCCCTAGTCCAACACTCATATAGGATTGCCAGGTTGAATACAGGATGGGGTTTTTGTATGTTTAAATGTGAACAGAATGAGAAGCCAGGTGAGGTACCATAAAACTAAGTGAAGACGGGCAAAGCTACCTGTCTTTCTCTACCTTTCAGCCACAACCATTCCCTCCTAACAAGGATATTGCTTCCCCAGTGGAGATTGTGTGTGTGCAGGGGGGGGGGGGAAGGATATATCTGAAGGTGCCAGGAACAGGAGCAGATCTTGGTGTTTCTCTATTCTTCCCCCCACTTTTCATCAGGGAGGTAAGAGCACCTGCCTCAATCAGACTACTATACCATGTTGCCTTTGGACATCTTGTAATGCAAGATAATGCATGAATGATCATTGTGATGTGACCTGAAATGCCTTTCCCTCTCTTCTATCCATCATGACTAGTAGCCAGTGAGGCTCTGGAATCCTTTTGGTTAGTCACAACTATAGTTAGGATCACCCAAGCCACTGTATTTCCCATCACTATGTACGGATGTGTGAGCTGGACAGTGAAGAAAGCTGATGGAAAGAAAACCCTCTCATTTGAGATGTGATGCTGGAGAAGAGTGCTGAGGATACCATGGATGGCCAAGAAGATGGACAAATGGGTCCTTAAACAAATCAAGCCAGAACTCTCCCTGGAAGCTAAGATGACTAAATTGAGGCTTTTGTACTTTGGCCACATCATGAGTCATTAGAAAAGGCAATAATGCTTGAAAAGGTGGAGGGCAGTAGGAAGAGAGGAAGATTGTATACTAGATGGATGGACTCAATCAGCCTTGAGTCTGCAGGATCTGAGCAGAGCTGTTGAGGACAGGGGGGCTTGGAGATGTCACATTCATGGAATTGCCATGAGTCAAAGTCAACTCAAAGGCAGTTGACAACAACAGAGTAGACATATTGAATTGATTGTTGAATGGTAAGTTAACACAGGGAAATCCAATTGATTCAGTGTATCTACTCTAGTCACCACTAACAATAGGATTTAGGCCAATATCTTCTGAGGTCAACAGAACCAGCTGTGAGGACAGCTGCTCCAGCCAGATGGGAAGTAAAGTGAAGTGTAAATGCTTTTCATGTTCCAAGTTCATTCTCCAAACTCTCTCTATAGAGCTGAAAAACAGCCCCTCCTGGCAACCTTGGAGGGCCATTCTCAGTTCCAAAACTGATGAGCTAATGGTCCGAAATCAACACACAATAGTTAGAAAACTATATTCCAAGTGTCACAGTGGCACTTATCCATATGAAATTACATCTCTTCCAAGAATTTTACCAGGTCTTCTTGCTCCAACACTTTAAGTGATAGAGTGAAACCTTAGCTATACAGTAGAGCTGGAAGCGTTGGACAATGACTCTGGAAACCAGGGTTCAATTCCCTGTTTGGTCACGGAAACCCACTCGGTGACTCAGCCCAAGAAAACCTTAGGGTCATCATAAGTTAGAGCCACCTTAAGTTGGAATGACTTGAAGGCACACAACAACAAGAGCTGGAAGTACTGCTGGGTTCACAAAAAAAGTTTGGTTTTTTTAAAATATCTTTTCACAGTTGTCTGTGGATCCTGGTTTGACCATGTTTTAAGCTGGGAGAAACACAGAAGTGATAAAAACACACTATTCTTGTACTATGAAGACATGCAAAAGGTAAATATATCTTGTTGAAAAATGCCTTTTAAAACAACAGCAACAAAACCAGAGAAAGCCAACCAGTCCCTTAAATTAATGTTAATAGTGCCTCACTTTAGTAAATATAAAATGGATAAAAATAATTACCTTCTAGTGTGGTATTCTGCCTGTATGTGTTTCACTCATAGAAGTATCCTCACAATAACCTTAAGACCTAAGATTACCTGTTCAGGTTTGAGGCTGAGTTGAAATTTGAACTCAGTTCTCTCTGACCAAGATCTACAAAACATTCTTTCTCCTTTCAGCAAATAGTTCATTTACATGGAAAGATGCAGAGTGTAAAATCTCTAGATGTTATTGGATGTCATTGGACTTCCTCAAATCCGCAAAATATGTGTTGTATCACATTGGGTGACTCCTTTAAAGATCAGCCTAAATATAGAAGTAGATTCTCAACCCACTGACATGGAAACCATCAGCTGCCATTATTATTATGCTGGGTTGTGTGGTGCCTTTTGGATCATTTTGTTAGTCTCTGGAAGTGTAGGATAGGGTGGGGTAGGGGCACATCACTTCAAAATCCCATGCAAAATCCCATAATGTAGTCCTCCAATCCCTAGATTAGCAAATGCAATGTATAGTAGTCCCTCCACATTTGCTAGGGTCAGGGGTGAAGGACCCCTGTGAATGTGGAAAAATAAAAAACAATGCTATTCTTCTCCTTCTCCTTTGGAAGGAGGAGGTTTGGCGGTTATTTATGATTATGGCAATGGAACTATGACTATAAATATGACCAGGAAATAGTTGCAAGGTTATAAATCTAACTTAAGGCATCATAACTAACAGGATGCTAACTATATATAGTTTTATCCAATCCAGTTAAAAGTACAAAAATGGCACAGCTCCCATTTCAGTGGGTCCTGAGCAGATGAGCAGGCAGCACACAAGAGATCTTGTCCTCCCTTGTTCACTTATCTCAGGACCTTCCTGGAGTTGTTAAAAATGTCAGTGCCTTCCTGGGGGTCAACACCACGGAGAGTGGGATTGGTGAAATCTGTGAAAAGTCTTCTTTTAATGAGATGAAAACCAACACAGAGAAAGAAAACCATGATCCAAATCATACAGTCTGTGTGCTCACGTCTAACCGGAAGCTGATATTCCGAAAAGGTAAGTTGTTGCTGCCTTTTTACCTACCCATTTTAAGTGAGTGACTGAGGGTGAATCTACACAGGCTAAATATTTATTTAAAGGTAAAGGTAAAGGTAAAGGTAAAGGTACTCCCTGTTGACAAGATTGTCAAGTTGTGTCCGACCATGGGGGGGGGGGGTACTCATCTCTATTACTAAGCCAAAGAGCCATTGTTGTCAGAGACTACTCTGTGATCATGAGGCCAGCATGACTGTACAGAACACTGTTACCTTCCCACCAAAGTGGTACCTATTTATCTGCTTGCATTTGCATGCTTTTGAATTGCTAGGTTGGCAAAAGCTATTGATAGGGGCTTACCCCATTATGCAGCACTTGGGCCTCAATCTTGCAATCAGATGCAGAGTCAGAATCTTAACCACTTGAGCCACTGCATCAATAAATATTTATCAATATTTATTTATCAATAAATATTTATCAATATTTATTTATCAATAAATATTTATCAATAAATAAATGTTAATAAATATTTATTTATTTTTGTATTATTTATTAATGAGATTTATATCCTGCCCAAAATGGGATTCAAGGTAGCTTACCATAAATGAAAATAGTGCATCCTTACCTCAATCCCAGGCTTGTTGGAACAGATGGCGTTCCTCCTGTTCTGATGTGAAAACACTTATTTTCGATACCTGAGGGCTTTAAGATGATATTTAAAAACCTCCAGTTTACTCTGGTTTGGGGGAAGAACTGGGTTTTTAAAACATGTGATTTGACCCGCGAATTGGGATTGTGATAGAATCGAACATGGTGTGGGGATGGTCACCTAGCTCAGGTGATCATGTAGGCCACCTGACCATTCCCATCATGGAAGAGTAGCTCCCTTGTTTGTATCTGTGTCTGGAAAAGGCTAGTTCTTTTGGGGATTTGGTGTTTGTATGCAAACCTTCACATACAAACCATTGCATGCACTTGCAGGTCAGCATTTCACCTCCCTCTGCTCTGCTGACAAGCCAAAAGCTATTTCATTAGGTGAATATGCAAATATGCACAAGCATGGTGGGAATATTCCCCCTCCCAGCTGCTATAGTCTAATGACTTGAACATGTGAACATGTGCACAAAGTAGAAATCCCGCCCCCCTTGCACCACTTGCATTACACTTGTGGCTATGTAATGGCAATCCAGTGTGGCTTACTAAACCGATTTCAGTTTGGATTTTAAAAAGGAAGGGGTGTGTGTGGCAGTAAAAGGGGTTAAACCAGGGCAGGGTAGCTGGGATGCAGCCCTTGTGTAGATTTAACCTGAGTGGAGAGAACTAGTTACATATAATTAACACACTGGAATTAATTACTTTTTTCTGAAAACAAAAGGTATACCACTGTGTCATCAGTGGTGGCTGGTGGCTTCAACATCAGTGGGGAAGTTTTAGTCTAGGAGCTACCGGTAGCACTAAACTCTATCCCCAAAATATGTTCAGCACCTTGGATAACTCCTTTAAAGTTCAGACTAAAACATGGAGTGCATGCAGTGCTGCTTTTGTGATGTAACTATGTTGTTCTGCCTAAGCAGAATTTTACATCCTGTCTCCTGATGACAGCCAAGCAGTAACTATCAATGGGCCTTTGCAGACTGCTAGAAATAGTGCAAACTGAGTCCACTTTAACTGCCCTGGCTCAGTGCTAGGGAATCATGGGAATTGTATTTTTTTCTGAGACATTGAGCCTTCTCTGTCAGAGAGCTCTGGTGTCACAATAAACTACAGTTCCCATGATTCTCTAGCCCTTAGCCAGGACAATTAAAGTGGCTTCACATTGCACTATTTCTGGCAGACTGCAAAGGTCCTAACGTTCCTACAGGCAGGTGCCTGAAGAAGGTAGCATTGTCCTGGATCTATGGTGGTCCTCTGCAGGTTTGGAAGGAAGGCATCATCTTTGTGTGTCCAACTGCTGTCTGTCTGTCTTCTGCCTTCCACCAGCTACTAAATGGTCATGAGAGGGGTGACCAGGCAGCCCAGAGTTACCTTGTGGTTGGAAAGCAGGAGGGAGTGGAGTTACATTGTGATGTAGATTTTTAACCTCTGAGTATATGTGTGTAACAGTAGCTACAGTCAGCCTTCTGTATCCACAGATATTTTTTTTTATCCACACATTCAAGCATCTACCGTTGAAAAATATTTTTAAAATGGTATAAATTCCAAATAGCAAACGTTGATTTTGCCATTTTATATAAGGGACACCATTTTGCTACATCATTGTATTTAATGGGACTTGAGCATCCATGGATTTAGGCATTCACAGGTGGTCCTGGAACCAAACCCCAGGGGATACCAAAAGCCCACTGTAAATACTTTTAGTGTGCCTTAGAACTAGAATGGTAATTAATTTTTTAAACAAGTAACTTGTCAAGCTCTGGCAGCAAGCCATGAGAAGAGCAAGGCAGAGAAAGCACACCCCAGCTGCAGCTTTTGCAACTTTTTGCAACTCCACATTTTCAGCTTTTGACTTTTGTGGAATCGATTATTTGTGGATTTGATTAATATGTTCACTTTAGGAATCTCTAGGTCCTCTAGTGCAACTCTGCCAGAAGTTGACCATAAAGTCACAGTGAAGGACCTAGAAATTTCTAGACTAAACACTTTTCTAGGCATTTGTAGGTCTTCCAGTGCAATTCTATGGTCAGCTTCTGCTGGATGTTGGCCATAGAGTATGGTGGAGGACTTAGAGATTCCTAGACAGGTAGGGGGGAAGCAGACGGGCGGCCCTGGGCCACCCCGGGAAGCTGCGC
>CM034708.1:208205090-208215632 GCA_020142125.1 Phrynosoma platyrhinos
AGGCTGGCGGTGCACCTTCGGCGACTCTTCCGCCGCAGCGTGTGCAGACGCTGTGGCGGGAAGGCGTCGGAGCGCCGGCCATGCGGAGGGGCCGGCGCTCCGACGATGCCTTCAGAAAGGGGTTAGGGCGCCCACCGTGCGGCTGCCCCTCCCCTTCCTTGCCCCCAAAACGGCCCTTTGTGCAGTCTGCTTCCCCCCATAATCTCTCAAGTAAAAAAAGGGGGCTTTTTTATTTGTTCTTTTTTTTTCTTTTCACTTTCACGAGGATCTTGCACTTCTAAGCATGGTGAATGTGGAGGGCTCACTGTAGTGTAATTTGGGGTGCAAGGGCAAGAGACAAATCAATGGACAGCAGCAAGGAAAACAAGGGGCACTTCAGGAGGATGGACCCCAATATCCTCTGTACTACCTACTCACTCAGCACTACTCTAAAACCTAGAACTCAGACTGTCATCCAGCTTCTAGAATTCCCACATTCTTCTGTGTTGCAAATATGGATAGTGCCCTTAAGGATTGAAAAAAATAATATGTGTAAGAGGAGGAAGAAAGTGGAAAACCTTTCTACAGGACCACTTTGCAGCATATGGAATACTTTTGTTTATAATCTTATATTCTGCACGATTCTTTCAATATTCCTAGGAAGAGCCAAATGCAGTAGATGCCTTGAATCAATGGCTAAATGGTATAACAATCCTTGTGTAGATTTAATGAGTCTTTTCTAGTTAGCACTAACAACTGGATTTTGCCCTATAATGGATACAAAATTGGTGGGATTCTGGTCCCTGGACAAGTCATTTGATTCACTCTGTTAACCAGGGTCACCAGCCTACTTCTTTATCTGGCTTTTCTTATCTGTTCTTTCTGGGCCTCTTGTGCTCTACCTGTCAGCACACCTATAGTACATCCAGTCCTGTAGGACAAAGTTGCTGGGCTTATCTCAAACTAAACAGAAACCAGACACATTTCTTCCTATGAGAGAGCAACTTGTCTTATCTGTTTTTTTCCTGAAACAAAGAGAACAAGGTAGCATGCTGGTACATCTGAAGCAGGTGAAAGGGTTGATCGGATGGTAACCTGAAGAGTAAAGGAAACCCTTCATTCAGGGACAGAAGTGATCTTTTCGCTAGTGAAGTCTCCCAGTTCAACTCATGGTATCTCTAGGTAAATGGTACTCAAGTAGCCAAGCTAGGAATGGGAAGATCCCTGAGACAACAGACAGTTGAAGACTATTTGTTGGATGCAAGTAGGCTTGATTATTTAAGAACTGTTTTACCACCTTGCTAGGTCTCCATATGAAAGCTTGCCCTCTTCCATGGGAAGATGTGGTTGCTGGTGACTCTGATATCAGGAAGGTGATGAATGGATTCTGGGTTTTAGTCTTAGGTTCAGCACCTTGGATAACTTCTCTGGATCTATTTGGAAGGATGTGGTTCGGGACCTTGGATGCGTCTAAAACTAGTTGCAGATCCACTGATCCACTGACATGGGAGCCACTAACAGGGTGCCTTCATCCATTGATACAAGGGATCTATTGCAGTTGGGACTACCAAATTGATATTTATGCTAGCACAGGGGATTAGGTTAGTGCTGTGAACTGATAGCTATATAATAGGAATAACTATGCTGGATGTTCATGGTATGGTTAAACAAACAAACAAGCCCTTACATTTATAATAAATGTTGAGTCTCCCTTATCTGAAATGCTTGGGACCAGAAATCTTTTGGATTTCAGATTTTGGGGGAGGGGGAATTTTGGAATACTTGTATTTGGATATATGTACTTAATGAGGTATCTCGGAGATAGGGCCCAAGTCTAAACACAAAGATGTGAACATAGCCGGAAGGTAATTTTATACAATATTTTAAAAATAATTTAGTGTATAAAACAAAGTTTGTGTACATTGAACCATCAAAAAGAAAAGGCGTCACTATCTCACCCGGAATTGGTTTTTGGAGTATTTTTGGGTTTTGCAATTCCAGATAAGGGAATCCACTCAAAGTTAGTATAAAGTCCCCAAATTTGGTTACAGAACACCTCAAGGTGAATCCAACAACCCACAGTCTTACCACTTGCACAAGCACTTTGGCAATATGGCACAGATGATTTCCCAAGCCCGCCTGCCAGAGGATCTTAGCTCTGAGGACCATGGGCATGAGACACTGAGGACATAGCCAGTTCAGAGCTGACCTCTGGAAGGTGGACAGCAACCTCCTGTTCTTGCCAGATGCCATATATCCACTGCCCCCACCATCTTGTGCCCCTTGGATCCTTGAAGCCACTGCCATGTGCACAATACTACTTCCTTCTTGTCAGCATTTCTTTCATTTCCTCCTGACCACCAACCCCATCTAATGATGGGAGGGGAGGAGCGTTCATATAACTATGATAACAGGATGAATAAGTACTTAATGCATCTGTGCCAGTCTGCTCAATCATTATGGAGACTCTGCCAGATAGATTCTAGTAGAAGCACCAAGTGACCTCAGTGACAGGATTAAGTAAAGCTCAATCACAGCAATCTACACATAAGAGTTAGAAAGACATTGAGTTTGCTTGGAGGTCCTAACAGGGGAGGGCAGCTATTATATACCCTTGAACAAAGAATGGGACACTCCTTCTATCTGTAATGGTTGTTCTCTTCCACCAAGCTTTGGGAGGGACATGCATGGAGCCGGGAGGAAGGGGACACCCACCTAGTCAGCCAGATGAGCCAGATGGGGTGACAACCAAATTGTTCTCATATGTGGGGCAACATGTCACCCATTGATCACTATGTTTGATTTGGTTGAGCTGGCTGGCTGGTTGACTAGATGGGTGTTCCCGTCCACACTGCTCCATGTGCGCCTCTCCTGAAGCTGTGGCTCGGTAGAAGGGGATGATCAGCCCAGATAGAAGGAGTGTGCCATTCTTCAGTCAAGGCTATATGAGTTAGGAAAGACAAGAAGAGAAAACCAGGGACTGTTTGACTATTTCCCATCCCACCCTGTTACTGGTTCACGATTCTTGCTTTATCACTGGTGCTATAATTTCCAATATAGAAAACATTCAGACATGATATACCTTCCACCCAGTTGCAATCTTGTGTGATACTGCCCAGAAAACACATGATGAGACTCGGTTGCACGCAGCTATTGTCTAAAAGAACAATGAAGAGAACAATAGAGACACCAAGTGCAGATCAAGCTCCTACTATGTGAGAATATCTCACCTCATCTCATCTGTCATGGATACTTTGGACGATGATGGACATGACACATATAGAGAAAGGTGAAGTGAAAGCCATGTGCACTACGAAATGGCTTCCTCAGAGTCATTCAGTTTTCATTACAAAAATTCCACGCATCATATCTTTACTGCAGTTGTACATGCTGAATCCCTGCAATACTAACAGATCTGATTTAAAGCTGGAAAAAGTTACTTTTTCTAATTGAAAAAGCAACTCTTCTCATTATGGCTATTGTGGATTCATAACTCTTCATCTCTCTCCCCTCCAACCCCAATTAATTCTTTAGGTGCTGTTGGCGACTGGAAAAATCATTTTACATCCAAACAGAACCGGATGTTTGAAGAGACATTTAACAAGAAAATGGCATTCAGTGAAGTGGCAAAACATCTCGTTTATGAATGCTGATTTGAAGGCAAAACAGTTGGTGACTGTACAGAAGTATCTTTGCCCTGGATCAGTAGATACTCAGCAGGGCTGCTGCTTCCCAGATTCATGAACTAGGTTTCATTCTAAAAGGGAATATAGAATGAGCACAAATAGATTTTTTAATGATGTAGATAGGACTCAGGTGGCGGGTGTGCTTAATAAACAAGTTTTTAAGCTATGAATGTTTGTTGAATTATTTGCAATTATTCTGAAATATGAATGTGCAATTAGAAGTCACAGGGAGGATGGAAGGTCTCAATCCTATTGTTACTCCCAACCAGAACAGACCCAGTAAAAAATAATAATGGATTTCACCTGTATGTTGACTCATCACTGAACAATTAGTTCAATGGGTCCACTTTAGTTAAATTAACCAACAGGATTCAAGACCATGGATGTTTGCTCAGAGGCTGGAAAAGTTACTTTTTGGATTACAACTCCCCAAATTTCCCCAACTAGCATAGTCACTGCCCAATATTGGCTGGGGGATACTAGGAGATATAGTCCAAAAAGCAACTTTTCCAACTTTGGTTTTGATATTCAAAGCAAAAAAATCAAACACCACTTTATCTATCCAGTAATTAATGTGGGTGGGTGGAGGGGAGGAAGACAGAAATTCTGCTAAGAAACAATCCAGATACTGGAAATGGGTCTGTCCCAGTATCAAACTGGTTGCTTAGAACCTAAAAGGAAAGCCATATTAAATAGTTCACAGTTAGGCGTTAAAAGGGATTTGCATAGTGTGGGAAAAGAAGGTAAAACATAGAGCCTTTACAGACTGCCAGAAATAGTGCAACTTGAGGCCACTTTAACTGCCCTGGCTCAGTGTTAGGGAATCATGGGAACTGTATTTTTTGTGGGACATTGAGCCTTCTCTGTCAGAGAGCTCTGGTGCCACAATAAACTACAGTTCCCATGATTCCTTAGCACTGAGCCAGGACAGTTAAAGTGGCCTCAAGCTGCACTATTTCTGGCAGTCTGTAAAGGCCCATACAGGTTAAAAAAAAAAAACATTTAAAGCTTAAGGTAAAAAAAATGCTTAAAGAAAAACTGGATTTTTAACACACTGAGACATATATCCTCTCCCACACACTTTCACGGGTCCATAAATTGCTTGCACAGGGGAACAGAATAGTGGCAACTTATGTATGAGTTTAAAAAACTTTTGAGTAGGAGATAGACTTAGTACAATGCCCCTCTCCAAGCATTACAACAACCTTCATCAGCACAGTGACATTCTTTAATAACCACAATACCATAGTCCTTTACCACTGGCAATGCAGACTGGGACTGCTGGAATGTATAGGCCAAAACAATCTGGACACAGCCGCTCACCCCTGAGTTAAAGGATATATATTTTCTCAGCCCTACTGGCTGGCTGCTGGAATCACCAGGCACCTACAAGTACTATTTGTGAAGCATTCAATACATACAACACTATGAGCCTACATATTTGGGGGATCTGATTGGAAGCAGAATCTAAGTATATACTGACCAGATTCAGTTGCAAATACAGGCCTGCAAGCATAGACTGCCAGAATCAGATCATTATCCAAGCTAGATTTCCCAGTTCCATGGTTCTTGAATTCACCAGGTTGATGTGGAAGCAGCGATGTGGCAGGCACCACATGCCTACTACTATAGATAGGCAAATTACTATACCCCATGGATGTGGAGGTCCAACTGCATATTCATTTGTATTCATAAAAGGAAGAACATGAACTTCTTTACTTTTGAATAAAACCAGCCTTACTATGATTTATTTTAACCATTGTTGAGTTGTTGTCCCAGTATCTAAATAATCAACAAGACAAAACAGTTAAAAAATGCTTCAACACCAGTATTTCCCAATAGAGCATTTGAGCATAGAAATTCTTTATTTTTAGCCCACACGAATATCTGTAGCAAAACCACTATGTAGTTTGAGTAGCAGAAAGAAAAGTTATCCTATTATCTGAAAAAACTCTCAAAGTACTATCTTCCATTCAAAAGAAATTAAAAGCAATTTCTTCATTTTTCTGCCAGCAGATTTAATCAGGTAATAATCCAGCCCCAAGGTTAAGTGCTAAGGAATCAAATTCATTAACTCCTGACTCTTGTCTTCCTCCTGCTCCCAATCTTCAAGTTTATAGCCACTCCAGTTTATACCAAGCCCAAAATTCCTTGAAATACCAGAATACTACAATCAAAATATAAGCAAACTTAATTGATCACACAGGTGGATTTTCTTCCAGTACAGATGACGTGAACACTTGAAAAAGTGATGATGATGATGATGATAATAATAATAATAATATTGGACTATAACTCCCAGAATTTCCACCCACACACTAAGAGCATACTGACTGACCAGCTAGCTTGGAGGTTCTAGGATATGCAATTAAAAAATTCATTGTTTCCACCTCTTGACAAACTTCCTTTAGATAGGAAAATGTGTGGAAAATAATAATAAATAAGAACCCCAAAGCACATTGTAAACCAAATACAAAAGATAAATCACAATCAATATTCACCACAGATTAAAACAGAATCAAAAACAGAACAGCTACAATATTCATGGGTTAAAAAGAGGATATCGACCAGAAGCATTAAATATGGAATTAAGTGTTGATTCTTTTTGACAAAGTCCCACAATGGACCAAGAGGTTGTAATATCAGGAACGTAACCAGGGTTGCCCTCCACTAGAAAATGATGCTGTCTATGTAGTTCTGAGGAGCGTAGCTTGTGGCCTTCCAGATGTTTTTGGACTAATTCCTATGACCCTTCAACACTGTCTAGGACTGGTGGAAATTGTAGTCCAACAACTGCAGAGCAGCAGATTGCCAGCCTCAGTATAGTGCTTCTCTGTTATCCCTTTGGCCCACTAGCAGGCTATAGCTAGTAGCAATACAGAAACTAGATGGTCCAGTGGTACAACTCATTACAAAGCAAGCTTCATATGTCCATTTCCAGGTAGTTTTTAATCCAGTGCAGAGTAAATCTGCACAAATGGCAGCTAAGCACTGGACAACATTAAGTAAAGGTGGTTCTTAGTGACAACAGGATACGTGAACATGCTCTACTCTTAATAGACTTACATGCATACCAATGTCTTTTTGAAGGGTTCTTAATCTCCTTGCCAGCACCTTTGTGTGTAGTATTTACATGTCAGCACAGCCTTCCCAGGTACACAAGTCCTATATCCACAGCAGATAGTGAATACTTCAATTATCTTTTAAACCAGGGTGGAAATCGTTTGGTCCTCTAGATGTTTTGGATTTTGCCAGAGCTTGGGAAAGTAACTTTTCTG
Organism: Phrynosoma platyrhinos; assembly: GCA_020142125.1. Taxonomy (NCBI): domain Eukaryota; kingdom Metazoa; phylum Chordata; class Lepidosauria; order Squamata; family Phrynosomatidae; genus Phrynosoma; species Phrynosoma platyrhinos. Next base: position 208,212,034 of record CM034708.1, read on the forward strand.
GATTACAATGCCTTGAATCTACCAGCCAACAACTCATAACACTTGGCTATGTTAGCTGAGACTGACATCTTTCAGTTTCCACCAGGCCTCTTACACAGTAAGTGGCATAGCATTCATCCTCTTGTTTGATTTAGCCTTGACAATAGCAGGGGGAGGGGGGACAAAATGTGAATTTTTAGTCTTTTATCACTTCTGCAAGGATTGACTTTTTGAATAATTTGCTCAAACAACTCTTCATTACCACCCTGAATTGAAAAATAACATGTCAGGAACGAGTGTTCAACTCAGCCTTCCTTGTTGTTGTTGTTATTGTATGCCTTCAAATCACTTCTGACTTAGCATGACCCTAAGGCAACCCTATCAAGGAGTTTTCTTGCCAGGATTTGTTCAGAAGGGCTTTTGTCTTCCTCTGAGGCTAAGAGTGTGACCTGCCCAAGGTCAACTGGTGGGTTTCCATGGCTGAGTGGAGATTCAAATCCTGGTCTTCAGCACTCAAACCACTACAACATGCTGGCCCTAGCCTTCCTCTAACATGCATTTTTTCCTATATGCAAAGATGGCTCTTTCAGAAGGGAGGGATTCTAACATTCAGTTTTCACCCCAGTGGTACATTCCAAGGGAAAAAATGTCCTATATATGACTTTGCCAATTGCACAAATTGGCTCAAAAGAGTAAAGAAACAGGTTGAGCCAAAAAGCAGATCTGAAGATGAGCCTCAAAACATGAGGAATCTATGGATTAGCATCAGGAACCAAGATGGTTAACTGGCTGGAAGTAGCTCTTCAGAATCCCAGGTAGAGCTTGGAAAAGTTACTTTTTGGTGTATACCTCCCAGAATTCCCTAACCAGCAGTCATTATGTAAAGGGGTATTATAGCATCTGTAGGACTAACTGAAAGAGAGAAGTTGGTAGTATGAGCTTTCACAGACTTGATCCTACTTCCTTGGATGCATGAAGTGAAAAGTCCAGAAAGTTCATGTATCTAAGGAAGTAGACTCAAGTAGACTCAAGTCTACTTGATTTTCCAGCAATGTCTTTAAATTCTGCCAGCATAGTCATATTGGTTAAGGGATTCTGGGTTTTGTAGCTCAAACTGAAAATAAATAAATAAAATAGTCCATGCTTTGGTAACAGACTGTTTCACATCATGAGTTCCCTCATTGTTTTAACTCACACCTTACATCTTCCCTAACCTCACTGCTTCTGTCTGGGGCCCTCAAAGTCTGGAGAGTCACAGGATTCCCAGTCTTGTTCATGCTGAGGCTGAACCACTTTCTGCATTCGCAGTATGTGTTCTGCCACTGAGCAATGAAACTCCCCTTCACCTATTCAAATCAGGGTAGGAGTGGGATTTAGTCTCTTGCAATCTTGGGAGCCCTTGGACATAACCTGCTGCAGATACACAGTTCCTGAAGTACCAGAACACACAGGAGAAGAGAGACCATTCTCTGTAACGAAAGTAAGTTCAAAACAATGGTATCTATTCCTCGCACCATAGCACTGTGCCCTTGACAGAATCCTACAACTGCTTCTGAAAAAGAAAACATCAAAATCCTCTAAGAGGAGGGACATCAGTGCCACCAATTTTTCAGTAGGCTCCTCTGAGCAACATTGACTGTAGCAACTTCAGTTGGATGGCTGTTATCACCAGCAAAGATTTGGAAGAGAGAATTTAACTATTTGGTTCAAGTGCCTGAAAACACATGCTTTAAATCCTGACAGTGCCCTTTGGTTTCCCAAAATGTGTTGCTATTGTTGTTTTTAAAAGGCACAAGTAAACAAAGTGACCAAAAGAATGGAATCAAAAGATTTCTTCCCCCAGCTCCAGGCCTTTAACACTGTGGTTTCTTTCCGGCTGAGTTCACCTTTTCCATTAGGAGGAATATGTGTTCAGCAAACTCTCGGATTGCGCCACGGCCACCATTACATTTGCAAATGTAGCTCGTGGCTTTCTGTGCAGCTGGGCAACCATCTGCAGGAACAGCGCTCATACCGGCTTTCTTCAGGCACTCCACATCAGATTCTTCATTTCCTACGGGGAGAGAGACACATTGCTATATATTAGGTCAAGGTTCCTTTTTCATAAAAGGCACACCACTAGCAGATGGCTACAAGTTCAACCATTTAATTGTTAAGCACTGTGTTGCTTTTCCTAGGTACTTAAAAATGCCTTCCCTCCAGTGCATTTGCCATGGTCCAGGCCTGGACTTATTCCCCTTCCCCACTGCCATTCCCTTCTCCCTTTGTGTCACATCTTTTTAGATTGTAAGCCTGAGGGCAGGAAACTGTCTAATTAACCATTTGTAAGCTGCTCTGAGAGCCTTTGTGGCTGAAGAGTGGGGTATAAAGACAATAAATACATAAGTAAGTAAAATAAGTGCTAATAGCAATGTGCAACAAAAGAAACCTAGAAAAACAACACAGTAGCAGCAGGAGAACTTTCCAGAAAACTAGATCTGGGTGGCACCCACATTACACAGTTATATCATTTTGCTACAGTTTTGTTTACCATGGAATTCTTGGGATTTGTTTGGTGTATTACTTAGGATTTTATTTCAGAGCATTCTAATGCTTTATATAGTTCAGGAGAGCAGACTAGAGAATTCTAAGTACCCACCAACCTATCAATCCCAGGATTTTATATGATGAAGCCATAGCAGTTATAGCAGTATTAAGCTACTATAACTGTGCAGTGCTGATACCCTAGTGGTGTTAACATGCATTTATTTACTTGCAAATATTTGTAAACTTTTTACATAGAAAGCTTTTTTAAAGACGTGTTTCAATAATCAAACATACCCTCACACATTCTATGAATATATATATCATATATATTTACAAAAAATAGGTATGTCTTTACCTTCAACTCACACTTCTAAACGTTAGACACACTTTTGTGTTCTATTTTTGTAAATCCTTCCTATTTAGTTCAAACTATTGTCTATTTCAGAGGTGGGAATTGTGTGGCCCATGGACTGCATGCAGCCTTTGGATGGGGGTCCCCCACCAAATGCCAGACTTTTTTTTGAAGAAAATAAATATTTACATTTTTATTGTATTTTATGCCACTTTGTATTTTATTCCACTTTGTCAATTTTACCATACATGTTTATTGTATTTTATGCCACTTTTTATTTTGGGCTACTTTGTCAAATTTTGTCTCATGGTAAAAACTCTCTTTCTATTTGTGCTGTCTATGACCATAATATTGATTAATCAGTTGGATAACTTTTTATTTGGCCAAGAATAGGCTCATGAATCATTTTGGCTCATAAACACACTGATTTCACCCCATAACTGTAAAGTACCATCTTTAAAAGTGAGTAGAAGTAACTTATGATTGCCTGAAATATCACCTCTAGTTACTGCTAGCCATGTTGGTAGTTTGCTGAGGGTCAAGTACATACCCCTGACCTACTTCATAGGTAATGTAAAATCACATATAATCATTGTTGTTGTTTGTTAACTACTCCCGAGACGATCTCAACCCATGGCGACCTTGTGGATGAGACATCTCCAAGACTCCCTGTCCTCCACTGCTCTGCATAGGCCCTGCAAACTCATACCCATGTTCTCCTTAATAGAGTCCATCCATCTAG
>CM034708.1:208215732-208227215 GCA_020142125.1 Phrynosoma platyrhinos
ATCTGCTTTCTTCACTGTCCGGCTCTCATATTCATACATGGCAGTAGGGTATACAATGACTTGTACAAGCATTTGTATATCTTTGCATTTTAGAATCTTTTCTAGTTCTTTCATAACTGCTCTTACCATTTTTTATCTTCTTCTGATTTCCTGGCTGCAGTCCCATTTCTATCAATGTTTGATCCCAGGTATGAGAACTCTTTTACCACTTCTATCTCTTCATTGTCTAGGTTGAATTTGTCAAAATTCTCTGTTGTCATTATTTTTGTTTTCTTTATTTTCAGCAATAGGCCTGTCTTTGTACTTTCTTACTTGATCTTTCTTAATAGTTGTTCCAGGTCTGTGAAGTTTTCTGCTAGTACTATGGTATCATCTGCATATCTTAGATAGTTGATATTCCTTCCCCCTGTTTTCACTCCTCCTGCTTCTGTGTCCAAGCCTGCTTTTCTAACAATATGTTCTGCATATAAGTTGAACAGGAAGGGTGATAAGATGCAGCCTTGTCTGACTCCTTTGCCAATTGGGAACCATTCTGTTTCTCCATGTTCTGTTCTGACAGTAGCCTCTTGTCCTGAGTACAGATTTATTATCAGGACTATCAGATGTGTTGGCACTTCCATGTCTTTAAGGGCATTCCATAGCCTTTCATGATCTATGCAGTCAAAGGCTTTGCTATAGTCAATAAAGCACATGCTAATTTTCTTTTGAAATTCCCTGGTGCGCTCCATTAGCCATCGTATGTTTGCAATATGGCCCCTAGTGCCTTTTCCTTTCCTGACCCCTGCTTGGACCTCTGGGATTTCTCTCTCCATGTATGGTTGGAGCTGATATTGCAGAATTCTGAGCATAACTTTGCTTGCATGGGAGATTAGTGCTATGGTCCTATAGTTTTTGCAGTCCTTTGTGTCTCCTTTTTTGTGGATGGGGATGTATATTGATTTTTTCCAATTGCTGTCCATAGTTTTGTTTTCCATATCTGTTGACATATGTTGGTTAGCACTAGAGTTGACTTTGTCAATGTGGACTGCAGCAGTTCAATTGGAATCTCATCTATTCTTGGTGATTTGTTTTTTGCTATTTCTCTTAATGCAGCTTCCACCTCACTTTTTAGAATTTGGAGTTTATCTTCTTATGAGTCTTCATCCCATGTGTCCTTCATTTTGTCATCTTATATTATCTCTTTTGTGTACTGCATCCAACGTCTTTTTATTCCTTCCCGGTCTTAAATTATGTTATTTTTATTGTCATAGAGCGTCCCAATCCTTGGTTTGAATTTTCCTTGGATTTCCCAGACCTTGTGGAATAGGTCTCTTGTTCTTCCCCTTTTGTTGTTGTCTTCTATTTCTCTGCACTGGTTGTTGTAGTCGTTTTCTTTATCTTTTCACACTAGCCATTGTACTGTTGATTCATGGTTCTTATTTGTTCCTATCCCCTTGTTGTTTTTTTCCCCTTTCTTTCCTTTATTGCTTGTACAGTTTTGTCTGCAGTCTATGGTTTCTTCTCTTTCTTTTTGGCTCTTCAAAGTGTCTGTCTGCATTTTTCTTTTATTATGTCCCTGGCTTCAGACCATAGTTCTTCTGGTTCTCGGTCTATTATGCTAAGTAGTGCAAATCTGTTCCTTATGTTGTTGCTAAATTCTGTTGAGATATTGTTTAGATCATATTTTGGTATGACGACTGGTTTTGTTTTCTTATTGAGTTTTACTTTTATTTTTGATATGAGTAATTCATGATCTGTGCCACAGTCAGCACCTGCTCTAGTCTTGGCTACCAGTATGGAGCTTCACCATCTCTTACTTCCATTTCTTACTTCCAATTATATATTCTATTTGGTTCTATCCTGAAGAAGCCTTGGAGAGTCAACAGGGAGAAGTGGGAAAGAGGGCTACACTCCACCACTTGTTTGTGTATTTTGCATATAGTATGTTTTATTGTGGTACACCATTTTGACATTTTCTGATCTAAGCAGCTTATAAATATTTGTAAATAAATGATGACATGCACCTAAAAATAAAAATGGTTGGAACACTTGTAAAAGCAGATGGAAGAATATTCCACATAGTGGGTGTTGTCACGCTAAATGCCAAGCTCTGAACAACAGCAAAGCAGAAATTCAAAGGACGTGGCCTTTCCAGATAACCTTAAGAACGGGATTTGTTTATGAGGGAGAATACAGTCTCTCAGATAGGCAAGTCCCAAGCTGCTTACTGATTTATAAACTAACAACAAAATCTTAAACTTGGGCTGGTAGTAAAGAAGCATGCCTTCAGCAATGCTGTTGCTGGGATGTTAGGCCACTATCTAGCCTAGCTGGTGAATTCTGCACTAGCTGAAGCTTTTGGACTAACCCCACACTGAGGACATTACAGCAATCCAGCCCTGGGGTGGGCAAACAGCAACCTATTTCCAGGTTTGGTGTGGCTCCCAGTGGGTGATGGGTATGGAAATTCCCTCTTCAAGTGTACCAAAGTTGCCAACACACCTGGTTTAGCTGATCTGTCAATTCAAAAATATAGAATTAATAAAGAACTGAAGTCAGACTTCCAATCAGAATGGGAGAGAAGGCAAACTAACCTAAGTATGCCACTTCCTTCCAGCACAATCCCATTTCCTTCTTCCATTTCTCAACAACTTGCAGCTTGTCTGTCGCACTGACTTCCATGGTACATCCCAGCTTCATGGCAGAAAGTGTCTTTGCTGAGCAACCCCTCTCCGAGATCAGTCGCACCTGGATAAACCAAATGCTATTAGGACAACGAATGGGAACAGGGTGGAAAGAAGAAATCATATAAAGAAAATATTTAAGGAACATGTTACAGCAATAAAGTTTTGATGGGGGGGGGGAGAGACCAAGAACTGTGGATGGTGGCATGTAAAGAAATTGTCTTTTCATGCAATAGGGCACCTTCACCATGGATGAGCCAACCTAAGAAACTATGGAATATATTGAGAGTTACATTAGCTGGTGGCCAATGGTAGAAATTCATGTATAAAGGGGGGCAATCCCAGTGTCACACAGTAAACTGTTGAATTAGGACCAGAGAAAGCTCAATTATATCCTTGCTTGACCACAAAGTCTACTAGATTCAGTGCCTCTCCTCCTAAAACACACAACAGTGACAAACTAAAGATAAAGTAGCCATGGGAAATCAAGACCCTTTACAGAGGTAGATCAGTGTACAAGTGTCAGAGAAGAAACCAGTAGGTTTTTCTAACTTTAGGGACCTTTTCCCATTACAAATTCTCCGCTAATGACCAGTGCCATAGAAACGTAGATTATCGTATAATGATATAAAGTGGTTTACCTGAGCTGGCTTAAAATTAGAAGCGGGCAGCATCCTGATACACTTAGCCACCGAATACACTTAGCCACCGAAATCGCTGCTCGGGGTGCAGCCTGACTCCATTGCCACTCAAGAGATGCTCTGGCAGCCATTTTTTCAAGCTGGAAAACTCCTGGCTTCGAAGAGAGATGTGAGGAGCACCCCTTCGAGCAGCGATGGAACTGGGCTGCACCTGGGTGGCGATTTTGGTGGCTAAATGCATCTGATAATATCAAGATGCTCCTTGCTTCTAATTTTAAGCTGGCTCAGGCTTTATATCATTATGCGATAGTCTCCGTAGCGGGTTGCAAGGATGCTGGGGCACATGTTCAATTCATACTTGGCACCCACCAGACCTACAAGGCTCAGGAGCACCGAACTGATAACTCATCCTAGAATTTGGATCTTGGAGCTGGCTTTTGAAAGAACTTATGCATCAGCCTTCCTCAACTGGATGTCCTTTAGGTTTGTCATTCTAACTAGTGTATACCAACTGTGGATAGTGTGAGAGTTGCAATCCAACACATCTGGAGGTTCATCTTCCATCATATAACCTTGGTGAACTTGGTGAATGTCCTGTAAACCTGTCCAAAATGGCAACAAGTTAAAATGTACCTCAACACCTCTTTTTTGGAGCAAGTTAATCCCAACAGCATCCCTGACATCATACGAAACAATCTCCTTCTCATCTTCTGAGACATAGATGTGACCAGTGGTGAGGCATCCATCAACGGTACAAACCAGCAGCTTCACCTCCTTCAGGGTCTCTTTACCAAAGTAGCCATACCTGGAAAAATAGGTACAGCAAATTTTAAAAAAGAATGTTTTTAAAGGACCAGCTTGGGTGCTGTATCATTTTAAAGTGTTTTAAACAGTTTTATCTTCTAAAACTGTATTTTATTTTTTTAATGAGCTATCTATTTTAACATTGTAATAATTTAATTCCATTTTAATGTACCACTTTTCTATGTTTTTAATTGTACTGTTCTTTTAATGTTGTGAGCCACCCTGAATCCCAGTTCCGGGAAAAGAATGGGATACAAATAAATATGTTATGATATACGATATGGAAAAATAGGTACAGCAATTGTGGACAAAGAGAAAGAAAAACACAGTTGCAATGGTTCACTCAACAACCAAGAACTTGACTTGGAAAGGAGAAAAATAGAGCGACGGCAGCATTAGCTCCTAATGAAAAGATAAGCTTGCATCTGGGCAGTGCTACTTTAGATTACAAGGCAGAGCTCTTGCCATAAAACTATCCTCAAAATAAACACATTTTATGGACAACAGTGAAACAAGCAGGTGTCAGGGAAAAGCTTTCCAGTCTAGCCTTCTGCCTGACATCTTCATTTTCTGTGTGGAAGGAACTTTTGCATGGAGAAAGCACTCAATGATTCCAACCTCCACATGCATAAATCAAACCACCCAAGAAAAATATAGAGAAAGAGTATCTGGCTACAGATCACTGAGATCCAAATCCACACAAATGCACACAGAGCTGGTAAGGGGAAATGAGAAAGATGGGAAGAGGGAATTGGGATATTTAGTTTTATTTTCTGCCAGGCAGATTTAAAGTTGACTGTGACCTCTGGGATTGAGTGAAATAAAAATCTAAGAAACAACAATATTGTTCAATTTTTCACACAATCCAGAAAGAACTGGTCATTTCCAATTAAGGGACCCTAAGTCACATGCAATTGTTGCTTGATTATATCCTCTAATTTTAAGCTGCACCACCAGGCAGTTGTTTTTGGTTTTTTAAGGTTTTTGCCCCTTTAAATCTGCTGAAGGATTTATCCAAGTGGGGAGGAAAAAAATTTCAAATATGCAGACATCCACACCTATAGCATTAAAGTGATGTATTATTTAATTCTGACAAGTATACAAACTGGCACCGAGAAATTGCAGAAGGGGAGAAATACTGCAACAAACTGAGAAAATTTATTCTTGTTTTTACCTTAGGACCCTTTGCTCTGCGATAGGCCAGTCAATGTCAACATCTATATCCACACTGTGCTCAGCACGCATTTCATAATAAGCCATTTTCCCACCCTAAGCAAAATTAAGAACAAGCATCAATCAATTTTGCTGAAACAAAGAAAGGAATGGTATGGACTGCTTAACAGGCAGAAGTTCCATGTGCACCATTTGAAAGATACAAAACTCTTACACATGTGGAAAGTCGAGGAAGATGTGTTCAATCCCTTGAAGGAGAAAGGTCAGAAAGGCCTAAATGAGAGACAGCCATGTTTGAAGAACCCAGTTTGTTTAGTTATAGAAAATGTTAAGTTCCTTGCGATTTCATGCTAAGTTAAACATGTACAAAACATTCTGAGCCATGTTCACAAATATCCTGACATATTCTGGTGATATGATAATAGCAAAAATATTGGAGTAAGATACAAAGAACAAGGGTGGTGAACACAATTTGGAAATAGTGCTTACTCCTTACTGGTGAGTTTGCATGGCCTCCTAGCCTTTTGTTGCTCAATTGCTACCCTTGCATGTTTTTGCAAGAATTCTATATAACATTTATTCAATTCCTTGTTCAAGGTGGAACCCCAGACTCCCAAGCCAGAGTTCACCTAGACCTATGCCATTAAATAAACTGCTGTGTTCAGTCTGCTATCAGACTGCATTCACGAACCCTAGTGAGTTATAAAAATTGTAAAAATATTGTAGCTTAAAAGTTTAAGCTTAAAGTCAAACATTTGAGTTTAATATTTAAGTTTCAAACTTGGAATTTAGCTTAGAACTGTCAGTAACTAAGCCTTAGGAAAAGCACTGCAACCTTCCAAAATGAGGAAAAAACTTGTGCAAAATCCAGGGAGTCATCAAAATCCAGTATTATGGGGAAGATGTTGCCATCTGAGGAATGCTAGAAAGTTGAATTTGGATCCCAATAGGGCCAGATACAGTCTCACATTCTGTAATTCACTACCCTGACAGAATGAAAAGGGTGCAAAATGGCATGGTATATACAACAAAACAAGGGACATCCATTTTAAAACAGTATACAAAAAGCAGCCTTGGATGATTTTTTTTAGGAAAAATATATGGAAAAAGACTAAGAGCCCTCTTGCTCTGGTCCCTCCCTGGATTAGTTTGCTAAAGAGTTGTGAAGGGATAACAGAGCTGCATCAACTAAATTATATTAAAGGAGTCTTAAAACTAGCCTAGATCTCCATGCTAGGGGCAGACAGAAAAAGATTTTATAGAAACAATAACTCAATGCTAGCACCCACCTGTAAATACCCTTTTTCAATCAAGGCCCGTTTGGCAAAATAAAATGACCCATTCTCATAAAGTTCGCCATCCCAGTCCTGGCGCCGGGGACGTTTGGCAGGATTCAGATTTTGAGCTACAGTCACTTCACTCACTGCAGAGAGAGAGAGGCTCTGTGATAATGATAATTGTTGAAATTTTGTATGTCATTCTGATCTTTCAAGGGGAGGGACAGCGCAAAGAGTTTGCAGGTAGACAACCATTAAGACTGTAAAACCTGGATTATGTCTCTAGTTGCATAATAACTTGTTTGCTATAGTGGTATGGCTTACAGGTTCAACTTTTTATCATCCCCTCTTGAAGGAATTATGGTAAGAGGGCTGAGATGTATTATTAATAATAATAATATTATGATTTTCAATTTAGTAGTTGATTCTACTAAGTCTTTACTGACTGGAGGTTTGGGCCATTAATGATACAGATACAGTACTATCCAAGAATCTAGGAATCTTTGGATAATGTGGCATAGTCCAAGCAGTGTTGCTTTTTGTAATTGTGCTATTGTGTTCCTATTTATGGTGCTGTGATTCAGATGGTTTGGCAGGCCACTTGGAATTGTTTCCAGAGAACCTACCACCACTAGAACCAGAATTTCCTTTCCCCAAATGTGCTGAATCTTGATTTTAAGTTCTTAAAATTTCACCACCTTTTCCATCTCATTGGTGCAAAACACACTGCAGAAATAATCCAGCTTGAGACTGCTTTAACTGCTCTGGCTCAATGCCAAGAAATTCTGGGAACTGTAATTTTGTAAGACATCTAGCCTGTCAGAGAGCTCTGGTGCCACAACAAACTACAATTCGCAGGATTCCCTATCATTGAGCCAGGGCAGTTGAAGTGATCTCAAACTGGATTATTTCTGCAGTGTATTTTGGACATCTGTCTTCGTCTCTGCTGTCCTTTGAGCTTGCCATACCTATATTTCAAGCTTTCTTTTTCTAAAATATAGAACTTTTATATTTTCAAATTCCATATGATTTTTGCATCATCCATTATCAGCGATTTTTCCAGGCTTATGTCCCCACCAGTAGTAGTAGTGGTGGTAATTGTTGTTGTTGTTACTGATGTTATTTCACTTATTTCCCACTTCTTCCCCAATACTGGGACTCAAAGTGACTTACAAAGGGTAAAACAAAAACTGAGTACATGCCAGAGCCTTCCTTAGGAGTCTTGAAGGGCTACAGCCACTCAGTAGAACAGGATGGATAATTTGTGACCCTCCAGATATTTTGGTCTGCAACTTGCATCAATTCTAGCTAGCATAGCCAGTGGTGAAGGAAAAAAGAGTGCTGCAATCTAACAGCATCTGGAGGGCCACTTGTTGCCCACCTCAACACAGAATCATATAGCAAAAGGGATCATTGGGCTCTTAGTCATCTACTCCAAGTCTCTGGTCAATGTAGGATATAGCTCAAATGCAGGTATGGCATCACTGACAGCTATATCCAATCATGTTAAGTATCTTCAACAATAGAGAAGCAAACAGAATTAAAGACAGTCTGTTTAGCTATCAAACAGCTATTATCATTACAACTAGAACTGACCAATGGTCTCAATCTGTATGTATTTATAGCTTTTATAAGAAGCATTAGCAGTTGGAAACTTGGATATGTTGGATACCTCCTTTTTTTATTTCACTCCACCTAAACTGATGCCGTCTCACCACAGAGAAGACAGAGTCAAAGCCATCCTCCTGGATCATTTTGGCCACTTTGATAAGATCGGTCGGATGCAAACAGGGGGAGGTTGCTTGAATATTTCCTATCACATCAACCTCTGGGGAAAAGAGAGGAACAAAAGAGAATAAATAAAGACCATAAAATACTGGCTGTTTTTACATATAAGATGATTCAAAATGGATCAGTAGCATTTTCAAGCACTATACATTTTTAAAAAGAAATGGAAATGGGTATATTATAGATAATCTAAACACCAAAAGGAGAAGGACCATGTAATTCAGAGCAAAACAGATTTGGATTTATGCAGCAGGCAGGAAATATGAACTCCACACAGGCAATTAAGCAAGCTTATTTACAAGTTTGTGTGAAAAGGCACAAAGCAGCAAGCTAGGGATTTGTGCATTTCAGTTAATGCTACAGACTAGGGTCCTCTGCCAAATGACTACCCCAGCATATACAAGCTTGGAATTATGTCCTTCTATATACAGTGGGGCCTAAATACTCTAAAATCACCACATCCTGTCTGATCTTGGAAGCTAAGCAGTCAGCCCTAGTTAGTACTTGCATGGAACCATGCCAATGAATACCAGGTGCTGTAGTCTATGTTTCAAAGAATCACAGAATTGGAAGAGACTACAAAGGCCATCCAGTCCACCCCCGGCAGTGTAGGAATACACAATCAGAGCCTTTCATGTTTTTCTGCCTAAGTGTAGTACCTTACATTTCTCTCTGTTGAAATTAATTTTCTTAGTTTTAACCCAACTCTCTTATCTATTAAAGTCATTTTGAATTCTGATTCTGTATGTACTCTAGGGTACTAGCTACCCCCCCCCCCCCCATTTGGTGTCAGCTGCAGATTTGATAAGCATGCCCTCTGTTATATCATCCAAGTCACTGATAAGTATGTTGAATAGCCCTGGGACAGGACAGAAACCTATGGCACCACACTAGTAACTTTTCTACAAGATGAAGAGGAGTCATTGATGAGCAACCTTTTGGGTTCAGTCTGTCATTCAACTACAGGGAAACCTAAAGTAGCATTATCTAGCAAATTTTACCATCTTTTTTGCAATAATATTGCGGGGGGGGGGCTTGTCAAAAGCTTTACTAAAATCAAGATAGGCTTTCAGGGGAAGGAAGCCACTTTTGAATATTCCTTGCCTAAGAAAACTCTATCCAATTAATAGGGTCGCCATTAATCAACAGGCAAACTGAAGGCACACACACACAGAGTGAGCCATATTCTCAAGTCAGTGAGCACTAGCTGCAATCTTAGTTTAAGAAGCATCATCCCATCATATTCTGCCTTTTTTCCAAGGAGTCAAAAGCAACATACATGGCTGGCTCCCTCCTCACTTTACCCTCACAATAGCTTTGTGAGGGAGGTCAAGCTGAGAGATAGTGACTGGCCAGTCATCCAGTGAGTTTCATGACTGAACAAAGGCTTGAACCTGGATCTTCACAGCTGACTCTTACCACATCTATATATCAAAGACGGGGCTTCTGCCATTCCATTTACCAGCTATTTTTTATTCCTCTTCCTTTCCATCTTCCATTTTCTTTAATATCTTGCCTGAAGAAAGACTAAAATTCAAGCTTGTTTTCTGCCTTACATTAATTATAAAATATTATAAAGTATTATGCCACTGACACTAGAACGTCAAGACACAGAGTTCAAGTGAAAATGTGAATGAAAATAGGAAAAATTATAAGTAGTAGAATTAGGGGGGAAATGCAAATGCTTTAAATCAAATTGTGTTTTATCCTCTGTTGTTTTATTCTTCCCTGTATTTTAAGAATTGTTACACATGTTGCTGAAGTGCTTTAAACACAGCCTGTAACTGTTTTAGACTACAACTCTCAGGATCCCCAGCCAGTCATGCTGGCCATGAGTTAATGTAAACCCCCAAAGTTCTTTTTTTACAAGCTCTTTGTTTTACGTGTTTCCTTAACATTAGAAAGGGGTGTTTATAAATAATTCCTTTACAAACCCAGAATGATTAATGACTGATACCACACCATCATGATACTGAAGGAATTCCACAATGGCATCCAGGGAAGTAGAGGAATCTTTAGACACTTCCGAGCTCCTTCGATGAACCTGAGCCCCAAACTGTTTGGCTACTTTCTCAATTTCATCGTGGTCTGTGGAAACCCAAACACTGTTAAGAGACAAAAAATAAAAAATAAAAAAATAGCAGTTTTACAAATAAGGAGGACTGAAGCTAGTGCAGTCACCCAATAACTTTTTTTCCCCTAGAAGCAGACATTGCAACCTAGCAAGTTGGAAGCAGAGAGATAGTGGGCCTCGGCAGACGACTCAATTGAGCCGTCTCCGAGGCCAGGAAGAGGAGGGGCCACCGCACGCGCGGCGGCCCTTCCTCTTCCTGAGGTCGCCCTGAACGCTTCCGGGTCACCGCACGCCGGACGCGTTCAGGGCAACCTCCCTCCACAGCGTCCGGACGCGCTGTGGAGGATAAGTCGCAAAAAGGGCGCCCGCCGCTTTTAGGGCGCTCTTTTTGCGACTTATGAAAGGAGTGCCTTTTTGGCGCTCCTTTCAGGGTTGCCGGGGAGGCGCCGCGGTGAGGCTGCCATAGCCCCGCGGTGCTCCGGACCAGGGCGCTCCAAACGCCCTGGTCTGCATCCCCCTTATGTTTTCATGGGGCTAGCTTCCTTTTTTACTTTAAGCAAAGCTAGTGGTAATGACTTTGCTCAGCTGAGAACTTAATGACAAGTTACTGTCATTAGGTCCTGTAAAATGGGAATAGTGGGGGACCTAGCATGGATGACACATTTGTAAACAGCCTCTCATTTGATTTCCAGTCGCATTGTTGGGACCAGCAAGGATAGACTGATGTGATGACAATTTCCACATCAAATGGAAGAGCTGAATATACTGGAGATGCCATACAGCCTAAATCCATGCTTATTCACACACAAGGAAGCGCCAGTGGAATCAGTGGAGCATTCTTCCAAAATACCAGACACAAGATCTGTTGTAATCTTAACCAGACTATTAGTGAGACTTATATTGTAAACGTAAAATGTTCAAGGCTGCTAAAGCAGCTAGCAGCCATTAACCAATACAAACTACAGGTTGACTCTCCCTCTTGCTTGGGACTATAAGTGTTTTCAATTTCAATTTTTTCTTTGCATTTTGTAATACCAGTATATATAAGTAAAGGTAGTCCTTT
>CM034708.1:208231835-208241855 GCA_020142125.1 Phrynosoma platyrhinos
CCCCCCCCCCCCGTGTGATAAACTCCCTGGAGTTTTTTTTGGCCAGATTTGTTCAGCGGAGGTTTGCCATTGCCTTCCCCATGAAGCTGAGAAAGTGGTGCTTGCCCAAGGTCTCCCATTGGGTTTCAAGGCTGAGAGGAAATGAACTCAAAGTCATAATTCAGCCATCAAACCACTATATCTTACTGTCTTCCAATTGAAAATCCATCAGTGATATCTTCATTGAAGTTCCATGGCCTTCTTCATCAAGCAAGATGTTACAAACTAAACAGGAGAAAAACAACTGGAGATGTTAGTCAGATGCCTACATGTTGTTTCAGTCTTCAGTTAAGATGGAATATGATGGGGAGGATATTTTTTGCAGGCAGGCTCCTCCTTCTGGCCCCATGGCTATAGGGAGATGTGCAAAATCCAGGAAATTTAAAATCCATGTGCATCTCAACAGGGACCCCTCTTTTGCAATCCAATATGTCTTCATTCCAGTGAGGCCACAGAAGAAGAAGTCTCCATGTATTTGCATCAGAAATATTTGTACTTTTTTTTTTTTTTTTAAAGAGAACTGTTGATATTCAACATTCACATTTGGTCAACAGTGTAATGTGGTGAAGGGTTTGGAAACCTTACCTTATGAGGAGATACATAGGGAGCTGGGTATGTTTAGAGATAGTTAAGAGGTAATATGATAGCCCTGTATAAATATTTGAAGGGGTGTCACATTGAGGATGGAGCAAGCTTGTTTTCTGCTGCTCCAGAGACTAGGACTTGGAAAAATGGATGCAATCTACAGAAAAAGAGAGTCCACCTAAACATTAAGAGGAACTTTCTCAGAGTAAGGGCTGTTCAACAGTGGAACACACTCCCTTGGAGTGTGGTGGAGTCTCCTTCTTTGGAGGTTTTTCAACAGAGGCTGGATGGCCCTCCATTGGGGATGTTTTGTTTGTGTATTCCTGCATGGCAGAATGGGTTTGGACTGGATGACCCTTGGGGGGTCTCTTCTAAGCTGAAATGTGTGTTGTGGAGTCCCTGCATTAAACATTTATTATCATTTTTCACACGTGTCTTTACTCTGAAGAGCATAGCAGTTGTGTTGCTTATTTAACCTTGAATGCTCAGTACGGCTACATAAAGATGATGGGAGCATAACAGATTTCTTAAATATTTCGTGGAAATAACAGTGGTGACAACTTGACAGCCATGAATGTGAAAAGCTGATTGATCTTGTACTCTCAGCGCTTGCAGTGATTTTTAATTCCAGCAGAGTGCATCCTGGTCACATCTGAGATCCATGTCATTTTCTCTTTTTCATGATAAATGGAATATTAATGGTGATGAGTTTTTGATTCAGAATTCTGTAAGGAGAGTGAGTCGACCACTGTTAGAGAGTAAATGTTGGATTAGGTGGTT
Source organism: Phrynosoma platyrhinos (assembly GCA_020142125.1). Taxonomy (NCBI): domain Eukaryota; kingdom Metazoa; phylum Chordata; class Lepidosauria; order Squamata; family Phrynosomatidae; genus Phrynosoma; species Phrynosoma platyrhinos. The sequence goes on from CM034708.1 coordinate 208,233,240, forward strand.
TTTTTCTCTTAGTCCAGCATGGTCCTATGAACTGGCTGAGATGCTCTGGGAAGGCTCTTCTCTGTGTGCGTCTACATCAGGGGTAGGCAACCTTTTTGAGCCAGGGGCCGGGTTGCTATCCCTCAGACAATTGGGGAGCCAAAGCACCATAAATAAATAAATAAATAAATATTTTTTTTAAAAAAAATGCATGCACACAAAAGCCATGGCAAAACCCCTGTGGAGATTTTGCCAAGAAAACCCCAAGAACAAGTAGTAACAACAATAATATCATCATGGCGGGCGGCGGCGGTGGCGGTCCAATGGCCTCCGGGGGCTGCATGTGGCCCCTGGGCCTTAGGTTGCCTACCCCTGGTCTACATTGTAAAAATAATGCAGTTTGACACTAGTTTAAGTGCTCTGTCTCCATTCTACAGAATTCTGGGATTTGTAGTTTAGTGAGGCACCAGCACTCTGGCTGAGAAGGCTACAGACCTTGTAAAACTATCAATCCCAGGATTCCATGGGGTAGAGATACAGCACTTAAAGTGGTGTCAAACTGCATTACTTCTACAATGTAGATGCACCCTCTGTGCCCCACCACCCTCACAGGTACACTTGGTGGGAGCACCAGAGAAGGCTTTCTGAATGGGTGATCCAATGCTCTGGAATTCCCTTCCCAGAGATGTTAGAATGGTATCCTTCTTCCTGCCTTTCTGCACTTAGGTAAAATCCTTTTTATTCTAGCACGTCTTTGAGAATTGTTTTTTTTAAAGGGGGAAAAGAGCCTTGTATAGTGCACTGGGTTTTCATTTGTTTTAGTAGTTTTTCATTTAACTGGTTTTATTTATTTTTATTTTGATAATTAATTTTTAACTTTTGTATGCTGTGAATTTTAACTGATTTTTAAAAACTGTTGCAAGCCACCATGAGTCCTCAACTGGGGGGGGGGGGAAAGCAGAATAATAACAACAAATAATCTACCACTCCAACATCTGTTGCCTGAGGCAGCTATCTCACTTTGGCTGCAGATGCGTTGGCTATGCTAGCTGGTGCTTATGGACATTGCAGTCCAAAGTATGTGGATGGCAGCCCATTGACAAAGGCACCAAGTTTAGAAGCAAGTTTCCCATGTACCTTTTTTGATGTAGGGAAAGAGTGTTGTCACCTCCCCTGTGGTGGTTCCCTCCAAATGAGTTGAGCTACCACATCCATCATTCTTGGCTGAGAATGGTGGGAATTGCAGTCCAATACCTTTGGAAGGTGCCATCGTGGGGAAAGTGATTTTAAACTGCGTTGCTGAGTTTATTGGTTGGCCATTACAGTCTGTACTCCATCAGTTTTCTATTTAAAATAGCTGTCACCCACCCTCCAGCTCTTATTTGTTGTGTTTCTTCAAGCCATTTCCGACTTATGATGATCCTATCATGAGGTTTTCTTGGCAAGATACCATGAGGCAAATAATTATTAATATGCCCTACTGTTGCAGCCTAAATACCCTAAAAGTACCAGATCCCACTTGATCTTAGGAGCTAAGGAGGGTCAGCCCTGATTAGTACTTGGATGGGAGACTGCCCATAAATACCAGGTACTATAGGCTCTATTTCAGGGGAAGGAACTGGAAAAACCACCTTGGAGTATTCCTTGCCTAAGAAAAGTCCATGGAATTCATGGGGTCACCATAAGTCAATGGGCGACTTGAAGGAAGGCACCTACACTCTCACACACACACCATTACTTGAGTCTTAATGGGGAAAAAGATGGAAGAGGGTACAATTCAAGGCATGCTGTGTGAAGTGGCTCCTGTTTCCATTGTCAGCCTTGGAAAACAGTCAACCACCCTATTCCTAAAATAACATATCTGCAAATTATCTCTGCTTGGGTCAGTTTGGATAAATAATACTTTGGTTATAATTTTGCTTTTTAAAAAGGCATTCTCAAGACTCCTGACAGGCTGGCTGGAATTCAGTTGGAAACAGTGAGGAGACAAGCTCCATGGGCTCTAAGATGATCAACTGTTTATTTCTTTTAAAATAGCCCAACATGCTTCAAACTATATGAGAAAAGACTTTCTTGAGGGGCCTTCAGCAGAAATCACAAGTTGAGAACTGTGACGGTGACAGTGTGGCACTGCCAAAATTTATTTAAATCTTTCATTCCTTTTTAATATGTGCCACCTCTGCCACCAATTATGTGAAGATGATGGCCACTATACCACCAATTCTTCACTGTGAGACTCGAACCTGGGACTCTCTTAAGTGTCTCTGGCACTATAACTTTGTTTAGATACCAGCCCTCTGGATTTCAAATTTCCCCCCAGCTTGGCACCAACTATTTTTTGACAGCCACACACCCACTATCTAATGTGTCCCAAATCTAAAAGGCTTTTCTCAATGTTGGTAGTGTTTTTAATGTGTCTCTGAAATCACTTCAGACAGCTGCTTGTTGAAACAAAAGAACAGATTTATTTACAAGTCAGGCTGAATACAGTATCTCTTTTAGTGGATGGTGTCCACAATGGATACGGTGTATAAATACTTTATTAGTTACACAGCTTAATGTTTTTGTAATTGTTTCTTTATAGCTTTATATATGTTCCCTCACAGACTAAAGGCCTTTGCAGACTGCCAGAAATAGTGCACATTAAATTGAGGCACTGCCCTGGCTCAGTGCTAGGGAATCATGGGAATTGTATTTTTTTCTGAGACATTGAGCCTTCTCTGTCAGAGAGCTCTGGTGCCACAATAAAATAAAGTTCCCATGATTCCCTAGCACTGAGCCAGGGTAGTGCCTCAATTTAATGTGCACTATTTCTGGCAGTCTGCTTAGGCCCTATGTTCTCACAGAACCTCTATTAAACTTTTGTATCTTATAACCCTTCTGGTTACCTGTGACTCCACCAGTCACTAGACACTATGTCTCCTGCAGGACATTACAACAATTTCTTCGCCCCTTTCTAATTGCCCCTCACAGCAGCCTAACCTAGGAGATTGTCACACTTATAAATAATGCGACTACTCCACAACAGGATACAGTCACGTTTCGGGTTGCTACCAGGTGTTATTGCATGTAATTTGCCTTCGCTGATGCCGAGCGAATGCAACCCAGCTGCATCCCAGGTCCCAGCTGTGCTACGGAGGCAAGCTCCCATTTTAGAAAAGTGGCCTCCAAAACACTGCTGGGATCCAGGATGCATCAGGTGACATTCACCTGGTGTCAGCAGCAGTGAATTACATGCGATAATAGCTGGTAGCAACCCAAAACATGACTGTATCCCGTTGGGGAGCAGTCGCATTATTGGTAAGTGAGATAATCTCCCTAGCTTCAATGGCTCTTCACCCCTCAGGACATAATAAACATCAGCCCCTTTCAAGCCTGCTCCTCCCTCTTATATACTCACTCCTGGGAGCAGTCCCCACCTTTTCCTGGTTTTGGTCCCATTGGCTAGTGCCAAGGTTCTAATCTGCTTGTTGTCTCCACAAGAACACGCTCCAAAACACAGGACCATTGAGTCAACAACAACAATAATAACTAAATCTGGTGGGAAGGATTCACAAAAATAAGTCATAATGAAATTTGTTAGCTTTTAAGGTTGGACGTTAAGGTGTTTTTGCTGCAACTGAGTAACAAGATTGTTGCAGTGTGCCTTCAAGTCATTCCTGACTTATGGTGAACCCAGGGTGAACTTATCACTGGGTTTTCTTGCCATGATTTGTTCAGAAGGTCTTTGCTTTTGGTTTCCTCTGGGGTTGAGTGTGTGTGACTTGCCGAAGTGGATTTCCATGGCTCAGCAAAGATTCAAATCCTGGTCTTCAGAGTCATAGTTCAATGCTTAGACCACAACAGGGGAAAACAGGGGAAAATCCAGCACGAGCTACTGGAAAATTTTTGAAGGCCATGGGAAATGTTAGCAGTTTTAAGTAATCCTGAATCATAAATGCAATTTTAAAAAACTACAGAAGCTCATTTTTAATTAATTCCGTATTCCCAGAATAATGATGAGAACTAGGGCATCTCTTATCACCCATTATCTCTTGGGAAATGTTCACAATTTGTAGGAATCCCCCCTCCTTATCTTTGTCCAGATGATGCATTGTTACATGTACTGTATTAGTTTATGTAATTCTTTTGCCTCAAGACCATAGTCAAATGTTGGCTCCAGTCTGCTCTTAAGGGAATTCAGATGCTGCAATATTATCAGAGAGGTTCCCATGCAGTGATGGATGTGGTCTTACAGCACGTCCTTCAGAAATGAAGAGAGAAAATTTCTTTTTTTTCTTACTTGATTTATGATCAGAGATGTGAAGATGGCTGTTTGTGTTTGTTGCAGATTAACAGTGCTAGGAATGAACCGGACACACAAGATCACATTCTGGCATTCTAGTGAGGAGACAATGAATGTGTTCCTGAGTTCAACAGTATTCACATGTGAAAATCCCATGAGTCGCTGTTACTAGTCATAAGAATACTCATACTAATAATATACAGTATTCAAAAACATGCAGGGGTAGCTGTGTTGGCCATTTAGCAAATTGAAACTGAACAGTGATACCTTTATTGGTACCCCAACCAAAATGCACAATATATTTGTTGCAAGGTTTCAAAGCTCCACTGGCTTCTTCAATAGGCAAGATGTTACAAACCAAACAGGAGAAAAAAAAGGAGAAAAAAATTGAAGATGTTAGTCATCTTTCTTTCTTTCTTTCTTTCTTTCTTTCTTTCTTTCTTTCTTTCTTTCTGGAATGGTTGGAGGATATGAGAAGTTTTAAAAGGCTTTAATTCTATAGATAGTTTAATGCCATTTTAAGCATAATTTTTATTATGTTTTTATGTACCTGTACTTTTGCTTTTGCTCTTTATTTTGTAAGCTGCCATGAGACTCAACTTTGCAGAAGTGTGTGTGTGTGTAAATAAAATTACAGAATACAGTACAGGCATGCAAACTAGGAGTACACAAGAAACAGGTGGACGTTATGAAAGCCAGAATGTGTGCAGTATTCCCAGATCTATAGAAGCATAGCTCTGCAGATGTATCTTAATCCACTTCAATTTTGCTGCCCCTGTCTAACCCCATGAGGATGTCAGATGGCTGAGGCATAAAGCTTGAGGCATTAATGTTTAGTGCACTTTCTTCACAGGCATGTATATTAATGGCTTTGGGATGTTTTCTGCTATCCGCTTTGAAACAGACAGCAGTGAATGCATCCTGCACAGAGAAATGCAGACTAGAATGAACTGCAAACTGCAGTAATATGACATCCCTGGGGAGCCGTTTTTACATCCACCCTCCTTCCTCAGAGTGCTCTGATTCATCCCGGTAAGTCCTTTTCAATACAGGACTGGAGAGTGGCAAGGGGGTGCTAGAGAAGTCCATAAAAAATGTATAGCATAATGCAGAAGCTTTCCTGTTGAGCATGAGTGTTATGTAATGTCTTTCAAGTCATGCAGGCTGCCTCTAAGAAGAGCATGCAAATTGTAATTATTTATGTGGGACTTAGGATAGCCATTGTATGTCCCACGTGCTGATGACACTTTGGAAATTGCTTTTTCTGGTTGGCTGCTCTATCAGTTCTGCAGAGAGGAAACTGATGCTGCACCTACTTGCAGCAGGAGTAGCCTGAAAATTGTCCTCATGGGCTGGGTGAAGTGGAAGATATTAAACGCTATCTTTTACATTATCCCTTGTATATAAGAGGGAGATTTCTGAGCCAGATTAGTACCAGATCTAAAGAGGAATGTGTCAACAATAGTTACTGGCAGATGTGCTCCCATACATTACTTATCGAGTAGCTATATTTTTGTCTCTTAAAATAAGAAAGAGCTAAAATGAGAAAAAAAGACATAAAAAGAGAGAGAGACACACACACACCTGATGTATCTTTGGCCAAATGGTAGAAGATATTCCAGATTTTATATGTTCTTTATAATATATTTATGTGTCTAGGGAATTTGTTGCATGTACTTTTCAGCCCGATCCGTTCACAGGACAGGCTGTGAAAATGGGTTTTATCACACATGAAATTGCTGCTGCACTGCCGGCCAACCATCACCCATCCCCAATCCAACCTCTGCTGCTAATTTTGGAACTACGGAAGCTTTCTGTAATACCAAAATTGGCTGGCAGAGTCTGGATCGAAGAGAGGTGATGGTCAGCTGGCAGGGCAGCAGCAATTTCATGTGTGATAAAACCTGTTTTTCCCCATTTTAGCCTGATCCTTTCCTGTGCATGGATTGGGCTGAAAAGTGCATGTGATAAACTCCCATGTCTCTCTCTGTGTGAGTGTTGTAACCACTGCTTTGTATTTTTTACCTATTTGTTTTTGAAGTTGTGTTAATACATCCCTAATGATTTGTGTTATAACTTGGAATTATAACATTAAATTAACTTAGAAGCATAGAATCATAAAGTTGGAAGAAACCCCAAGGGCCATCCAGTCCAATTCTCTGCCATGCAGGAAGACACAACCAAATCACTCCTGACAGATGGCTGTCCAGCCTCTGTTTAAAAACCTCCAAAGAAGGAGACTGCCCCACACTCTGAGGGAGCATGTTCCACTGTTGAACAATTCTTACCATTAGGAAGTTCTTCCTAATCTTTAGGTGGAATCTCTTTTCCTGTAGTTTGCGTCCATTGCTCTTTGTCCTATTCTCTGGAGCTGTAGAAAGCAACTTGCTCCATCCTTAATATGATATCCCTTCAAATATTTAAACAGAGCTATTACATCACCTCTTAATCTTCTTTTCATGAGGCTAAACATACCCAGTTCCCTAAGTTGCTCCTCATAGGGCATGGTTTCCAAATCGTTTACCATTTTGCTTTCCCTCCTCTGCACACGGTCCAACTTGTCAACATCCTTTTTAAAATCAAAGATATAGCCATGTTAGTCTGTACAATCAATATGCAAAGAGATCTTGAGATTAACTGAAAGAAAGAGGTTGGCAGCATGAGCTTCTGTAGACTTAAGTCTACTTCCTCAGATGCATTTGATTGAATGGAAAGGCAGTGACAAACCTATGTAAGTCATTATTGTGTGAGAATGTCAATTCAAATTCAAAATCCTTTGTGTATAGAAGTGAAGTGGCAAGTTCAGTTTTAAGGATGATTAAAGGCAGTAGAAGCTGTAGCCTGCAGGTGAGCAGAACGGATGAGTGTGGGATACAGAGAGGGATGTGATGAATGGAATCAAGGATGCCCTCATGAGGATGAGGGTTAGATAGTGTTGAAATGGGTGTAGTAAGCCAGGAAACCATTGTTGTTCATCTCATTGTTGATGGACTGTAATCTGTGGATATATTCCAGTTCTGCCTTTTCTCTTTCCAATATACCTTTGTAGTTCTTTTGTTCCAGGACCGCTGCTCTCAGGTCTGAGATGGAATGTCCAGGGAGATTGAAATGTTCTGCCACCATTTTTTGCATTATATGCAATGCCCATTCCCCCCTCCTTTAAAAAAAAAAGTCTTAAAGGCCTGTAAGGAGGGTGCTGGTCTAACATTCCCAGGAAGGGAATTCGAGTATCTGGGAGCCACCAATGAGAAAGTCTTCTTACACAGATATATGTGGAGGGACACAGAGAAGGGCTTTGTCTGAAGATCTCAAAACAGGGGCAAGTTTGTGTTTTGGCACTAATTTATGCAGCCCTGAAATATACTTCCTACTCTTGGTACAGTTGGCCTTCTGTATCCATGGATTCTGCATCCACAGATTCCACCCTCTAAGACTTGAAAAAAATAAATTTAAATCCAAAAACTAACCTTGATTTTTGCCATTTTATATTTGTTGTTGTTAACTGCCCTTGAGTCGATCTCGACTCATGGTGACCCTATGGATGAGACATCTCCAAGACCATCTGTCTTCCCCTGCTCTATTTAAATCCTGCAACCCCTTAATACCCGTGACCTCCTTCATAGAGTCCATCCATCTGTCATGTGGTGTTCTTCTCTTCCTTCTTCCCTCCCTTCAACCTTCACCAGCATTATTGGTTTTTCCAAAGAGCCCTCTCTTCTCATGATGTTTCTGAAGTATGACAGCCTCAGTTTGGTCATCTTGGCTTCTAGGGAGACTTCCAGCTTGATCTGCTCTAGGACCCACTTGTTTGTCCTTTTGGCTGTCCATGGGATCCTCAGTACTCTTCTCCAGCACCACATCTCAAAGGAATTTATTTTCTTCCTATCATCTTTCTTAACTGTCCAACTCTCACATCCATACATGGTAGTAGGGTATACAGTGGCTTTTATGATTCTAACTTTTGTGCTGAGTTGTATATCTTTGCATTTTAGAATTTTTTCTAGTTCTTTCATACCCACCCTCTCCATTCTTATTCTTCTGATTTCCTGACTTCAATCCCCATTTCTATTAATGTTTGATCCCAGGTATAGGAATTCTTTTACTATTTCTATTTCTTCATTGTCTAGGTTGAATTTGTCTAGATTCTCTGTGGTCATTATTTTTGTTTTCTTTATGTTGAACATTAAGCCTGCCTTTGCACATTCTTCTTTTAATTTCTTTAGTAGGTGTTCCAGGTCTGTGAGGTTTTCTGTTAGTACTATGGTGTCATCTGCATATCTTAGATTGTTGATATTTTTTTCACCTCTCCTTCTTCTGTGTCCAAGCCTGCTTTTCTTACAATATGTTCTGCA
>CM034708.1:208259564-208274901 GCA_020142125.1 Phrynosoma platyrhinos
AAAAAAAAAAAAAGGAGTCTGATGAAGTCCAGCTCTTCCTGTCTGACGTGGGACAGAGATGGCTTGGACTGTATTTCATCTTCATGCAGAATCCAGGAGTCTGTTCTTCCCTAAAGCCTTTGATCACACTTTGTTGAAAGACACTGAGCTTGAGGCTGACTGGGTTCCCCTCCCCTGAAAAATTGTATTTAAGATCTTTTAATGGGCAGCTTTTCTAAGTGAAGCCAATAGCTCAAGGCATGAATGGGACAAGTTCATTCCCAGGCATTGGTACAACAAAGGTTCTTAGATAACAAAACTATGTGAATGCAGCCAATTTATCAGTGGCAGAATCAGTGGCATCATTCATTCATTCATTCATTCATTCATTCATTCACAGTTTTTATACCCAGCTCTTCTGCCAGAGTGGCTTACAAATTGTTAATTACACAGTTCCCTGCCCCAAGGCTTACGATCTAAAAAAGACATGAAAGAAAAGGAGAAGGGAATGGTAATAGGGAAGGGGATCAAGTCTAGTGGTTCTTCTCTCCTTTAGAGGCCATGGCTATGGCAGATGAATGTAGGGAGGGCCCTTCTTCAGTTTCTGTGCTAGGCATGATGTACAATAACTCAGGGCCTAAGCAGACTGCCAGAAATAGTGCACATTAAATTGAGGCACTGCCCTGGCTCAGTGCTAGGGAATCATGGGAACTGTAATTTATTGTGGCACCAGAGCTCTCTGACAGAGAAGGCTCAATGTCCCAGAAAATAATACAATTCCCATGACTCCCTAGCACTGAGCCAGGGCAGTGCCTTAATTTAATGTGCACTATTTCTGGCAGTCTGCTTAGGCCTTCAGTTTAAAATCTCTTTTATTTTATTAAATGGATTTGGCTCTACCCTATTTTCTTTTCCAGAAAAAAGTGGCTGACCATCCAAATCGTGTTCCTTCCATCTGGCTAGCGATGTATCAGGCTTTTGGGCGGCCAATCCTTCTCAGCAGCACATTCCGTTACTTAGCTGACCTTTTGGGGTTTGCTGGACCTCTCTGCATTTCTGGCATTGTTCACAGTTTCTCCAATGACACTCAAAATGACATAAGCCCAAATGCGTCTGGTCTATTCAATGGCACTGTGAGTTATTCTACTACATTATCTAAAGTAAGTGAACAATTCAGGCAACTTTATGTCAGCAAATAATGTACCCCTTTTATTACCAGACCAGAATCCATATGATGTCTCAATGAATATTTAAGTTCCCCTATAGAAGCAGTTGGACTTTTTTGTCCAGTGCGGAATGTCCTCATTCAATTCAAAGTTGAGGAGGTGAAGTTGTGCATGTGTTGCTGTTGCACATGCACATGCACATTGGGTTGCACAACATTGCCATTCAACACAGCAGCTGCATAGCACAAAGTGTAACTCCTCATGTGGATATTTAGGCTCAGGTTCTGTTGTTATTCCTAACTAGAGTAAACTCACTCAATCAGTGGGATCTACATAAATGTTAAATCACTCTTCAACAATTGATCTAATGAGTCTATTCTAGCTAGAACTATCAACAGGAGTCAACCCTGTTGGAGAATTTTGACCCCAGTCTCTACACACCTCTCTTTTCATGTCTGTGTTTATTGGACTGTCCTTTTGATTATGCCGGTTTAAGATGTCTGCCAAGAAGCAAGTGACTGTGATTTAGAACTGCTACACTTTCAAAAATATAAGACACAGACCAATTTTGGTGTGTGGTTCTAACAAGCTCAGAAGCTCTGAGTGTACAATGCCTCAGTCTTTCTTTGGAGTATCTTATACCGCAGATGATGGAGTAACTCATTAGATTAACCACACTTTAAATTAGGGTTGAATTATGACAATATTTTGAATTAGTGTGTGTGTGTTTCCAGTTAAGGCATTTATCATACAGTCATTCATGGAATGTTACGTTAAGCCAACTTCATTTTAAACTTGTAACATACCTGTGGGTTGTTACTATTTGATCTTTTGGGTAGCTTTTTCTGTTTTCCCCAGAGCACAGATATATCTACACATGCAATCTTTTAAGGAGGAAAATATGGAATAGTTACACAATGGCCAACATCCAATGGCATGCTGATGGAACAAAAACAAAACAAAAAAATCCCCAGCAGTTTTTCAGCAGAGCTAACCATTATGTACAGAGTGATCTGCAAAAGGGAAAAATTACTTCCACTTGTGAAATAAGGCCCCTGTATATATTGTTGCATGATCAGTGATAAAGTCATATTGTTCATGCTGTGGTTCACTGGAACAGTAGTTTGACACAACAGCATCCTAGCTAATGCATTTTGTCTGGTGACATTAGGACCTCTCGTTTGAGAAGCACCCAGTAGCCATGCTGGGCCATGGAGTAACTGGGGTGGTGGTGGGTGCAGTCAGCCCCAGGCCAACAATGAAGAAATGCATTGTTCAACATGCCGATCAACCCCATGTTCTGACCCAGCTAGGGGTGGAAAGGATCCTACACAGGCTCCTCTCCTCTCCAGTTTAAGCAAAGCCCCCTAACCCCTTACATTGCATGAGACCATGCAGTACTAACCATTAATTCACCCGAGCTCTCCTTCTTCATTCTACCCTTTCCCTTCCTTGCTTGATTATTGATGCATTTTAAATAATACACCTGCTGAAGCTATGCAGGACATTTTTTTTTTTTTTTGACATGAGGAAAGGTAAAGGTTGGAGTGGAAATGCAGTAATGGGCATAATGTCCTTCAGCATTTCCAACTGCATCCCTTTCTCTTTCTGCTACTCCACTGTCATCCAAAATGGGAAACAGTCCTGTCCCACTTTGGATCACACATGTGCTCCATTCAGCCAACTCTCTCCATCCCCTTCTTCTGAGAGACTGAAATTGAAAGGAACTTTGCATGGGATAGAAGACACACTGGTGCATGCACTCTCAAGTGATGCTGAACAGTTCTCTGGTGAAGGAACGGGGCTGCTGGGAGCATGTGCTCATGAGTGAGTGAGGGCAGCTGCTGTTGCTTTGCTGCCGATGATGTTGTGTGAGGGAACAGAAGTAACATCTGTGGATGTGCTCATGGAATGATTATAATGCACAAACAGCAGCATTGACATTGCCCCTTGCTGGGAAAAAACTGAGACATGGATCCATTTAACAGGAAACTAGGAGAGATGGGCCGGAGGATATGGGGGGGGGGGGAGGAAAGAAGGCCCACCGTGGGAGATTTGAGGATTGGCAGTGTTTTATTTTTCCTCATGCATGGGGTGGGTGTGGATGGGGAGGGATAGCTCTTCCAGTGTGTGTGTGTGTGTGTGTGCGCACATGCATATTTGGCTTCTTTACCGTCTGACTCATTCAATTCTCATTCAATTCTCACAATCCCATGCAAAGCATAGACTCATAGGCTCAAAGCAAATGGACCAAAAAGTGTGGCTTCTGGCTGCTTTGGGGGCAGGGTGTGCATATGATGCATGCCCCCAGAGTGGCTGGAAGCCACTCTGAAACCTCCTAAGGCAGCCTGAGGCTACCAGCAGAAAGAGTGGAGAAACTCTGCTATTTACCGGTGGCCCATTTGGGACCGTGACAGCAGCCCACTCTCAGAGCAGACCATCTGGTCGCTGTGGTCCCATGCCAGTTGGGGCCTGATTGGGTTGGAACAGCAGAGGCACTGGTCTTTTTGACCCCCTATCATAGAACTGGAAAAGACCACAAGGGCCATCCAGTCCAACTCCCTGCAGGAAGACATAATCAAAATACACCTGACAGATGACAATCCAGCCTCTGTTTAAAGACTTCCAAGGAAGGAGACTCCAGCACACTCTGGGGGAGTGTGTTCCACTGTTGAACAGCCCTTACTGACACGAAGGTCTTCCTAATGTTGAGGTGGAATCTCTTTTCCTGTGCCTTCAATCCATTGCTCCATGTCCTATGCTCTGCACCTGCAGAAAACAAGCTTACTCCCTCCTCAATATAACATCCCTTCAAATATTTAAACAGAGCTATCATATCACCTCTTAACCTTCTCTTCTCCAGACTAAAAATACCCAATTCCCTAAGTTGCTTCTCAAAGGGCATGGTTTCCAGACCCTTCACCATTTTGGTTGCCCTCCTCTGGACATGCTCCAGCTTGTCAATATTCTTTTTGAATTGTGGTGATCAGAACTGCAAAGTGAAAGTGTGGCAGCATTTTCAGAACAGTCTGGTGCTTAGAATTACTGTCTGGTTTTTGAAATTATTTGTTGTTATTACAGTTATTTATTTATTTATTTATTTCCTGCTTTTCTCTGAATAATGAGACTCAAGGCAGCTAACAGCATAAAAACAAAGGTGTCAGGCAAGGATGCCCTCTTGCCCCTTTATTATTTATCCTTACGTTGGAGATCTTACTTATTAAAATAAGAAAAGTTCCTAAAATTCTGATAGCATAAAAATGTCTTAACCTGCTGAGGGAAGAAGAGTGAGAAGAATGGTGGACACACAGCAGATCCTTGTGCTGTATTTTCCAGAGGGGCATAGGTAGTGATGTCCTGGAAAAAAATAGCTCACATGCAGACCCCCTTTGAGAGACACAAACATACAGACTTTGTTGTTACAAGTGGGGATGGAAAGAATATTCAAAAGTGCTAAAAACAAGTAACAGCCTGTGTAGACCAGCCTAAAGGGCTGGCCTGGGGGGTGGAGTTGGGGTGGGGGCAACTCCACCCTGATGCTGCCATCACGCCGCATGCCCCACCACATGGCATGCGGCATCAGGGTGCCCCCTTGGCGCAGCATGTAGACACACTGCACCAAAGGGGTGCAAAAGAGCCATGGACGCAGTGCTAAGGGTGGCTTTTTGCCATCCCAAAAAGGAGTGGCATTTGTCAGCACTTTTTGGAGTGACAAAAAGCCAGATCAGGGCTGTGGTGTGTGGTTGCCACAGCCCCGATCTGGCACTCCTAGGGGCAGCACAGAGCCGCCCCTTAGGGGCCGTCTGTATAGTCCCTAAGTTCACTTAAGTCAACGGGGCTAACATTTGAGTAGACACATTTTAGATAATAGTAAAGCTTCAAAGGGCCAGAAGTCCCTGGAAAAATAAGCATATCTTCACCTCCTCTCCTGTCCTCTGTTTTCCCCCTTTCTGTTGAGACAGCTGCCATGCCTTCTCCTGTCACAATACCTTCACAAAGCCCCCTCACAATTCCTGTTTTAAGGACTTTATCACACCAGCCTGCTGTCCACCACAATTGTGTTAGTTTAAGAATGGAAACATACTTATTTGGCATCATTTCTTATTAGACCTTTCCCCAAAATATTGCTTTGGCAATCCATGGTCTCATAATCTGGCTCGGGAAGGTGTTGGTGTTCAGGCTCGCTCCTCTTCCTCCCTCCTAAAGCACAGAGCTGTGGTGTGCACAGCAGCCCCACACTTTGGGAAGAAGCGGGGGGATGACGACGACAAGTGATTGTGGCTGCCTACCACCTCCCAAAGCCTGCTGCTGTGTGAATGTGCACAGAGCAGCCAGCTTTGGGAAGCTGTTGGTGGCCATGTTCACTGTGAGGGGCAGGGAGAGAGGAGCAGATTCACTCTCACCACAGGACTGCCTGAGACATGGAACTGCAGCAGAGGGGATTCATCGTACAAGGGCAGTCATGGAATAGTAGCAAGATTGAGAACCTATTGACAGGCTTTGCCCATCAATGAAAAGATGTATTACCAGTAACAAATGCAAGGCAAGGCAGGAGCAGGAGCAGGATGGATAGGACGTGTACCAGCGAAAGATGTTTTTATCCTGTTAAAATACAGTGGACCTTTGGTTCCAGGACCAAAATGGATACAAAAATCTGTGGACGTTCTAGTCCCATTGTATAAAGTGGCATAATAAAATTGTGTCTCTTATATAAAATGGCAACATCAAGCTTTGCTTTTCTGCATTGATATATATATATATATTGATGCTTGAATCCATGGATTAAAAAATCTGTGGATATGGAGGGCTGACTGTTAGTCCCAAGAAGAGCGGGATTTTTGGCTGTTGTGATTAAGTCCTAAGAGACACCAAAAATGTGTGAGTCCTAGAGTCCAGAAAACTTACCTTTTCTGAGATGTAATAGAGATCGCTGCACTGGTATAACATGAAACAGGTCAACTATCCATCCCTCAGGGTTGCTAAAGCATTTGCAGATATGAAAAGTATGTAGTCTATGAGGATTCACCCAAAGATTTCTTTAATCATATTTTTTTCTCCCCCTTGATATTGGAGCTTCAGAAATTCTCTGAAATTATCTCTGTCCTTTTGCTCCTAAGAATCCTACAGATCCATACCTCACCTCAAGCGATTTTCTCAAAACCAATTATGTCCTGGCTGTTCTGCTTTTTCTGGCCCTCATCTTGCAAAGGACGTTTCTCCAGGCCTCTTACTATGTTACCATAGAAACAGGCATCAACTTGCGAGGAGCTTTACTGGTGAGTAAAGGTGTTACTTCATGAAACTGCACACTAAGAAATCGGGGGGAAAAACTTTACATTTTTCATATTTTGCTTCATTTGCTCTTTAAGAAAACCACAAGGAAAGCTGGAGTAGGATAAAAGACATCCGCATAGATCTGATAAAACTGTTTACATACTGGAATGAACATACTCCTTGAATTGTTTGGCTTGCTTTAACTAGTAACTATTTAGTATTCTTCAATGCACATTTCTGCTATAATGTGTAAAGGCTCATGGTGAGGAGAGTGAAGCCACTTGTATGGAGATTCTTGGATTGTGATCCCAAAAATGTTTAAAATGTGTTTTTAAAGTTGCTTTTAACTTGCTTTTAAACTAGAAATCTGGTTTGTGTTTTAACTCTTATATTAATAGATTTTTAATTGTACTGTGATTTTAAATGCTTGTAAGCCTTCTTACATCCCATGTGGGAGAAAGGTGGCATATAAATAAATATAATTTTTCCAGCTACTGGTTCAAAATTCATTAAAAGACAACATGTAAATTTTAAAAAGAGCACTGCACACAATTAAAAGCCCATCCCAATCAGTTTCCTGATGACATATTATTAGCTATGTTTTTATTAATAACAATATTTTCTGCATAGAAAATCCTGTATCCTGTGCATAAAATATTGTTGGGGACTTATTCCATGTAAAATTTGCACCTTTTGTGTAGAACAATATTTCCTGTGCAGGTAACAGCATTTCCTGTGCAAAAAAAAATTGTATTTATGCTCAGAATTTGTACTTGCTGATTGTGTACTTGCTTCTTTTTCTTCAGGCGATGATTTATAATAAAATCCTGCGACTTTCCACATCCAATTTGTCAATGGGAGAGATGACACTGGGACAAATCAATAACTTGGTTGCCATCGAAACAAATCAACTCATGTGGTTCTTGTTCCTGTGTCCCAACCTATGGGCTATGCCCGTTCAGGTAGACCATGGAAGTAAGGGACTACTTTTTGGAAGACACAACAGATTCATTCACTTTATTGGAGTGGGGGAAAGTGTATAAAAAAATTATATGTAGCTCTTAAAGAATCAGGTCTTAAAGAATAGTAAATCTTCTAGGACAGCCCAAAGCTCTATGGTTAAGGTCATATACAGGGGATTTAGTTCCACATTTGATACTTGGCATTTCCAGGTCAATGATGTCAATTAGCAGGGAATAAGGTTTCATATGACATGTAGCATGGGAACTCCCATCACCACCACCAATGTGTTGAAAGCTCTGACCATGTGCTATAAAGGAATAATGTGAGTTTCTCAACTCCCCCAACAGGAGGAAACAAAACTCACAAGGAGATATTACAGGTTGAATATCCCCTACCCAAAATGCCAAACCAGAAGCGTTCTGGATTTGTTGGATTTTGGAATATTTGTATATACATAATGATATATCTTGAAGATGGGACCCAAATCTAAACATGAAATTCATTTACATTTCGCATACAACTTATACACATAGCCTGAAGATAATTTTGTACATAATCTTTTAAAAATAATTTTGTGCATGAAACTAATTTTGTGTACATTGAACCATCAGAAAGCAAAGATGTCACTGTCTCAGCCACCCATGTGGACAATTTTGGATTTTGGAATTCTGGATAAGGGAGACTCAACCTGTACTGCTCATACATTATGTTATGACCATAGCATGTGAAACTCACCATGGGAGTGCTCAGTCCATTGGCAAGTAAAACATTTAGCCATTTTAGTTTCTAGTACAGAGATCACCTTCCAGATGTGTGGAGCTTCAAGACTGAGAAGCACCAACTAATGTGTCCCATGGGAAGGGATTAGGGGAGTTGTAATCCAAAAGATCTGAGAGATCAAAGCTTTCCCAGCCTTATTTTAGTGCACATAAAGTTCAAAAGACTCCAAGGAGCTATCCAAGGTGCTAAATTTATTTTGGGGTTAGAGTCAGCAACTTGGATGGCTTCTTTAAAGTGCAGACTAAAACCCAGAGCTGATTCCACTGAGGTGGAAGACACCAGCCACCACTGATAATGGCACATGACATGTGCCAAAATTCAGTGCAATGCACAAAAATAAAGATGGAATAAGGAGAGAAAAGGAAAACATTCTGTTCATATAATGGTCAGTTATAAATGGAAATGGGGTGTCCACAGTTGAAAAACAGGGCTTAGGGGCCTGCAAGAAACAGCTGGGTGACTTTTTCAAAATGGCTAGAATGCTAACAGAAGTTGGTCTTATAACTTGCAAACTTGACCTTCTGGGGCCTGGCTTCTCATCTATTCTTGCCATGGCAGGCAAGCGAACAGTTTATGCATCCTTATAATGTGGGAGTTTCTTGAATCAAATTATTGTATCTGGTTTAAAGAATGTTTCCTTCCCTGAATTTTCAGTTGGGCTAGAATAAAAATAGAAGGGAAAACCAGGACCTTATTGATCCCAATAAAATCAGATTTCAGCAAATGTTTTATACTAATTTATTCTTTCTTTTACCAAAGAACACAGAATGTCTAACAATAACTTTATACTCCAGACATGTGTATACCCTTCAGAGGTGAATGTTCTGCAAACATAGGACCTTATCCCACGCTGCTCTCAAAAGTGGCAAGAAACCGATATGAGCATCATTGCAGTACTATAGCGCTAGTATAATATGGCGCTAGCGCTATAATAGCGCTATGGATAAGGTAGCGCTATTGCAATGCCCGATGAAACCAGGCATTCAAAAGAACCCGAATGATGCTGCATTCCGAGCGGTTTCTTGTTGGATTCTGAGCGACGTCGTGGGATCACCCGGAAAACTATAGCGCTATAGCGCCTGATTCTTAGCGGATTCTGAGCTACGTCGTGGGATCACCCGGAAAACTATAGCGCTATAGCGCCTGATTCTTAGCGGATTCCGAGCGACGTCGTGGGATCACCCGGAAAACTATAGCGCTATAGCGCCTGATTCCATGTGGATTCTTGCTGCTTTTGGCCCCGTGGGATAAGGTCCATAGTTTGATTTTGGCAACCAGATTCAAGTACAACCCCGAACACAGGAATACACAACATTTCACCCTCCAGATGTTTTGGGCTTGAACTCAAAGAGATTCTTGTAATAAATCCCATCGTCAATATCAAGGGACAATGGGAAATGTGCTCTGAAACATCTGAAGGGCCTCTGAAACATCTCCTGCCCTAACAGGTGAAGCTACCCTGAAATTCAGCTGTACAGGCTGGTGCTGGAAACATTTCATAACACTCTTTATGTCTTCATTATTTTTTTGTGTAGATCATCATGGGTGTCATTCTGCTCTACAACCTTCTTGGACGGAGTGCCTTGGTTGGAGCTGCTGTCATTGTGCTGTTGGCTCCAATACAGTATTTCATAGCGACAAAGTTGGCTGAAGCTCAGAAGAGTACGCTTGTAAGTCATTCCCTATAAAATGACAACTGTAGCTGGTTAACGCATATCTTGGCTAGAATAGAATCACTGAAGTTCTATTTTTGACCACTGGTTCCTCCTTCTTTGCTTATGATACAGTATGATACACACACTCCAATATCCACTGAGGATGTATTTCTGGAATTATCATGGAAATGTGAAAGAGTAGATAATAGCAAATCCTATCTCAATGAATGACTTCCTGCAGAAGTTGACCATAGAGTTGCACTAGAGGACCTAGAGACTCCTAGAGAGGACATCTCACTAGGCATTTCTAGCTCCCCCCAGCATGACTCTATGGTCAATTTCTGCTGGAAGCACACTAAAGAATTGTGCCGGAGGACCTAGAAAATGCTTAGAAAAAATGTATTTTTGTGGGCATGGGTAAGTAAAATCCTGGGTACCAGTCCCATGGATACAGGGGTTCTACTACATTTGTAAACCAATTGATAGAATGAGATCTTCAAGCTGTTCATTTTTCATTTAATCTACACTGGTTTCATCAAAACTGGAATCAGAACAATCTAAATACCATGTATTACCATGGAAAGGCATGCCTTTTATTAAAAAACCCAGAAATAATATTTTTAAAATATACAGAGGGTGAATACTATTGAACTGCCTGCTGGAAATTCTGGACAAGAATGTGAATAACAGTTAATTTATTAACTGCAGCAAGAACTTTTTAGAATGAGGCAGAATATCTCATTATTCCTACTGCTAGAGAGTGGACATTTAAAGTGCTGGATAGTTATCAAATGGATAAGCTGATAGATGTAGTGAATACCAGGAATATTTTTGTGCAACAGATATTTTAATTAAGTGTAGCTGATATATTTTGTATTGGAACAATTGTTATGCTTTTACTTGTCTGGATAATTACATTTTTCAGTGAAGAGGAAAATGGTGTTTAACATTTTTAGACAATACTGATGGCATCAACTGAATTCAGATGTTCTTTCAAATCATAGTTTGGAATATTAGGGGGAAAGCACCAGTTCCTCATTCCCTTTTCTTGTGGCTTTAGTTTCTGTCTGCAGTTTGGCATGATTATGGAATTGGCAAACTATGACAGTACTTGCCTTAAAAACTAGGATCAAATTTTATGACCTGAAATGAAAGCATGTCTATAATGAACCTTTATCTTCAAAACATGTTTGAATGCATGGATATGACCACTTGCATTAGCGCTCATTTCATTACCTGAGCTGCATAGAAGAAATTGCAAAAATAGATAACTTAAAGGCTGGAAAGACAGCTTCTAATAGGTCCTTTTATATTCTTCATTTGATTATTTTATATGTGCAGTCTAATATATTTTTCTCTCTCTCCTTTTTAATGGAAAAAGGATTATTCTACGGAACGGCTGAAGAAAACCAATGAGATACTGAAAGGCATCAAACTGTTAAAATTGTATGCCTGGGAACATATATTCTGTAGGAGTGTGGAAGATACACGACTGAAGGAACTAACCAGTCTCAAAACTTTTGCTCTTTACACATCTCTCTCCAGTAAGTAATTAAATCCCATATGGCATTTTGATTTTTAGGCCTTATTTAATTAACATATTTATTTAATAATCTGTACCCCTCTATTCTTTATCCAAAGACAAGCTCGGAGTGGTTCACAAAAATATATATATTAAAATCAAGTGAGTAAAACATGTTGCAGAATTGAGAAGGCTCAACAATAATGGCAGTAGAAGGCAGAAAAAAAGATCTCTTCATAACAGTAATAAAAGTAAAATATTATCATAAATAAAAGCACTACAACATATCAGGTTTTAAAAAGTGGGTAACACAGGGATTTACGTGACCCCCTGAAACCTTCTGGTTCCCTAAGAGTAGGGTTGCCTTGCTGCAAAGTGTCCCTTATTGCAGTGGATGTCCCCTTATTTAAGGCCAGAAAGGTTGAGTCATATACAGATGCAAAAAATTCTGTATTTTCCGGTATTGATCATACATGACGCCCCTCAAATTCTTCACCAAATGGTTCTTGATCCCCCGCCATTTCAGTGCCTATAGATTGAGAGGAGGATCCCAAGGCTATACAGGGGGTATCATCCTTAACCTTTTGCTCATTCCCAGGGTTCATTTCCTTCTCTGTTTCCAGTTTGAACACACAGAGAGATCACATGTGATACAGGTCATCTTCTTCCAAATAGGAGAGCCAGTGTGGTGCAGTGGTTTGAGTGTTGGACTACACTCCAACACTGTAGATCAGGGTTCAAGTTTTTGCTTGGCTATGGAAACCCACTGAGTGACCCTGGGCAAGTCATACTCTCTCAGCCTCTGCAAAAGCAAGCCCCTCTGAACAAATCTTGCCAAAAAGACCCTCTGATAAATTCGCCTTAGGGTTGCCATAAGTCGGAAATGAGGTGAACGCACACAACAACAACAATAACAAGAAGGAGCATCCTTTCAATATTTCTTTATTCTCTCTTTCAACTTTAGACACTTCCTGGTAAGATGGAAAAAAATCTTTGTGAGGCTTGCAAGTTTATGCAACTGGACTAAGGGGGAAAAATTATCCAATAAAATTGCTCTTCTGACCCCTTTTTCCCTTTCTCATACTCTGGGACAAGTGTGAGAACAGCATTCTTAATAATTCTCTAAACTTCCTTATTAAACTAGGTGACATCAGTTTGCTTACACCATTAATTACAGAGACAATATCTATGGATGTCTGATAATTTAAAATTTATTTGTTTAAGGACCACCCTGGGATTAAGGGTGACATAACCTTGCTATGTTAAATAATTCCCACACATACACACCCGGAGCTATATTTTAAATGTGATGCAACTCTACAGTTCCTGTGGGAATACATTTTCCAGCTCAATAAAATACACAAACTGTATTTCCAAGGGTTTTGTTTTTGGTTGTTTGACATGAAAAGCTTTTTTTAATTGCCTCTTAAGGGCTGGCCAATATATTAAATTCTGCAAAGGAAAGCTTATTAAGACAAAAGTTCACACTAGTGCCTGAAATCTGATAAATCTTGGTGTGCTTCTTTCCACAGTTTTTATGAATGCAGCTATACCAATTGCAGCTGTTCTTGCGGTAAGAACCTTTTTGAAAGGGGATGTTTTCATGACACAAAATAGGGCTCAAGGAGATGTAGGATGGCCATTGCAATTGTCTTCTCTCCCCTGGCATGCTCTTAGGCAGCAGAGGTTCTTAATGTAGGAGTGGGGAACCACTGGAGGTTGCAAAGCAAGGGATTGCATTGCAGTGGGAGTAAGGCTAAAGGAAAAGGCAGAAGCAAACAAAAGAGTTTAGCTACAGTAGTTTGTATACTGGTTACCTCCCAGTTAGAATACTGTAATGCACTGTGTGTGGAGATGTCTCAAAAGTTACCATTATATAATGCCAATCTGAAAAGAATTTCAGCCTGAATTCAAGGTGCTTGTAATGACCCTAAAAGCCCTAAATGACTTGGGGCATCAGTATAGTTGGCCCTCCACATTTGCAGCTTTGACTTTTGTGGATTTGATCACTTGCAGTTTTGATTACAGTATACTCGCACCATAATTGGGCATGCCATTTGTGGCTTTAACCTTACGTGGAAGGTAAGCCATGGGATAAACAATGGCGCATGCAGGAGTGCACCCCATTGAAACAAATGGGGTTTGAACATACATGTTTTCCCCCATACACGGGGTGGGTGTATCTGGAATGGATCCCCCGCATATAGGAAGGGTCCACTGTAATATATTCTCTCTAGGAATCTCTAGGTCCTCCAGTGCAACTCTGCCAGAAATTGATCATAGAGTCATGCTGAAGAACTTAGAAGTTCTGCTGCTTCTTTTTGAGCCAGCAAAATGGTGGAGTGGGGCCACAGCGTGCAGTTGCCATAGCCCAACCTGGTTTTCAAAGGGGCGGTATCAAGCCACCCCTTCGGCCTGGTTTGTTTCAGCTCTTATTATTATTATTATTATTATTATTATTATTATTATTATTATTATTATTATTACAGTCAGCCCTTGGCATCCATAGATTCTTTATCCATGGATTCAAGAACCCATGGCTAGAAAATATTTAAAAATATATATAAATTCCAAAAGCAAACCTTGTTTCTATCATTTTATATAAGGGACACATTTTCACTATGCTACTGTATTTAATGGGACTTGGGCAACCACAGATTTTGGTATCCATGAGGGGTCCTGGAATCAAACCCCAGTGGATACCAAGAATCCACTGTATTATGTGGTAATACTGATCTTATTTGTATGCTGCCTTAAGATCTTGTGATATTAGGAAATATATAAGTGAAATGATGCGAAGTAAGTGAAGTGATGTGAGTAGAGAAAACTAGGTGGGACATTTTCCCACCAAGTTCAGTTGCAATAGAATCATAGACTCATAGAATCATAGATTTGGAAGAAACCCCAAGGGCCATCCAGTCCAACCCCCTGCCATGCAGGAACTCAAAATCAAAGCATCCCCACCAGATGGCCATCCAGCTTCTGTTTAAAGACCACCAAAGGCTGCAAGCTAAAGCTCAGTTCCATGTGGGAATGTAAAAATCTTTGCTTAGGTTGTTCTTGTGGGCTGGAATGGAAAATTCCAAATGTTTTCTCCCTGTTGGCTGTACTTTTGCACATTTTCTGTGATTTTTCACATTTTGGGACTTCACTGCAGAAAATGTCACAAAGGAAGTCTTTATGCGCAAAAATATTATGCTCCTCAACATTCTTCAACAATACTCCCCACCTGAATTTTCTGCTTACAGTTCACAACAAAAAATTAAGTGGCCTTTTCACTCTCACATGGGGTGAAAAATGTCATAGCAGTTGACAAGTTTTTTTTTTTTTTTTAAAAAAAGCAGACATTTGAACATATGTAGAAATCTTTTTCATCACAAAACATGGGAAATGCAAATATTCTTTGCATCTCTAGTTTCAGGTGGCTGATTCCCAGGCTTTAAATAGCTTCTCATTTCTTCCTTATAGTAATGTCCAGCACTGTTTTGCTTTCTACCCAGGGGAAAAATATTATGGGTGACTGGGTGCACAGTGTTTTCTGCAAGTGAATTTGATGTTTACGATCAGAAAGAACAGCATTCCCATTTGGATATTCCTTGCAGTGTGCATTCTGATTCTCACTCCAGTTCATGTCCACAATTCCTAAGGGGAAGGGTATTCAAGATAATCTATGGAGATTCCATAGGTATAAAAAGGCTTGAAAAGCTGAAAATGTGACAGAAAGTTTGAGACAATTTTTATGCTTCTCTAAGAATGAAATTGTGAAACAGCTATTTTATCTTTGTTGCATAAAACTGTTCTGTCCAAACCAATGTGTGCTCCTATTAACCTTCTCTATCTCTTATGACAGACTTTTGTGACCTACACATATTCAGAAGAAGAGCATCTAACTACAGCCCAGGCGTTTGCATCTCTGTCGCTGTTTCACATCCTGGTCACTCCGCTGTTCTTACTCTCCAC
This sequence comes from Phrynosoma platyrhinos, assembly GCA_020142125.1. Classification (NCBI taxonomy): domain Eukaryota; kingdom Metazoa; phylum Chordata; class Lepidosauria; order Squamata; family Phrynosomatidae; genus Phrynosoma; species Phrynosoma platyrhinos. Next base: position 208,274,864 of record CM034708.1, read on the forward strand.
TGTTGTTAGATTTGCTGTCAAGGCCATCATCAGGTGTG
>CM034708.1:208284065-208306533 GCA_020142125.1 Phrynosoma platyrhinos
CTCGCCCTCTGCTCTCGTTTGTTTACAGTCACTCCAATGACCTCATTTTATCTTGCTATTTTATGCTACGATTTTAATGGATGTGTAGTTTAATAGAATTTTATGGGGGGAGAATGGGGTTTCTGAGGTTTTTTAATCTGTATTTCTGGTGTAACTTTTAACTGTTATAAGCCACCCCAATTGTTTGACGGGGGCAGGGTATAAATAATAATAATTATTATTATTATTATTATTATTATTCTATATAGAGAGAAGTAATTATACTTTTCTTAATAGAAAATTAATTGCAGGTAACTAGTTAATTGTAACAACAAATTATTTCCAATCACTACTTGTACTGTGTCATAATGAATTCAGGAAAGCTGGATTTCTTTGTTAGGGATTCGGCTCACATCTGCTTGTCAGTTCAGACTACTGTTATTTCCCAGATTAATTACAAATTGGAAGAATAAGGTTATCTGGCCATAGGAACAATGTATGTAATTTTTGGGTTTGCTGGTTAATCACTAAATAAAACTTCTTTTCTTCTCCCTTCTTGTGGTCAACATGCTTAGCACCCCAAAGCCATAAATCGGAAGCAGCCATTGCGATACCAACTGGACAGCTATGAGCAGTCATTAAGGATACCATCCCGTCATGCTGATATTGATGACTGTGCTATCAAGGTGCCTTATGTTTGTTCCTTCCATCTTTTTTTTACTTCCACCAATTGTCCAACGTGACCAGTTAATGCAGAGATGAGAAGCTGTGCCTCTCCAGATAGACTCCCAGAAGGCTAGCCAGTTTAGCCGGTGGTTAGGGATTATGGGATGGGAAATTGATTCTTGAAACATCTGGAAGGGCACACTTGCCCAGTCCTTGAATCAGTGAATTTCTCGAAAGCGTAATCCAGATAAGAGAGATGTACTGTTGTTGAATCATCCATGAATGCAGGCAAGTGCTGTTTATCTAGTCCTGGTGGGTATAATTCCTTTGAAGGATAGTTTCTCAGCCTGGAGGTATTATTAGATTTTACTTTATCCTTGGCTTCTTAAGTGGGGTCTGTAGTATACAATGTCTTTCATGATCCAAGGCTGGTATAATGGTGGCGTTTTTGCATCATTCTTGTTTTGCATTCTGGTAAATGGCAGTAATTAACTATTTTATGATAGTCTTAGTGTTAAGGAGGTTAGAAAGCAATGTTTAATGTGAAATGCAATTTATCCCTGCTTTGTAATCTAACTCTAATGTAATTTCATGCTCCACCCCCCGAACTGAGTCTAAACATAGTTTTTGAGATAAAGGTGTGTTCATCTGTATTAATTCCAGTATAGAACCTGTAATTATTTGTTTGCAATTCTAATGTATGGTATTCTACATTGCAGGTAACCAATGGGTACTTCTCATGGGGAAGTGGTTTAGCCACATTATCCAATATTGATATCAGAATCCCAACAGGTAGGATCAATAGCCTTCCACTTTCAATCATATTACTTTTTGCATAATTCATTCTATAGTCTGGATATTTTATAGCAGGATGGGCAGAGTGCAGGTCTGAAGATATTATTGGAGTGCAACATCCAACATAACTCATCAATGACATTGACTTGCATCCCATTGTTGGTCCCAGCTAGAGTAAAGCCATTGAATCAATTGGTTTACCTATGTGCTGACTCACCATTCAACAATTGTTAGGATTAACCTACAGGATCAAATCCTAGAATCCTAGAATCATAGAATCATAGAGTTGGAAGAGACCACAAGGGCCATCCAGTCCAACCCCCTGCCATGCAGGAACTCCCAATCAAAGCATCCCTGACAGATGGCCATCCAGCCTCTGCTTAAAGACCTCCAAGGAAGGAGACTCCACTACTCTCCGAGGGAGTGTGTTCCACTGTCGAACCGCCCTTACTGTCAGGAAGTTCCTCCTAATGTTGAGGTGGAATCTCTTTTCTTGCAGCTTATACCAACCATCCTATACCAACTAGAGCTGGCAGGAATTTCCCCTGTTTTACCACTACTATCTTATAGCATTAAAAGAAACAAATATATATTAGCTAATCGTACAAAGATTCTGTTAAAGCACTTTTCTGTCTCATCAGTTCCAAAGGAAGATATGCATATGCCAGACTGTAATTGTATGCACATCACTTTGAAGTAAATCCCATTGAACTCAGTGCAAATTATACTCTCTTTCTCTGTGTATCTGCCTTCATGTTCCTTGTTGACTTATGGCAACCCCATAAATTTCATAAGGTTTTCTTAGTCAAGGAATACCCAGAGGTGGTTTTGCCTGTTCCTTCTTCTGAAAGAGTCTACAACAGCTTGTCTTCATAGGCAGTCTCCCATTCAAATACTAATGAGGGCTGACACTGCTTACCTTCCAAGATCAAACAAGATCTAGTTCTTTTAGAGCAGGGGTAGGCAACCTAAGGCCCAGGGGCCGGATGCGCCCCCCTGAGGCCTTTGGACCGGCCCCAGGTCGGTCCTGCCACCACCGCCGCCCACCATGATGATATTGATTATTGTTGTTATTACTTGTTCTTGGGGTTTTCTTGGCAAAATCTCCACAGGGGTTTTGCCATGGCTTTTCTGGGGCTGAGAAAGTGTGCATGCATATTTTTTTAATTTTTATTTTTTTTAATTTTTTATTTTTATTTATTTATTTGTTTGTTTGTTTGTTTTTGGTGCTTCATCCCCCCAATTGTCTGAGGGACAGCAACCCGGCCTCTGGCTCAAAAAGGTTGCCTACCCCTGTTTTAGAGTGTTTAGGCTACCAAACTGGGAATCTTTCGGGATATAACAACCAAGTTATGTTTCACTGGCATTACATAATCTCTATACTGGAATATCAACATAGCACAATGACTGACTGACAACCTGTTGACCAATAGCAGTTTGCAATGAAGAGGGACAATGGATAGAGGTGCTAAAATGCAGGGGAACATTCATGTGCAACCACATATGCTATGTGCAGAGCTCTGCTTCTCCCATTGTCAACTGGATATGACCATTGTGTGTTGTCCACAAAAGCCGCCCTGCATACATAGAACGACTTGCACCTTCATATTTCACTAACAGGATTCATAGAATCACAGAATCAGGAGATTTACAGCAATTGCATAATCATCTACTTTCTCTTTGGAATGGATCAATGGGTCATCCCTCCACCATTTGTTTTCTGTTCTAGGTCAAATGACAATGATAGTGGGACAGGTTGGTTGTGGCAAATCTTCTCTTCTTCTTGCTTTTCTCGGTGAGATGCAAACATTGGAAGGCAAAGTTCATTGGAACCGGTATGTTTTGTAGTATTTTGTTAACTTTACTAAAGACTTTCAGTATGATGGGGTCTTAGGTCCATTAATTATAGGTCCACTCTGTTTTAGGTCCTTTATTGTAGAGCTGTAGCCCTTCAAATAGATGTTATTCCCCCACAAGCTTTTACCTTCCCTGTAAATTGTTACTCATCTTCTTTGCTGGCCTATTTGTCTTGATCCCCTCCCCACCTTGTCTTACACACACAGTTATAAATCTGAAGGCAGAACAAAGTTGATCTATATGCATAATTTGTGGAAAATAAGGACAAATCTGCAAAGTGATTTGCACACCTAACAAGTGTAGCTGTACACCATTACTCTGGAGAGGAATGTTCTGCTGGGTTTGTTTTTGAGAGAAGTCTGGACAGGCTCCTTGTTAAGAAGAGTATCTGGACATAGTGCAGTGCAACTTGTATGTGCACCCAGCTCAAGCCAGAATGGAGGAAAAGACTTGATCATGACCATTTAGAATGACCTCCTACACACATAACCCCAAGCTGCATGTGCAGGATTAATGGATTGTACCTGAGGTTGGAAAAGTTGTTTTTTTTGAACTACAGCTTCCCGGAACATCCAGTGGCATTGCTGGATGGGTGAGTCTAGGACAAACAACCTCTCTGAATTTTCCTCATTTATTTATTTATTTATTTATTTATTTATTTATTTATTAGTATTTAAGAACAAAGATCCCAAAATGTGACCAGCCCATAGCAATTATAAATGGATTGCAATCCTAACTGGCAGTCAGTTGGTGGCCTCAAATTCTTTGTGGCTTTAGGCAAACTTTTTACAATTGATTTCAGGAATGAAGAGATAGGAGACTGAAAAATGTATCAGACATGTCCCATGATAGGGAAGGCCACAGCAAATCAGGATTATACTGCTGCATGCTCTTGGCCTTGTTTGCATATAATTTTCATTGCTGTGGTGCCTACCTGGAGTTAATATACACACACACACACATGATGAAACCTACAGAATAACCAGAGAACAGTGTCATTGTGCCTTTGATAAATGTATAGATAAATGTGAAGCAACAACCACTGAAATTCCTTCTTCTATAAACTGTTCATACAAAGATCTAGGAGCCATGCCCTCTCTCACATCTGCCCACTCTAGATTTGGAACTGTTATTTTGCACTACAACTCAAAGAATCCACTAGACAGTATGGCCAGCAGGAACTGAAGGACAGTTGGAATGCCCATACTGGCTGGAGGATTCTCAGAGTTGTAGTCCAGAAATAACATTTCCACCTGAGCTTGCCATTGACAAAAAAACCTGATATGGATTTCAAGATTGCATGAGTTGAAAAAAATAGCCAGTTTGGTATTACTATATCTTAGTTTCCAGTTATTTCATATTTTGTCACCTGTTGGAATTTATTTCTCTGATCATGAGGGCAAGGGATGAAAACAAGGACTTTGTAGGGAGTCCTATGGAAGAAAGGAGTTCATACAAAGAAACCATACAATGATATATCACAGGCTTAATGTTTTCCAACCCTGTGTTATAACTGACGCAAGACAATGTGGTTGTGTTTTGCTGATAATTTCAGACTGCCTGACAGAGAGGTGTTTTCGGGAGGATCCTACAGGTATTACTAAATTCAACCCTGTTGGTTTTAGTTCCCTGAAATAATAATCAAGGTGTTAATACCTTTCATTGTTCCCTTACTACATAATTTCATTCCCTTACTACATAATTCTGCATGCTTGAGTTTGCCATCTGATCTTATGGAGGTAAGCAAAGGGAGAGATATAGGGCAACTGCATTAATGCAGATTTTGTCATACTCTGGAGCCATATTTTATGCCTTGTGCTTTTTAGGCATGGGTTTATAGTTGTGTAACTTGACATCCTCTTCTCAAACAGAGAAGTGAGTTTCTTTGAGCATGAAATGTTATATTACACAGCTAGCAGATACTAAAAAAAAAACAACCCCAAAAAACCCCAAACCAACCTTGACTCTAAGATTAACAGCACTCTATTAATACTGAATATAAATAGACTTACAACTTGGATCCTTTGCTTAAGCTGATATTTCTTTCATTCAAAAATTTACCTCATGTTCCTGAGATTTATGAAAACTGTCTATATCGATGTAATAGTTAATTAATTAACAGTGATGTGTTTTCCTTCATATGTGTGTTTCCCATCAACTACTGTAAGTTGTTTGTTTTAGTAAAACATTACTTGCTGTAGTGGAGAATTCACCACTATTAATAATAAAGCCATCAAGCCATATATAGTATTATTGTCATTTGCATGCATATGCTGCTTACAAGTTCTTCAAGGAACTCAGATACTTGTGAGAAATGGCAAAGATAAAATGTGTGGAAGGGAGAGCTTGAAGTTACATTATTGGGTTCCATATTGGGAGAAAGTCAGGATATAAAGAAAAGAGAAGAAAATGAATACGTTTGTTCAGTGTCCCTGATATGGGTGGAAATTTGAAATAAGATCAAGCAATTAAACTAAGGGGGGGGGGGTTGCAGACTGCCAGAAATAGTGCAAATTGAGTCCAATTTTAGGGTTAGGGTTAGTGCTAGGGAATCATGGGAATTGTTTTTGTTCTGAGACATTGAGCCTTCTCTGTCAGAGAGCTCTGGTGCCACAATAAAACACAGTTCCCATGATTCCCTAACCCTAACCCTAACCCTAAAGGTGGACTCAATTTGCACTATTTCTGGCAGTCTGCAACCCCCCTAAATGGACAGCTGGAAACACTGATGCCAGTTATAAAGGAATGGAAGGAGGGTTAGAATTGTATAATCAGTGTTATAGTACCACAGAACTATTGGGCTGGGTTGCTCAGTAGATATTACAGTTAGGGTTACCAGATCTCAGAGTCTGGCCCTGAGTTTTCAGTTTCCATGGGTCAACTCTTTGGTGGGCTCAGTTCCAGGCAAGAGGAAAGGGGTGAGTTCAGATCTCCAGCTCTGCTCGTACAGCAACAACTTCGTGCTACAGGTTGAATATCCCTTATCCAGAATTTTGAAATCCAAAGTCCTTCAAAGTCCAGAATCACCCACATGGGTGGCTGAGATAGTGACACCTTTGCTTCCTGATGGTTCACTGTAAACAGACTTTGTTTCATGCACAAAAATATTTAAATATCCAAGATATCCTATTATGTAAATGCAAGTATTCCAAAATCTGAAAAACTCCAAAATCCAAAGCACTCCTGGTCTCAAGCTTTCAGATAAGGGAGACTCAACCTGTATTTGCAAAGTCTAGTTGATCTGTGAAGTCGAAGGCTTTCATGGCTGGCACCAATAGTTTTAACATGCACACAAATTAACATGCACATTCTCTCAACCATATCCAGCATTCTCTGAAGATGCCAGCCACAGATGCTGGTGAAACGTCAGGAATAAACTAATAGAACACAGCCACGTAACCTGAAAAACCCACAAAAGCTCTAGTTGATTTCTTGCTGTAACTTGCAAAAACTCTCTAGGGGATCTATGTATTTACTTTGTTAGCTTCTTCTTTCCCTTTTTTGTTCACCCTCTATTCTGCTCTGCATCCATTTTCTGGCTAGATTAAATGTTCTTTATTCCATCCCCATACAAGCAGGTGAGCAAGTGTGGTTGGTACTTAATGCATAATGCCTAATGACATGACCAGGAGTCATCTCTAGATTTTAGGTTTTGACAATGAAAACTCAGGGCCTGGGATAATCCAGAACTGGCAACCCTACTTACAGTATGACATGTGACAGGAAGAATAGAAAGGGATATAAAGAGCACTGCGCTGTTTGCCATTTTAGACTGTACTGTACTAGGAAATGGTGATGGTTGCAAAGTAGTACTCTGTACAGTTGCACTGTGATCATGCTCAATTATCTGAAAGAGAATGCAGAATTCCTCTCTTTTCCATCAGGATTTTGTGGGAGGTTGGTTTCAATATTTTCCCCGAATATGTGAAATTTGTTCTGCTAGCTGCAGATAATCTTTTCCCTGACTACTACTAAAATATTGTTTGCCATAACTTGCAGTGTAAATGAAACTGAGTCTTCTTTTGAAGTAAATCGGAGGTATTGTTCTTGAATATTTTTCTTATTGAATCCTTACCTTTTGTACCCTCGAACAGCCCCTTGTTTCCTCATCCCATTTACAATAATTTTCTGGATATTATTAATGAATAGACTTCTTCAACACAGTGGTTCCCAATCTTGGGGGTGGGGTGTGTGACCAATTTTAACTGGTTTAAAATCCTGATAAAAGTCAATTTCTGGATACATGCCACAAGATAGTTAAAACCCAGTACAAGTACCATCAGCAGCAGTGAGTTCATATGGTAGAATAACAAATGCTGCCTTTCCTCCATTTTAATTCCCCACCCCAGTCCGAAGGGATACAGAAAAGAGGTGGGGCACATGTGTTTGCAGGTTGTACATTCTCCACTCTTACAGTAGTTTGTGAGAATTAAAGGGGGTTGCAGACTGCCAGAAATAGAGCAAATTGAGTCCACTTTTAGGGTTAGGGTTAGGGTAAGGGAATCATGGGAGCTGTATTTTATTGTGGCACCAGAGCTCTCTGACAGAGAAGGCTCAATGTCTCAGAAAAAAAACAGTTCCCATGATTCCCTAGCACTAACCCTAACCCTAAAAGTGGACTCAATTTGCACTATTTCTGGCAGTCTGCAACCCCCCTAAGACGCTGATATTGTCACCTATGCAATATGGTCTGTAAATATCAGCCCTTCATTTCTTTATCCATCATGAAACTCAGGTTGTGCCATGGTCTTATATAGCTTAGAGCTATGCTACTCAAAAGGATGGCCCATGGATTGGTGCTGTCCATAAGCCATTGGTTGCCATTTTATAGAGAGTTTCCAGAAAGAAAGAAAGAAAGAAAGAAAGAAAGAAAGAAAGAAAGAAAGAAAGAAAGAAAGAAAGTTGTAGCGAATGGGTACAAATATGGTAGCAGGATGGTATAGTGGTTTCATTGTTGGACAAGGCCTCTGTGAGACCAGGGTTTTAATTCCTGTTCAGCCACAGAAACCCACTGGGTGACACTGGGCAAGTCATATTCTCTCAGCTTTAGAGGAAGGCAATGACAATCATTCTCTGAATAAACCTTTGCCATAAAAACCTTAGGATAGGGATGCTGTAACTTTGAGTTGACTTGAAAGCACATAACAATTTTACCAACAAGTCTGGCACATTAGGGGGGGGGATTGTTGGTCCCATACATCAGATAGCTTGAGAAGCACTGACCTAGAAGTACCAGTATGAAATAAATCACTTAGTGAAAAAGGTCACAGAGAGAAATATCAATATGGAAATCTCCTTGTATACTTGAATATGTTAATCACTAATCATTGAGGTGGGCAGTAAAAAAAATTTTTTTTAAAAAAATTACTTGCCACAAAACTAGCAGGAGAGCTGAAATGAATGTGTAGATTTTAGCCAACAAAATTCTAACGCTTTGGCTTGTTTTGGTAAATTGTACTGCCTATAATTTGAGTTTAAACCTTCACATTCCACTGTATTGGCAAGGACAAAAATTTGATGGCCAAACCCAATGCGAAAGATGAATATGAATATCTTGCTGGTCAAATAATCTTCTGTGATCAAACTCAGCTTCCATTGCTGGTATTTGAACTCAGCCAAAATTCACTATCCTTCACATTTCTGTCCATATTTGGGTGATTCAAATGCGCAGACAATTTTTGAACTAAGATAACATTTCAGCTTTAACTTTTAGGAGTTGTGGCAGTGACTGGGAGCCACTGTGTTATCAGACACCTGACAACTTAAAGGAAATTAACCTTGTGCAACATATTTTTGTGCTCTCTAAACTCCTTAAATATGGAAACTTGTGGAAAATGCTTCTAACCAACATTCAGTATTTCGTAGCACCCATTTCTCTTTTTATAAATTGCAGATGGCTATCAGTGACATTTGGACAATGCCTATTTAATGAAACAACTCAAAAAATGTGAATGGCAATTAGAAATGGATTGAGCAGCTGCAAATATTAAATATACTGTGTTCATATTTGTCTTGCAACTTTTGGATGAAATTTTTGATTTCAATATTTGAATTTGTATTTGGGACATGGCATTTTAACCTTGACATTGGCTAAACACCTTAGATTTGTTAACAACTTTTGACAGGACTGATTTCAACAGTCAAGTTATCAAATAAGCTGTTAACAGTTGTGCCTTGTGCTACATCTGTATCTACTTCCACAAGTACTAGAGTTATCTCAGAGGCATAATCCTATGCTGCAGTTATAACTTATACTTTTATTTATTAAAACAACCTTATATAAACCTTCTAGCGTTTCACAGATGAAAATCAAGACATATGTGGCTAAGCAATGTGAGAATGTTGTTAAAATAGCAAAAACTATTAATGAAGGTGAACACATAAACTAGAAAAAGCTGCAACAGTTGGCTTTTGCCTGAGCCTACTGGGAAGGACAAGATTCTGTCCTTTCTTTTCCTCTGCTGAGTTAACAGAGTAAAAGCTACTTTTGCACTTTGAACTCAGTTTGCCGCAAGTGAAGTGAACTGAGGACAAAGGGGGAAAGTGGGAAGAGATAGAAACTTGAACATTTTAAAGACATCTGAAAAAGTGGGAGGATAGGGGATTTGTTGGGAACTTCCAAGCCAAAATGGGAGAACTCAAAAAATATGAATGGCAGTTAGGGTCTGCTTCTAGCTTCTCCTTTATCAAAAGATCGTAGGCTGGGGGATGTTCATTTGAATCAGTTTAAAATAATTCTAAAGCAGTTTTTAAAACTCAACAATTAAAATAAAACCCCAAAATCTGATGGACTGAAAACTAAGCCATGATTTCAAAAGTTCCCAAATGTTGGGTGAGCAGTAAGGTTTTCTCTTATCACCGAAATGAGGCCAATGTTAGAACCAGTCAGGCCTCCAAGAGAAGGAAATCCTACAATTGAAGTGCAACAGCTGAGAACAGTTTAGCCAACTACCAGTAGTTTAGTAAAGAAGGAAAATTGGCACAGATATGTGTTTTATATGAGAACTCTATTTTATGTGAGAATCTCCTAGGTCTTCAAGATGACATTTCATTGACTCCATCTGTATACAGCCATATGGCCATATTATAAAACATCCACATTACTGTAGGATCTGACATCTGTGTTTAGACAATGGAATCCATGCGCATGGTATTCAACATGTAAAGAACATGTCCTTTGGACCTGTGCCCATTGGGGTGCAATGCATTGGTTTCAGACACAAATTCAATGTCTTACTAAGCTCCGTCGGGACATCCCAGAGACAGAACAGACATGCCCTGTGTCAAAGTGAGGGATCTTGCTCCTTTATGGCACATCAAGACCACCAATTTTGAGATAAGTATCGGTAGGCCACATGTGAAAATACCTTTACAGCCTGGACTTTTATTACAGAAAAAAAAAGCCATGGCAGAGAGTGGGTGCTCCACTAACATAATGTTTTCCTTTTAAATTCCCCACCCCTCGACCCTTCTCTCTGGTTATAACAGCTACTTTTCCTTTGCCTGCTCCTTTGTCTCTTACCAATTTCAATTTATAGTTTGCTAAACCTTGTGCCAGATCTGCCTGTCTTTAACCTCTAATGTTTTTGAATCAACTTCTTCCATCAGGAATCGATACTCGGTTGCTTATGCAGCCCAGAAGCCCTGGCTCTTGAATGCAACTGTGGAAGAAAACATTACCTTTGGGAGCCCATTTAATAAACAGAGGTAACGATAAATGTTTTTATGCTTCTAAAAGCCAGATTTCTGACTTTCCTGTGCTCTTCTTAGGAAGGATAGAAGACATGGTGTGGGGAAGAGTGATAAATTTTCATAATACATTTATGGAATTGGGGCTCATTCAGGAAAACTTCTCATGCCAGTACCACTGTGCGGCTACTACTGAAATGACTGATATAGGTGTAAACAATTATAGTAGTAATTGTGTAACCCCACTTACATTCTACAATTCTAGCTTAGTAACAACTGCTGTTGCATTATTTTATTTATTTATTTATTTACTGTATTTATACCCCACTCTTCATAGAATCATAGAATCATAGAATTATAGAATCATAGAGTTGGAAGAGACCACAAGGGCCATCCAGTCCAACCCCCTGCCATGCAGGAACTCCCAATCATGGCTCCTCCATCGTCCAGATTTCTCCCAAGGAGAAGGCAAGGTGGCGGAGGAGGAGGACGGGTAAAGCCTCCTCCACCATCTGGCTTTCTCCTGAGGAAAAGGCCTAGTGGAGGCAGCGGTGGAGGAAGATGGGCAAGCACTCAACCTGCAAGGCTCCTTCGCTGCTTGGCTTTCTCCCGAGGAGAAGGTTGAGTGGAGGAGCAAACACTCACCCTGCAAGGCTACTCTTCCACCTGACTTTCTCCTGAGACCAGTGGAGGAGGAAGATGGGCAAATGCTCACCCCACATGGCTCCTCTGTTGCTTGGCCTTCTCACAAGAAGAGGTCTGGATGGAGGAGAAGAAGGACGGGCAAGGCTCCTTCACTGCTCGTCTTTCTCCTGAGGAGAGGACCAGGCAGAGGAGGAGGAGGATTGAATTAATACGAATAATATTAATGATTAATAATAATAATTAGTTAGTTAATATTTAATTAAAACCTATCTGCGGTCTGAAGACTTTTAGCCCATTTTAATTTTGGCCCCTTCCTACTGCCAAGTTGTGCAGGTCTGTATTACAGTATTTGCTGTTTCATAATCATCACCTGCAATTTTTCTTGCTTCCTTACCCCCAAAATGACATGACTTGTATAGATACAGAAATTCCCTCTCATTTCTAATGAAATCTTCTCTTTCAACACTCTCATCACTCCCAATCATACAAACAGCACCAGGAAACTGGAATTCACATAGCAACATTCTTTTTTCCTGTCCCTTTATCCCCTCACATTTTAATGATAGCCCTCCTTATCCATTGATTCAACCATCCACAGTTTGAAAATATTATATGCCAAAAAGCAAACCTTGATTTTGTGAAGTCATAGGCTTTCATGGCCAGCATCCATAGTTTTTTGTGGGTTTTTCGGGCTGTGTGGCCATGTTCTAGAAGAGTTTCTTTCTGACGTTTCACCAGCATCTGTGGCTGGCATCTTCAGAGAAAATTTCTCTAAAGATGCCAGCCACAGATGCTGGCAAAATGTCAGAAAGAAACTCTTCTAGAACATGGCCACACAGCCTGAAAAACCCACAAAAAACCTTGACTTTGACATTTTATATCATTTTATATAAGGGGCAAATCTCTAGCTCAGCAAGGAGAGCAATGGTTTGCTACCATTTGCACGATTTAATTGATTTGTTGCTCCAACTTGCAAAGACTCTTGGAGGGAGTTATTTTTAAAATCATATTAAAAACCTGCTTAAACAAGAAGTAATTTGCTTGCCAAAGAAAGGAAAGCAGGGAAGAGGCCAGCCTAGCCTCCCACAGAAAGTAAACCGCTGTGGAAAGTGGTTGCACATCCATTTTGTTCAACCAGAAGTGACAGGGTTGTCATTGTTATTGTGTGCCTTCAAGTAATTTCTGATTGACTTATGGCAACTCAAAGGTGACCTTATCATGGGATGGGGTGATGGTAATATTTGTTCAATGAAGTTTTGCCTTTGCCTTCCTCTGAAGCCAAAGACAGAGCTGTACAAATCCCATAATACCTCCATCCAGGATGCCAGTATCTATTTATCCCCATCTACTTCTTAAATAATAAAAAAAGAATTGGGGTTCCAGAGTGCCTTATGAAACAAACAAGATATTTAATAAGCCAGTGGCATGTCCTCTGATGAGCCAAAGAAGTCAAGTGGCAGGACATTGTGATATCTTGCTAATAGTAACTGTGGGAATTTCTTGCACTCCCGCTTCCCTGCAAAACACTGTCCTAGCACATAGTCATAAGCTTAGCCTGTAGGGTCTGTTGAACCAGCCACAAAAGATAGGACAAAGATAAGGTATTTGGAGTTCTCTTTAGGAAAAGCAGGAGGGTCACCAATAGCATTGCTTCTGCTAACATGTCAGTCAGATTCTGCTTTTCTCACTGGCATTCCCCAGGGGTCAGATTTTTCTTTTTCTTTTTTCCCAGTGAAGTTAAATGCTATTTTAGCCCCCATACAGTTGTAGCAGTTCTGCGGGAATGGAACAGCTCCTTTTTGAGAAGAGGTTGCAACATTTGGGGCTTAAGAAGTTCTTAATCCTCCAGAGCTGGTTTTTAAGGCTGCATGGGGAGATGCAGTACTGATGTTTTCTCCATTCCTGAATGCACATCCTTGCATAGTTCCTTCAGTGGAGCACTGATTTTGGGTACTGGTATTGCTAAAGATAAATATTCCTTCACACAGTCATTAGTTAAATTGTAGAATTTGCTACCACAGAGGCAATAGCTTGTTAAAACTTGAACAGCTTTAAAGGCAGATTAAACAGAGAGAAGAAAGCTATCGTTACCTATCCACCAACTCTCTTGATTTGACAGAGAGAATCCCAATTAAACCTCTGTTGTCCCACTTTTTCAGCTGCTTTTTTTTAAAAAAGGCCCAGTTTCTTTCTCCTCCTCCCACTTTCCCCCTTCTGTTCTCAGCTTGTGTCAGTTGCTGCAAACTGAGCTCAAAGTACAAAAGAAGTTTGCACTTAATCCTCTTAGTAGGGGGAGAGTAGAGTAGAGGAGGAATGGAATCTTGCCCTTCCCAGTAGGCTCAGGCAAAAGCAAACTGCTGCAACCTCTTCTAGCTTGTCTGTTTTTCCTCATTAGTAACTTTTGCCATATCTTGACCATGCTCTAATTTTGCGTGGCCACATGTGTCCAGGTTTTCATTTGTGAAATGTTGAAGGGTATGCCTACCAGTCTTTATGTCTATCTATTGATAGCCCTTGAGGTCTCTTCCAACTCTACGATTCTATGATTCTACTATTTCCTGTATCAGAGGCAGTATCACAATATATCTCACTTCTTGTGGATGATGCCATCACATTCCTCCTAGGCTTCTCTTAGCATCTGCTTGGCCATGGTGGAAACAAAATGGAGGGCTAGCTAAGACTTTGGACTGATCCAACAGGGCTCTTTATGTTATGTTCTTATATTCCTAGGTACAAAGCTGTCACAGATGCATGTTCTCTGCAGCCTGATATTGATCTGTTGCCATTTGGGGATCAGACAGAAATTGGAGAAAGGGTAAATTAAGATTTTTAATTTTAATTGTGGTTTGGTCTTGTTGATCCCATTCTTATATCTGCTTTCAAAAGTGATGGTTGCCCAGATTAACTCTTCTTTAGAAAGCTTCTGCATGCATACAAACAAGTTGTCATCCAGCTGGAAGCTTTCCCCTTCCAGTGTGGCTGTTCTTGCCCCCATTCCTTCTATAATCTCCTGTACTTGCTACAAGTTTCTAACCTGCCACAGGCATAGTGTGTGCCTTTTAGCTGCCATGGCAATGAAACCTACTGGACTGATGCCCTATCTGCATTTGCCAAATAAAACATCATCCCCAACCATTCCCATGGCAGTCAGTCCAAATGATGCAGGGCCCAATCCCAAGTTCTGATGTGAACTGTCTGGATGGTGTCCAGCCAGTTCAGCACCAAACCTGAAGTATATCCTCCCTTAAAATGACTTACTTTTTGCTCTGTATCTTCTTCCTTCCATTTTGACACTGGGTGACTGTTTGCAATGCATCCTGCTGTGTTGGCCAGATGCAACAGCCATCTGGCATTGCAACAGAGTGCCCAATGTAATGGGGAGGGGGACATCAGGTTATCTTTGAGGCCAGAATACTCTGGGCTGTTCCCAGAGTATTCTGGCTTGTGTGGACCCAATGTTAGACATTCAGAGGCTTCCTCCTGCAATTAGGGAACATGCGTCATGTCTTCCCAGATGTGAGGTAGGACTTGGAAATGGTACTGTTGTAGAAAAACCCTAGAAGCCTCCAACCAGCATGACCACTATCATACTGGGTGAGGGGTGTTGGCAGTTGGAAAAAGTAATTTTTCCAAGATCTGGGCTGGTGGCTGTTGCTAAGTAAACATGGTGCAACAGTGCAGTATGTTCACTAGCTGGCCTACTTTTGTTTTCTCAAAATATAGTATTTATAATTTGCAAGTTATTTGGGATATTTTATTTCCTACTGAATGCTGAGATACACTTGCTATTTTAGATAGTTCGGTCCCTCTTTAAGTTCAGCAACTGAAAGCTGATACATCACATTATCTAAATTTAATGAGTTTTTGCTTTTGGTATGGTTACTAAAAAGCCCACATTTTCCAGTGTCTTGTCAATACAGATGTCATAGTGTTTATAAAGTAGATTGATATTCATGGTTTGTTGTGCCCATTAGGGAATTAACTTAAGCGGAGGCCAACGGCAACGCATCTGTGTCGCTCGAGCACTCTACCAAAATACCAACATTGTCTTTTTGGTAAGACTTTTATCTTAAAACAAATTATACCTATTTTCCTCACCTCTTTTCTGCTTTATTTTCTGAAATTAATATTTTATTTTTAAAAAATTAAAACAGCTGCTTGAATTTTTTTTGAAAGAGATTATATATTTAGACATCAGCATTGAAATACTTGGGACTGAACATCTATGATGTATATCAAATATGTTGGTATCAGAACAGTTGGGATTAGATTCTGTTTATAGGAAGTGGTTAGAGGTCATTGTAGAGGCAGGGTGCATGAATGTGGTGAAATTTGAGGCAAACATACTAGCAAGAGTAAAGAGTCTTCCCGGTTGCTGACAGGTGCCATTTTATTTTTCTTCAGAAGGTGTTTTAATGAAATATTTAGAGTAAGAGCAATGCTTTCAGCTCACATTTTGGAGCTTCATTAAGTAGGATGCCCACTAGCAAAGAGGACTTTGATTACTGTTGCCAACATATAGATGATAAAATAACAAAAGGTGGTTAAGAAGGAAAATGGGAGAGCTTTGTGGCCCTTCCCTCTCCTATTTTCAAATGAAAATATTCAAAGATTTGCAGGTCTTCGCCCTATTATTTCCCAGTTCAGCCTATCACTACTAGTTGTCCACCCATCATTCTGATCTGGATCATTCTGTTCACACCATACAAGAGAACATGTCCATGGTGGGATTCTCTAGACTCACATCACACATTGTTACAGGACAGGCTTATGAACTGAGATGAATTGGCAGTCAGTGCACTGAAAGATCAGTTATTGTGACTTGGTCAATAGTTTACTGATGGCAAATTCTGAAGTTGAAGTACTCATCATGGTAGTCTTCATGGTCATACTCCTAATAACAGCTCCCAAAATGCTGGCAGCTGACTCGATCAACAAACTAATTCTAGGAGTTAACATCTTAAACATTATTTTGTAAAAATATTAGTTATTAATTGCCTATTGTAGAACAAATTGTCTATTGTAGACTAAACCATTCTGAAATGCTGTGGATTACAATAGGGATAGCTCATAACAATGCATTATTGCTAAGAAATCTGCATGCATGCACATACACACACAATTACAGTGGGAATTCCAGTTTAGATGGAAGCCAGACCTGGATGTGGCAAATTATATAACCAGAAAGTCCTAACATTGTGTCCCAGCAATCTTGGACTCCACTATACCATTGAAGACCATGAATGCAGTTGCTATTTTAAGGTCTCCAGCTCACTCCTCCTTTTTATGCTTCTGAAAAATGAAAAACCCTAATCTCATAAACCTGAAGATTTGAAGTAGCTGTTCTTTCATGAAATGTCATTTGTCCAAAACATAATACCTTGCCCTTACTGCTCTCTCTCTCTTTTTCCAGGATGACCCATTTTCTGCCTTGGACATTCATCTGAGTGACCACCTGATGCAAGAAGGTATCCTGAAGTTCCTTAAGGATGACAAAAGGACACTTGTATTAGTGACTCATAAACTGCAGTACCTTCCACATGCTGACTGGGTAAGAGATTCATACATGTATTTTTTACCATTGTACCAGATCCAACCAAAAAAAAACTGTCTAAAGGTGCTGGTCTTGACATGAGCAGGACATGATAGGAATAGACACTTCCTGTTTTGGTTTGATTTGTGTGTCCCCCTCCCCAATATTTAGTAATTAGAAGAACCTTAATGTTGATAAGTAGAACACTTTTGCCTCTCATACTTACTAGGCTTGCCTCGTCTGAACATGCTGTCCTCTATTTGAAAGACATCTAAGATAATGGCTACCATTATACCTTGTGGCAATGTATTTTGTGAAATAGTTGTATACTGCATGATAGATTATTTTGTTTTGTCCTCAGCCTATTTCTAGTCAATTTCATTGAATGCCTTCTAGCATTTTCAAAATGACAAAATAATTCATCTCTGCCGATATATTGCTACCACAGTCTTAATTTTCCTCTATCAAGACTGTTTCTGCTCCTTCTTTTCTATGTAGAATCGCACATAATTTACACATGCAACCATTCAAATGAATGTAGTGCTCATGTGATATTGGATTATAATTATTCTTGAAGATCACACAGTCACATGCCCCTGGAAAAAGATTTCTGAATAGAGTTGAAGGCTTTCATGGCTGGCATCCATAGTTTTTTGTGGGTTTTTTGGGCTGTGTGGCCATGTTCTAGAAGAGTTTCTTTCTGACATTTTGCCAGCATCTGTGGCTGGCATCTTCAGAGAATATTGGAATGGAAGAGAGTAGATATATATATATATACTGTGAGACCCTGGGTAGGGAGGAGTGATTCCCATGTAAACTGTGTATTGTTCTGTTGTTGATGGCAAGGCCTCAGGGAGGGAGGATATGCAAATGAGGATTAGTGTCTGCTAATTGGTGATCATTGGGATCTGGTAGACCAGGCAAAACACATCTGTGAACCCCCACTTCTTGGAAGAGGAATTGAAGCACCTAGACTGGGCTCTACAGGTAATGGTTACTCCAGCTCAGACATCAGAAGGGCTGCCAGACCCAGAAAAACCCAGAGGAGTGAAGACACGCAATCACCCAAAGGGAAGATATTTTTACCATACATCAAAGGAGTCACAGACAGAATAGGGAAAGTGGTGAGGAAACACAACCTCCAAATGGTTTACAAACCGACCAAGAAAATCCAACAAATGCTGCGCTCCGCGAAGGACAGGAGAGACCCTCTCACAGCTGCAGGAGTTTACCGCATACCATGCAGCTGCGGACAAATTTACATAGGAACCACCAAACACAGTGTCCAAACACAAATCAAGGAACATGAGAGACACTGCAGGCTGGGTCAGCCAGAAAAATCAGCAGTAGCAGAACATATTATAAACTATTCTGGGCATAAAATACTGTTTGAAAACACTGAAATTCTGGACCATGCCAACAACTATCAGTTCAGAATGCACAGGGAAGCCATTGAAATCCACAAACACTTGGACAACTTCAACAGGGAAGAAGAAACCCATAAAGTAAACAAAGTTTGGTTACCAGTCCTACAAAATAGAAAAATCAGCACTCAGCAAATGCAAATGAGAAACCACCCAGGGTCAGGGGCTTTCCCAGCAGACAATGATCACCAATTAGCTGACACTAATCCTCGTTCGCCTATCCTCCTACCCTGAGGCTTTACCACCACAAAAAACTATTTCTGAATAGACATGGTTTGAAAATTCAAAGTGGGTTGCTTTGATTATCACAGGAAAACAAGGCTGAAACAGAGCAAGATAGTGGCACCTTTCTCTGTGCCTTCACACATGACATCGTAGTGCTTCAGTTCTGTTCCTGTAGGAGATAGTCATCAAAGCAAGCCTTTTTTTTCTAGGATTTTTCTAGGAAAAATCCGTTAAACAAAATACTCACTTTGAAAACCATCTCTCATGAGAAGAGAACTGAAGTTCTATGGCATCATGCAGTAAGGCACAGAGAAAGGCACTACTCTCCATCTCTGTTTCAGCTTGGTTTTCTAGTGGGATAAGACTCTATGAGTACTCACAAAGGTGGTCACTGTCCACAACCAATCCTCATAGACCTGGTTCCTGCAGTTAGATGTTACCATACAGTTGTGTAGGAACCAGGACAACAAGGATTTGTTTGTATCAAACTGTTTGCTCCAATCTTTTTTTTACAATTGACTTTCAACCCAGAAAAGCTATCCACCATGAAACATGGAGCCAATTCATTACTTATGAATCTGTCCTAACTTGTGTAATTGTCCACTCAAGTAGATGGAGCTACCAGAGATAATACCCCTGGTAAGCTGTTTAGTTATTGCTATGAGGAAGAAAAGTTTCAAATGCAGAATGAGGGCTAGTTGAATATCCCCTTTTCACTTCAAAAATCAATCAGGTGTTTTACAAGCATTCTGTTTAAGTATTTGAGAAACTTGAATAGCTTTTGCCGGTACTCAAGAGATTGAAATCTGAAAGCAATAGTTTTGCCATCTTGCCTACACACACCTCATCATGCAAACCAGAAGAGAAATATAATGACCTGCAAGAGCCACATAATAATTAAATGCATATATGAACTCTGAACTCATCCTCTAGTTAAAGACTCCCAGAACAGAAAGTAGAAAAATGACCTTGCTTTTAGGACATGTCACTTTAGGATTATTTAAAGGTTCTAGTGTGCTGATTTACCACATTCTTCCTCTAGAATGTAACCCATCCACCAACCATGCTAATCTCTGGAAGTCTGGAGTCAGAGACCAGTAAGGTTAGCACTGATAACACAATCCAGATGAAGAAACAACATACAATGAATACATTGAATTACCCCCCCAAATCCCAATTCCTGCATTTGTAACACTGAACTGAGACTTTCAGTGTGGGTAATGGGAGACTCATTGATTGACCCAATTACATGGGTTGCCCATTTTTTCAAAGCAGCAAGTAACTTTGTGCGATTATGGGTCTTCCTTTTTAGATCATTGCCATGAAGGATGGTACTGTGCTCAGAGAAGGGACACTGAAGGACATCCAGACGAAAGATGTAGAGTTGTACGAACACTGGAAAACTCTAATGAATCGCCAAGACCAGGAATTAGAAAAGGTAACAGCAAATAAGGCTGCGTGCAAGGCTACCTAGTAACCCATGTTTTGTGCATTATATTAAGAGTCAAGATTGTTTGTTTTCAAAGAAAGCTGAGTTATATTTCCATTTCCCTTTAATGGCATAATAGGATTCATACTTGCTTCACTTATGACATGTGCCTTTTTGATCCATCCTTCAACTGAAATTAATAGGAGATTTCTAACTAAAGTAGATACGTTGACTCAGTGGAATGTACACAAGTGTTGACTGACCAGGTTTTAATTTATTTAATAACTCTAAGGGGGGTTGCAGACTGCCAGAAATAGTGCAAATTGAGTTCACTTTTAGGGTTAGGTTAGTGCTAGGGAATCATGGGAATTGTTGTTGTTTTTTCTGAGACATTGAGCCTTCTCTGTCAGAGAGCTCTGGTGCCACAATAAAATACAGTTCCCATGATTCCCTAACCCTAACCCTAACTCTTAAAGTGGACTCAATTTGCACTATTTCTGGGAGTCTGCAACTCCCCTAATGCAGTTGGGACTAACAACTGGATGTAGGCTTTGATCACCTCATATAAATAAGGTCATAAGCTATACATTCAGTAAAAATTTATTATTACTACAGTTTCAAATGGACCAGCAGAGTCCTCAGTTTGTTATTTGCATGTTGGAATATTCAGTATATTTTCATTCCCCTTGGTGGAAAGACACTACTTTTCTTCTGTTCTAGATTTCTTTCAATAGTTTTCCCCTTCCCTTTTTGTATTTTGTTTTTTGGAAAAGGCCTATGAAAGCCAGCGTGGTGTAGTGGTTTGAGCATTGGACTATGACTCTGGAGGCTAGGGTTTGAATCCCTGCTTGGCCTAGAAGGCCACTGGGTGACATTTGGCAAGTCACACTTTCTCAACCACAGAGAATTGCAATGGCAACCCCCCCTCTGAAGAAACGTGCCAATAAAACCCTATGATAGGTTTGCCTTAGGGTTGCCATATGTCAAAAATGACTTGGAGGCACACAACAAAAACAATGTTTGCAAATCCAAGGACCAAAGCATGAGGACCCGGTCGCCTTATTCTATATGTCACCTTGCCAAATGAAGGTGCTGTTTTTGTCATCTTTAATCTGCTTTAGTCAAAAACAGGTGCAAATGGTCAAATATTATTGTAGTTGTGGCCTCTCTAGGAGACAGATGCTTAAGGACAATAGGGTTATATGTGGTCATGTGAAACTACCTGACATAGCTTAATCTGAGCAATTTGTTATTTGAGCATAGTTTGAACTACCCTCCTTTTTCTCAGATTCACTACCAGCTTGCCTCTAGCTTGATATTTTTGTTAGATCTGTTTCTTCTTCCTTCCCTACGAAAATGTTTACAATTTCCACCTTTTTTTCCACATCCTGAGAGCCACTGCTACTTTTCCTTATCCATGTCTCTGTCCTTTATCTGCACGCCTCCATTTTGATAGGAATCGCCCTATTTGGATGATCAAACCCTGGCTTAATCCTACTAAGCTATCTCTTCAGGAAAGTGAGCAAACAAGCCAAGAAGCCACAGTTAAACATAACTTCCTATTACATACCTTGTCAGATCAGAGTGAAGTGATATGTAAGTGGGTGTGCTGTTTTAATATAGATTGTGCATTTTTAATTTTAATGTTTCAAAAATAGTGTTTTAATTGAATGTACAATTTAATTCTTTTTAAACTTTTGAAATTCATCATGTTTTAATTTATGATGAATCCCATTTGGGAGAAAAGGGTGATGACATCCAAAAAAGCCAAGATTTGGAAGCTAGCTTATATCATAGGTTCATATCCTGGCTAGTTTGGAAGCAATTAACCATAGTTTACTGGTTCTGCAATAATAAAAATCTATGGTTAATTGGGGCTTCCTTGGCTTGTTTCCCCACTTGCACAAATGGAGAAGTCAAGCTTGTACATTGTCCAAACTGTGGCACTGTGTTCCAAACAGAAAACAGTGTCTGAGATCTGGCACAAACACCATCATAGTTTTGTCATATGGGTTCTATTTTGTTCTAAGTATCCTTGCACCAAACATTTCAGTCTTAAAATCTTGTTGGCAGGATATGGAAGCTGACCAAACTACTCTAGAAAGGAAGACTCTCCGGAGAGCTATGTACCCAAGAGAATCTAAAGCACAGCTGGAGGATGAGGATGAAGGTAATTATATAGCTAGCACGTGTAGGGTTAAAGTCAGAAAAGCTAAAGCGCAGAAT
>CM034708.1:208306633-208318549 GCA_020142125.1 Phrynosoma platyrhinos
GCCCTTGTAGTCTCTTCCAACTCTATGATTCTATGATTCTATGATATATATATTGCCTGTAAAAATATTTTGTTTTAAAAATTATTATTACAGATGCATGCATGAGAATACATGATAAAATCTAAATATATGAGGGCATTTGAGTCTTACTTCTCAAAATTGTGAAGTAAAGATACATTTACAACAGATAAAAAGCTACATTTTCCTTTGAAACTCCAGCCATGAGCTCTTCCATATAACAAGAGCCAGCAGTCCTGTGAGTTATGGCACAAATAGGGCACAATATTGGTTTGCTCCTTCCAGACTATCTTCAATGAAGAAGTATGGATACGCCATGACAGCCAGGAATGTTAATAAGAAACCCGGTGCTGGTCCTAGTGTTTTTGAACATAACAGTCCTCATGTAACTTACATGGAGTATGGAAAACAAGGAACAGAAGAGAGTCAGCAGTTTTATAAAGCAATGTAAAAATGCTGAGTCCCTTATTTCAGTACATAAAATAATACAATGTGCACATTATATTTCTTCAAAATGATGTGCAGGCCTTACAAATGTGAAAATTCATTTTTGACCTCTATGAAGAGGCCTTTTTGTAAAAAACAAACAAAAACAAAACAAAATAAAAACAAAACAGGAAGTGATTTCCAGGCTACTTCCTGATGCAAAAAAAAAAAAAAAAAGGAAAAAAGGAAAGGAAAAAAAGAACACGCCGAGGCCTAAAATGTCCCAAAAGACAAACATGGTGAAAATGCCCCGTGTCCCCCAGAGGGTATTCGGGAGCAAAAAACAACACAGAAACCTTTTTTTTAATTTTTTCTTTGGGGAGACACAAAAATGGCACTGTTTTCCAAGCAAAAAATTAACTGTATGAAATCTGGCATGTGGCACCACCAGAGAGAGTTTCATCACATGAATTTTCTTTTGTTTAAAGTATTTTTCACCACTTTACTAAGTGAAACATCCCCCAACATTATTCCAAGAGATCTTACAACACCTTTGAGACTGAGAAAAATAACTCTGAGACAGAGAGAAATATTATCAGATGCATTTAGCCACCGAAATCGCTGCCTGGATGCAACCCTGGTCCATCGCCACTCAGAAAGGCACTTCGGTGGCCATTTTTTCAAGCCAGAAAACTCCCAGCTTCCAAAAGAGATGCGAGGAGCACCTCTTTGAGCAGTGATGACCTGGGCTGCACCCATGTGGCAATTTTGGCAGCTAAATGCATCTGATAATAATCAGGATGCCATCTGCTTCTAATTTTAAGCTGGCTCATGTAAACCAGTTTATATCCTTATGTGATAATTTCCTTAGATACAAGCAGATGATTGTTCAAGGAAACTTTAAAGCATTCCAATGCCACAATGAAAACTATACTGTGGAAAGGAATAGTGTATCTGGTCACACACATTTCCTGCACATTTATTGATTTCTATGTCCTTGATTAACATACTCATGATGAAGGCAGCTGAATATGTGACCTTCATAGAAAAGTATTAAGCCAGAAGGAAATAACAGTAAACTACTCCGTCTTGTGTTATATCTGTGATTACTCATTTACACATGTAAGGCTTTATTGTTGTAGTCTTCAAGTGAAAAATGTACAGTTACAGCCTGATCCTTATGTTCCCAGCATAAATATGTCTACCTAGGCACCTAAATGCAGGAATAAATCCTTCTCCTGTGATAGGTGTTAGTTGCAACAACAACATATTAATCAGGCATTTTATTTTTGACCTATCAGAGGAAGAAGAGGAAGAGGAAGAAGATGACAATATGTCAACAGTAATGCGACTCAGAACAAAGATGCCATGGAAAACCTGCTGGCTATACGTCACTTCAGGAGGTTTTCTCTTACTCTCCATGATGGTCTTCTCTAAACTACTGAAGCACTCAGTTATGGTTGCTATTGATTATTGGCTGGCACAGTGGACATCATCGGTGAATAAAAATGAGACCTTGTGCTCCATTGATGGACCTGAGAGCCGGGTAAACCTACAGAAGCAAATAAGCAACAATATGTGCAAGTATTACTGGCTAGGAGATTCTGAGAGCTGTAGTCTTAAAAAGTAGCGTTTTCAGGCTCTGCAGGAAAATGAATCCAAGTGTCTCCAGATCTTCTACAGCACACACAATTTATCTTATGTCCAAAGGAGGAAAGAGAACTGATATACCCATGGGACTATATTTTGTCTTCCATGTCAGAGACAGTATGGCTTTGTATATAAGTTGCTGAGAAACATATTAGAGAGGATGCAGTTGGTCTCATGCTCTGCTAGCAAGCTTCCCATAGGCAAATGGTTGGCCCCTGTGTGAACAGAATGATAGATTAGATAAGTCTATGTTGTAATTCACTGATGACCTCAAGTGTTGTGTTTCACTCTATTTTAAAAAATACATGTCAATGAAGGAAAGACATTCATTTATATTGGAGATGAACTTGTAGAGTGGAGGGGTCACTGCTGAACTACTGTGTTAACCATGCTTTGTCCCCTTGATCATCCCTACTGTTCAACAATATTTTTTTCCAATCTAATTTCAGCAGTGAAATTCAACTTTGTATCTTAGCAGTATGCCTGTAGGCACACACACACAGAGGGAGATCACTAAACTCCATTTTTCCCAAAGTGCTTTAAAAACATCCAATTAATCTGAATAGGAAGTGCATAGAGTACTAAAACAGTAACCTTTTGGAATGATGACCCTCCAGCTGCTTTGCAGTGTACTTATAAACATGTCGGGGAGGGGGTATTTCATAATCAAAGAAAAATTATATTACTTTCCAGGACTGGAAATATCTCTCTTGTTTTAAACAGACTTGCAATGTGGCTGTGTTCAGCATCCTTAGTGGTGCAGGAATTGTCCTCTGCCTTGTCACATCTTTGACAGTTGAATGGATGGGCCTCACAGCAGCCAAAAACCTTCATCATGATCTTCTCAACAAGATCATCCTTGGACCGATCAGGTATAGCAACCATCACTACATTAAAGTGCCTTCACTGTCTCTTGTGAACCTAGGATTGCCGGATCTACTGAGGTTCAGAACATGCAATGCAGCAGCTTGTATTATGTCACAGCAGCTTGGTGTTGGAACCTAAAGTGATAAGATATTAGGTAGATGATGATCATATCAACCGACAGATGCTGGGAGTGGCAGCAAACTTTTGGAGAAGAGAACTGTGTGCCCCCACATCTTGCCCTGTGCTCCCTAAGGTAGCCTGCACTGTAATTTTCATCTGCAGTGAAGAACAGTGTTGAGGAATAATCTATTTGTCAGTCCATTTACCTTCTGTACATGGAATGGAATGAGGCAACATCTTGTTCTTTGCCTGAGGCAGCAAAAATTCTTGAACAAGCCTGGTTGTGTTTAATGGGGGTATGGGGAAAAGTGAACGGAGAAGCTTCCAAGGCAGTCAGAAAGTCGTCAGACTCCTTGACCATGTTCCTTTTCATAATATCTTTGGAGAACATGAAGAGAAGGCTAAACCTCTGAGATTCCATGCCAGGTCTTGAGATCTGGCTATCCAAAGGATAACTGCCAAAGTGAATACAATAAGAGCCCTGCTAGAGCAGCTGGATGGTTAGCCTTAATCCACCATGCTGTGTTACTGAAATACTTCTGGAATTCAGAAGCCTGTAGATTTCCCGTTAGTTATCATAATGGATAGATCTATCTTCCATCAATTTGCATACACTCCTTTTCAAGTGGTCTAAAAGTTAGTGGCCATTTTGCATAGACCAACATGTTTCTTTCAGATTACATTCATTCTGAATGTGGATCTCTAATATTTTGCTGAACCTGTACTGCCTTAGGCCCAGATGATTTGAAGCTGAGAGGACTGTGATCTAGTTTAGCTGCTTCTCCCAAGGAACAGCTACTCAGACTGAGGAGATACAACTGGAGGACTTAGTGCCTAAGCAGACAGCTTATTGGGCCATTTTTGGTGCAGGGAAGGGGAGGGGCAGCTGCACGCTCAGCGCCCCCTCCCCCTCCCGAGGTCGTCCTCGGAGCCGCCGGCCCTCCGCACGGCTGGTGCTCTGAGGAGGACCTCCCGCTGCAGCGTCTGGACATGCTGCGGCGGAAAAGTCACAGAAAGTGCGCCGCAACCTTTTGTGGTGCACTTTCAGCAACATATGAAAGGAGCACTATTTTAGCGCTCTTTTCCAGGGGTGACGACGGTGTGCTGCAGGATTGAGGCATGGGGATGCCTCGGTCCCACAGTGCACCTTCCCAGGGCGGCCCATGCCCGCCCGTCTGCTTAGGCCCTTAGTTATATAAAGACAGTATTGCCTCTGTTGGTCCCAGCCAGACTGATGAACCACAGCTCTGCTCTGACCATTATGTGGGTAGAATTGCAGTTCAGCAAAGACTGGGCCACTAACATCATCATGGCTGCCCTGATAAAGTGGAACAGAAGTGGCCAGCTTGTACCCTCCTAAAGATTATTGGACTATAATTCTCATCATCTTAAAACAGTATAGCCAATGGTGATGGATTATAGGAAATGTAGTCAAATAACCTATTGAGAACCACCAGTTGCTCATGCCTTGTTTAATAATTATGTTATCTGAGACCTGCTACTGGAGTCTCCATATTGATTCCTACTAGCTCTAATGATCTGTATAATATTGTTCAGGAGGCAGAACAATAAAGCAGCATTCATTTTCCTAAAACCTTTTACTTTTCTCCCCAGATTCTTTGATACAACACCTCTGGGACTGATTCTCAACCGCTTTTCTGCAGATACAAATATTATTGATCAGGTGAGTCCATTATCTGATTTAGCCTTTTAAAGATTACATTGGCCTCGGAAATCATATCATTTTGTAGGATATTTCTCATTTCCCTAGATAAACTCCTCATAAATGACATGGGAATGCAATTGTAATGACCTTACAGGGTTCCTATGAGGGTGGCTGCTTAATAATTATAAATTACTGTGCAGTAGCATTACATGAATGCTGGTTATAAAAATACCAGGATTGTGGAGGGCTTACAATTAAATCATATCAACACTACATCAGTTTTAATTCTCCGTGGGTCAGCCTAGTTTTACAGGTCACAGTATGCATCTGGTATATATAAAGCAAACAATAAAATAAAAGTTAATGTGTTTTAGCATATTTTCAATATAACATGCAAAACTAAACAATAAGTTTTAGTATTGGAGAAAAAAACTCTTTTTGACAACAAAATAACTATACATTACATGAAAATGCATTGTATTGTTCCATGCTTCCTGATATAACAAATCATTTTTTATTCCTTACACTTTATCAACATCCTCAAAAGATTTTAAAATAACAAACCCAATCAATGCTGCTTCAACTGCCCCAGATCCCAACCAATTCATTGAGGTTGATTCAGTTATTCCTACAAAATCCATAGTTACAAAAATGTAAACTTGGTTTAAAATATTATGCAAAACAGATTTTTTCCAGTTATTTTATTTTTATTTATTTATATGCTTGAGGATAACAAACTTGATAAAAAAATGGAAAGAAAATAACACACAAGTTAAAAAAACAATTTATTTAGTCAAACTATTGAAATTATCTTGGAATCAAAATACCTGCCACAAGCACATCTAGCTTTCAAGTACAGTGCAGTCTTGGCTCAATCCAGACTCAGCTGAACAACTTTCAGAATCTACCACTACATGTGGCATTTTCCTACTTCTTCCACCTCTCCATTCCACCATTTAATTGAAACAGAAATTTTGATTACCAGCCCTATTTCTCATCCCTTCCTTAATTCCACCTCTATATCCTCCAACATTTCATGGATGAAAATGGGAGCATTTATGACCAACCAACAACAGAGTATGGCAAATTAAGTGAAAACAACATTTGCACTTTAAACTCAGTTTGCCAAAATTAAAGTAAGCCAAGGACAAAGGGGGGAGAGTGGGGGGAGGAGGAAAGGAGAAGGAAACTGGAACATTTTAAAAACTAAAAAGGTTGGATGGCAGAGGATTAATTGGGATTCCCTGCCAAATTGAGACAGTTGGAGTGTACGCACCTCACCAATTGGAATACAATAATACCTAGGAATGTAAAATTTTCCTTATTTCATTCATGCATGAAAGAACATATAATTTCAAAAGTCTTCTCTCTAGGGAATGAGTTTACCAAGCAGGTAACTGGTTTTGTGCCGCCCAAAAAAAAAAAAAAAGCTTTTGGAACAAAAGCAAGTGAGTTGGTTTTAGGTTTTGCAAAAAAACCTTCTGGAAATAAAAGAAATCTTTTGGCATATATGTACATGCCTCCAAGTCATCTGTCATATTATGGTGACCCCATTAATTTCATAGGAGTTTATCACATGGGGGACAATTGGAAGCATAAACGGTGATTAGCCCATCATAATCCTGCAATTGCGGTAATGGTTTTCATACGACGTCATGCACAAAGTGCTATTATCTCAGGAATAAGCCGTGATAATCGCGCAATTGCGCTAATGGTTTTCACGTGATGTTGAGATGAAATGTGATTAAAGAGCCATTATCCAATGAATAACCAGGCAAGAAACAGCAACAATTCATTCACAAGATTTTCCTGTGAATGAGTTTTTGCTGTTTATTGCTTGGTTATTCCCTGGTTATTCATGGGACAATAGCTCTTGTGTTAATCACATTTTAATCACATTTTAATCTCAATTGCACAATTTTGATGGGTTAATCACCCAATTTCCCCCCGTGTGATAAACTCCATAGAGTTTTTAAAGGCAAGGAATAGTCAAAGGTACTTCCCATTTCCTTCCTCTGAAATATAGCCTAGTTGGCAATCTTCTTGCTGGGCTGTCATAGGACTTTACCACATGAAATCTAAAAACTGGAATTTTAACAGGATAAAAACATTTTTGCTGGTACTTATCAAACAACATCATGTCCATCCTGCTGCCGCCCTGCATTTTATTCATTACTGCGCTGCACCTTTTCATTGATGGACAAAAACTGAATATCTTAAATGCTGCTATTATAGCAAGCTGCATGGGTGCAAAGAGTCTCGTCTCTTCAATTCCCGATTATGGCAGCCACATAGCGGGACAGGGCAGATTCTCATCCTCTCTCCCCTTCTCACTCGCTGTTCCAGAGCAGGCTAATTCCATGACTGTTGGGGTTTTTTGTTTGTTTTTTATCTTTGCTGAGTTTGCTTATTTATGGCAAAACAATAAAATCAAATAATTTAAATAGTTTTTGCCATAATTATGCAAACACAGCAAAATTAAAAATAAATAAGCCAACAGGCACAGAGTTGCCCTGCTTTGGAATAGTGAGTGGGAGAGGAAGAGAATAAAGACCCTTCATGGCAGTGATGGCTGAAATGCTGGAGCTGCAGCGAAGAGACTTACCACACCATGGGGGAGTTAGCAAAGCAGTTGAGTTGCACAAAAGTAGAGAGGCATGCTAAGAAACATTTTCAAAGTGGTATAAATCTGTTTCCTTTTACAAAATGATTGCTGCAAGACATGAGGCTGATGTGATAATGTCCATAGTGCATCTACATATCAAGGATAAGAAAATTTTGAGTATTCTTAATATGTAATAATGTTCTAATAACCACCATTATTACATTACAGTGGACCCCTGGTATCCCCTAGGGTTTGGTTCCAGGACCCTCCATGGATACCAAAATCCATGGATGCTCAAGACTCATTATATACAATGACATAGTAAAATGATGTTCCTTGTATACAATGGCAAAATCAAGGTTTGCATTTTGGAATTTATATATATTTAGAATATTTTCAACCCGCGGATGCTTGAATCCATGGATAAAGAATCAATGGATATGGAGGGACAGCTGTACTTCTTTCCTTTCCTAAACCAAATCCTGCTTTCTCCTCTGTGCTGGAGAAAGTAGGAGATTAAATATTGCAGATGATGTCAAATTGCTCAGTTGATCTTCCTCTCATTTCTATTTGGAGAAGGAGGGAGAGAAGCTGAGAACAGAGCAGCCTGAAGAGAAAATCCTTCATCAAAAGCCAAGCCTTTACAGACTGCCAGAAATAGTGCAAATTGAGGCCACTTTAACTGTCCTGGCTCAGTGCTAGGAAATCATGGGAATTGTATTTTTTTCTGGGACATTGAGCCTTCTCTGCCAGAGAGCTCTGGTGCAACAATAAATTACAGTTTCCATGATTCCTTAGCATTGAGCCAGGACAGTTAGTGGCCTCAATTTGCACTATTTCTGGCAGACTGTAAAGGCCCCCAGTTGACTAGAGCCCAGAGATCTAGGGGAACCAGATGCTGTATGTCCGTTACAAAGGGGAGAAAGGAGAAACTAAATTATAGAAGATGATACTGAAGTATATTTGTACAAATATGCTTACCTATATCCATGGGATGTTTGGAGATCTGCTGGTAGGACTGGTACTAACATTGGACATAGAGAGACATTTGCCTCAAGTAGGGAATTTGTAGTGTCCTGAGAGTTCAGTAAACTCTTTAACTATTAAATTTGTTACTGAGTATCTTTGTTGCAAAAGACAAACAGTTGATTTCTATATATTTTTGTTGCAAAAAAGTTGGTTAAGCAATTTTTGCTTCCTAGGCCAAAATAACTAGTCGGGCATAGAGAATTATGCATTTTAATGTGGGTGAATTAATGAAGAGCCTCTGCTATTCTGGTCCACATAGCAAAATGTCTTGGGCCAGCCATAGTTCAGCAGAATTAAAATGTTTCTTCCTTCTTAAAGAGTGCTTTTCTCTCCCCCCTCCGAATATTTCCCTCTCATTAGAAGCATTCACCTCCATTTTAAAGCCAACATTTGGGGGCTACCCATGGTTGCCTACCCCTGTGTTAGAAGCTTTGGGGACTCCAATCCATATGTGCAAAGGCATTCTAGGGTAATAAAGATGGTGGTAATATCTGTAGCCATTTTACACAGATAATCTGTACCTGATCCATGCCTAGGCTTCTGATCGTATGAGAATACATGTTTTCATTTTCTGCTGCCTTAGAGTTTGAAAAGCAGCATTGAAGTGTTCTAAATAAAAATAACTGTGCTGCATTGAGTCCCATGATGGAAGAAAAGTTAGATGTACCATAAATGAAAGTAAATAAACATGTGACTATAAAGATGAGAACATTGGCCTCATGTGTAACATTTATGGCTTATCTTTGGTGCAGCACATTCCTCCAACTCTGGAATCCCTCTCACGGTCTACATTGCTCTGCCTCTCTGCCATTGGGATGATTTCATATGCTACTCCACTCTTCATGGTTGCTCTCGTGCCCCTTGGAATAGCCTTTTACTTCATCCAGAAATACTTCAGAGTTGCATCCAAGTAGGTTTCTTCCATTGTTTTTTTTTTAAAAACAGCTCTGCCAGATGTTTTTTTATTCCATGGATGTTGATGTATTCCATTATAATTCTTATGTTAGCAACGACCAGTTTGCCCACCTAGGCCTTAACATTAAAGCAGAACTGGGAAAAGTTCCTTTTTTGGACTTACACTTCTAGAATCCCTTACCCAGGATGGCATACCTTTCAATGTTTGGGGTTTTTTTTTTTTGGGGTCACTTACACACCTTCTTTTCTTCCATGGCAGAGATCTTCAAGAGCTTGATGATAGCACTCAGCTGCCTCTTCTGTGCCACTTTTCAGAGACGGCAGAAGGTCTCACAACCATCAGAGCATTCAGGTTTGTATATTAGAATTTGTATTTCAAACATCATTTGATGCAGCCTGGAGAACTCACTCTGACAATCCTATTCAAATCAAAGGGAGGTATTTTTTGTCCAATCTACAGACAGCACAGAGACGTAAGAGCAACCCCCCCACACACACACACTTTGCGTTCAAACTAAGGCTGGCCAAAATTTTGAACTTCCCAGCTTGGTAAAGTCTAGGGGAAAGCTGCCCCCCCTTGGGCTTTTGGGTAGGAGACCCACTTTCAAACATTCCCTAGTAGCTCCAATTGCTAGGCAGCCATCATGTTTGTAACCACAAATGTCCTGTTCTGAATTGACACCCTGGAGCTGAAATCCTCCTTCTGTGCATAGCTGAGCACATGCAGTTCCTCATCCTCTCACCATCAGACAGTTAACAAGCTAAGACTTATGTTTGTGTAAGCTGTACTAATGCATGCATAAATCACTAATAGGATGCCAGCTTGGGAGTAGTGAATTGCAGCTGTCTCCTGGCAACTGCTGACAGTCTTTTCCCCCAATTTCCATAATGTCCCTTGAAATAGGGCAATAAAATAATGGTTCCCCACCCCTAGTCAGTAAGTTTGTTCTCTCACCATCTAAAATTGTACACCATGCCTACAAAAACAGGAGATTCATTCCCTGCATGCATTTTGTAGCCTGTGAATAGGACAGCAATATTTCCTCTGCTTTAATTCAGGAAGTTCTCCAGGTGTTATTGGATTTCAACACCCATTAACCCTGATCCCCTGGCAATGGCTGATGGGAGTTGGGTCCCAGCAACATTTGGAGGTTCCCTATTCTTGTTGTAAAGGAACATGGTGCTGATATCATAAGTGTTTTAATTAATAAGGTAGCGTGTTCATAGTTATTGTCCAGGATAAAAAAAAATCTAGTATGTATATGAATGCCCATTTCAATATTGACTTTAACTAACACTAATCATGATGGGTTATAGAATGTTATAATTGATAAGAGGTAATTGACAAAATATATTACAGAGGAATGATAGTATAGAACTGAGAACATGAAAAAAAAGGAGAAATCTGAAAGTGGATAAATAAGAGCATTATATATTCCTAGTAAAGGAAGGGAAGTTTCTTTTATGTAAAGTTTGTATATGTGATATATATTAGGTCCTATTTGTTTTAGATATTTAGATATAATGTATGGCTGGATTGTTTATGTCTTATGTATGTTTTAATATGTGGAAATAAAAAAAGGGGGAAAATATTGACTTTAACCAGTGCTCCATCATTGCTTGAGATGAAGCAAATAAACCATCCTTGGTATTCCATCTTTTAACAAAGCTACATTGTCATCTCTTAAGGGCCTTCTTCATAGTTGTCCCACAAAATGCCAAATGTTTTCCCGCGGTGGCTCTACTTTTTTTCATAATTAATATACAGTCGTCCCTCTCCGTTTGCAGACTTGGAGTCCACAGTCTCATTCTTCATGTGATGACAAGTGGGGAGGGACAAAATGGCCATGGGCACACACATCATTATTTTCAATGGGGCTCCAATATTTGGAAGTTCCCACTTTCATGGGGTTTGTGTGTCTGGAACGGATCCCCTGCAAATTGGGAGGGGCAACTGTATTCATTTAACATTTCCTTTCATGCCATTTTTCAATACTGGTGCTGACCAATTTCATACCCTGGTTGCTATTTTGCTCCTGCTTTTAATAGTTTCATTGTTGTGGGTTTAAAAAAAGTTTATAGATTATTTAATGAAACTTGCTCAGAAAAAGGAATATAAAAATGTAAGCTGGCATTTTGTATTGCAGTTAAAGATTTGTAACTTAGAGTTATAGATTTGAAACTTCTCCATATTTGCTAAACACTACATAGAAAATGCCCTCGCAAACCTACTTTACCAGGCAGCAGCTTCACTGAGAGGTGGAGGTCCATTCAGCTGGGTGCAGAAGGATGTTGTTTTCACCCCCTCCCACTTATAGGTTTGTGGAGATGGAGCACTATATAACTTAGGGGGGAAGCAGACGGGAGCTTCCCGTGCACCGTGGGTCGGAGCGCCGGCGGAGCTCGGCCTCCGCTCCGCGGCGCACCTCCGGTGAATCTAAAAGGAGCTCCAAATTGGCGCTCCTTTTAGATTTCAGGGAAAGTGCGCCCTAAAAGCGGCGGACGCACTTTTCCTGATTCAAACGCCGTGGCGCGTGCGGTCGCCGCAGCGTGAGGTTATCCCCGGAGCGCCGGACGTGCGAAGGGCCGGCGACTCCGAGGGCGACCTCAGGAAGAGGAA
>CM034708.1:208318649-208334699 GCA_020142125.1 Phrynosoma platyrhinos
GCCCTTGTAGTCTCTTCCAACTCTATAATTCTATGATTCTATGATTCTTGGCAAGATTTGTTTCAGAGGTAGTTTGCCATTGCCTTTTCCTGAGGCTGAAGGATTGTGGCTTGCCAGGGGCATCCAGTTTCCATGGCCGAGCTGGAATTTGAACCCTGGTCTCCAGAGTCATGATCCACTACGCCACACTGGAGACCAGTTTGAATCCTATGAACAATGAAACCCATTGGGTCACCTTGGGCATGTCACACTCTCTCAGCTTCAGAGGATGGCAATGGCAAATCCCCTCTGAAGAAACTTGGTAAGAAAACCTCATGATAGGTTCACCTTAGGGTTGCCACAACTTGAAGGCAAACAACAAGAGCAACACATAGTGCTTTATGCATCCAAAACATTAGCTCAGTTAGTCTCAGAATAGCCCTATAAGAAAGGTCATAATGGGGATGGGGATGAGAATGATGATGAGAATGACAATACCAGTGACAAAGCTGAGACAAAGAGTTCCCAGAAACTCCATGGTTGAAATATTAGGTGAATATAGAACCTCCTGGATCATACTTCATTTACTTAGCTACTCTGCTATACCAAATGACTTGCTTGGTGGAACACAAGCATTATTCCCCCAACAGCATTCATTCCTCACCATCTTCCCAGTCACATGCCATATTAGAACCTGCTGTTATCACAGCTTGCCTCTCTATGTCAAAATTTGTCATGAGGCTTTTAAGATGGGGAGACTAGTGTCCCTTGGTGCACCAGGGCACCCCATCCTGCATCCTTCTTGGACCATAGATTATGCATTTTCATCTACCTTCACAACAGCCAATACTGTACTCTTCCATCCCAGGTCTTTGTTAGAAAACTAGCATTTACTGGATTT
The DNA here is from genome assembly GCA_020142125.1 of Phrynosoma platyrhinos. Classification (NCBI taxonomy): domain Eukaryota; kingdom Metazoa; phylum Chordata; class Lepidosauria; order Squamata; family Phrynosomatidae; genus Phrynosoma; species Phrynosoma platyrhinos. The sequence continues at coordinate 208,319,530 of CM034708.1, forward strand.
AGACTGGTAGTTGTTTTCCTTTGTTCTGAGTTCTTTATGTACCCATCAAACAGTAATGAACTCCCTTGACAATTTACCTCAAAGTAACATGGTCCAGTTAGAGTGGGATTTGGGTGACCTTTTTGTTCGTCATCTGAACAGGATTTAAAAAATAGTCTAAGAATGTGCAGAAGAAGAGCTGGATGGGGATGAAAAGATGCAGACTGAGTGTGTCAAAGTTTCCATTGTGGAGTGTATGGGGGAAGGGAAGGGCAGGGAAGAAGCGTGGCTTCTAAAGAAAAACAGTCCAAGATCAGAGATACACAGTAGTTGTGTGTAAAGCAGGCATGGGAGACTTGTGGTCCTCCAGAGATTGTTGGACTACAGATCCCATCAGCTCTAGCCAGCATAGGTGACAAGGCCGAGAGGGCTGCATGGATTTTTATCCCTGATGTAAATATTTCATGCCACTATACTAAAACTTCAATATCTTTTTGCCTGATGTGCAGAAGTGTTTCATGGCAACAGAATATTTTGAGTGTGCATCTTTTGGTATCTCAAGGAAGGCCCTGGCATCATACAAAGAGAAACACACCAGCTGAGGCATTTTAATCTGACAGAAAAAGGCAACCCAAAGTTGATAGATATTGACTTGCTGAAATCAACCACATGAGTTTGTAAGCGGTATTCTTAAGTAGATTTTTAAACCAAAATTCACTGTTCCAGGGCTACCCAACACTCTAGCTGAGGGATGAGCAATGCATGGCCCATGGCTGTATGCAGCCCTTGAAACCCATGGTCTGACTCCCAAAGCTCCTCCTGCAAAACTTTCAAACTTGACTTTTGTTTAAAAAAAAATCACAAAAATATTCACATGATTCTTTTACCCTAAAACTGGCCAAAGGCATGACAAATATAGCTGCTTGCTTTCCTGCTCCAGAGACATCCTCCTCCCCAAAAAACCCTAAAAAGAATTTAAAAACCAGGCCAAAATTGGACAAAATGGCATTTTGAGAGCATGGGCAATAGTGATGAAGGGAATCATGGACCAGCGATATCTGGCATTCCATAGGTTCTTCAATCCTGACACAGAGACAACCATACCCTCCAACTCTCCTGATTTGGCATGAACAGTCTCAATTAATCCTTTGCCATTTTAAACTACTTTTAAAATGTCCCAGATTGTCATTCCTCCTCCCATTTCCCCCTTTGTCCTCAGCTTACTACTTCAGTTGCAAACTGAGTACAAAGTGCCAAAGTACTTTGCGATCAATTAATTCAGCAGGAGAAGGAAGAGAGGAGGCAGCAGACTCCTGCCCTTCCCAGTGGTCTTAGGCAAAAGCAGGCTGCTGCCACGCTTCTAGCTTATGTGTTCTTCCTCATGAATACTTTTTGCCATCTGAACCATGCTCTAATTTTACTTGGCCACACATATCGCAGTATTCATCCATGAAATGTTGGAGGGTATGGAGTACTCCTTTGTTCTGTTGCATCCGATTTCATTCTCTAAAATTAATGATCAGTGTTTAGGAATGATGGCATTCCAAAATTTCACACTCATTCACTCACACTATAGGTGGGCAGAGACCAACCCAGCTGTGTTTCACCATTCTATATGTACCCCTCCTTTCTATCTGTTCCATTTCAAACACTGGCTATCTGACACAGATATTCACAAAATAGCATTACCCTAGAATAAAGGAAGAGTATGCCTTTCTTGTTTCTGCCAAAATTTCCTAAGTAATTCTATTGCTTTTTAACGTACTTTTCTGATTTTCATGCCGGCTGACCATTGTTTGACAGTAGCCAGGCTTTTACATAACTATCAAATCTCCTTCCTGCCTAAAACTAGCTCAGAGAAATTTCACCATGGGGCATACATTTCTCCATTAGGAAAGCAAGGAGGAGGGGGGACAAGATGATTAGTCTTGTCCAGAGTCTGCTACAATGTTGTTTAGAAAACTTCAAATACTGGCAGAAGGCCCGACAGTGTTTTATAAATGTCAGACTTGGGCTTCTGGACTGGAAGAAAAGGATGAAACCCTCTTTGGTGGTTTATTATACATTGCGGGAAAACTGTCCTTATGGTTTGGTTGGGTTGAATGTTATATTCTTCATACCTGGAAGCCATTTTACAAATAGAACTGCTTTAACAAAAGGTAGCTGGTTGGATTAAGACTCTGGAGACCAGGGTTTGATTCTCTGCTCAACCATGAAGCCTATCTTGGGCAACTCACACTCTCTCAGCCTCAGTGGAAGGCAACAGCAAACCTCCTCTGAATAAATCTTGCCAAGAAAACCTCATGATAGGATTGCCTTAGGGTCGCCATAAGTCAGAAATGACTTGAAGGCACACACAACAACAGCAGCAGCAGCAGCAGTAGCAGCAGCAGCAGCACGTATTGGCCTATGACTCTGGAGACCAGGGTTCGATTTCCAGCTCGGCCACAAAACCTGCTGGGTACCCTTGGGTAAGTCATATGCTCTCAGCATCAGGGGAAGGCACTGGCAAACCTCTGAACAAATCTTGCCAAGAAATTGGGAATGACACAAAGGCACACAACAGTAACAACAACATCCAATTTCTAGCATGGTGAAACTCAATGAAAACCCAGATGCAGAGCTTCTAAAAATAAATTGTTTGGCCACTGATTGTGCTGGCTTGTGGATTGTGAGATTTGTAGTCCAGTCCCTGCTCTGAAAGAGCCACTGTGGTGCACTGGTTTGAGCGTTGGACTAGGACTCTGAGAGACCTGAGTTTGAATTCCCACTCAACCATGGAAACCTCCTGGGTGATCTTTTGCATGCCATACTCTCTTAGCCTTACAGGAAGGCAATGACAGACCCCATAATAGGGTCTTAGGGTTGACACAAGTTGAAAATGTTGTGAAGGTACACAACAACAGCCACCCTACCCTGAATGCTGCAGCAGGGGAATCATGTAGACTTCCAGCTGTTATTGGACTGCCACTCCTATTGCTCATCACTGGCTACACTGACTAGCTTGGATGGGAACTGCAGTACAAGAACTACTGGAGGGCCATAAATTACCCACTCTTACTTTAATATCTTTCACATTTTAAAATCTGCGTTGATCTTTTAAGTTGTAACTTAACTTAAGTTGGGGAATTAACCAATTTGAACAATGTCACAATGCCCCAAATATGATTGTGTGTGTTGGGGCAATCCGTAAAGATGTAGAGCAGAGTAGGCAACAACAAACAAATGAACATCCTTGTTTTCTTGCCAATTATAGATCCAAATATACCTTCTGGGGAGTGTGGTTACTGAGAGAAGCAACTGACTATTCTAGCACTGCAGCCAATACTGAGCACTGTAATACATTATGGAGGCCAGACATAGGACTTAAATACTTTGTTATTGGTTGCCCTTGCAGTTACTTGCTTCATATACCATTTCCCAAATGCAGGAGTTGGGAATTGGTGGCCTCCAAATGTCAGACTCAATGTTCCCCATCATTGGCTATGCTACCTAACTAATGGGATTTGCTGCCTAACTACATATTGAGGACCACACCCTGTACTACATTGCAGTCCATCAATATCTGGGCAACCACACCTTTCTCCCCTGTGAAATGTAATAGCAATAGCAGCTTCATTTATATACCACTGCATAAGGCACTAAGCACTCTCTAAGTTGTTTGCAACTGTAAGCTAATTGTCCCCAACCAGCTGGGTGCTCATTTTGGTGACCTCAGAAGGATGCAAGGCTGAGTCAGTCCTGAGCCCCTGGCTGGGATTGAACTCACAACCTTGTGGTTTGTGAGTGAGTGGCTGCAGTACCAGCATTTAACCACTGTGCCATCAGGTCTCCTAATATAATAATATATAATATAAGGGACGATGCTCCCATCTCTTGTATCTCGGAAAATATGGAAAATGCTGCAGAGCTGGAATTCTAACCCTATTCACTGCAAGGTAAGTCCCACTGAGGTTTCTCACAAGAAATGGACCGTGGATGGTGGCCTCCATACTAGTGGGGTGGTGAATCCACTCTGGGTTATGGTGTAAGCTTTAAAAAGAGCTTCCCAAAGTGCTGAACACTATTTCACAAATAGAAACCAGAGTCAGAAATCAGAGAAAACAGCAGAAAAAGTTGGACGTGGGACCCTCATAGACCTGAGAATTGGAGGTTTCCCATTCATCAACTCAGTTTATAAGGAAAGGGTGTGAATGAACAAGTTGGCCATCCTTACTCCCATACCTGTTCCTTAAAAAGTACTTGGCAAGTTGGGACACACATGCTCAAGTTTCAGTTTATGCATAAGTCTGAACTGCTGGGATTTCATGGCCTAAAATTCGGAAATCTACTTTGCATATTGTCACTTCAAAACCATGAGTCATGCTGTCGTTAACGTAAGAAATGTTTTGGCCTTTGCAGGCATGAACCCAGATTTAAACAGCATATGCTGGAACTGACGGACACAAACAACATTGCATACTTGTTTCTATCAGCTGCCAACAGATGGCTGGAGGTCAGAACGGTACGTACGCCTTAGTTGCTGCCATAGTTTTGAAACCTTAGAACCCAAGAGTTACTTTACATGATGCAAGATGTTGGACCAAGAAGCATCGCTGGCCTGTATCTGGCAATGAAACACAGTTTCATATATGGTAATACTTAAAAATAGCTCAGGGTTGTTTCTGTTAAGGTTTATTTTCCTTGTTGAAGCCAGGAAACCTCTTCAGTTACTGCTGCTGTGTTGACTGTCATTTGGAAGAGACATTGAAGTAGATTGAATAACTTTACCCCAATTTGGACAGATGCAGAGAATATGTCTACACTACCCAGTTATAGCCTCGGCAGACGACTAATAAAGTCATCCTGGAGTCAGGGAAGAGGAGGGGCAGCCGCACGAGCGGCGCCCCTTCCTCCTCCCGAGGTTGCCCTCGGAGCTGCCGGCCCTCCGCACGGCCGGCGCTCCCAGGGCAACCTCCCGCCGCAGTGTCCTCACACGCTGTGGTGGAAAAGTCAGGGAAAGTGCACCCTATGCGTTTAGGGCACACTTTCCCTGACGTCTGAAAGGAGCGCAAATTTGGCGCTCCTTTCAGGGACGCTGTCGGTGCACCGCGGTGTGGTTGCCTTGCTCCCGCGGCGCACTGTCCCAGGGCGTCCCCGACGCCCTGGTCTGCATCCCCCCTTAGTCGAGGCTTAATACCTCTCTTAACTGTCATAACGTCATCCTATAGAATCCTGGGATGTGTAATTCAGTGATGCATTTGGAATTCACTGTTCTGATGTTGTAGTTCTCTGGAATTTTAAGTACCTCATCACACTATGAATCCTAAAATTCTGTAGGATGGAGTCATTACAGTTAAAGGGCTATCAAGCTTCTGTAACTGTGCAGAGAAGAATGGAGCAGAAAGAAGAGAAGCGCTTCATCCACACTGCGGAAATAATCCAGTTTGACACAACTTTAACTGCCCTGGCCCAATGCTATGGAATTCTGGGAATTATAGTTGATTCTTCTTCTTCCAGACAGTTAGTCTCAAAGGTGCTATAAGATCCCTTTGCATACTGATATTCCAGACTACACAACTGATATTGATATTCCAGACTACATCTCTCAATTCTACCCCATTTGGGAACTCTACCCCAGTCAAGAAACTCCAATGTGACATGCAATTGGGGCTGAGTCAAGAAGGAGATATCTCATGGACCATCTAACACAGGAGTAGGCAACCTTTTCCCTTTAAGGGCTGAGGGACTTCAGCTCCCAGAATCCCAGGAGCTATTGGCCAACATGGGACTATTGGCCAACATGGCTGAGGCTTCTGGGAGCTGATGTCCCTCAGCCCTTAAAGGGGAAAGGTTGCCTTCCCCTGATCTAACATGTAACTGAGATGTTTTTTCCAGTTTCAGACAAAGATCTTCCCCTCCCGACATTCCATCTCCCCAGTGTACTATAATATTACTGAGATTTTTTAAGCAGAGATGGCAGAGGTTGAACCCAGGGCTCCAAACATGAAAAGTATGAGCTATACTGTCTAATTACTAGGAAGCTTCACGGGTCAGTTTGTTAGAATAGTCCTTTGTCCAAGGGAGAGATTACTGCAATACTGCTTTCAATGTGTTCAAATGCCATTGCTTGGCTGACTCTGAATAAAGAGCAAGTGCTCATGGATATTTGGAGAAGTAGGTGACTAGGACAAAGGAACATGTTATACAAAAAAGGTATTAATCCTAGATTTTAAAGTAGGTTGAACTTCACTCCTTAATGTAAGTGTTGCATGTATTCATGTAGGCATGTAGGCATTGAGTCAGTTACAGACTTGAATTCTTCTTTTCACATGAAGAAATCTCAAGGTATGACACAGCAATGTTAAACAGTGAAATGCATATTATTAAAAGCATAAGAGGACAGGACTGATTTTGTCCCTTACTTGAAAGACAGTGCTGGAAGAATCTGTAGGCCAAGGGTAGGCAAAACAAAGCCCTCCAGATGTTGGAGTGCAACTCCCATCACTCCATCCAATGGTGGAAAATACTAGGAGAGGCAGTTTAACTGCATCTATAGGGCCAACCACACATCCCTGTACAAGTTGTAGAATTCCATAATTTGGATACTTATGGCCTAATGTCACTGTCTTCCTAGCATCCCTTTTCCCCACCAGTGATAATAATCAATGTTGAACATGAAAAGTGAAATGAGAATCTGATCTCATAATATAAGCACTGTTCTGTTAGATGTCATTGAAGGGTGAAGGTGTGTGAAGGGTTTTCCCTGACAGTAAAATCTAAACTTCATCTGGAGCACTTTTATTTCTCCTCATAATTTTCCAGATTTTAGAGAAAGCGTTATCATCATCCTCAAAGCTTGGAAAAGTTATTTTTGGATTACATTTCCCAGAATACCCTGTGAACTCATGCCACAGCTGGGAGTGATGGCAGCTGTAGCCCAAAAAAAGTAATGTTTTGAAGTACTGATCATCCCAAATTAATTTAAAACATTTTCTATAGGCAAAATTTCATTAGCACATCTATGCCTATCCTCCTCCTTGTCTTCATCTCTTCTACATCAGCCCTGGTGGTGCAGTGGTTAAATGCCTGTACTTCAGCCACTCACTCATAGACCACAAGGTTGCGAGTTCAATACCAGCCAGGGCTGAGGCTAGACTCAGGCCTGCATCCTTCCGAGGTCGCTAAAATGAGTACCCAACTGTTGGGGGCAATGAGCTTACAGTTGTAAACCGCTTAGACATCCCATGTGCGATATGAAGCGGTATATAAATGAAGCTGCTTTGCTTTACATAGCTGGAAGAAAGGCTGAGTCTATATTTTTTGCTATTCACCTTATGTATTTAAGACCTATGCTGCCCATGGTATCAGGAAACATTTTTTTTTGAATTTTCCAAAGAAAGTTGTACAGTATATAATGGAGGGGGGGGGAAGTTTTACAGTGTTTGGGCTTCAAGACTGTTTTCTCTCTGGGCAGTTTGGGGGATTACAGAATCACTCTAAAGTGAACTGATAACATTCTTCCAAATTAAAGGGCATGGACTTTCCACTCCTACTCTGCTGAAAAACATAGTAGGAGGCATTTGCTTCAGCGAGTAAAGGTCTCATTCAGCAAAGTCCCTATGGGCTATCCACATCTCAGAATCCTGTCCTTAAAAGCTGGCGATTCTCATGGTGTAATTTCCATAAAAGGACTGTTTCTTACAAGTGGTTCTGACAACTGAATGCTCTTGAAAATATCTCTAAATAGGGTTTGGAAATATTACTTTTTGAGGACTACATCTTCCAGAATCCCCCAGTCAAAAAGTAACACGTCCAAGTTCTTTGTTTGAGTGTGTACTCCATGTGCCATCATTCCTTTTGCTGTTGGAGAACCAGTTTTGTCATACTGGATCAGGGGTGAGAAAGTGCAAACCCTAGGCTGCATTTGTCTCCTAGTTGCCACTTTTATGGCTTCTGAAGCCCATTTCCCCTAAGCTCCCTAACCTTCCTTTAAAAAAAGTTTGACATTGGGCCTTTGCAGACTGCAAGAAATAGTGCAAATTGAGTCCACTTTAAGGGTAAGGGTTAGTGCTAGGGAATCATGGGAATTTTTTTACTGAGACATTGAGCCTTCTCTGTGAGAGAGCTCTGGTGCCACAATAAAATACAGTTCCCATGATTCCTTAACCCTAACCCTAATCCTTAAAGTGAACTCAATTTGCACTATTTCTGGCAGTCTGCAAAAGCCCATAATTTCTGGACAATTTTTGCCTGAAAATTGTACAGAAAGCCCCACAAATACGAAAACATCCCCAACTACTGACTAATCCCCAACTACTGACTGATCCTCCGATACCTCTGTTTCCTTAAGAGTCCCCCCCCCCAAATGGTGACAGGAAATGATGTGACACCACTTCCAGATGCCATTTTGAGAGGGACTCTGAAAAAAGACAGAAGTATTTTGGTGCATGGGAAGTTGGTTCATGGAAGGAAATTGACTCCTTAGCACAGAGGTAGGCAACCTTTCCCCTTTAAGGGCCAAGGGACTTCAGTTCCCAGAATCCCAGGAGCTATTGGCCAACATGGGACTATTGGCCAACATGGCTAAGGCTTCTGGGAGCTGAAGTCCCTCGGCCCTTAAAGGGGAAAGGTTGCCTACCCCTGCCTTAGCACATGCTGTTACCCACACCTGTACTAGACAAAGGTGAAGAACCTAGCCTTGCATGTTGTTTTAAGCCAGGCTTCCTCAGCATGGCAAATTCTACAAGTTTTGAACTATTATTGCTGTCAGCCCACAGCAAGAGTATTATGCATCTGGAGGGTTCCAGCTTGGGTGGAAAAACTGTCTGAAGCCATTAGTGCTGGAAGTAGGTCTGAAAAAGGAGAGAGAGAGGTGACTTGAATGCCTGCAGGAAATCTTATGGCACTATAGGATTCCTCTCAAGTTCCAATGGGCAGCAAGAATCTGTTCAAACTGTAATGCTAGGTAGTTTCATCTTCGAGAGCCAGTATGGATAATGATTTGAGCATTGGAATACAACTCTGGAGACCAGGGTTAAATCTCCACACTGCTATGGAAACCCTTGGTGACCTTGGGCAAGTCACACTCTCTCAGCCTCAGAAGAAAGCAAAGGACCCTCCCCCCCCCGAACAAATCTTGCTAAGAAAACCCTGCACCTTAGGGCTGCCATAAGTTGGAAATGACTTCACGGCATGCAACAATGAAGTTCGGTTTCTCTTGGCTTGTTAACTGTCAATATCACACGAATAATGTATCCAGTGGCTTTCTTCTGGAGGAATGCTGTTCCCTTGGAACTTCTATATCACAGAAGGTGGAGTGCACTTGCCCAAGAATATAGAAGATTCTCAGTTTCCATCTTGTGTTTGCATTCCCTAAACCCAGCATGGCGGCTACAAGAATCCAAACAGAGGAAGGGGTGACAGGGCAACTGTGTTGCACTGCAATACTAAGAAATACTGGTGCTGAATTGAAATTGATGTATTGGATCTGTTGTCAGTTATCAGTGTTTCATCAGGGGTTTTGTCTTTGTTTTCATTTCAGGATTATTTAGGTGCTATCATTGTTCTCACAGCAGCTGTGGCCTCCATTTTTGAAAGATCCACTTCTGGCCTTGTGGGCTTGGGTTTGCTTTATGCATTGACGGTATGTATGGTGGCAGAGCAGAAGATTCTTCAGCACAGTCTACCAGGAGTGCCTCCAAAATGCACTGAAATGATTGGCAATAGTTTCCACTCATAAATGCACAGCTCCCCCTCATTTTTATCTCCTGGTGGATTGCGCCCTTTGAAATTAATCCATCGGGTTTGCAGCCCACTGGTGGAAATCCCAAATGCACAGCTCCCTTCCTAACTTTCTTAATACTGAAAGAAGCAATCTTGCAAGTCATGGATTCAAGCCAAGGCCAAAGGAGTTTGGAACAACTTGGACCAGCTTCAGATTCCATGAGCCAATTGAATAATAATAATAATAAAGCCACTAAAGATTCCCAGGCCCTGAGTGCTCCCAACAAAGATAGACAAAAGTGCATACAAGGACTTTACTTTACTGTATAATACGGCATCAGTGGCCTTCAACCTCCCCAAATTCAGCCTTCAACAACAGACCAACATGTTATTTTCTTCTAATGTTGTGCTGTTGTAATTATAAATTGCCTTGAAAAGAAAATTTGGATTGAAAGGCAGGCTGGATATTTAAATATAAATTCATGACACTTGCTTGGAAATGCTACTTGCCTATCTTTCATCTCCCTCCCTCTCTTCATCTTTGTTGTTTTAGCTATTACTGCTGTTGCATTATTATTGTATGTGGTGCTCTACAGTGTAAACTGGGGGAAAAGACAATCCTTGCCCTGAGGAACGTGCAATCCAAATTTCAGACCTGGGAACAAAGAAGAGGCAAGGGAGAAAAATAAAATTCAGAGTGCCTTTCCCCTTTTTCTGTGGCCTTTCCCTTCTTCACCAAAAATGGACATGACACTATGGGAGTGGTCCATCTTTGCTTAAGATACAACAAAATTTAGAGTTGTGAACCATTAACTGAAGATGAATTATCCAAGAATGTTAATGTTTGCCAGTTAGACTGTATGAATAATGCTGCTGAGAGAGAAATGACACTCAGTGCCAGCTCCACATGTCATCAAAATGGAGTCATTCATAATGTATGCCACACATCAAGAGAGGTAGGGAAGGAGCTAGCAATATTATGTCAAAGGAAGGATGGATAGATGGAAGGAATATGAAAAGCTGTGTGGTTCCTTTTCTAGTGTAATCATATTATGAACTCTATTAAACGCAGGGCCAGTAGAAATTCTTGGCTTCTTTTGGTCTTGCTCCCTTGCATCCCCTCACACTTGTTTATATGACTTCTCATCTGATCAGTTCTTTTCATTTGTGAAACAAATGTCTAATTTTAGAAAGAATAAAGAAAACGCTTAGCTTGTCTGCCTTTTCTCTTCCTTCCTCCCTCCCTTCCATTATCTTCCTCTTTTCTTTCCTTCCATTCCTTCTACAGCTACTTTCTTTCCTTTTCTTTCCTTGAAATCTTTCCTTCTGTTGTTAGGTGGTGGGAATCATACAGCCCTCCATTCTGCTTGCTTCTCAATCCCAGCATGGTGTTCAAAGGAAGAGAGTCTGAAGGGGCAGTGGTGAACGTGAACCATGTAACCATGGTACAGGAGAAGTGGCAGTTTGTTGGTGGATGGGTGGTTGGTTGAGTGAATGAATTATTCAGTTGCTCTGCCTAACTTGCAACCCTTTTATTTCTCTCACACACCCTCCCAAAGAGCTACTTCATTCTTATCTTGCTGCATTATAGATCACAAATTATTTGAATTGGGTGGTGAGAAATCTGGCAGACCTGGAAGTACAAATGGGTGCAGTGAAGAAAGTGAATAGTTTTCTCAACATGGAATCTGAGAACTATGATGGCACTATGGGTATGTAGTTTTAAATAACCTACACTATCTATCTATCTATCTATCTATCTATCTATCTATCCATCCATCTATCTATAATAATAATTTTAAGTAGCTGCTTGCCTTTTCTAGCTTCTCTGCAAGACATCAAGGGGCAGAAGGTCCACTTAGAGGCTGCAGCCCCTTGTTTCCAGAAAGATAATCATGGCTAGGGATATCATTGTGCAAAGGGATCTAGTAGCACCTTTGAGACAAACTGAAAGAAAAAAGTGATAGCACGAGCTTTCATAGGCTTGAGTCTACTTCCGCACATACATAGGGTGGAGTGGCAAGGGAGAGACTGACTTGGCCCCATCTATTGGCCAGGAAAGAAGAGGTGTGAAAGGTTTGCTTTCATTACACCAACCAGAATCAAATGTCTGAAGTCCAAAAGCCACTTGCCCTGGATGCTCTTTCACACTGCACAATTATTGTGCTATGATTTCATTTAAACTACTGTGTCAACATCCTAGAATCCTTTTTAAATTTTAAATTAGGGAACAGTATTTAAAATTTTTGGCCAGAGAACTCTAGTTCCTCTTCAAACGTCAGGATGCCATAGGATGTTGCCTTGGCCATTAAATGGAATATAGCACTATAACTGTGTAGTATGAAAGGAGCCTGAGACAAGGGACCAGAACAGAATCTTGCTCTGGCACCATTATCAAGAGATCTAGGAGTTGCTGGGTTTTGTGTGTGTCATACTGAGTTTTGAGGGCATTTTATGTTATGACCTGTTAATTGCAAGATGTTTTGAAAATAATTTGATTAAAAGACAGCAGTTGTGGCAACAGAATTTGCTCTTAACAGCCCAACTATCATTTGCTTAATTCCCAAATGACCATGTTGTCATGTTGCCATGTTGTCTAGGGAATTTTGAGAAGGAATCACAAGGCTGTTTTGTTTTTGTGATAGTCACCATATCATGTCCTCCCTGCCACAGTGCACAAAACAGGGCTGCATTTGGGTAATTTGGAAGTTGATGGCTGCTGGGATTCAAAGAGCAGTGCTCCATTGCTGCTACCACCTATAGTAGTGCTAAAAGTAGGCTGGCATAATACACAGACACAGAGAGGATGGCAAAATGTTGCTTCTGGACCACTTGCCTTCCCTCTACAGATGTTCAGTATAGCTTCTGAAAAGAGCATGGGTGCATACTATATATATTTGCAGTCAAATAATTAGGGCCCTTATTCTGTGTAGATATCCTGCACTTCTGGTTCTTTAAAGAAGTACTCTCAGAATAGAGATGTAAAGAAAACTCACAATTAAATACAAATTTTGGTCAGCACAAAAACTCACAATTTTTTCTAATCCCTCATTGAGAAACAGTGTCACAAGACATTAAGACACCCTGTCAAGAAAATGTTTTTTCTTTTACCTGGACCAGTTTCTGGAAAAAATGTCTGTGCAAAGAAGTTGTATTTTGTGAAAAATGTACTGGTTTGGGTGCAAAAAGAAGGATTATACAAGGAAATCTTTAACAAAACAAAAGTCCCCAAATGTGAAAGGTCATTGAGAAATGTACAAAACATTGCATAGACTTGGTAGTAGAAAGAAAACTTTGGAATTTATTTATTATTTCATGTTAGAGCAAAATAAGCAAAGATTTACAGCCCCTTCTCAAAGCTTGCAGAAGGTCTTGTCTTTTTTTGGACTCAGCTTGTGGACTCTCACGGACACTATGGCTACTTCATGAAAGGTGCAGTTAGTGTGATTCCACATCCTACCTTACATTTTTTCATAATGTATATATGTCCTAAATTGTACCTTGAGATGAAATATACCTGAGCCAAGAACATGAGCTCTTTGGCTCATCTATTGCTCATCTCTGATTCTAATGAATGCCTTTATCAAGAACAAACCAGATGGTGAAGTGAAATTGTTACTGCATGCTAGCTGATCTTGTAGATATTAAGACTTCCATGCATTTGCCTTCAGCTTCCTTTGTTGATCTTTTCAGATATTTCTCAAGTCCCCAAGGACTGGCCACAAGAGGGGGAAATCAAGATTGAAAATCTCTGTGTCCGATATGAAAACAACTTGAAACCTGTTCTCAAGCATGTCAAAGCTTACATCAAACCAGGCCAGAAGGTACTACTAACTTACATCATTTTACTCTATTTATGGGCTTTGTTACCATGAAGAAAATGAAGAATAACCACAGTCACAGATATCATGGTATCAAAAACAGGCTAAGTTGGTTTTAAATAGCCTCCAAACTCTCCCAGTAGGTGGGCTCATGATAGATCAGAATACCTCACCAAAGTACAAACCCCAGAATTTCTTAAGAGGGAATCATGCCAATTAAAGTCATACAAAATTGATACCACTGTGTAATGCAGATCTCCAAAAGATCCTATTGTTAACAGCCATGTCCAGGCTTTGCAAATGCAGGGCTGTGGCTTTATTGACTCAGTCCATCTGTAAAGTTATTTTCCTGTTTTCTTATTATCTTCAACATTTCTCAGCATTATTGTCTTTTCCAGTGTGTTGTGTTTTCTCACAATGTGCCCAAACTATGATAGCCTCAGGAGTCATTCTCAGTTCTAGTGAGAATTCAGACTTGATTTCCTCTATGATTTTTATTTATTTGTCTTTTGGGTGGTATTTGGTATCCATGGAATTCTCTTCCAGCACCAACACAGGTTAAAAACAAACAAAACAAAACCAGTAGCTTAAAAAGAACAAAATAATAAAAACAATAAAAATCTGTTGAAAACAATTCTGAAAAAACTGATTTTTTTCCTGATTGTTAACCATTGGGAAAGGTTTCAGGACAATGCCCAAAACAAGCAGCCTCCCTAATATCAATAGGGAATCAATGCAAAACCCAGAATCTGTCCCATGCTAAGCATATTTCCTGTGCTAGTGAATTCTATCCTCACCCCGGTAAGAGTGTGGTAAAAATTAGATATAAACAGCCCATCTAAAATTATTCAGTGCTATAAGCCTTTGTACATATCAGGGCCACAACTATATCAACAATTTAATCTTCTGTGGCTAATCATGGGAAGATATTTCTATTTTCCCAGTCTTTGTGTGTGTGTCTTCAAGTCACCTTATAGTGACCTCCATGAATTTCATAGTGTTTTCTTGGGCAAGGAATAACAGAGATGGTTTTACCAGTTCCTTCCTCTGAAATATAGCTTACAACACCTAATTGGCAATCTCCTACCCAAGTACTAACCAGGACTGACCCTGTATAGCTTTCAATATCAGATGGGATCTGGTGCCTTTAGGATATTTGGACCATCTCCAACACTTTACTTTTATCTGATTTCATCAAGGCTTACCATTAGAGTTTTGACTTGTTTATGAGGAATGCTGGAAGAGAGTTCTATGGATACCATGGACTGCCAAAAAGACAAATAAATGGCTCCAAGAGCAAATCAAGCCAGAACATTCCCTAGAAGCCTGGATGACTAAACCGAGGCTGTTGCATTCTGGATATATCATGAGAAGACATAACTCATTAGAAAAGACAATAAAACTTGGTAAGGTGGAAGGCAGTACAAATAAAGAAGGCTGCATTACAGGTGGATAAACTCAATCAAAGAAGCCACAGCCCCAAATTTGCAAGACATGAGTGAGGCAGTTGATAACAGTGTGACTTGGAGGTATTGCCATAAGTTGAAGTTGAGTTAATGGCAATTAACAACAACAAATATCAAAAGTCCAAAGTTAGTTTCCCTGCCCATTCCATTGTCAAAAGAAGCAAAGACTGGGGAGCATCCAATGAAACCCACAGAAAAA
>CM034708.1:208338030-208348069 GCA_020142125.1 Phrynosoma platyrhinos
AAAGGAACTTCAGAAGAACATGGAGGTAGTTGGGCTTGCTGCGGGGTCTACAGACCAAGGGAGGGGCTGGGGTGGAGATTTGCCCCCTGGTCCTCCACAAAGTTACCCACCTCAGTGGCATTACAAGAGCTGGCATCACTCGGTGCAGTAACTCATGGTGTCACCCCCTGGTATTACCCCCATACAACTGTTATAAAAATTACTGCAAGCCCAACTACCTCCATGTTCTTCTGAAGTTCCTTTCAAAATGGTGACAGAAAGTAATGATGCATCATTTCCTGTCCCCATTTTGAGAGGAACTGCAGAAGAAAACAGTGGTGTTTTATTTATTTATATAAAGTATTTCTGTATCACCTCCCAGCCCACAAGGACCCCTGAAGTGATGAACAAATAAAAACCAATTAAAACAATATAAAGATAAAAACATCTTAAAACACATTGAAATACTCTTTAAAAACACCTAAAAACATTCTAAAACCAATCATAGAATGCAGGTTTTTTTTCTCAGCTTCCATCTTCTCACCTAGATTAGTTCTCTTTGATCCCTTTAAAACTCTCCCAGCCTTCCTCTTTCAAGCATTTTACACCTTCCACCTATTTTCCCATATAGTGGCAGCAAGAACTATATGGCACACAGGAGATGATGGAGGGAGCTTGCCTGTGATTTTGGCCCATGGGAGATGTCATTCTGCCAAGGGCTCATTGCAGCATGGACTCAGAAAATAAAACTAGTTATTCCTCTATACCTGAAATAATGGTTAATGTCCATGTATTCTAAGGCATGCAGAGGCAAGCTTACCTATCTCTTCTTTTGTGTGTTCTTTTGTTTTGTTTTGTTAAAGTAATACACCCTTCGCACAACATGACAAATGAACAGGATGAATGTGTGAATGACATCCCATCACATCTGATTTGTCTAAGGGCCTTTACAGATTGCCAGAAATAATGCAGCTTTAGGCCACTTTAACTGTCCTGGCCCAGTGCTAAGGAATCACTGGGCCATTTATGGTGGCACCAGAGCTCTCTGACAGAGAAGGCCCAATGTCTCAGAAAAAAATACAGTTCCCAAGCTGCATTATTTGTGACAGTCTGTAAAAGCCCTAACTCTATGAAATCTTCTACAGTATAGCAACTTTTTGCAATGATGCAACTGTACATTTTCCCTTACTAACCTTATGAACACCCTCACCATTTCAACCCCCTTCTGCTCATTTTGCTCAATGAGGCCCAGGATTTTTGCCCCAAACAGCACCCCTGACTCTTTGGGTTGTTCCTTTATGGATACAGCCATATATCCTGATGCCTTTCTATATGCTTCGCTCATTTTATTGGCTATGCTATCCATTTTGCTCTGTAATTTTTTGTGAACAGGGAGGATTGTGATTGATGGCATTGACATCTCAAAACTTCCACTGGATATGTTGCGCTCCAGGTTATCCATAATCCTTCAAGATCCCATATTGTTCAGTGGTTCAATTCGGTAAGACCTATTGCCTTCTCTTGTTAAGGATGGATCTGTTTCTGGTCCATGTTGATTCTGCATTTGTTCAGTCATATGTCTAATCAGTCTAATTTCCACATCAGAAGAAACTGGAGACACATCTCATGATGGTGTCTTGTTAGAAAAAAAGGAGGTGGACTGGATTTTAAAATTAAAATCTTTGGTCTCGATACCTGAGGAAGGATCTTGATCTCCTCCCACTCTTGTAAAATCATTCAGAATTTTCTAATAGTTCCTTTCCTTTCAGCCCAGATACAACTAGATGTCCTATTTTTTCTATCATCTGCTTGCAAGATATAAAACACACCTCCAGCATTTTCTCACCTATTTTCTCTTGTCCATAAATGGTTTGAGAGCTCCTGGTCCAGAAACATTCTGAACTTTGATTCTAAACTGGTGTGTACAGGCCACCAGCAATGTACCAATGTAATTATGATTCTATGTAATGTGTTATCATGTGTTTATGTGTTGTCCTGTTGTGATTTTATGTAGACCCTGAGGAACACAACCATAGTTAAACCATCATAAAATTTGAAATCAGTTACAACCAAATTAAAACCACAACAACATCAAATAAAAGTCCAGTATATTATACAAGGCCTTAGGAGCATACATAAGCTGAAATACATCAAAAATGGCTTTAAAATAATAAAACAGCTATCTTTTGAGCATCTCAAGATGTGTCTCTAGTTTCTTCTATGGATTACATGGAATGTTTCCCTGTTTCTGTTTCTGTAAACTTCCACATCACCCTGCAGTTTTTGTTATATATATATATATATATATATATATATATATATATATATATATATATACATACAGCAATATTATCTCATGTAGTTCTTCTATAAAAGAGTTTGAGTTTGGACTCAGTCCTTTTGGTAGACCCAACCAAAATAGATTCATTGAATTCACTGTTAAATGGTGACTCAACACTTATGTAAATTCCATTGATCCAGCTGAAACTATCAATGGGACTCAGACCTTTGTACGCAAGTTTCCCCAATATTTTCATTTTTAAACAACTTTCCTTTATCTGAAATTTTTTACTATTTTTGTGCTGAGAATTGCATTGCAGAATATGGAGAGGTACACAGTCTCAATGATAACTGTGCTGTGATAGGCATATTAGTCCAGAAAGTGTGTGTTAGTTCAGTTCACTTAAAAATGCAGACCAAATGAAATTCCCTGCATCTCTATCTGTTTTGTAGTTCAACAGGGCAGGTTTATCCCCTGCAGTTTTGTGGACTGAGAATTTTAGTGTGTGGAAAGGATTCCTAAACATTGTTGAGGTAATGACCCCCAGTTTTCTTTGGTTAAACCTCCAGGCACAAGGTTTCGCCTGAATGGATGCAATTCACTAGGCAGCACACTCCCAGTTGAGCTTGCAGGGTGTACACCACACTCAATAGGACTGAGTATTTGTTTATCTTCTTTGCCTTAGCTTTAATCTGGACCCAGAGTGCAAATGTACAGATGATACACTTTGGGAAGCTCTGGAGATAGCCCAGCTGAAGAACTTGGTCAAGTCATTGCCTGGAGGTCTAGGTGTGTATATCAGAATGAAACATGATGCCAGCTTATATCCACCAACACATTGGGTTAGAAATAGAGTCTGATGTGTAAAGCAATTGTTTGGTTGCTTGTGAAAAGGCTCCTTTTAAAAGTTGTTTTGCAGCAACCCTAGTCTTGCTAGTGTACATAAATGCACATTGAGTTTCCTTTATCTGGAATTCTGAAATCCAAAATATTCAAAACCAAAACTTTTTTTCATGGGTGGTTCAGATAATGTCACCTTTGCTTTCTGTGATTCAATGTACACAAATTTTGTTTTGTACATAAAATTATTTAAAATATTGCATAAAAATACTTTCATGCTGTGTGTCTAAGGTATATATGAAACATAGGGCCTTTTCAGACTGCCAGAAATAATGCAGCTTGAGGCCACTTTAACTGCCCTGGCTCAGTGCTAGGGAATCATGGGAACTGTGGTTAATTGTAACACCAGAGCTCTCTGACATAGAAGGCTCAATATCTCAGAAAAAACTACAGTTGCCATTATTCCCTAGCACTGAGCCAGGACAGTTAAAGTGGTCTCAAGCTGCATTATTTCTGGCAGTCTGTAAATGAATTGATGTTATTCAATGAATAAAATTAACTAAATTAAGCATAATTAAAATGAGTGATATTCCAGACTAACATTGCTATGTCTCTGAATGCTATCTAGTCATTTAAATTTAGCTACATTTTAATGGCATTAAGGGCTAATGAATAGGGCAGGGTGTCCCAACCTGGGGTGTCCACACCCCTAGGGGGTCTGAGATGAATTTCAGGGGGTGCAACAAAGAGTGGCTTGTGTCCTTGAGTGACCAGTGTGTCCTGGTGTCCATGAGTGAGTCACGAGTCATCACTCATTTTTTTCTGAATAAATTAGAATCTGGTTGCTCAATTTAGATTTGTATTTTATGCACTGAGTTAAAAGCTGATTTTTTAAAGTTTGGTTTGTTCAGTCACAGAATTGTATGTGGTTCAATTTGTGGTTCAAAAATTAGAAATTAGACTTCATCATCAAATGTGATATTATTTTTGTAGGTGGTGTGAATATTAATCAAACATTTCCTTGAGGTATGGGGCATGGAAAAGGTTGGGAACCACTGCATTAGAGTGAAAATACTCCTTTATGTATTCACATGGATGATCATAGTCAATCATGACTCATTTTAATGACTGTATTGTTTCTTAGCCACATTGAATTAATGCTTTCCAAACTGATGAGATTTAGTCATTGTTGTTGTGTTTCTTCAAGTTGTTTCTGATTTATGGTGACCCTAAGGTAAACCTATCATGGGTTTCTTGGCAAGATGTCTTTGAAGGAGGTTTGTCATTGCCTTTTTCTGAGGCCAAGAAAGTATTAACTTGCCCAAGGCCATCCAGTGGGTTTCCATGTCTGAGCAGAGATTCAAACCCAGATCTCCAGAGTCGTAGTCCAACACTCAAACCAGGCTAGCTTGCTATTCTTATAGTGAAATAATTGCACAGTGATGCTGCCACGCCAACACAAAAGAAAAACCCTTTCCCAGTAACAGAGAAAAGGGTGATTTGTCCAATTTTTGGTGCAGTACTAGCATATTCCCATCCTATTCTGTGGTTTGATGCTGTTGTCCCAAGGCTTATAGTTTGGACTAGTTTTCTAATTGTTCTTACCGTATTTTCCGGCGTATAAGACGACCCGGCGTATAAGACGACCCCCCATTTCCCCAGTCAAAATATAGAGTTTTAGCACCTCTATCCTCCTTATCCTTATACCCGGTGTATAAGACGACCCCCCACTTCAACCACAGATTTTGCAGGTTAAAAAGTAGTCTTATACGCAGGAAAATAAGGTATTTAGAAAATGAAGCTGAACCACTGATATAATTCTTGATCCTTTATCTCTTTTCCAGATGCTATAGTAACAGAAGGAGGAGAGAACTTTAGTGTCGGCCAGCGGCAGCTTTTCTGCCTGGCCAGAGCCTTTGTACGCAAGAGCAGCATCCTCATCATGGATGAAGCCACAGCATCTATTGATATGGCCACAGTGAGTAAACATTTTAAACCACTACCCCCACTTGCTTCACTCATCCACATTTTTCCTGCACATTGGTCTAAAATACAAGCAATGGGTACATTTCTCCTCCAAGTTCAGGCAAGATAGAATCATGGAGGATTAAATTACATTTATTTCCAAAACTCAGGCCAATGCAATAAAGCATTATTGCAAATGAAGCATCACTACTTCAGTCAGAATGCCTCCTAGGTCAGGGGAAGTCTTCTGTCCCAGTGACCTCATGAACAGGTGAGAGACTTTGTGCCCTAAACACCTTCATTTGAACGTCATTGTCACCTGGCACACTTGAGGCTGTGGGTGTGCTGCTCTGAGATTCACTTCCTCTTCTGCATTGTGCCTGTCTGTGTGCTCAAGAGCCAGGGTAAGGATTGAGAAAAGGCAATCCTGCAGTGTGGCAATTGGATCTGGCCTTGCCCAACATGTGTGTGATTCCCCAATGGAGTCTTCCCATGTGACAATGGGTTTTCCCATCTTTGTTGTAACAGGTAAGCTGTTGTGGGCTTTTATCCTTATCCACTCTTGATTCCAACCCTTTTTGGAGGCCCAGTTCTTACATGCAATGAGCCACACAAGCAGAGCTATCCATCACATAACTGTGTGGGTGTTTTGATTAATTGTCCCATTTTATGTGTTGAGTAAATTTTACCCACTTCTAGACGCATTGGTTCCATAGACCATTTGGATCCATTTGTGGGCTGTAGGGAATGACACAAAGTGACAGAGAACCACAATTTTCCTTCCATGGCTGGTTTCCTTCTTCCCAAAAGCCTCTGCGGTGATTACATGGGCCCAGGAGGAGGCCAGTCAAGGTAGACATTGCTCAGGCGGCTGATGTTGAAGTCAAAAACTTCTGCCTGAGAAGCATTTATTTGAAGGCTTTCTGGTTTTCTGGGCATTCGGAGTTGAGGACCATCCTTCCACGTTGTGTTTGCTTGTCTGTTCTGCTCCTTATGCTTAGCATCAGCTTCTCGGTGCTAGTCCAGCAAATAGAGGATTCTGTTGGTATGATCCATTCTTATTACATGAGATGCAACACATGGACTGCATTTTTATTCATAACACATGGAAAGGCCTTGTGTACAAGGTTCTATTTGTGAGGCCATTGAGTGATTGTTGCATTCTTTCTTTTCTAGGAGAACATTTTGCAGAAAGTTGTCATGACTGCCTTTGCACATCGCACAGTTGTAATCATAGCTGTAAGTATGTGAATTTACAGTAGACCTCCTTTCCACATCTTCCCAGCTGATGATAGATTTGTTTTGCATGAGATACTAGGATTTATGGTAGCAACTTGACTGAATACCTGAATTGGTTGTTGTTGCTGTTGTTGTTGTGTGCTTCCAAGTAATTTCCAACTTATGATGTCCCTAAGGCAAACCTATCACAGGGTTTTCCTGGCAAGTTTCTTCAGAGGAAGTTTGCCATTGCCATCCTCTGAGGCTGAGGGAGTATGACTTGACCAAGGTCATCCAGTGGGTTTACATGGCAGAGCTGGGATTCATACCCTGGTCTCCAGAATCATAGTCGAATGTTCAAATGCCATGCTAGTGAACTGGTATTATGACATGATTTTGAATGGTTTTAGAATCTATACAAGAAAGATTTTCTCATAAAGGAAGCTGGTCAGATCCTATGTGGAAATCACTGCATGCACAACTTTCCTGAGATTGTACAAATTATTGTATATTATATTAATCGGAGGAGGTTCAAGATATTTAGCTTCAAACATATACAGAATTAATACATGTGTGTAAAGTTATTGCATAAGCTGATTCTACATGGGATATCTACAACTTTCAAGCTGGAGCATTCTAATAAATTAAGAATTACTCTGCCCCATGTAGGAAGATGACATACCTAGTAAATCAAAGAAGGAAATTACAGAAGCTGACTAAATATTCCTTTCCTGGTTTCTTATATAGAACGCCTTTCTAATTTTTATACTTGCATGTTCACTCTCTGTAGTTCTCTTTTCTCAGTTTCAATAAAAAAATTCTGTCTGTATTTAAATCAAGCTTTAATTATATTCACATCTGATTACCTTTGTGATATTTATCTCCTCCTTCCTTCCTTCCTTCCTTCCTTCCTTCCAGCATCGGGTCTCTCATATCCTGGATGCAGATATTGTCTTAGTCTTATCTGATGGTGTACTTGTTGAGTGTGACACAGCTGCCAATTTACTCCTCAAAGAGGATGGTCTGTTCACCACTTTGGTGAAGACAAACAAATAGATACTCTCAGCCCAGGAATCCTGTGAGATCTCTAGCTTTCTGGTATTACTTCTTTTATCTTCTCTTCTTCTTTGTCCAAGCTTTGAGCAGCCAAGCTTGTTATATTTTTGTGTGAGGTAGTCTAACTTTGTTATCAGAGTTGCCTAGCATTTTAAAGCTAAGACTAATTTGTTATATACTAATTGAAAGGCACGCTTTACTCTTACTTGGAAAAGATGAATAAATATGGTTTCTGTAACTAAGCTGTAAATCAAGAGTGAGCAACTGGGTAGGTTCTGGGTCCCTCTATGGGCACACAAGGACTGCCCCCTGAACCCCAGAAGTGGCTAAAAGTCCATTTTTGTTTTTAATGGGTCATTAAAACAATACAGGGCCCTCTTGCAACCTATTTAAACCCTAACTTTCCATTCTTGATGGCTTCCAGGATAGGTATTTCATCTTTTTGTCATCAGGAAAAATGCAGTCAGGGGGGTCTGGAAAAAACAGAGATCAGCCAATGAAGAACTTCTGTGGGTACCAGGCATTGTGAGTGACAGGTTTGAACTCCCTTTCTCAGGCAATCCAATTGCTTCTCACTCTGTCACTGTTCTGCAAACAGACCAAGATGGCCCTGTTCCACTGAATACTTGAGAGAGAATTTCTCCACTGGATTAATTTCATTATTGGAGCATTATTCTTCCTGTGCTCAGACATGGGTGGCTTTAACATGTTGTTATTCTTCTCAGAATAACATTCCAAGCTTACAATCTTTTCTTTTAAGATGTAGGTGGGGAACAACTCATGTAATATTCCCCCATGCTAATTGTATTAGTAGGCGGATCAATGTATGAACTCATCTTTAATCTTCCCTTGACATAAAAAGAAAATAGCATAATAGTGAACACTGAGTTTTATTTTTATTTCTATTTTATTAATTGCAGCACCGAGTCCACACCATCCTGACAGCGGACCTGGTCATTGTGATGAAAAGAGGGATCATTTTGGAAAATGACACACCTGAGAATCTCCTGGCTCAGGAAGATAGCATCTTTGCATCGTTTGTTCGGGCGGACATGTGAAAGTGCCACTAAGTTGCACATTGACAACTTTTTTACATCTGATATTTCAACAAAGGGAGTGAAAAATATATTTTCTATATGCTGCAGCATCACTGCAAACTTTGCCTAGGAGTTTTGCATTTGTAACTTTTATAAAATTGAAAGCCATTATGTATGCTTCAAAGCAATAAATTCTTCACAAAATGCTATACAGTCCTGTATAGAATTCCTGGACTGAATTCTTTGTACAGGAAGCAACAACACAGGCTAGAATCCGGTTGGTTAGTCCCAACTAGAGTAGGCCCATTGAATTAAATGTTACAGTAGAAAAGGGGAAGGAACTGATATAAGGAAACAAAACTTTGGGCAGAATCCTGTTGGGGACTTAGGTCTTTGCAGGTGTGAGAATTAGAACTGGGCAGTTCCATAACATCCATATCCAGTAAGAGGCTGCTGTTACATTACTATATAGGGGAGCCAGCAAATTAACCAGTGTGTATCAGCACTCCCTAGTTGGTACCCCAATGCACAGTGGGACCAAAGCACATCATTCCTGATTCACATTTGTCCTGTCTGGCATCAGGACCCCATCCAGGGAGTGCCTGTGTACATTGATAGAGCCTGATGTGCATCAGGACACTTCCTGGTGTCCTGTTCACTAACAGGGTTTCTTAGCATCTCTGCTGCATAGTTACTACCAGAAATAATGCAGCTTGAGTTCACTTTACCTGCCCTGGCTCAATGCTAGGGAATCATGGGAATTGTAGTTTTTCTGAGATATTGAGCCTTCTCTGTCAGAGTTCTGGTGCCACAATAAACTACAGTTCCCATGATTCCCTAGCATTGAGCCAGGGCAGTTAAAGTGGACTCATGCTGCATTATTTCTGGCAGTCTGTAAAGGCCCTATGGGGGGATGCTGACAGGTGGCCCTGGGCCGCCCGCGGAAGCGGAGGATCGAGTCCAAGGCTGCCGGACACTTCAGCCCTGATCCTCCCTTTCGCTGCCTGCAAAAGGAGCACTAAAATAGTGCTCCTTTCACAAGCCTTGAAAGGGGTGCCTCAAGAGGCGTGGCATGCCTCTTTGGCATCTCTTCTGGCTCAGCCTGTTCAGACGCTGAGCTGGAAGGACGTCATCGGAGCGCCCATTGTGTGGATGGCCCATTGCTCCAATGACGTCCTCAGATAGGGGATGGGGCACCCAGCGTCCAGCTGCCCCTCCCCTTCCTGGGATTGAAGACGGCGTTTTTCGCCATGTGCATCCCCCCCTATGTTTCATATATACCTTAGACACATAGCATGAAAGCAATTTTATGCAATATTTTAAATAATTTTGTGTACAAAACAAAATTTGTGTACATTGAATCACAGAAAGCAAAGGTGACATTATTTGAGCCACCCATGAAAAAAAGTTTTGTTTTTGAATATTTTGGATTTCAGAATTCCAGATAAGGGAAACTCAATGTATATTTATGTTCCTTACTGAAAGCACACTCCGTAGCAAGACTAGGGTTGCTGCAAAACAACTTTTAAAAGGTGCCTTTTCACAAGCAACCAAACAACTGCTTTACACATCAGACTCTATTTCTAACCCAATGTGTTGGTGGATGCAAGCTGGTATCATGTTTCATTCTGATATACACACCTAGACCTCCAGGCAATGACTT
>CM034708.1:208348169-208366308 GCA_020142125.1 Phrynosoma platyrhinos
TAACACACACTTTCTGGACTAATATGCCTATCACAGCATAGTTATCATTGAGACTGTGTACCTCTCCATATTCTGCTTTATTTCTGGCAGTCTGTAAAGGCCTATATGCAAAGTTACATATCATAGCTTGATAGAGGATTCCAACCATGATTGTTTCTAACTTCTATTCGGAGCAATGGAATGAGAATCAAATATATACCCCAATCCTATGCATCTTTATTCAGAAGTAAGATATGTTACATTCAATAGAATCAAATATATAGCCCAATCCTATGCATCTTTGTTTAGAAGAAAGATATGTTACATTCAATAGGACCTAGGACCTTTGCAGACTGCCAGAAATAGTGCACATTAAATTGAGGTACTGCCCTGGCTCAGTGCTAGGGAGTCATGGGAATTGTATTTTTTTTCTGGGACATTGAGCCTTCTCTGTCAGAGAGCTCTGGTGCCACAATAAATTACAGTTCCCATGAGCCAGGGCAGTGCCTCAATTTAATGTGCACTATTTCTGGCAGTCTTCAAAGGCCCTTACTCTCAAGTAAATGCATATAGTATAATACTGTAGCTTTAATCAGGACTAACCAACTCCATAGCTTTATTGAAGGTTAGGTGCAAAAAGTTTTAGCTGAATTATATCCTGTTTCATTTGGAAATATGAGATACAAATCTCAGCCTTTAGGAGAAAGGTGGGCAAAACGTGACCCATAGGCTACATGTCTTCCCACAAAGGCCCCAGTGTTCACCCCAACATTCTTTAGTACATTCTTTTAAAATGTACTACTTAAAAAGGCCCCATATGCAGGTGCAATTCTGCGACTTCCACTGCTGCCCCCCCAATTTGCTTTATGTGCATGCGGAATATTTTTATTTTTATTTTTTTGAAATGGGAAATGATGTCTGCTCATTTCTAGTGTTGAGAAAGGAATTTCTACAGCTTAATGGAGCAGCAAAGTGGTACCTGTGCCCCTTGGATGGTACCAGTGCCCCTTAGGGCATGAAAGAGATATTTAGGTTAAACACATATTAGGGGATGTTGTGGTGCCAGGGGGCATTTGCAACCCTCACACTGGAAGCTGCCCAACTCTGCTTTAGAGCATCCATTTTTGTGCTGAGGTTGAAATAATTTTCCAAATATAGAGCAAAATAGCAAGAATGAATACTGCAGGGTCATTTTCTTGCCTCCATTACAATCAAGTTCTCTTCACTCAACCATTCTGTATATGGGGTAATTATTTCAGGGCAAAAATGGTTGTTCTGATCAGCAGTTTGGATTAGGTTGAATTTACTAGTAGAAAATTTTGCCATGTGGGTAAACAAAAAAAAAGTGAGAAATTGACAAACAACTGTGTCTTCCTTATTTCCTTTCCCCTTGGTCCACAACATTCTGCACTGTAAAAACCTGTAGCCCTATTAAGGCAATAAATCTACCTACAGTCAATATAGGGATGGAGTTCCTCCTAATGTTGAGGTGGAATCTCTTTTCCTGTAGCTTGCATCCATTGTTCCGAGTCCTATTCTCTGGGGCAGCAGAAAACAAGCTAGCGCCCTCCTCAATATGACATCCCTTCAAATACTCAAACAGGGCTATCATATCCCCTCTTAACCGTCTCTTCTCCAGGCTAAACATACCCAGTTCCCTAAGTCATTCCTCATAGGGCATGGTTTACAGACCCTTCACTATTTTAGTCACCCTCCTCTGGACACGCTCCAACTTCTCAACACCTTTTTGAATTGTGGTGCCCAGAACTGGACACAGTATTCCAGGTGGGGCCTGACTAAAGCAGAATACACTGGCACTATTACTTCCCTTGATCTAAGCACTATACTTCTATTGTTGCAGCCTAAAATTGCATTGACCTTTTTAGCTGTGGCATCACATTGTTCACTCATGTTCAACTTGTGGTCTACTAGGACTCCTAGATCCCTTTCACACGTAGTCTCGTTAAATCAGGTGTCCCCCATCTTATATCTATGCATTTCATTTTTTTTTTGCCCTAAGTGCAGTACCTTACATTTCTCTGTGTTGAAGTTCATTTTGTTAGCTTGGGCCCAGCTTTCTAATCTATTCAGGTCATTTTGAATTTTCATCCTATCTTCTGGGGTATTAGCTATTCCTCCTAATTTGGTGTCATCTGCAAATTTGAGAAGCATGTCCCCTATTCCTTCATCCAAATCATTGATAAAGATGTTGAAGAGCACTGGGCCCAGGACAGAACACTGTACCAAAATGTACCAATTTGCAGTTTAAGACTAGTATTGTCAGTCCATCAGGAGAATTTTATGCATAATGGAATGTCATTCTTCAGGCTCTTCTCCAATGTATATTGATTAATAATAGATCCTGTTGTCTTCTGTGGCACTTCAGCTCAAATGAATATATCAGATTGCATTCTGCCACCAAGATCCTATTTGATCCTAGGGAATCCTGGAATTTGTAGTTTGGTGAATTATTAGATTTCTCCATTAGACATCTGTATTGCTGTGGATCAGTAGGGAGCCCTAGCAGTATTTCTCCACGATAGGCTCATTCTTGGGGAACAGTTAGTATACGAATGAAGTGATTGATGGGTGGATGGATGGACTGAAAGTGGTATCAAGCTGCTTTAACTGCAGCATGTATACACATTAATCCATTTCAGGCACTGAGGGAGAGAGAGAAAGGAAGCTTGTCTCACCAAATCTTTGATAGCAAAAACAGTGGTCATATAATCCAGTTCCTAACAAGGCTTCAACCAGTCCAGTACAGCAGATTCAAAGGGAAAATCTCAAAGAGTAGTCCAAGCCCAAGCAAAGTTCCAGGCAACAGGCAATCAGTCAAGGTTCAAGGCAACTGCAAGGTATTAAGCATGAAGGATGGTTGTCAACCATGCTGGACCAAGGGAGGTGCTGGGATATTTATGGCTCATCTGGGTATCACAGGTGCCCCCTGTTAGTAGCCTCCTTCCTACTTAAGTGCAGAGAATGCCGTTATCTCTCTTTTTCCTGGTGTCTCTCTGTGGAAGTAGGTACTGGCACTGGTAAGTCTGGCTTAGGTGGAAGAAAACTTTATTCCTGGGAACTTCATTTTGGTACTGGTTGCAGGCTTGCCTCCGGAGACTACTGGAGTGGTTGCCATCCTGGACTCTCAGCCTCTTTCTCAGACTCAGAAGACATGCTTGGCTCCTGGAGGCAGGGCATGATAGTCTGGGTGATTAAACAAAGAAAACCACCTAAAAAAAAACCCATAAGCCTAAACCCAACCTTACAGTAGTGCCAACCTTTGGTTTGACAGAACTTTATTACTCATCCGCATGCAATCTTGTCACTCTTAAAAGAGTTCTGTGGAGTTTTCTTAGTCCTTCCAAACAAGCTTTTGAGGTACATGGGGGATACAGGGAGGCGGGAAATTGCTTGTGTCCCAGTCCCACTGACAAAGAACCTTGTTGGTTCCTGCCTTGATTTCCACATTTAAGCTTGATAGCTACCACTGAAAACCATTGTTAAAAATAAGTATCTCGTATGGAATAAGTTGCCTCTTTGGAATGGGGTGAAAGATTCTTGTATTTTCTTTGGCAAAAAATCCATTTAATACCAGCATGGGACAATAATTTAATTTAAAACACACACACACACACACACACACACACAACAGCCCTCTACAATCCATCCAAGAGCTGCCAGAATAAATTCCCCACTCTTGGTTTTTTTTATGAGCTTGAGTTCCTTCCGCCAAGATCTCGCACTCTCTCTGTCATTCTCTAAAGCGGAGTCAGTTATGATTGTCATTTGTTATAAGATAAGAGGACTTTGACTCTTACAGACCTAAAAGCCAGCATGAGAATTGGTCTTAGGTTGAAGTCATTTGAGAGCTCCCAAGCAGTAAAGTTTAGAAGCGAACTCTTGGCTAGTTTGCATGTCACATTTTTGTCCACTCAAGTCATGGTTGATAATAGGGCATTCTTCCACTAAGTCCTGATTGGGACTCATGGGGAGGAGAGGAAAGGGCTTATCCTCCAACATTTCACAGATGAAAACCAGGACATATCTGGCCAAGTGAGATCAGAGTGTGATCAAGATGACAAAAGTTATTAATGATGAACAACACATCAACTGAGCCAGCATGGCATATTGGTTTGAGTGTTGGAATATGATTCTAGAGACCAGAGTTTGAATCCCCACTGAGCAAGTCACACTCTCTCAGCCTCAGAAGAAGGCAAAGGCAAACCATCTCTGAAGAAATCTTGCCAAGAAAACCATAAGATGACATAAGTCAGAAACAACTTTGAAGGAACACAGTAAAAACAACATACCAGCTAGAAGGGGCTGCAGCAATTTGCTTTTGTGTGCATCTACAATGAAGCGCAAGGCACTGCCTCCTCCTCTCCCCTCTGTTAAGTTAAATGTATGCAAAATATTTCCACTCTTGAACTCAGTTTGCAGCAATGGAAGGAGGAAAGTGGGAGGCGGAGGAAAAAACTGGGGCATTTTAAAAGCAGCTGCAAAAGTGGGACTGCAGAAGATTACCGTAATTTGGGACAGTCCATTCCAAATTGTGACAGTTGGAACATATGAAAGGGCCCTACTTATAATGGCATAAGGGGAAATTTGGAGGTAACCACTGTAAGCATGCTGGACTTTGGGCAAACCAATGGATACATGATTTACCACAGGGGAAGGGATGATTCTGTACTTAGTGGACAACAAAGGGATTCCACATGCCCTCAGGTTAGCTACCGTGTGTTACTTTTCCCAGGTCCCCCACCCCACGTCGATGGCCTCTAGAAATTGTAGTACAAGCTTTCCCAAGCTCTGGATCATGTTCTTGGGCCAGCCACTGTGCCTCAATCTAAGTTTGCAAACCTATCATAGGGATAAACTAGGGTAATGGTCTGAGGCTCCTTAGGGAAACTTTTTTTTTAAGGTTATGATGATCTAATTCAGGAATGGAGAAACTTTAATGAGTTCAAAGATGACATTCAGTTATAGCAAGCTCTTAAAATCACATTCCTCTGGTAGAAAAGATGTAAGGCAAATATAAACTAAGGACATTCATATACACTAGGGATGGGAAATGTATTTAGAAATGTTTGAACAACAGATGAAAAATGGGTTTCCCAAGTGTTAGGGAACCCTGACAAGGAGAATCCTGATATGACAAGAATCTTCACAGTTTGGAAAATTTTTAGTGCTGTTGTGTGCTTTCAAGTTGTTTCTATCTTATGGCAACCCTAAGGCAAAAATATCATGGGATTTTCTTGGAAGGATTACTTCAGAGAAGGTTTGCCATTGCCTTCCTCTGGGGCTGAGAGAGTATGACTTTCCCAAGATCAATCAGTGCATTTCCATGGCCAAGCAGGGATTTGAAACCTGGTCTCCCAGAATCCAAGTCCAACACTCAAACCAACACACCACTCTGGCTCTCCTGGGGCTTATTCTGTGCAAAACAATTGCCCCACAGAAAATGAAAATTTCAATGCAGAAAGCAAGTGTCCTAGACAGAAAACATGCTATTCTGCACATAAAATATAATTTTTTAAAAAATCACATTTTCTGCACCAGAAATGCAATTTTCTGCACAAAAGTGTTGCTTTTCCCCACATAATAAATTTGTAAGCAATTCTCAAAAACCTGAGGAATTTCTTGAACTTTGGAGAAAAATTATAATATTATTCATTCTTGCCTGTGAGAACTCAATTTATGAAGATTTATATCCCTAAAGTGCACACACAAATAAATTGATGCACACAGTCTCCTGATTCCAAAAGTGGATCCAATTGCTATGGGTTGGTGAATCTGTTCTGGGTTTTAGTCCATAATTTAAAGGAGGTATGCAAGGTACTGTATGCTATCCCCTAAATAAAGTTTGGACTAAAATCTGTCTAAATGCAAAAATGTCTTAATAGTCCTTTAATTGGGAAGTAACAAGGAACACGTTACTCATTATACCAGTGCAGAAACTTGTTACTGCCCACTGCATTAGGTTTCAAATGCGTCTTCCTTGTTGTCTCATTGTCAAAAGGAAGAGAGAGAGAGAAGAAGAAACTTTACAGATAACTGCCCTGTAACTTGTTATTTTCAACTCAGAGTGAGCAGTGTTGTTAAAGACACTTGTAACCAGTTACTTCTCCATCACTCCAGTGGGTTTTGTAGCTCACCATTATAGCACACTGCCTTTGCAAACACTGGCTGTGTAGATTATTTCATAGGTTTTCAGATGATTCAAAACAGAATATCACATATTTTTCTGAGCCCAGTGTTTGTCCCTCCTATTAGAAATCCTAATATTTTGCTAGGAATTTGTACTGGGGAGGGATGGGAGTATGAGGGAGAGTAGGGTTAGATTTCTAGGAATGTAAGTTTCCATGAAACAGAAGATGTTGAATGCCAGGGCTCCACACTTTGTCAACCCAAACCAGTGGGAAAGGATCACAAAATTCTGCTCTATGCTGATTATCTTTGTTTTGTTCTGAAATGCTCTTTGGAGGACATGCTTTCAATCCCCTCCACCGCATATTTCTCAGGGTGCTCTCAGCTGAGAGAGATTACATAGGTAAAGATATCTTTTATTAGTCCCATGGTTTATGCAAAGCATTTCTCCAGCTTTCAAACCATAGTGGGTTCACTTCAGATGAAAGCAATGCATTCCTGTTGTGTTGACCTTGTCACATTGGAAACGGTTACAAGATTTTTAAAAAGCTACACTGGGCCTTACCCAGCAAAAATTAGTCACAACTAACTTCTAGCAAAAGCAAGGGAACAGGATGTAGTTGCAACAGCCTACTAATTTTAGTCTAAATACTGCAGGAGCTATTGGAGATACTCAACCTATTTTACACTGGTGTACAAGTGCCAGCTCCCACAACTTGTAGCACTATTTATCGGTGGTGGTAATGGTGACGTTTGTATAAAGAGATAAGTTGGTTTTATTTTATTGCATTTTATGTCCCCTTTTTATTTATTTTTAAATGAAATCACAATAGTTGCAATAAAACTAATAGCTAATATGAAGTGGAAGAGCTAGCATGGCATGGCAGTTTGAGTGTTGGACTATGACTCTGGAGACTAGGGTTCAGTTCACAGCTCAGCCACAAAACCCACTGGGTGACCTTGGGCAAGTTACATGCTCTCAGCCTCAGGGAATGGCAATAGCAAACTTTCTCTGAACAAATCTTGCCAAGAAAACTCCATGATAGATTCCTAAGATAGAAAATCAATTCATTCAATATATGGTGCTGGAGAAGAGTGCTGAGGATCCCATGGATGGCCAAAAAGACCAACAAATGGGTCTTAGAGCAGATCAAGCCAGATATCTCCCTGGAAGCCAGGATGACAAAACATAGGCTGGCATACTTTGGACACAACATGAGAAGGCATGAATTGCTGGAAAAGACAATTTAAGTTAGGAAAGGTGGAGGGAAGTAGAAAGAGAAGAAGGCCACATGCTAGATGGATGGACTTTATTAAAGAGATCATGAGTTTGCAGGAGTTGGGCAAAGCAATGGAAGATAGGGGGGCTTGGAGATGTCTCATCAGCAGGTTGCCATGAGTCGAGATAGATGAGATGTAAGTTAACAACAACAACAACAACAAAGGATCACCATAAGCTGGGAATGACATGAGGACACCCAACAACAACAGCAAAATATGAAATGGATAACATAACATCTATCAAACACAATTTATTAAAAACAAGAGATAACTGGTAACACTAATAACCTCGAAAATAATTGAGGAAAATGGCTAGGTAAACAGAGAAGGAGACCCAGCCTGTAGCAGTGGTTTGAGTGTTGGATTGCAACTCTGGAGATCAGGGTTCTAATGCTGGCTCAGCCAGTGGGGGACTTTGGGCAAGTCATACTCTCTCAGCCTCAGAGGAATCCAAAAGCAACCCCCTCTGAACAAATTCTGCCAAGAAACCCCGTGACAGGTTTCCCTTAGGGCTGCCATAAGGAGCTGATGTAGAATTTTGGCTGTTTTTATTTTTGCTGTGTACCTTCAAGTCATTTCTGTTTTTGACAAGAATTTACTGAAATTTGCACATTTTGTCATAACTGGAATGAAAAGAACTAGAGATCTCCTTTTTCCCCTATGGTTACATCCATCCACCCAGAACCAGGGCTTTTGAGTACTTAGCTCTTAAAAGTCTAGATCTGAACCCTGAGGATTCAATCAATGCCATCTTTTTTCCCCCTCACTGGCTCCTCATCTTCAATACTTAAATACAATACAATCCCCTCCATGCTGGGGAATGGCTATAATAATTGGATTTGGCTGATGCAAATGGAGACAAATTTGCAGGGGTAGCTGTGTTGACCATTTAGCAAATTCAGACAAAAATCCACCAAATAGTGATACCTTTATTGGCCAACCAAAATGCACAATATACTTGTTGCAAGCTTTCAAATTTTGTCACAGTTTGTAAGCAAAAGATTTATCAATATTTGCAGATATTCTTCATATTCAAGATAGAAGGGACTATTATTTCTTTTATTTTGTTTGTTTTTTTAAAAATGAATTTCAGAGAAAAGTGAAAATGAGAAATTTTCACTTCTCTTTCATCCAGTCCTTCATAGCTGGACAGTGAAGCAAGTGGATAAAAAGAAAATCAACTCTTTTGAGGTGTGGTGCTGGGGAAGAGTGCTGAGGATCCCATGGACAGCTAAAACAAAAAAACAAACAAACAAACGGGTCCCTGAACAGGTCAAGCCTGAACTCTACCAAGATGCTTAAATGGAGGATGTTGTACTTTGGCCACACCATGAGAAGCATGAATCACTGGAAAAGACAATAATGCTAGGAAAGATAGAGGACAGTAGAATGAGAGGAAGACTGCATGCCAGATGGCTAAAGTCAATTAGGGAGACTCTCAGTTACAAGACTTAAGCAGAGCAGTGGAGGATGGAGGGCTTGGAGATGTCTCATCCACAGGGTTGCATGAGTTGAGGTTGACTCAAGGACAGCAACAATAAACAACAATCCAGAAATTTATCGACCCCCCCCCCTTTTAAAGCCATTAGAACTGGTGGCCATCACCATATCTGGTAGCAGACAATCCCACCAATTCCAGTCTCCCACCAAGCAGCTTTATTGGATAATTGCTCAGAGAAGCAGAATTCTATATGGGTGCAAAGAATAGGTATTCTGCTATCCTAGAAGTATGTCTTAGAAAAATCCCTTCTAATGCACCGGGAAATGCAAAAGCAAAGCATTCCACCATGCACAATGCACATCGGTATTCCAGTACCTTCTGTGACATGATGGATCCGAAGAAACTCTGCATGGATCACATGGCATGGCTGTTTTTTGGATGGGGAGAAGGCAATATATTTCACACTAGCCCTCCCTGAGGAAGAAGCACAACCCATGCAGCATCAAAAGTCACTTCTTTCCACCCTCTGTCCCATAAGCTACAAGGTTTACAAAAGCCAGCCAACATCAGAACTGACTTTCCTAAAAGCTCTATATTCAGCTTCCTTTTATCAGTGAACTCTGTCTAATTCAGAGGTTAGAAAATCTCCCCACCCCCACACCCCGATTTTTTCTCTCTCTCTTTGCGTCAACAAAGTTTTGGACACAGGCCAGCATCCCTCCCTCTCCTTTCTTTCTCCCATCCTCAAAGTCTGGAAAATGTTTAAAACTTAGTAAAGATTCTTATGTGCAAGGAAGAGACGGCATCTCCTTGTGCCGTTACTATTGTCAAGATTATTCTCTTCTACCAAGCCAGCTTGGATACCCTTTCCCTTAAACTGAGCTGGTTTGTCATTCTTTCTTTCTTTCTTTCTTTCTTTCTTTCTTTCTTTCTTTCTTTCTTTCTTTCTTTCTTTCTTTCTTTCTTTCTTTCTTTCTTTCTTTCCCTCCTCCCTCTGGCTGAGCCATAACTCCCAGTCTTAAGGGATATGAAATCATGGCGCTGTCAGTGCGCTATGACTTTTGCATCTAGTTTGGAGATCAAGTGATGCAAGAAGAATACCAGAAGGGTAGAGTTGCTAGCTACCTGTTGCATCCTCCTCCTGCCAGCTTGACCGTTGCTTTTTGCATCTTGGGAATTTCGGCTGCCATGGAAGCTCAAAGGGTTCGGCCAGGCTGACAGAGTGCTTTGGAGTGCGGCTGCTGTGGAATCTGTGTAAGTTTCCATTTTCCTTCTTCGGTCTGTCTGCACATAGTTAGACATTGCCCCCTCCTTCCTTTGAGTTTGACAAAGTCACTCCATATGTTTGCAGCTGTTGTGTGACTTGCTCTTCTTTGTTTCCCTCCTTAAACACATTTCTCAACCTATCCCAAGTAACTCTTAACTGATAGCACCCATGCTACATTTTTAATATGAAAGATGGCAGAGTTCAAATATTTCAGTGATCTTAGAAGTTTTCCCCTCTAGTATCAGGTTGTTGTTGTGTGCCTTCAAGTCATTTCTGACTTATGGCAACCCTAAGGGAAACCTATCACGGGGTTTTCTTGACAAGGTTTTTGCAGGGTGTGTGTGTGTGCCATTGTGTTCCTCTGAGGCTGAGAGAATGTGACTTGACCAAGGTCACCCAGCAGTTTTGCATGGCTGATCGGTTATTCAAACCCTGGTTTCCAGAGTCGTAATCCAACTCTCAAACCATGACACCATATTGGATCCCATCAGAAGGGAGTAGCTGTAATGAATTATGATTTGAGAAAAGTGCTTTGGACATGCTCAGAGAATCTCTTACTCATTTGTCTCAAAACTAATATTGGAGAGTCAACAGGATGAATCTAGGGCTAAACCCTTATATGTCCCAGCTGAAATTTAACCTGTTCTTTTAAAACAGAGATAAAAATATTTGAAAGTTTGCCTGACTTCTCCCTCCTTGTTTGCAGAGTCATGTTTCTAGCTCTGTAACATACCCTGATAGTTATTTTATTAATGCTTACTAACATGCCATGCTGCAACAGCCAGGATAAGAGCCAGTATGTGTGTGTGCAGCTTTTCATCTAATTAACATTAAAAACTAAGCAAAAGAACCACAGATTTTATTCAGAAAATTATAATTTCAAATAGTGGAGGTAAATTTTCAAAACAAACTGGTCTCTTCCATCAGGGGTTGTTCTGGGGTTGATGGGGGGAAAATGTCACTTTGCAGGAACTGTGTTTCCTTTTAAGAATATATTGTAGCCATGTCTGAACTGAACAATTTTGATCTGTTTATCCATAGCAGGCCTAAGGAAGAACTTTATGTGATCCAAAAGCTTGCTCCTGCGTTTCAAAAATGCATTCTCCAATAGTACAATATCTGAAAAGAATATATCTTCTGCGCATCTAACTTGTCTCTTCAAGTTCTTTTCTCTTTCTCAGTCAATGATGACAGAACTCCCACATCATGTGTCAGACCATTAATACATCATAATATCATAATGTGTCTTTGATGGGGCATTGAATTTACTAGAAATGTGTAAATAAATTTGGGGAAGGTTCTGTCAATGCAATCC
The DNA here is from genome assembly GCA_020142125.1 of Phrynosoma platyrhinos. Lineage (NCBI taxonomy): Eukaryota > Metazoa > Chordata > Lepidosauria > Squamata > Phrynosomatidae > Phrynosoma > Phrynosoma platyrhinos. The sequence continues at coordinate 208,359,600 of CM034708.1, forward strand.
TTTCACTAACCAATTGTATTGACAATGCAATTTGATCCTTTCACATTGCGTGGGAAAGGTTTCATTAAATTCACTCTGTCTTAAGATGATGTTCACATGAATCTTGCTGGGAAAGCTGTCCCTCAGGGTGAGCTTTTTTGTGGGAGGCCTCTGGGGAAGTTGTTTAAGATCTGCATCCTATCAGTCATTTAAGATGGGACCATCAAATCAACTTCCCTATGGGCCATGCCTTTATTTTGGATCATCATTGCTCCCCAGTTCATGCAGCTTCTGCCCAGGACATGATGCAAGTCAGGACTGTGCAGAACCCCACTAAAAAATATAGACACTCATCTCAGCTTCCCTTGCTTCAGAATTCCTCCCACATTTGTCCCTCCGCATTCACTTTGACAATTAAGGAAAGGACCATAGTTTAGAGGCAGAACACATGGTTTGTTTGCATACAGAAAGTCCAAGGTTCAATCTTCAGATTCCACTTTTAAAAAGCAATACAGTGGGTCCTTGGTATCTGATGGGGTTTGGTTCCAGGACCCCCCCATGGATACCAAACCCTGTGAATGCTCAAGTCTCGTTAAATACAGTGACAGATTAAAATGGTGTCCCTTATATAAAACAGCAAAATCAAGTGTTGTTTTTTTTTAATTTGTATACATATACACATTTTCAAGCTGTTGATGGTTGAATCCATGGATTAAAAATCCATGGATATAAAGGGCCAACTTTAAAAGAGGGGTGGGAAGGATCATTGAGAACCTAGAAAGTTGTAGCTGATGATGATCAATATTGGGATAGATGGATCATTGCCATATTTGTTTGTTTAAACACCTTTTTTATGAATTCACACAAAGCCTGATTTACCTGTACAGGTGAACACTGTGCAGTAGTCTTCAGATGGCCCCCATCACTGCATTTCAAACACCTTCACTTACAGTTGCCGCCCAAATGTCACTTGAAAAGTGAAACAATCTGATGTTCCAATATGACTTGAAACTTGATTTACAAGAGAGTGGTGTGTACTTGCTCATTTTGCAATACTGTCACCAGATTTTGGCTAAAGAAAGTGTAACGCCACCGTACAAGTTTTTGTAGCTCTAAAATTCCTAAGGAATGCTAGAGACTATTTTTGGATGCATTCCATGTATCACTATTTTGACACTGTTTTAAAAGAGATAGTCATGTTAGTCTGCTTCAGCATTTCTAGGAGCACAATTGATATGAACTGATTGATTTTAGCATAAGTTTTTATTGGATTTTAATCTACTTCTTCAGAGGAATTTACGGAGTACAGTAATAAGACACTGGTATTTAAGAATCATTACATAGTTGTGGGTGTGGGATCAGGGTATGATGGGATACAGAAAGATGCAAATTGCCAGAGTCACAATCTTACCCTTGCAGCTATATAGTTATTTTTAAAATTTAAAATTTAAATTTTTTAAATTTTAGACATTATATTTTGATTAAAGCAGAGGTCAAAAGAGGCCAAATTTTAAAATCTGGGAATTTCAAGGCATTGTGTGGAGGCAGTGTCACGTTATTTATTAACTGTCTTCTAATCAACCAGGTTGGGTAGTATCCTTCACCATAATATTACTATTATACAAGCAAATGGGACGTCTCTTGAGTTTAGAGAAATAGAGGGCAAACATATGTGGGAATGATCGGAAGAGGATTTTGTTTGGTTGTTTATTGACTACCACAACACTGCTGAAAACCACCCCAAATGCTGGACTGCCTGAATCCTATGCCAACCCCAGTTAGAGTAAATCCATAAAATCAATGTGATTTACTTGTATGTTGACTTACCAGCCAACAACTGAGTCAATGGGTCTACTTTCATTGGAACTGATCAATAAGATTTAGCCCCAAAAATTATGCAGGAAAATCAGCACTGTATAGTGGTTTGAGTGTTGGACTATGACTCTGGTGGGTTCAAATCTCCATTCAGCCATGGATACCCACTGGGTGACGTTGGAGAACTCACACTCTCTCAGCCATGATAGATTTGCCTTAAGATCACCATACATTGCAAATGACTTGAAGACACACTACAACTATTTTTACAGGCCAAGATGAGTCTGTTAAAATCAAGGAAGGTGTACCCCATTCCAGAAAATAAATACTCCCAAGTTGCAATCCAGAATTCACTGAGTATTTGCTAAGGGAAGGCCAAGCACCTTCTATTCTGTAGAGACTGGATGATTCTTAGAGGAAAGTTCTCACCAACCTGGCAAATCTGATTGTAAGGTCTTTCCTAGATAAGTGTATTATTTTTTTGGCCAGGAAGTAGATGAGAAAGGGGGTCTCATGTTGTTTTCCTGTTATTTCCAGGACTTGATAAGAGTAAAGAGAATACAAGAGAGATCTCTGCAGGGTTGCTTTGTGCATTCAACCCCCAACAGTCTTCTGAGTTGATTAGTGGATTATGGTGAAAGGACGATGTTGGCTAGGAAGAGCATCATCCCTGAAGAATATGTTCTTGCACGGATTGCAGCAGAGAACCTGGGCAAGCCACGCATCCGGGACCGCCCACGCAAGGCCCGCTTCATTGCCAAGAATGGAGCATGCAACCTGGCCCACAAGAATATCCGGGAGCAAGGGCGGTTCTTGCAAGACATCTTCACCACTTTGGTGGATCTGAAATGGCGCCACACCTTGGTGATCTTCACTATGTCCTTCCTGTGCAGCTGGCTCTTCTTTGCCATGATGTGGTGGCTGGTGGCCTTTGCCCATGGAGACATGGACAAACCCTGTGCAACTAATGAAGATGTTAGCAAGTGGAAGCCATGTGTCACTTGTGTCAGGTAAAGTGCATTTGTAAAGATAATGTATTCAATTCTTAACAGATAAATTTGGTGCTGCAAGTCAAGCCTAAAGTATTGGCAAGTGCCACTCAATTACACATCGTGGTATGTAGACTAGAGACACAATGCAAGATATAGCAGAGAGTTATGCACACACCACGTGCTGGGTTGATCCTTTAATTTACATGTCACAATTTCACATATAACTGCCCATGTTGTAAAGCCATCTTCCCCAACCAAGTAGCCTCCAGATGTATTAGACCACAAGTACAAGGACCAAGTAGTATGGTCATTGGTCATCTTGGATAGTAATGATGGGAATAGTATTCTAATACATCTGAAAAGTACCAAGTTGAGGAAGGCTGCTGTAATATATTTGGGAATTTCTAAGCAGACTATAGTTTATTTTGAAACCAATTCATCATTCAGTGGTCAAAAATCATTCAGTGGTCAAAAACGTATTTCTCAGATGTGAAAAAGCCCTGATCAGATGAATCTGGGACTGGTGTGAATCTTATTCTGCACAAAATTCGCATCTGGGGTTTTTGTGCAGAAATCAGAATTTTCTGTGTAGAAAACAGTCCTGTGCAAAAATATTATTTGCTGTGTCATTGTATATATATATATTTTTAAACAGTGTGTTACTTTTCTCCCCTCTTTTGCCATAGGTCCTTCACCTCTGCTTTCCTTTTCTCTATTGAGGTCCAGGTGACCATTGGTTTTGGAGGTAGGATGATGACTGAAGAATGTCCCATAGCCATCAGTGTCTTGATTCTCCAGAATATTGTGGGCTTGATCATCAATGCTGTCATGCTTGGTTGTATCTTCATGAAAACAGCTCAGGCCCACCGGAGAGCAGAGACCCTGATCTTCAGCCGGAATGCAGTCATTGCTGTTCGTAATGGCAGGCTTTGCTTCATGTTCCGGGTGGGAGACTTAAGGAAAAGTATGATTATCAGTGCCTCAGTGAGAATCCAGGTTGTAAGGAAGACCACAACCCCTGAAGGAGAAGTCATCCCAATCCACCAGCTAGATATTCCAGTTGACAATCCCATTGAAAGCAACAATATTTTCCTAGTGGCCCCTTTGATTATTTGCCATGTCATTGACAAACGGAGTCCTCTTTATGACATCTCTGCCAATGACTTGACCAACCATGACCTAGAAATTATCGTAATACTTGAAGGTGTGGTGGAAACTACCGGGATCACCACCCAAGCGAGAACATCCTACATATCAGAAGAGATCCTCTGGGGACATCGCTTTGTGCCCATCGTGACAGAAGAGGAAGGGACCTATGCAGTGGATTACTCCAAATTTGGTAATACAAGCAAAGTGGCAGCACCCAGGTGTAGCGCCAAGGAGCTGGATGAGAAACCTTCCATTCTCATCCAAACGCTCCAGAAAAGTGAGCTGTCCCATCAGAACTCTTTGAGGAAACGGAATTCCATGAGAAGGAATAATTCCATCAGAAGGAATAATTCCATCAGAAGGAATAACTCTTCCTTCATTGTGCCAAAAGTCCAATTCATGACACCTGAAGGGAACCAGAGCACGCTGGAGACATGACAGATCTGAAATGGTTGTTCATAGCTCTTTGGGGGAAACAGTAGTGTTATTTTGTTATTTCTGTAAATGAAATATGAATATTAACTTTGTATAAACATTTAATGGAACCAAGGCATATTTATTACATGCAAACACCAGGTCAAAGCAAAAAGAGCAGGAATTGGGGGATGTGTGGCCTGCTAGATGTCATTGGACTACAATTCCCATCACCCCTAGCCATCAGAGCCAAAGGCAGAGTGTAATAGTAGTTGCAGTCAAGCAACAGCTAAAGGGCCCCATATCCCCCATTCCTGAAACAGAGAAATATGATTTTACTTGGGAGTAATTGTGTCTCTGATATGATCTACCAATATCTGGGCCATGTGTATAGCATTTCAAACTGTGGCTGAGGGATACGCCTCCACACTAAAAGAGTAGGCCATGGAGAACACTAGGCCAAAACAAGGGTGGGCACATTTATGCCTCAGCAAAAAGAGAAAAAAATGCATTATGAAAAAAGGAGGGAGGATTTGCATAACGTATATGTATAGATATAGTTTTAGAAATAATTGCTAAAATTTCAATAAAAATCTAATGCACCTCACCATAATGGGCAAAACCATGACCTGATGACCTGTGTCTGTCTGCTCAATCTACTGCTAAATGTTTTAAGGTTCTTAATCTCCTTTTGTTATGGTTGTTTATCTTTAGTGACATTACCATATGAGCCTCGTTCTCCCCGCAATCACATTTGTTAAAGAAAACAGAATTATGGTATACTTGTTTCTGAGCAGCCATTATCACACATCTCCTAATCCATGCAACTGGGGTTGCCTTTGCCATCATGGTCTCTTCTGGACCCTCTCCCCTTAAACCACTCCTTCCTGCTCTGTGCCCTACCCAGCATACCTTTGGGGTTCATTTTATTTTATTTTATTTTATTTTATTTTATTTTATTTTATTTTTCACTTTTTCATGCAATTCCAGAGCTCTCCTAAATTTAAATTTTAAAAAAGAAAAAGAAAAGAAATAGGAAGGGAAAAGGCAACCAGTCTGCTTGGGAACAGTGACGGGGAAGACACTGACAACCACATGACTGTCAATATCACAACTGCCCCAGCAGTGACATTTTGCACAATTGTGTGCAATTGTGAGCTCATTGACTGTTTTTCCCCATCAATGAAAAGGCACACCTTAACTCCAGTTCATGGAAACAGCTATGGACTGGAGGAGACGGTGTGTGATAAATATCACCAAAGCCACTTCTTTTCAACCTGAGACCAGAAGACACCTTCAAAGAAAGGACTATCTTCTAATAAGTAGGACACATGGTGACCACCTGAGCCTTTGTTTTGCCATGCTAATTCTTGATGTTGTTGAGGGATACTGTAGTGTGTGTGTGTGTGTGTGTGTGTTCATTCAGGACCATTCAGATAATGTTAAGAGCTGAAGTCTAGCACAGACATGGACAACTTCCTTGGCTCAGAAGGCCACCTTGGATCTCCTCTGAAATTTTGTGGCCATAGTTTAGTCTCCCCACCACTGCTGCTGCCAGTGATGGCTGCTGATTTCTTTGTCAGTAGAGAGTTGTATTCACTCTATGTTTTTGCATGACTTTTAAAGAAGCGATTCAAGGTACTGATAGTATTTTGGGGATTGGACTCAACATCTTAGGTACTTTACAATTTTGACTAAAGCTTGGAGAGGACTCACTAGTCCATTGACATTGAAGCCACAAGCTGGTTCTGGCCACTAAAATATGACATCAGTTGTGGCTCTTACTCAAGAGGGTACTGTAGCAACTTTTTGAACCATAGAGATGTACCAATCTTCAGGTTGATGGCTATCTTTCCTTTAAGATTTTGGCTGCAGTAGAGGAAAAGTGAAGCAGATCTTTCCTGTAGAGGAAAAGTGAAGCAGAGCGAGGTGTAAAAGTGATCTCAGTGGCTGCATGAGGCCTGCCTGTTGCCACCTCTAGTCTAAAGATAGAGTCTATCCTGTCAGAGAACTGAGGCTCAGTGTAATATTAAAAGAAGTCTTCCCACTTTATAATTCATATCTCTGTCTAGAAGTACCTTTCATCATCTTCAGTAAGTAGGACAGCTGCTTTCCTGGCTAGAAAATAAAAATAAAATATCATCTTGCCAGAATTATCCATGCCACATTTGGAATGTTGTAATGTTCTCTGTGCCAGGCTGCCTCTGAGAAATGTTTGGAATGGAAAAATCAGCTAGTTGAGAGGACAGTGACTGGGATGACTGGGATTTACTGTACAGAATGTGTTATACTGGGCTGTTTTGAAATATCTAATGCCCTCCATTTTGCTTCCAGCCCTCTTCAAACTTCTTGTGTTGTTG
>CM034708.1:208379413-208394044 GCA_020142125.1 Phrynosoma platyrhinos
ATGTTGAAAATTATCAACCAGAGAGCTCTAGTGCCTACCCAAACTATCCATCCCAGGATTCCATAGAATGTTGCCATGGCAGTTTAAGTGGAATATAGCACTATAACTGTGTAATGTGAAAGAGATCATACCATATATACCAAAACAAATAAGCAAAGAATATGCTGTCTATGCTATACATATGTTGTGTATGTTTGCTGTGTGCCTTCAACTAAGGCAAACCTATCATGAGGGTTTCTTGGCAATATTTGTTCAGAGGAGATTTGCCATTGCCTTCTCTTGAGGCTGAGAGCAGGTGACTTGCCCAAGATCATTCAATGAGCTTCATGGCCAAGCTGAGAATCAAACCCTGGCAAGGCTGAAACCACTATGCCATGCTTGCTCTGCATATGTTAGGGGAATAAAAAGACAGCATGTTGCAGTGTTTTTGAACTTTTTTTTTTTTTTTTTTTTGCATTTGCATTTGCATTTGCATTTGCATTTGCATTTGCATTTGCATTTGCATTTGCATTTGCAGGGATTCCAACAATGAAGGGGTCTTCCAAGTCTGAGTCAAGCACTCAAACCACTACATCACACCAAGGAGATTATTGCATGCCTTAAATAATGCTCCTTACCTCTCCCGAATTTAACTCTAATTTGCACTACAGCTGTGTTTTATTGCACAGCTTTTGCAACGGAATCCAACTTTAGAGTAGATTCCCCACTCCAAGGTGAATTAGGAAACGCACTCCGGCGGCCATTTTTCCAACTTGGGAAAATGGCCGTTGGAGCGCATTTCCCAATTCACATTGGAGCGGGGATCTACTCTGAAGTCAGATTCTGCTGCAAAAGCTGTGCAATAAAACATGGCTGCAGCACGAATTAGAGTTAAATTCAGGAGAGGTGAGGAGTATTATTTAAGGCATGTGATAATCTCCACAGTCTCTCAAGTTGTGTCTGGAGGTTTTATCAAAAGATAGAAGCATATAGAATTTCACAATAATTACTATTATAACTTGGAGCAATTCAAATACTTCTGTGCAGCCATGACCGGTGTTGATTTCATTTTCCATATAAAAAAAGGAACATGTACATATACTGCCATCAAGTGGTTAGTAGCCAAGTCAGTCTCTATTGTTTTTCATCAACCACTCTGCAGATATCTGTACGTTCCTTCAAGTCATCTGCTGACTTCTGGTGACCCCATGAATTTCATAGGATTTTTCTAAGCAAGTGGTACCCAGAGGTGGTTTTGCCTGTTCCTTCCTCTGAAATATAGCCTACAGCACCTGGTATTCCTTGGCAGTCTCCCATCTGATTACTAACCAGGACTGACCCTGATTAACTTCCAAGATCAGACAGGATCTGGGGTCTTTAGGGTCTTTAGGCCCTAACTACTTTGCTACTAGCTGCAAAAGAAAACCCTATGAAAACATATCAAAATGCTGGCTGGCATCGTCTTCTGCAGTTGTTGTTGTTGTGTGCCTTCAAGTCATTTCTGACTTATGGCGACCCCAAGGCAAAGCTATCATGGGGTTTGTGACTTGCCCAAGGTCACCAAACCAGTGGGTTTCATGGCTGAACTGGGGATCAAACTCTGGTCCCCAGAGTAGTAGTCCAACACTCAAACCAGTATGCCACACTGACTCTCTGTTATGAAATCATAAACTGGATTTACAACATCCTAATTCCTGGGGATTCCTGTTTATGGTTCTGCACAACCCAGTGTGACCCCCAAAACATACATTTGCAGTTTGGCAGCACTCCAACTGAAGTGTTTCTGAAGTGCTGAACATTGAGGTCCTAGGAAATGACATCTGCAGTGCTCACCTGGTAGCAGGCAGGTGACAAGCAGTTGTGACAGAGCCCAAGAAATGCTTTGTTTGGGGTGCTTCAAGGCTGAAAAGGTAGGTTTTGGGGGTAGCATGGAGTAGTAGTTTGAGTGTTCGTCTATGATTCTGGAACCAGGGCTCAATTCCCTGCTTGGCCATTAAACCCAGTGGATGCCCTTGGGCAAGTCACACACTCTCAGCCTCAGAGGACTGTGATGGCAAACTTCCTCTGAACAAATCTTACCAAGAAAACCCCATGATAGATTTGCTTTAGGGTTGCCACAAGTTGGAAATGACCTGTGCATTCTGACAGCAAGCGTACACACGACAGAATGCATTATTGTCATAATAGACAACAGTTGCTAGTGCACATGCATAGGGTTACAATTAGAGTTAGGGTTAGGGTTCTAATATTAAAGCGCACCTGCGCCGGTGTATCCACACCTGGAAGCATAGGGTGCATGCTCTGGACTGCTGACTCAATTTCCACTGCATGTGCAGTGGTGCATTTATACGGCCATTTTAGATCTCCGGCACCCTTTTTTCTGGTGCACCAGTGTCGCTGCATACATACGCACATGCAAAGGTGCACATCTTTGCCAAAGAAGTGGAAAAAAGCAGTTTTCTCTGAGACATTTAGCCTTCTCTGTCAGAGAGCTCTGGTGCCACAATAAACTACAGTTCCCATGATTCCCTAGCACTGAGCCAAGACAGTTATGGTGGTCTCAAGATGGATTGTTTCTGGCAGTCTGCACAGGCCCTATATAGCCCCAAAGTCCCATGTGTTATACAATGGTCAAAAGGTTTTATTTCTTTAAAAGCCCAACACATTTCAGCCTTATCATCAATTGGATTTCTTCAGGGACTATTCAGTTAATAGAAATTTTAGTGCTGTGACACATGACTTGAAGGCGTGTGTGTGTGTGTGTGTGTGTGTGTGTACGCACTTTCAAGTTGCCCGTTGACTTATGGCGACCTCATTAATTTCATAGGGTTTTCTTAGACAAGGAATACCCAGATAGAGTTTTTCCAGATTCTACCTTTGAAATATAGCCTCCAGCACCTAGTATTTGTTGGTGGTCTCCCATCCAAGTGCTAACCAGGGATGACCCTGCTTAGCTTCCAAGATCAGACAGAATCTGGTGCCTTTAGGGCAGTGGTCCCCAACCTTTTTATTGCCGTGGACCGGTCAACGTTTGATAATTTTTCCGCGGCCCATGGGGGGGGGGGTTGCAACGTCGCGTTGATTATTAAATCAAAACAATCTCAAATATAAACAATTTTAATTTAATTGTATTTAAACATGGCATCAAAATAAAATACAGTTACAACAAAATTAACTTAATTTAACATTTTAACTCTCTGGATTCTAGTGACTAGAACACTAAATCAACATAGTTTTAAGGCCACCATCATTTGCAGTCTCCAGCAGTATAACATGCACTTTTAAAGCTTAAATTTGTTCTGGTCACTGATATAAAGCAGCTGCAGCGCCGGCTGCTTGTTAAAGATCAGCAGCCTGGCCGCGGCCACTTTAAATCAGTGACCAGCGGGTGCTGCTGCGGGCCAACACTCCCCTGCCCATCGTCCCCTGCTCACCATCCCCTGCTGGCTCCTCTGAACAGCATCAGGGACGTCACTCATCATTCACTAAAGCTGCGCACAGAAGCCCCGCCCCCACGCTGATCAGCTGAGCCGGGGCACGTCGGCAGACGCAGGAGTCCCGTCCCTGCACTTATTATCGGGACTCGCAGGACTCGCAAAAGTCGCAGGACCCGCCGCTGCCGCTGCACAGAAGACGCAGTAGCAGGGCGGCCCGGTACCATTTGTTCTGCGGACCGGTACCGTGCCGCGGACCGGGGGTTGGGGACCACTGCTTTAGGGTATTTAGGCGCATAGGCACACAAAAACAAAATTTATTAACATTATAATGCCAGTTCTACACCACTAGAGGTCACAATATTCTTCCATAACTAATATCAGCCCTAAAAGCAAGGATTTCATGTAACAGAAGAATATACTTTGTAGCAACATAGATTGAAACATCCCCTCTATGTATTTATTGTTCTTTAAAATGCTGAACATGGGCCTTTAACTCACACAGACATATTCCAATATGCTTGCACGCCTTTAAAATGCTGAAGAGATGGTGTGAGTGAGATGTAGCTCAGTGGGAAGAGAAAAGAGAGGTCCCAGGTTTCTTTAAAAAAAAATTAAATGTAAATTTTTTTTAAAAAAAAATTATTCTTTTTTTAAATTTTCTTTAAAAACATGACATCTTATCAAATGTTCACTTTAACCACATGAAACTATGTGCATGCAAATACACATTTAGGCTATGGGTATGGTATTGTAGAGAGATCTTGCAGCACCTTTGAGACTTGCTGAAAGAAAGAAGTTGGCAGCATGAGCTTTCATAGACTAAAGTCTACTTCCTCAGATATTGTCATTTAAAGGTATAATTTTAATTTTGCTAGTTGTTTTATGTCAATATTGCCATTACATTCAGTGATGTTTGGAAATTATGATTTATGAGCAACAGTAGTACAGAAAACTTTACTAAGGATTCTGAATGATGTGGTATGGGGGAGGCTGACACTGTGAGTTACCACACTGGGTGTTGCCAACCCTAATAACACCACTGGGTCACACATCTATCTAGCCTGATGTTAACTCAGTTGAGTATTGTCTGACCCAAGAATGAATAAGTATAGAGTGGCTTATAATTGGGGGTTGGTGGGTGTATCTGTATCGGGCTTGTCAGATCTCAGGGCTTGGTCTTGAATCTCCAGTTTTTGTGGGACATCTCTAAGCCTACAACCAGTGGCATCACTAGGGGGGGTGCGGTGGTGCGGACTGCAGTGGGTGACACCCCAGGAGAGGGGTGTCATCTGGATGTGTTGCCCCCTTGGCTATGCTGTCTTGTCCCATCCATTGTGCACCCTCCCTCCCAATGCCATCCCATCCATGCCATCCCATCCCATCCTATTCATGAGGAGAAAGACAGGGTGGCACCAAGGGATGCCATGCACACTACCCTGGAAGATCTGCCCCCCAGAAATCCTGTCCCAGAAGCCCCATCCCTTGCACCAGGTGACACCAGGTGTGGGGATGCCACTGCCTACAATGTACATGAGGGTGTACATTCTCCCATTTTTGGTGACCTTATCCTTTTTAGGAAATAAGAAAGGACTGTGCATAAATCTCAAGATCATTTAGTAGAGCAGCAGCCTGATGCAGTTTGCAAGATTTAATGGACTGGTTGCTACAACTAGCAGAGACTCTCTGGGAAGTGTTATGTATTTATTTAGCTTCCTCCTTCTCTCACAGTCATCATGACACTGGGGTCACCCTTGGCTCTGCTTTGCACCCACCTTCTGGCTACAAGCTAGGTTATAGTAAAATAAATACTATTCCTTATCCCAACTCTTCAAGTAAGAGAGAATGAACAATCCTCTCGTTGTACTTTCATGTGGAAACAGCGCCTCCAGTTAAGACTTCTCAATTCCCAAACAGGAAAATCTGTACTCTCTCTTTCTCAGTCTCTCTGTTTGAATGACAGAGTGTGACCAATTATGCTTTGTACTTAATGCACAGTGGTTAATGATATCACCAGAGGCCATGCCTAGGTTTTAGGTACTAGCCTAGCAACCTCAGCGGCTGGGAGGATCTTAAATTTGCAATCCTAATCTGCATATAAGAATCTGATTAGAATTCTAGTGGATGATGGGGAAATACCTCCACTGACAAATTTAGCAAAAAAAAAAAGGTTAAACTGGATTACTATCTTCATGTATAATATTGAATTAAAGTATGTACCTTTGAGACTAATAAGTGAAAGAGAGAAGTTGGTAGCATGAGCTTTTGTAGACTTCAGCCTACTTCTTCAGATGCATGTGAAGTAGGCTGAAGTCTCTGAAAGCTCATGCTCTCTGAAAGCTCGTGCTACCAACTTTTTTCTTTCCGTTAGTCACAAAGGTGCTGCGAGATCCCTTTGCATACTGAATTTCCAGACTAACATGGCTATGCCTTTGAACTGAATAAATTCTTTTTCATGTGGTTTGGGTCCAGGTTACATTCAGGATCCCCTTCTCCCATATAATTTGCCCTGTACACTTAGGGCCTCAGCAGATGACTAATTGAGTCGTCTTCGAGGCAAGGAAGAGGAGGGGCAGCCGCACGTGCAGTGCCCCTTCCTCTTCTTGAGGTCGTCCTCAGAGCCGCCGGCCCTCCGCACGGCCGGCGCTCCGGGGACAACCTCCTGCCGCAGCGACCACACGCGCTGCGGTGGATAAGTCAGGGAAAGTGCGCCCTACGCTTTTAGGGCGCACTTTCCCTGTCTTGTGGAAGGAGCACTGATTTAGCGCTCCTTCCAGGGACGCCGCCGGAGCGCAGCAGTGTGGAGGCTGCGCTCCGGCGGTGCTCCGTCCAGCGGCGTCTCCAGCGCCTCCGTCTGCTTCCCCCCTTAGGTCCTCTGGCGGACATTTACTCCAGCCAGCCAGGACTAAATTGGCAACTGTGAGCAAAAGGACTTTTTCTTCAGTCACTCCTAGACTGTGGCATCACCTGCTGGAACAGATTTGACAGCTGAATACACTGTCCAAATATAAAAGAGCATTGAAGACTAGTCTCTTCCGGCAGGCTTATCCAGGTGATTTTTAAATTGTGAAATTTAGATGATGAATTTTAGATGTGGATTGTTTTAATATGAGCACATCTTATTTGTCCTTTTAAATTGATGCATGTTTTAACCAATGTGTTTTAACTGATGATGCTGTTTGTTAATTGTTGTTGTCCCCTTCCTTGATCCATGGGGTGAGACAGGTAAGAAATAAATATATAATAATTATTATTAGATTAGCATGGTTTGATATTCTTGTGCTTCATTTCACTCCTTCTCATATACCTCTTCCTCTTCACTTTGTAACCAGTGGTAGCAGACTCCTCTAATAAACTCTCTCCTTCTTGAAGACAATCTATTGATGATGATTCCAAATCATCAGTTTTCAGATGGGTTAACAAGCAATGTAAAGCTTTCCTCCCTTCACTCTTTATGATGTTTTTTACAAGATGCATAGCATGGTCTGTTGCATGAAATATGAATCGGACTTGAGGATGCTACAGGGGCAGACAACTTTCCATTGTGAACTTCTAGAACAGTGGTTCCCAAACTCTGATCCTCCTGGGGTTTTGGACTTCAAATCCCAGAAGCTCCAGCCATCTTGGCCAGTTGGTCACTAGGGGTATGTGGGGGGTACGGACTGCGCCAGGTGACACCCTAAGGGGGGGTGACATCATTGTTGCTCAAACACCTGTATTTGGGTAGAAACACTGTGGCATTTGCCTGTATCTATTTAAAATGCTTTAAGAGATGGTGGTAGTGAGGTGAAGCTCAATGGGAGAAGAAATGAGGGGCCTCAGAATTTTTTAAAGTTAAAATTTCAAATTTCAAAAATCTAAATTAAATTTTTTGATTTCTTTTTTATTATTATTATTCTTTAAAACTTTTCTTTAAAAACATTACATTTTAGCCAAATAGTCACAAGATATATGTAAATACATTTTGGTTATGCGTATGATATTGTAATTTGAAGGTATAATTTTGCTAGTCATCACAACTATTAGCATTACATTCAGTGGTATATGGGAATTACGGTTGATGAGTAACATTAGGGCAAAAAAGCATTACTGAGGAAATTGTTGAAATGGGAAGAGGTCAATGGATGTGGGGCAGTGACACCATGAACTACGCCATTGGGTGATGCCAACCCTGGGATGCCACGGAGCTTTGTCAACAGTCAAGAATTAAGTCCAAAACACTAAAGACCCCCCCAAAACTGCCCTAAAACAAAAAGTATTTAACCATTATGGGTTGTATGTGTATGTGTACTGGGGAGGTCTTCAAAGGCTTCAGTCTCAGGTAAGATTAGTGATAATGTGGCCAATAATTTGTCAAGGCTTTGCCCTTAAAAATAAAACGAACCCAAGTGTATTTATTGTTTCATGAGGTTTTCTTCTTCACAAAAGATGGTTTGAGATGATTCACCTAGGATTGTTCCTAACCTTTGCTGTTCTTTAGACCTCTCTTTCCTGCAGTTGCTTGATTAGAATTGCATGTGCACAGGCACACGTGGATATGCATTCATTCTGCAGAAATTTAGTGGGTGTGAAAGAAATGGAAAATTGCCAAAAGTAATCCTAACAACAATGCAATCTCTTACTGTTTCGTAATGAATCGGAAGCCCAATTGTTTATCCAAAGGTTTTGCTAGATGTTACAAGAGCTCCTGCCAACAATTCATCCTTTTCTCTATCTCTGTGTAATGGCACTGTGTGTTGAAGCTCTCACTTCACTGGCTGCCTGGCACACCAATACAAGAATGAATTTGCATACTCTTAACTATCAGCAGGATCTCAGAAGAGAGATTGAAGTGAAGAGATCTGAATGTGCATGGGAGGGGAAGGATACTGCTGTTCCAGGATTGCTATTACCTAGCCCAGAGTCACAATTTTGGTCAGGAACACTAGAAAAGGAGACCTGCATTTGCAAACTTCTTTCCCACCATAATGATGCCACTTCCAAGATTGCCGTTTTTGCTGTTTTCCTGCTTCTAATACTGATTAGAGAAATTGTGACCTCCATGGAGACTGGTGAAGGGGTGTGTGTGTGGCCTTTCATTTCTACACTCTGCAGTGATCCCTATATCTCAGAGTGTCAGGAAGGTTGATATCTTCCCATTACGGCATACTGAAAAGTGAGGTGGAAAATGTGAGTGTGTACATATATATGTGTGTGTTGAGATGTAATGAGAAGGGTGTTTGTCGATGTGTTAGTGCTAGCTGATGGCTTCCATACTAATGAGGTAGAGGGTCCACATTAGGTTTCAGCCTGAATTAGGGATGTAATTCTTTGGTAATTTTGAGTAACTTTACCAATTTTTTCCCATTACAAGAAAGTCCTTGAAAACTGAAGTTTGGGACTGACTCTGCACCAAAATGGTAAATGGTTATTTTTTTGGAGAGAGGGGTGTGTGCACACATACATTTTGGATTCCCCTCCCCAGAAAAGTGAATTTTCTGCACAGGAAATAGCATTTACTGTGCAGAAAATAGTATTTTTGTGTGGAAATACTGTTTGCTTTTCTGTGCAGATAATGGTGTACTTGGGAACTTCTTCTGCACAAAATTCACACATGGTTTCTTTATGCAGAAAACAGCATTTCCTCTATAGGAAACTTATTTCTCCAAAAATTGTGTGAATTCCCACCCCACCCACCCCCCATGTCCTGAACTGCAAGGATCCTCATCAGTCCAGGATTCCCCTTGACTGCATTTCCTGACACATGAGAAACACATTTTTCAACCATTTTTGAGAATATTTTTAAATATTCATTCCACCCTTAATCTGAAGCTATCCAAAGTGCAAGACTGTATCCTCAAAATAAGTTCAGCACTTTGGACAACTATTAAATTCAGACTCAAATCCAGATCAATTTAACCACCTAACTGACATGGAAGCCATAGCCACCACTGGTGTATGTATGTATGATTTTCTGAAATCGCCCCAGCTAACCCCACAGCCAACACCATGGAGCTGACAAGGTTGTACACAGCTGTACACAAATATAGTAGTTTGGTAAGGCACTAGAAATCTCTGGCTGATAATTTTAAATACTCCTCCATAAACTGCAAATCCCAGCTCTATGCTGAAAAAGTAATAGAGAAGACATGACCAACAGGTACCCAAACTATCCCTCTCTTTGTATCTCTATTGTCCCCAAGAGCTGAATTGTTACTTATACAAGAGCTATTGCACATTTCTGTTTTCCCACATTACTAAGCTGGAACCAGCGGAATATTCGTAAACATACATACTTGAAATTTGGCAAATGTTCCCATTTTGAATGAAAAATTTCAAATAAAGGATTCAAACTATACATTTTTGAATGTATAATATTTGAATCTCATGATTCAGATTCAAATGCTTTCAATTTTTAAAACTTATGGCTGGAATCCTATTGGTAATGCCAACTAGAGCAAACTCATTCAACGAATTATTGAATGTAAGGGCCTCGGCAGACGGCTAATAAAGCCGTCCTGGAGGCAGGGAAGGGGAGGGGCAGCCGCATGCTCAGCACCCCTTCCTCCTCCCGAGGTCGTCCTTGGAGCCGCCGGCCCTCTGCATGGCCGGCGCTCTGAGGGCAACCTCCCGCTGCAGCATCCGGACACGCTGCGGCGGAAAAGTCAGCAAAAGTGCGCTGCAAGCTTTTGCGGCACACTTTCACTGACTTGTGAAAGGAGCGCTATTTTAACACTCCTTTCAGGGGCGGTGAAGGTGCAACGCAAGATCGAGGCGTGCGGATGCCTTGGTCCCGCGGCACACCTTCCCAGGGCGGCCCCGTGCCGCCAGTCTGCTTAGGCCCTAAGTCAACACAGAAGGCACCAGATCCCATCTGATCTTGGAAGCTGAGCAAGGTCAGTTTTGGGTAGTACTTGGATGGAAGGCTACTAATCTAGTACCAGTTACTCTGGAAAAATTAGTGTTTCAACTTCCCACCATTTTGGCTGCATGTACATCATTACTTTCTGTGCTGTACAATGCAGTTTGATCCTAGTGAATTTTTCCTCTGCATGGAGAGAGATTACTGGGAGTAGCAGCTGTTTTCCATATGCCCCATTGCCAATGCACGTTGCTCAAACACATTCTCCATTGCTCCTTCATCCCTGTCTTTGTTTGCAGAGTCTGATGCTTAAGAGATGATGAATGAGTTTTCCTACTCCATTATACTGCAATTATGGCTTACGCCAGGAAACCATTTGTAGAGCTTTAACCTTCGGTTTGAGGACCTGTAAGTGTTCTGCAAATATTACATTATTTTGAAGATTCACACATTGGTACCTCTGAATTGTAGTGGCATTCATGTCACAATAATTAGAGGCACGTACATTAAATCTAGAATTATCAGCAAACAATCTAGTTTCGTAGATTATAAGAAGCTGCTTGTCTGTTGGGCTCTCTACTTTCTGCTCTACCTAGCAGCAGATTTTCAGGAGATATATCCAGACCATATTTATCCCATTTTGATACCACTTTAACTACTGTGGCTTCAAGTCATGTTATCCTGGGTTTTATAGTTTGAGTGATACTTAGAGATATTGCTGCTAGAGAGCACGATTCAATTCCCCTAAACTACAGTAATACAACAGATCATACTAGGCTCAGCAAAACCCAGAGTGGATTGACTATGCCACTTACATGACAAATACCAGCCACTACTGGTACTGATACTTAGGCTCTTTCCTGGTCTTCTTGATGCTATCTGTTCCCACATATTTGTACATTCTCCAGGAAAGTATCCTGAGAGCACCTACTCCTGCAAGTAAGTTTCTCATTACAAGGAATATCAACAGTCATGAAGGAACACTAAGATTCTTTCGTCAGTTTCCTGATTAATTATTCTCAGTAATCACATTAGCTGAATTCACATCAATGTTTCATTTGGACAGAAATGGGACATTTTGCTACCTGAACCAAAGATGTTTCTTCATTTGGACAGTACTGGCTTTAGGACAGTAGTCTTTCCACGCTCTGCCAGACTAAAGAATACTGAAGAAGGCTGTTCCCTGCCTAAGGGTGCATCTACACTGTAGAAATAATGCAGTTTGACACCACTTTAACTGCCATGGTTCCATTCTATAGAATCCTGGGATTTGTAGTTTTATGAGGCACCAGCATTCTTTGGCAGAGAGGGCAAAATATTTTGTAAAGCTACAAAACCCAGTATTCTATAATATGGAGCTATAGCACTTAAAATGGTGTCGAATTGCATTATTTCTATAATGTAGATGCACCCACTGTGCATTTAGCATCCTAAGTCTATAATACAAACTAGCTAGTGGATGGGGAAAAAGAAAAAAGCTTTGCAGAGTTTCTGGGGCTATGATACATGAGGTCCATAGTGTTCTTCTTCTGCTCTCTTGGTTTCCTTGCTGACTAGGGGTGTTCAAATGAACCCAAGTAGCAAAGCCAGTGCTTTGAGTGTTGACCTAGGACTATGGAGACCAGGGTTCAAATTTCTGGTCAGCCATGGAAACCCACTGAGCAAGTCACACTTGCTCAGTCTCAGAGGAAGGCCATGGCAAGCTCCTTCTGGATAAATCTTGCCAAAAAAACACAAAACCCATGATAGGATCACCTTAGGGTTGCCATAAGTTGGAAATGACTTGAAGACACACAACAACAACAAAGCAGGACCAAACTTGCTCCCTCACTTACATCACTGATCCTGCTACCTCTTACATCTTTGCATCCTGTATAGCATCTGAAAATAGACTAGTCATGTACCTTATTCCACAGAAGCCCTGGGTGTAAAATAACCTGAGTTCTCAAAAGAACCAGTTCTGTTCCATTATGCTAGGCTTAAACATTTTGAGGCCTGGCTTCTACAGAGCTCTCTTTTTGTACTGCCAGAGAACTGGTATCTAATTTCTCCTCACCATTTATTAATATTTTTCTTTTAAAAAAATACAGAAAGTACAGAAACCAACATCCGTTATTTTCCACACATGGCTTCATAAGGAAAGCATATTATCCCATTTGTGTTATACTATAACTCCCTTGTAATTATTGTATTACTTTTGGGATTGCAATAGCCAGAATTCACCAGCCAGCATGGACAGTAGGTGATTCTGGGAGTTGGAGTCCCAAAAAGTAACTTTTCCAAACTGTGCTTCCTTAACAATTTAAATATTAGCAATTGTGTTGATTCATCACGCCTCCTTATTAAGAAATTTATCCTTTTCCCCATGGAAACAACTGCTTCACCCTCTGAACCAGACTTTTTCTGTTGACTGGCTTTTATGCTTTATCTCAACAACATACTGCTTATATCACTTTTCCATCTAATTTGGGGGATAAAGGTCATTTTAGCTGGAAATTTCAATTCTAATGCACACATCTAATGGATAAAGTCCTTGTAATGACCATGGGCCACAGCAGTACTAGAAGCATCATTAGGAAGGTGTGACGTAAACCTGCCAGAATGACATTTTGCCTGATTTTTTTTTTTACCTGAACATGTTTATCTGAGTATGAGGTTGAAATATTGTATGTTTTGCCAACTAATTGGAAGAAACAAGAAAGTAGAATTTTGTAATTCATGTAGTATTTGGTTATAGGTAATGCTTCCTGATTATTTTTTTAAAAGAAAAAAAATTGAGTAGTGTCAGTGCAAGGAAGGATGCTGTTCAACCCTTCCCCTTCTTGTTCTTTCATGCTGAGGCTTCAATCCCACATCTCCTCAGTGTAGCATAAATATCTGTATGCAGTGATACACTATGTCAGCACTATGCATCCTCCATGCAAAAGAACAACATTGCATGACACATATCAATGTGTGGGTGCTGTTGTGCCTGTGCAAAATCTTCAATTGCAATTCCTCCCTCCCCTTGCTTGTGTGTTCTTCATTATTACATTTTGCCATCTTCACCATACTCTGATGTTGCTTGTGTCCAGGTTTTCATCTGTGAAATATTGGTAAGTATTCAGGAACTGAATCTAGGTTATTCTTCATATGCCATATCATTCAGCTATAGGCCTCTCCTGACCATTAAAAATCATAGAATCATAGAATCATAGAGTTGAAAGAGACCACAAGGGCCATCCAGTCCAACCCCCTGCCATGCAGGAACTCCCAATCAAAGCATCCCTGACAGATGGCCATCCAGCCTCTGCTTAAAGACCTCCAAGGAAGGAGAGTCCACTACTCTCCGAGGGAGTGTGTTCCACTGTCGAACCGCCCTTACTGTCAGGAAGTTCCTCCTAATGTTGAGGTGGAATCTCTTTTCTTGCAGCTTGCATCCATTGTTTCGGGTCCTAGTCTCTGGAGCAGCAGAAAACAAGCTTGTTCCCTCCTCGATATGACATCCCTTCAAATATTTAAACACGGCTATCATATCACCTCTCAGCCTTCTCTTCTCCAGGCTAAACATCCCCAGCTCCCTAAGTCGTTCCTCATAGGGCTTGGTTTCCAGACCCTTCACCATTTTAGTGAAGGGTCTGGAAACCTTCCAGACCCTTCACTATTCCCTTCCAGACCCTTCACCATTTCAGAGATCCTCAGACAAAAATGTCTGAGGATCTCTGAAAGTTTATGCTTCTGGACACTCGGAGTCTGACCAAATTATGTGAGTCCACCAAAGTGCCCTTTCTGAGATTCATCCTATTGGTAACCTTTAGCTAATGGTCCACTTAGCCATTAGTTGACAGAAAACTGTTTGTTGAAGCTCAGCAAGTTGCTAAAATTAGCAATATTAGGGTGACAAAGTAGCATTAAAACCAATGTTCAGTTTGGTGGCTGAAATTAAAGGATGGCTGCATTAGCTAATTTTTGAACTTTATTTCATTAAAAAAAAAACAGACATATCATCTGCACTGGCCCTATATTCCCTTATTACTGAGAAATTTCCACATTCATTTTAAGTGGCTGCCTAATGGATTTTGTTTTGTGGCCCGAATTGCAGTCATATAATTAGGCAAAGGGCTTTCCAAAATAGCTAAAGGCTCAGTGTCATGGCAACCCTTGTTTGTATTAGATCAGCATCAGCATCAGATAATACCTTCTTAGAAACCACCAGCCTAGGGATAACAGGTTATTTCTATTATGCACAAGCAGTTGACATACTACCTAAGGATATAGGATAATTCAGCATTACAGATGGAACAAAAAAGAACTTGTATGTTTGCTTCCCAAAACTGATTTAAATGGTCTGGACTACAACTTAATTCAGACCCAATTCTCACTGAGGCCAATAAACAT
>CM034708.1:208490008-208505900 GCA_020142125.1 Phrynosoma platyrhinos
AAAAAACCTATGGATGCCGGCCATGAAAGCCTACGACTTCACATTCAAATAAATAATTTTTTTAAAAAGAAAATTTAAAAAATATGCATGCACACTCTCTCAGCCCCAGAAAAGCCATGGCAAAATCCCAAGAACAAGTAATAACAACAATAATCAATATCATCATGGCGGGTGGCGGTGGCGGGTGGCGGTGGCGGGTGGCGTCGGCAGGGCCGGCCTGGGGCCGGTCCAAAGGCCTCGGGGCGCCGCATCTGGCCCCCGGGCCTTAGGTTGCCTACCACTGATCTAGCATGTGACCTTCTTCTCTTTCTACTTCCCTCCACCTTTCCCAGCATTATTGTTTTTTCAAAAGAGTCGTCTGTTCTCATAATGTGTCCAAAGTACGATAGCTTCAGTTTGGTAGGGAGTTTTCCGGGTTGATCTGTTCTAGGACCCACTTGTTTGTCCTTTTGGCTGTCCATGGGATCATCAGCATTCTTCTCCAGCACCACATTATCTCAAAGGAATTGATTTTCTTCCTATCAGGAATACAATGGCTTGTATGAGTCTAACTTTCATTGAATTGTATATCTTTGCATTTTAGAATCTTTTCTAGTTCTTTCATAGCTACCCTCTCCATTCTTAGTCCTCATCTGATTTCCTGCCTGCAGACTCCATTTCTATCAATGTTTGATCCCAGGTATGATAATTCTTTTACTATTTCTATTTCTTCATTGTCTAGCTTTAACCTGTGAAAGTCCTCAGTGGTCATTATTTTTGTTTTCATTATGTAATGAAATTAGCATCAAGCCTGCCTTTGTTGATATTAGCATCAAGCCTGCCTTTGTACTTTCTTCTTTGATCTTCCTTAGTAGGTGTTCCAGGTCTGTGGTGTTTTCTGCTAGTATTATGGTGTCATCTGCATACCTTACATTGTTGATATTCCTTGTTGATAATCTGTTTCTTTGTGTCCTGTTCTGACAGTAGCCTCTTGTCCTGAATACAGATTCCTCATCAGGACTATCAGATGTGTTGACACTCCCATGTCTTTAAGGGTGTTCCATAGCCTTTCATAGTGTATGCCAGGGGTTGGCAACCTATGGCCTGCGGGCTGGGTGTGGCCCGTGGAGGCCTTCAGACCAGCCCCTGCCCAGTTCTGCTGCCGCCACCACTGCTGCCTTTCACAGCCAGGGGGGTCCTCCGGGGGGCCATTTTGGAATCCAAAATGGTGCCCTGGAGGACCCCTGTGGCAGCGCTGGGCCTCTTGGAGGCCTGGCATGGTCGAGGGAGCCCTCCTGGGGGGGTCCTGCGGCAGTGCCACACCTCTCGGAGGCCCAGCGCGGCTGAGGGAAGCTTCCTGGGGGCCCCTGCAGCAGCATTGGGCCTCTCGGAGGCCCAGCGCTGCCGAGGGAGCGCCTCCTGGGGGAGGTCCACCATCGTGCGCATGCATGTGCAACGCAGGAGGGCGGCTGCCATTTTGTTTTTCAAAATGGCCGCACGCATAACACACATGTGGGGGTGTAAGCGTGCACGTGTGCGCACCAGCCCCCAGTGCCATTCCCCCCCCCCCCGGCCAGTTGGCAAAAAAAGTTGCCGACCCCTGGTCTATGCAGTCAAAGGCTTTGTTATAGTCTATAAAGCACATGTTGATTTTCTTTTGGAATTTCCTGGTGCGCTCCATGAGCCATCGTATGTTTGCAATGTGGTCCCTAGTGCCTCTTCCCTTCCTGAACCCTGCTTGGACCTCTGGGATTTCTCTCTCCATGCATGGTTGAAGTCTATGTTGCAGAATTTTGAGCATGATTTTGTTTGCATGGGAGATCAGTGCTATGGTTCTATAGTTGCTGCAGTCTCTTGTCTCCCCTTTTGTGGATGGGGATGTATCTATTGGCCATCATTTTGTTTTCCATATCTGTTGACATATGTTGGTTAGCACTAGAGTTGACTCTGTCAATGTGGATTGCAGCAGTTCAATTGGAATATCATCCGTTCCTGGTTATTTGTTTTTCGCTATTTTTATTATTGCAGTTTCCACCTCACTTTTTAGAATTTGGGGTTCATCCTCATATGGCTCTTCATTCCATGTGTCCTTCATTTTGTCATCTCTTTTGTAAAATTTTGTAGAATTCTGTTATATCCTTCTAGGAATTTGGAAATCAAAATGTCCTTAGCCATTCTATTGATATATCAACACTTGTTAATTGCATTCAATTTTAAGCTAGAAACAGCCCTTGGTAAGGACAACTCCTACAAAAAATGGTATATCTGATACAGTGACCTTAAAATCATTATTCTAGAATAGGATTCCAAGCCTTGTCTAATGTGACTCCCCTCCCCACTAAATCCAAAAATAAATAGGAAATATACATTCATTTAATAAATTCTTCATCTGTAAGCATGAACAGAGTGAAACAACCAAAGAGTCCATCCTGTTGTACAGTCTCATCAGATAAATTCTAATCAACCTGGCCTTCAACTCAACTTAAGGCTATTAGAACCTGCCAAGCAGGAGACAATAAGATTTATCTTGCAACCATGCAAAGCAAGGTCAAAGGCTAGACACCATGTATAGACTTGGCAAAGTGGACTAGCCGGAATTCATAGAGAAGGCAAATAATGAAGGAGAAGGAAGTGTCTGGTCTATAATTAGAAATTTGATAAATAGGATTATGATGGTGTACCAAGATGCATAAGAAGAAGCACCTGATTCCTGGAAAGAATATTTGTGTGATGTGTAGAGATTGCATCTCTACTTCCCCTTGAAGCTTTTAATAGGGTCAGTGGCCAAATTTGCCTGGTTCTAGTGTGAAAGTGATGAAGAAGCTAATTGAACTGGATGATGAGCAGCACCAAAGTTTGGAAAAGTTGCTTTCTTAAACTAAAAGTGGCCATGATGGCTGGAGGATTGTGGAAATTGTCCAAAGAAAGTAATGCTTCCTGGTGCTGGTCTTCAGAGTGTGATACTCACTGAAGAGCTAATTCACACTGACGGTTATAACAGTTTGGGGGACACTGGAAGATGGACACGAGGGCTTCATCCGCATTGCGGAAATAATCCAACTTTAACTGCCATGGCTCAATGCTACGGATTCATGGGGATTCTATTTTTGTGAGACATTTAGTCTTCTCTAACAGAGAGATCTGGTGACCCACCAAACTACAAATTCCAGGATTCCATAGCACTGAACCATGGCAGTTAAAGCAGTGTCAAACTGGATTATTTCTGCACTGTGGAAGCAGGCTAAATCAGATGTATAGGATCTCTCCTTGGTTGCTTATTAATGAAGAAAACAATCAAAGGCATGTGCCTTTATTTACTGAACACTCAGTCCAGGAACCTTACTCTCTTATTGGTGGTGGGTGAGACATTGAGGATTTCCACATCATTCTGCACCTGATTATCTTTGTTATTGTTAACTGCCCTCAAGTTAACGTCATCTCATAGTGCCCTGTGGATGAGACATCTCTAAGGCTCCCTATCCTCCACTGCTCTGATCAGGTCTTGTACATTCAAGCCCATGATCTCCCTAATTGAATCTAGACATCTGGCATGTGGTCTTCCTCTCTTTCTACTGTCTTCTACATTTTACAGCATTATTGTCTTTTCTAACGAGTCATGCCTTCTCATGATGTGGCCAAAGTACAACAGCCTCAACTTAATTGTCTTGATTTCCAGAGAGAGTTCAGGCTTGATCTATTCAGGAACCCATTTGTTTGTCTTTTTGGCTGTCCATGGATTCTTAGCACTCTTGTCTAGCACCACATCTCAGATTAGGTGATTTTCTTTTTATCTGCTTTCTTCACTGTCCAGCTCTCACATCCATACATGGTGATGGGGAATACAATGGCATGGATGATTCTAACTTTAGTGTTCAGTTGTATATCTTTACTCTTTGGGCTCTTGTCTAGTTCTTTCATGGCTGCTCTCCTAATTCCTGGTCTTCTTCTGATTTCTTGACTGCAATCTCCTTTCTGATCAATGTTTGATCCAAGATATAGGAAATCTTTATTTTGATTTCATCATTATCTAGGTTGAATTTATGTAGATCCTCTGTGGTCATTATTTTTGTTTTATTTAGGCTTAGCAACAAGCCTATGTTTATATTTTCTTCCTTGATCTTTCTTAGTACCGGTAATTGTTCCGAGTCCATTATGTTTTCCATTCATAGTCTGGTGTCATCTTCATATCTTAGATTGTTGATGTTCCTTCCTCCTGTCTTCACTTCTCCTGCTTCTGGATCTAAACAAGCTGAACAAACAAGGTGATAATATGTAGCCGTACCTGACCCCCTTGTCATCTTGGAACCATTCTGTTTCTCTATATTCTGATCTAACAGTTGCTTCTTGTCCTAAGTACAGATTTCTTATCAAGACTATCATCAAATCATCTCTGGAGGCCTACCTCTATGTACCAAACAATCTGAAGAGATGTGGGTAATGACTTAGAACAGCCCCTTCTTGGTTATGGTACCCCATGGAATGCTGTCCCAAGGGATGCCTATCTACTTCTTCCTCTGATAGCATTTCTGTGCCAAATTTTATTTCTTTGACAAGTCTAGAAGTAATGGGAAGAGAGAGTATTAATGGAATATCAAAAGAGTTTTACTTGCCTGCACTTTAAGCAACTGTGTGATGCAATTTGGCAGATTTCACAGGATTCATGTCCAAGAAAGACTATGTATAGAACAACAATTCTGGAGGACCAATCCTACTACATCCTTGAATGTCAAGCTGAATAGTGAAATCAGAGAATGCAATTGAGACCCTTTTCTAAATAAAAAAATAAAAAATAGTGACTTGGGTAATTGGGGACTGGGGGTGTTTTGTTTTGTTTTGTTTTGTTGCAAGCAGCCAGCCAGTGTGTCACTTCGAGGGTTTCTCTCTTTGCAGCAAAGGCTGTCAAATACAGGGGAAATATGTGGAATCCATTCTGGTGAATTGTCAAGGAGACCTGAAAACATGAGAAATATTCCTAGTATAAATCTTATTTTCTCCTCCTTTCAGTAACATTGTGTTCTGAGTAATTTTCCCATGTTAGCAAAACTCTATTTTTTTATAATATGTGTACAGTGTATGTTACTTACTATCTAATTTTATTGATTTTAATAATTCATTATCTTTATGTAAAGCCTGCAATTTGATTTTAACTTGCTTTCATCCAAGGACTAAAGCAATAAATACTCTACTGCAACTATTCCTTTTCCGTTCTCTGACAGGACTATTAGCACTGGGTGGAAATTGCAGGGAAGCAAAGTTTGGCTAAGGTTTCAAAGTAAGTCGTCAATGCCATGACCTGTTCAGCACTGGGAGAAATAACCTCAGTAGGCAGAGTGTACTCCATTGTTGGAGGTATTCAAGCAGAGACTGGATGACCATCTCTCAGGAATACGGTGTCTGCATCCTGCTTGTGTTGAATAGAGGGTTTGATTGGATGACCTCTAAGGTCCTTTGCAAGGGTGAATGAAGAATATGAAAAGAATTAAGAAAACAAAGTTTGAAAACTGCTAAAGGGAAAAAAACACAACCTTATTTTTTTTAAGAGCTATTTTTTATACCATTCCAAGTCATTTCAACAAAAATCAGTGAATAGACAGGGTTTGAAACTGTGTGTAAATGTGTGTACACATGTGCATAGAGAGCCAGTATGGTGTAATAGTTAAAGTACTGGACTAGAACTCCAGGAGACCAGCTTTTGAATCCCTACTTGGTCATGGAGACCCACTGGATGATCCTGGGCAAGTCATACTCAACCTCAGAGGAGAGCAATAGCAAGCCTATTCTGAATAAATCTTGCCAAGAAAACCTCAGGATAAGGTTGCCATAAGCTGAAGTTGACTTGAAAAGCACATAACAACCCCATGTACAAAATACGTGGATCCTGTTTGAAAACCTGTCTCATACAAGAATGTTTCTTCTTTCTGTCATTTGCATTTAACAGTTTGACATAGATAAAGAAGCAGGTGAAAGACAGATATACCACCGGTACTGCATGGAGCGGGCATCGGTGCATTGTGCCCATGTGTTTACCACGGTTTCCCAGATAACTGCCATAGAAGCAGAACACATGCTCAAGAGAGCAGCTGGTAAGATCAGCATTTCTAAAACAATGTGGTATCTAAAGATCTAAGAACAACAAAAAGAGTCCTCAAAATAAATCCTGGATATAAACTTAATAATACAGCACATAGAGGTTTTCTATCCTTTCTTGGCACTTCATTTCTACTGGCATAGGTAGTTGCCTTACCTTGCTTAATGATTGGACCAGTCCTGAAAGATTGTCAGATGATTCTTAATACCTTATAGCAGCAAGAATTGAAATAGCCTGTGAATTAAAGGCTAATATTGTTTAGAGAGCTGGTTCAAAATTCATACGGTAATATTTTGTATATGGTTAGGTCACAGATGTAGTAATACTTTGGCAAGGAAACATAAACTAAAGTCAGATTAATAATAATTGATTCAATCAAATAATGGAATGGTCAGAATACCCCACAAAGATTATGTTAGTTTGAATGTTAATGGATTAAATTGACTCCTCTTGATAGAGTTATGAAAATATTGGAAATGTTACTAATGAACCAGTAGCAAAAAAAGAGTGAAATTATATTGATTAATACATAAATAATTTTATTTTAAAAATTACATGGAAGACAATGTGATTTATATTTCATTTTCTATATAAAGTATATGTGTATGTATATGTACATAAATATATTTCAAATTGTGTGATACAAATTGTCCCATCCTGGGACAAAGGAAAATATAAATAAATGAATAAATTTTCCTAATTAATTATGTCCCCTAGAAATTGTGTAGCATTGTAGCTGAATCTAGGTCTAGAATGTGTGTTCACTTTTCTAAGACCCTTGACACAATTGCTAGAGCTGGACCATTGCTGATGCTTTGCATGCAGAACATAATTTTCCAATGTTTCCTAGTAAAGATCAAGTTGCATGGTATGTGGAACAGATTTTCTAAGAAGAAGTTAGACTCTCAGTCTTTGGAGATCATTAAGCAGAAAAATGAGCATCTTTCAGGAGTTGTGCATTCCTGAAAAGCAGGGGATTGGATTTGATGGGTGTTATGGTCCCTTCCAACTCTATGAATTTATGATTCTGTGAGAAAGATTTCTGCTGGAGACCCTGGAGCACACAGCTGGTAATAGCAGATCCAGCAAGTCGAGCAAGGCAAATAATTTTCTAAACTGAGTATCAGAACATTACTTTTTTGGGACCAAAATTCTCAGAATCCCACAGCCACCATGGTCAGTAGTCATACTGATTATGGGTTTCCAAAAGCTGCAGCCTAAAACCTGAACTTTTCCAAAGTCTTTCTGTACCACCCGTGAGTTAAACTAACAGAATCTATAGGGTGCTTCAGGTCCAAAACACACTGCAGAATAATCCAGATTGAGACTGCTTTAGCTGCCCTGGCTCAGTGCTAGGAAATCCTGGGAATTGTGGCACCAGAGCTCTCTGACAGAATGCTAAATGTCTAACAAAATTATAGTTCCAAAATTCCCTAGCATTGAGCCAGGGCAGTTAAAGTGGGCTCAAACTAGATTATTTCTTCAGTCTCCCTAATTCAACTGACTAAAGCTAGTAGCTTTTTTTTAAAAAAAAGGTAGTAGCTTTAAAGTGAGAGACCTCTGAGAAATTAAATTAACTTAAATTAAATTAAACATTAAATTAAATTAAACATCTGAGAAATTAAAGCCAAGTTCAAACCAAGGGCAGGGATACTCTATGGAGGGGGAAAAAAGAACATAATACAGGAACAAGAAGAAATAAAAAAATGCTGGAGGCAATACACAGGGGAGTTATACAGAAGAGATAAGGGAATGAATTATATTTGGAATGAGGAGCCATATGAAGATGCACTCCAAATTCTAAGAAGTGAAGTGGAATATGCAATAAATGAAATGGGGGGGGGAATAAATCATTGGGAACAGATAATATCCC
The DNA here is from genome assembly GCA_020142125.1 of Phrynosoma platyrhinos. Classification (NCBI taxonomy): domain Eukaryota; kingdom Metazoa; phylum Chordata; class Lepidosauria; order Squamata; family Phrynosomatidae; genus Phrynosoma; species Phrynosoma platyrhinos. The sequence continues at coordinate 208,497,949 of CM034708.1, forward strand.
ATTTGAACTGCTACAGTGCCTACAGGCAGATGTGACTTTAGTGCTAAATGAAATATGCCAACAAATATGGAAAACAAAGCGGTGGCCAACAGATTGGAAATGCTTGATATACATACCAATCCACAAGAAAGGAGATACAAAAGACTGCAGCAACTATAGGACATTAGCACTAATCTCAAAGGCAAGCAAAATAATGCTCAAAATTTTGCAGCATAGACTCCATACATGGAGAGAGAAATTCCAGAGGTGCAAGCAGGATTCAGATAAGGATTACATTGCAAACTTACGATGACTAATGGAGCACACCAAAGAATTCCAAAAAAGAATCAGCATGTGTTTCATAGACTACAGCAAAGCATTTGATTGTATAAATCACAGAAAATTAGGGAATGCACTCAAAGACATGGGGGTGCCACTACATCTGATAGTCCTGATAAGGAATCTGTACCAAAGACAAGAGGCCACTATCAGAACAGAATTAGGGGAAACAAGAGTGGTTTCCAATAGGTAAAGGAGTCAGGCAAGGTTGCATCCTATCACCCTACTTGTTTAATTTATATGCTGAAAACTTCCTAATAAAAGCAGAATTAGAATCAGAAAAAGGAGGAGTTAAGATAGGAGGAAGGAACATTAACAATCTAAGATATGCGGACGGCACCATAATATTAGCACAAGATGTTCAGGAATTGGAACAGTTAATGAGGAAGGCCAAAGATGAAAGTGCAAAAGCAGGTCTGATGCTGAACATAAAGAAAACAAAAATAATGACCACAGAAGAAATACACAAATTCAATCTAGACAACGAGGAAATTGAAATAGTTAAAGAATTCCCATATCTAGGATCAAATTTTGATCAGAATACACTCAAGAAATAAGAAGAGGACTAGGAATAGAAGGGGCAAGTATGAAAGAACTGGAAAAGATACCGAAGAGCAAAGACATACACCTGAGCCCTAAAGTCAGAATTGTTCAGGCTACTGTATTTCCAATTACCATGTACAAATGCAAGAGCTGGACAGTGGAGGAAGCAGACAGAAAGAAAATCAACTCATTTGAAATGTGGTGCTGGAGAAGAGTACTTAGGATACAATGGACAGCCAAGAAGACAAACAAATGGGTTCTTGAACAGGTCAAACCAGGGCTCTTCTTGGAAGCAAGGATGATCAAGTTGAGACTATTGTACTTTGACGACATAATGATAAGGCACAAATCACTAAAAAAAGAGAATAATGCTAGGAAAGGTAGAGGGTAGAAAAAAGAGAGGAAGACCACAAACCAGATGGACAGATTCAATCAGGCGGGTTATGGGGAACGGCTTGCAAGATCTAGGCAAGGCAGTGGAAGTAAGGGATTCTTAGAGATGTTTCATCCACAGGGTCACCATGAGTTGGAACCGACTCAAGGGCAGTTAACAACAACAAAAAAGCTAGTTATTTTGTTAAGAACCAAACAGTAAGGATGCTGCATGTCAGCCTGAAAAGTTGTGAAATTTGTCTGTTGCTCAAAAAAAGGCCAATGATCTTTGCCAGGGTAGATCATTAATCTTGAAGTCTACCCAAGGGCATTATGATCAAAACAGTCAGTTTGCAATTTGTATACAAGGCAAAATTCTGTTCCCAGATCGACTTCTGCAGGTTGACAGGCAATGTGTTTCTGGACTGGAGTTACTGAATTCTTATTGTTGAATGTTGAAAAAGAGTTACTCCAAGAGGAGGTAACAGTGATGTTCAGCCAATTATTTTGGATTGATGCAATAACTCCAACCCAGTCTCTCAATGTTTTGAATTCTAGGCTGTTGTGGAAGATCTCCTGTGCTCTTGTGCTCATAAGCATTAGATAAGTGGCTAAAGCTGTGAGTTCAACAATATTAACAGTAATGCTGATGAAATTGTTCATTATTTAATCCATGCTATGAATCCAGTTAGCTCGTATTTCCCATGCATATAATGAGACAAATTGTAACATTTCTGCAGTCCAACTCAGATTTATTAGATAATTTCTCTTGGCTTACATAGTCTGCATGGGTTTATATGACTGACCAGCCGAATTCGATCATCTTTGTACGCTCTCAGATGTTTCTTACTGTAATCCTTCAATTAGATGAAAAGTCTACCATCATCCTATGTGCAGTATGATTTCCCTTTAACTCTTTAATTAATCCTTGCCTGCTCCTCTTTGCCTACCCCACAAAAGAATAAGCTTGTTTAAAAGTGTACATAGGAACCATATAAGAATCATTTATATGGGAAAAATGGAATCTTATTTTGAATGACAACTAACCAGAGAAAGATGCACAGGTTGTTGTGAAAGACAAGAATGAAAAAATTGCACTAAAAGATTCTCAAAGTGCATCTATGTGACTGTGGTGAACTTCAGTTATGATTTAAGATGCTGAGTTGCAAGAAAGCAAGCATGTATGCCTGAATTCATACCCCTTGATTTGGATTTGATATGACCTTCTCGGCTCTAGCTAGGCTCAGGAATTCTGGCTGCATCTACACTGCAAAAATAATCAACTCATTTGAAATGTTGTGCTAGAGAAGAGTTCTGCAGATACCATGAACTTCCCAAAAGATAAATAAATAGGTCCATGAACAAGTCAAGACTGTAGGCCTATAGAGGCCTAACTAACTAAACTGAGGCTATTACGCTTTTGAAAAATCATGAGATGACATGACTCATTGGCAAAGATGATAGTGCTCAGGAAAGTAGAAAGCAGTAGGAAAAGAGGAAGACCCCATTAGAGGTGGATCAGTCAAAGAAGACCTGAGTTTGCAAGACCTTGGTAAGGCTGTTCATGACCAGGGCTCTTGGAGATTTGCCATTAACAGGGTCACAAAAAGCCAAAGCAGCAGTAGTTGTACCACAGAGGCAAAATAAATGTGGTTATTCCTGCTCTCTCTCCTTACATGCAAAATTTGGAACACCTGAATAGGGCTCTGAGAGCCAGTACAGTGTGGTGATTTGAACATTGCACTACAACTTTGGAGACCAATGTTTGAGTCGCCTCTCAGCCAAAGAAACCCACTGGGTGACCTTGGGCAAGTCACACTCTCTCAGCCTCTCAAGAAAGCAAAGGAAAACTCTCTCTGAATAAAATCTCGCCAAGAAAACCCCATGATAGGGTTGCCTTATGCTTGCCATAAGTCAGAAATGACTTGAAGGCCCACAACAGCAACTACAACAGCACTCCAGTTACTAGCATCTCCAGGGAAAACCTTGAACCTTTAAATGTTATGAAGAAGAGGGATTCTTCAGCAGACAGACCTAGAAAGAGAGGAAGCTTTCTTATATGACCATTGATTAATTTGGTTCAGCATTGTCTATAGTGATTGGCAGAAGTAATCCAGTGTTTCAGTTCCAGTTGGGGGTGGTGTCTTCCTCATTCTTATCTGGAAATTGCAGGAATTGAAGTTGGCACTTTCTACATGCAAAGCATATATCTACTGTTGAGCTACATCCCTTCCACTCAGGCTTTGTCATGCAGGAATAAGAAAAGCTAGTTGCATATTTTCACACTGAGATTCTTAAGAGAATTAGATTTTTCACCCTGTCCTTGTGTGGCAGATTATCTGAAATAGCGTTGCAAGTGGCTGAAAACATTTTGCCTGTTTCCCAACCTGCCCTATTGAGAAATAAAGACTTTATTCCTTCTTTTTAAGATCTACTCATCTCTCCCTGCCTTTCCCCTTCTTTTACTAGATGTCATCACTCCAAACGGCTTGAACATTAAGAAATTCTCAGCCATGCACGAGTTTCAGAATTTGCACGCTACCTGCAAAGCTAAGATCCAAGAGTTTGTTCGAGGCCATTTCTACGGGTAGGGTCTATGGGTAGACATTTGGGTTTTTCAACATAGTTAAGGTCTTTCTGGATGACAGACACTATACAAATGGTGTTAGGAGTCCATCCTTGCATAATGGGTGAGAAGTAATCTTTCTGTTAGAATTTCCAATGTGTGATATCTGGACAAGACCCAAGAAGGGTGTAGGGGGAGCTAAGGGGTGGAATCTACCATGTTTTGTTGGGCTAATAAGGACAGAAGTAATTGGCATAGTTTAATCTTGGGGAACCAAGGAATAGAAATGGACACTCTTAGCATAGCTACCACCTTCTTGTCTTTCAAGACAAAGATTGCGAGTGGGGCAGGGAGGGACAAGTGTCTCCCATTGCCCATCTTGGTCCAATGGCAGGTATGCCTCTACAAGCAGTTGGTTCTTATTTGCTTTAATGATGGATGGGTGTAGGAATGAAGAGTTCAGCTTGCATTTTGATTCTGAGCTTGATGATCTCTGGTCATTTTGCTGCTTTTCCCCTTCAAAGATACAAGTGTCATTTGAGGGAGGACTGGCAAAGGAAAAGCAGGGTGGGAAGCTGTTTAACCATTCAAATACTTTTTTTTTTATCTTGCAGTTCTCCTAGCCATTCTTCCCCTCTGGAAATTATAATTACATGGCTGGGGGGCAGAGTTACAGGAAAAAAACTGTGATAAATATAGAACTGGTTAACCAGTCTACCACTTGTCTTCTGCAAATTATGCCCTTGCCCTTGCTTTTTCTAAAAAAGTAATGGTTCCGAGACCTGTATTTTCAAATGAACTAAGGGGCCTTTGGTGTAATGCAGGGTGCACAACCTTTTCAGCATCTGCAGCAGAGAACTTATGTATACATTTGCACATTTTCTTCTTGCTGGAAAGGTGTGAAGAGCCTTTTCTCTCCATCCTCTCTCACAGCATGGAACAAAGTAGTCTATATGGAGATCTTTTGTGGGAGGGGAATGGAGACAATATATGAAGTCACACTTCTCATCTTTGATGAGGATGTCCTGGGAATCCCCCTATTCCCTCCATGCTTTTTAAATATATCACCATCTGTGGGCACATGTGCAAGAACTGGTGTCTGTTTGCTACTCAGGATATATATAGAACAGGAATTCTTGTAAGCTTTGGCTAACTTGCCATGTTGCTGCTATATGTTGGTAACCTTCACTCAGCCCTGCTTCCTGTCTGCACTGTTTGATCAACTACTTGACCCATTTTACTTTTGTTTGCTCTCTTTCTTTTTTCAGTCATCTTGATTTCAATCTTGAAAGGACCTTGTTTTTCTTCATTGCGGGAAGATACGAGTTTTCGAACAAAGGAGCTGACATGTTTCTAGAAGCCTTATCAAGATTAAACTTCCTACTGAGGGTAAGAGAGAACATATGAAGCCCCCTCAGGCAGTTATAGGAATGTAAGAACAGCTATGATGTATTTGACCATAGGCCTACCTAGAGGACCAATGTGATGTAGTGATTTGAGTGTCAGACTAATAGACGAGGGATCAAGTCCTTCCCCGGCTATGGAAACCCACTTGGTGAACCTAAGAGGAAAGCAATAACAAGCCTGCTCTGAATAAATCTTGCCAAGAAAACTTGAAGGCACCACCCAAAAAGAATCTTGAAGCAATTGTTTTAAAAATCAAGTTGCACATTTTGATCAGTACTACAAAAGGGCAAAAGATTCAAATATTCTGAAGGAACAGAAAATGGTGGCAAACTCAGCAAGAATAAATACCAGAAATTCTTACACATAGAGGGGAGCAAATAAGAGAAAGAATGAGCTATGGTTCAGTGATAGGACAGATACTTTGCATGCAGCTGGTCCCACCAGATTCAACTCCAGTGTCTCTAGGTAGGGCTAGAAAAGACTCTCTGAAAACCTGGAGTCCTCCTGCCAGTCAATGTAGGCAATAAAGTGATATTGGCCTTTTGTATTCCAGCATTCCTGTATTCATTTTGTTTATTTTTAAAAATAAACAAATAAAATAAATAAATAAAATATTTCTTAAAATGAGGGGTATCTCTTCCAGCTTGGTGGAACCCTGGGAGTGCAGTGGTTAAATTCTTGTACTGCAGCCTCTCACTCACAAACCACAAAGTTGTGAGTTCAATACAAGCCAGGGCTCAGGCTCAACTCAGTCTTGCATCCTTCTGAGGTCACTAAAATGAGTACTAAAATTGTTGGGGGCAATTAGCTTACAGTTGTAAACAACTTAGAGACTGCATAGCATGGTATGAAGCAGTATATAAATGAAGCTGCTATTGCTATTGAGAAAAGTTTTTGTTTTTTACCCATTTTCAGGTGCACAGGAGTGATGTCACGGTAGTAGTGTTTTTCATAATGCCAGCGAATACTAACAATTTCAATGTGGAAACTTTGAAAGGCCAGGCAGTTCGAAAGCAGCTGTGGTAAGCATGGGGGGGGCAGATCTATTCTTAAGTGACAAAACAAATGGGTTAAGGATGGACTGTGGTGAAAGAAAAGGCTGTTTATAATAATAATAATAATAATAATAATAATAATAATAATAATAATAATACTAAAATAAATAAAAAAATAAATAAATAAATAAAGTTCCTTTTCCATTTTTCCCCATTGTCTGTATGTGGAGAAATGTAGACAGTCTGTGGATAGATGTGCATTTGTTCCTCCAGTGGGATAACAGTATATACCCATAGGAGAAATATGCATAATTCCTTTCACCTGAGACACAAAAACAATGGGCAGGGTGAAGCAAAACTTCCTCAAGTTTCCACTCTTGCCATTGCTTTAAGATAAACAAAGCAAGCCAACCAAAAATATATGTTTATTTACTGCTTCAGCAGGAGAAAAAGTTTGGCCACCAGTGACTAATAAACCAGTGGACAAACTGGGCTGTGGACACTGAGAAGATACAGGTTGAGTCTCCCATATCTGGATTTCAGAAACCTGAAATATCCCAAAATTCAAAACTGTCCACATGGGTGACTAGGATAGTGACACCTTTTCTCTTTAATGGTTCAATATACGCAAATGTTGTTTCATGCATAAAATTATTTTTAAATGTTGTATATAAAATTACCTTCAGGCTATGTGCATAAGGTGTATACAAAGCATAAATTAGTTTCATGTTTAGACTTGGATCCCATCTCCAAGTTATGACATTAAGTATATGCAAATATTCCAAATCCAGGTGGGGGAGGAATCCAAAATCCAAAACAGCTGTGATCCCAAGTGTTTCAGATAAGGGAGCCTCAACCTATAGTCAATAAAAATTTCTTCCTTTGGGCAGGAATCTTAGTAAGTGTGAGTTTCCAGTTTCTTCAGGTGTTAGGAATAGAATTTAAAGAGCCTTTTACAACAGTTCCAGAGGCTGCCAGTCTGTCTCTGGTCACAATTCAAAGTGCTGATTAAGAGTTATCAACTCAATAGGGCTTAAGTCTAGGCCAGGGGTAGGCAACCTTTTTGAGCCGGGGGCCGGGTTGCTGTCCTTCAGTCAATTGGGAGGGCGAAGCACCATAAATAAACAAATAAATAAAAAAATAAAATAAAACATTAAAAAATTTAAAAAATATGCATGCACACTCTCTCAGCCCCAGAAAAGCCACGGCAAACCCCCTGTGGAGATTTTGCCAAGAAAACCCCAAGAACAAGTAATAACAACAATAATCAATATCATCATGGTGGGCAGCGGCGGTGGCGCCAGCGGCAGGACCGGCCTGGGGCTGGTCCAAAGGCCTCAGGGGGGCCGCATCTGGCCCCTGGGTCTTAGGTTCCCTACCCCTGGTCTAGGCTGTCTAATAGACTATCTTCCCATACTAGCTTCTCTTGATTCATGACAGCTTTAAAAAAGCTGTCAAGACAGATCTCTTCTGGGAGGCCTTTCTGGAATGATCTTCCCGGTCTATGTTTACCTCTATGCTGCCACTGAGTACTCTAGCTGCTGTATATTATTGCATTGGATGTTTTGTTTTAGTTGCTTGTTTTATTGATTATATTATGATTTAAATCTTCTTAGTTTAATACTTTTTTACGGGGTGGGTGGGTGGGTGGGTAAGAGGGTTGATGGTTTCATTGTTTTCATGTTTTACTGTAAGCCTCCCCTATTGCGTTGCAGAGGGGCGGGATAAAAATAAACATTATTATTATTATT
>CM034708.1:208513255-208529546 GCA_020142125.1 Phrynosoma platyrhinos
TAAGATCCAGATTGTACACTGTACAAATAATACAGTTTGATAGGTTTTTGTGGGGTTTTTTCGGCTGTGAGGCCGTGCTATAGAAAAATGCATCCTGACGTTTCACCTGCATCTGTGGCTGGCATCTTCAGAGAATGGTGGCATGGAGGTGTGTGGCATATATATACCGTGTGACCTTTGGTTGAGAGGATTAGCATGTGAATCTGTTGTATTGTTCTGTTGAGGCAAGGCTTCAGGGTGGGAGGATATGCAAGGAGGATTAGTTTCTATTTAATTAATGGTCCATTGTTTGCTGGGAAACCCCCTGACCCTTGGTGAAGTTCATTTGCATTTCCTGAGTCCTGATTTTGGTGTTTTTGAGGACTGATAGCCAAACTTTGCTTACTTTCAAGGTTTCTTCTTTCCTGTTGAAACTGTCCAGATGTGTGTGGATTTCAATGGCTTCCCTGTGCAGTCTGAGCCAATAGTTGTTGTCATGGTCCAGAATTTCAGTGTTTTCAAATAGCATTTTGTGCCCAAGATGGTTTATAACATGTTCTGCTACTGCTGATTTTTCAGGCTGGCCCAGTCTGCAGTGTCTCTCGTGTTCCTTGATTCTCATTTGAACATTGCATTTTGTGGTCCCTACGTAGTCTTTCCTTTGGGTGGTTGTTTTTCTTCACCCCTGTGGTTTTTTCTGTCTCTGGCCACTCTTCTGATGTCTGAGCTGGAGTAACTATTAGCCTATAGATCCCAGTTTAGGTGCTTCAGTTCATCTTCTAGGTCAGGGGTAGGCAACCTTTCCCCTTTAAGGGCCGAGGGACTTCAGCTCCCAGAATCCCAGGAGCTATTGGCCAACATGGGACTATTGGCCAACATGGCTGAGGCTTCTGGGACCTGAAGTCCTTCGGCCCTTAAAGGGAAAAGGTTGCCTACCCCTGTTCTAGGTAGTGGAGTTCACAGATCCTTTTTCTGTGGTCTACCAGTATTTTTATTGTGGTTCTTTTTTTCTTCCTGAGTGATGATTAGAGTTCTTGTGTAGGCATCTGTCCATGTGCATAGGTTTTCTGTATACCATGTGGCCCAATCGTTGGTTTGGTTTGTGGATGACCAGGACATCCAAGAATGGCAATGTTCCTTCCTTTTCTTTTTCCATTGTGAATTGGATGTTCGAATGGATGTTATTCAGATGGTTCAAAAACATGGTCAAATCTTCTTCCCCATGGCTCCAAATGATGAAAGTGTCATCCACATATCAGAACCATGTTGTGGGCTTTTTTAGTACTGTTTGGAAAGGCTTGCCTTTCAAAGTGTTCCATGTAAAAGTTTGCTATCATGGGGCTGAGGGCTTCCCATGGCTACCCCATCTCTCTGCTCATATAATCCATTGTCCCACTGGAAGTAGCTTGTGGTGAGCCATGTTTGAACAGGGCTGTGATGTCTTCTGGAAAAATTTGTTGGATGAGTGCCATAGTGTCCACTTTGGGGACTTTGGTGAACAGGGAGACCACATCAAAGCTGATTAGTCTGTCTCCAGATTTTAGTTTTTCTATGAAGTGAGCTGAGTCCTTGATGTAGTGGGGGATTTGCCCTATATGGTTTTTTAATTTTGTGGCCAGAAACTTGGCCAAGTCATACATGGGGGATCAATTGGCACTCACTATGGGTCAGAGTGGAATGGTATCCTTGTGGATCTTGGTCCGTATAGTTTTGGTGGGAGAGCCTCAGATTTGCATAGATTCTGTGGTTGGCTGAATTGATGAGTTCTTGATCAAGGTATTTGTTTTCCTGGTGATTTTGTTGGTTGGGTCTTGCTTGAGTTTTTTGTATATTGCAGGATCCAAGAGTTCCTTGATTTTCTGTTTGTATTGTTCTGTTTCCATGAATACTGTGACATTGCCTTTGTCTGCTGGCAGAATGATGATTTCTGGGTCTGAACTGAGATCCTTGATGGCTTTTCTTCCTTTTTTGGTTATATTGCTGGGTGGCAGTTTTGCCTTATGCAGAATCCTTGCTGTTTCCCCTAATAATAATAATAATAATAATAATAATAATAATAATAATGTTTATTTGTATACCGCCCTTTGGCGAACCAATCCGGGCGGTGAACATAATAAAATACTGCATACAATAATTACAATCTAATTATCTCCTCTGCTTCCTCCTCTTGGAGATGGTGGAGGGCTGATTCAACATGGTCGATGGTGTCTTCAACAGGGATTCTGGTGGCGATAACTCCAAAATTACCTCCTTTGGACAGGATGGATGTTTCTTCTTTTGAAAGCTTCTGCCCACTTTGTCAGATTTATAATGGTCAATTAATGGTAATATAGTTTAACATCACTTTAAGTGGTGTAGCTCCATCCTACAGAATCCTGGGATTTGTAATTTTGTGAAGCATCGGCATGCTTTGACAAAGAAGGTTAAAGACCTTGTAAAATTACAAAATCCCAGGATTATGTAGGATGGAGCTACATCATTTAAAGTGGTATCAAATGTATTATTTCTACAGTATATGTCTAGTAGATAAATTAAGCAAGACTTCCCAAAAGACAAATATGTAACTGTAGTGTTAGCCTTTGTACCAAAATTGCAACTTCTGTTGCCTCTTTTCATAGACGCAAAGAAATCTACCGTATATCAAGTTGTTGTTACTTTCAATGAGATGAGAAGAGATAATCCATCCAGAACAGTACAGGGATATTTCAGTGTGTTGTGTTTTTGTTTGTTTGTTTGTTTGTTTGTTTTTAGCTGTTCAGAAATTCTCTACTAGCTGTTCAACCAAAAAGCTATCTAACAAAAAGAAAGCAAGTATAGGTCTGGTTGGTAGGTCTGACCAGTAAATAACTTTAAATCAGCCTCTCCCAACATGATATATTCCCAATTGTATGTATTGCAACTCCCAGCATGTCTGACCAGTGTCAGTGCTGGGGCAGATTGATGGGAATTGAAGTGCAAGCCATCTGGAGGAGAGCAAGTTGGGAAAGATTGCTTTAAGGAGTCATTCTCTTTCCATGCTGTGGTCTTATTTGCTCCAACCAGCAATTTTGCAGCATTGTATTTATTGCCATTATTTATTTGATCTGTTATAAATTGCTTCGGATACAATTTTGAGCACAAGCAATATAAAGAAATGAATGAATTAACGTGTTAAAACAAATTCTGGTAGGGCATACATTATCACTATGGCCTAGATATCAACAGTTTCTGGTGAGATGATTTGATGCAAAGTAGCATTATATCCCCTAAATGTTTTTTGCCTTTGTCTTTTGGCAGCCGAGTGCACTGTTATGGGAATTCCCAGCGTGACCACAAACCTGTCTGGATTTGGCTGTTTCATGCAAGAGCATGTGGCTGACCCGGCTGCTTATGGTGAGACCTTTAAAGCAAAACCATTTACTGAATACACTTAGTGATGGTTTCCCACAACTGGCTGCATCACTTCAAATTCTGAAGCTGAAATGGTCATCAGTTCCCTAAGGGGTCCATATTTCCTTCCTTTCGGCTTGCTCCCATCGAACCAATGTTCCTTAACTGCCACAAAAACAGTATCAAAAATATAATGTATTTTCCCATTAGCAGCCCTTATCATCACTGCGAATTTGAATCACTAATTAGGTTACACTGCACAACTGCCATATCACTCTGTAGGGCCCCAGAAACTGAGGATTTGCTTCATTATTTGTTTTTCTGTTCATTATATTCTGAACCTAGAGCCAAATTCCTGGGATCTATTCTGCCTTATTTAGATTCTAATACTGCTTCAGAAAAGATTTTTTAAAATTTTCTGTCTGATACTGACTCTATGATTCTGACAACAATTGGCTATTTATTTTTATTTTTATTTTTATTTTATTTTATTTATTATTGTTGTTTGGTCTTACTATTTTATTGTTTGTATTTTGCACATTGTATTCATTTTATTGTGTAATCCCACCTCGATCCATAGGGAGAGGCAAGAAATATAAATAAAAATTATTATTATTATTATTATTATTATTATTATTATTATTATTATTATTAATAATAATAATAATGAAAATTCAAGCAAGATATATTGCTGATATTGCTGTTGATTGCTTTGGGGATGCTCTCATTTAATGATAGTATTACTGTTTAGATTTTATGTGTTTTAATGGAATTTAATTTTAAATTCTTTATATGCAAAATTGTTATGCTATTTATTTTATGTAGTACATTTATAATGCTGCTCTTACATGTTGTATTTTAACACTTTGTATGCAAATGGTGGAGCTTATTGCATCGTTAAATAAAGCGACTTACCTGATCTGGCTTAAAATTTAAATTGGGCGGCATCCTGATATTATCACAAGGATTTAGCCACCATATTTGCTGCCCGAATGCATCTCGGGTCCATCCCTGCTCCCAGAGCCACTCAGCATGGCTTTTTTTCGAAACCAGGAGTTTTCTGGCTTGAGAAAATGGCTGCCAGAGTGGCCCTAGGAGCGGGGATGGACCTGGGATGCATTTAGGTGGCAAATTCAGTGGCTAAATCCTTGTGATAATATCAGGATGCTGCCTCATTTAAATTTTAAGCCAGATCAGATAAGCTTATTATTTAACAATGCAATAAGCTTGGGCTTTTGGTCTAAGCACTAATAAATTACAATGACTATGACTATGGCCATAATGTCATCTTTTCAACATGGGATCTTGGCCACAGTTTTTCAGATAGCTGGAGAGTAGTACAAAAAGGGTAGCCTTTCCAGTTGTTTCTCCCAAGATCACTCCCAGTTATTCCCATTTGTTGGAGGACAGACTCCAGATACCACGGTACTTATCCTGAGCACCTAAACTAGCCTGCTGCTTCAGGTTCTGTGGAAGATGACATTTGATGTCAAGATTTCCTGGTCCTGCTTTAAGGGCAAGAGATGTGTTGGGTGTCAAGATGGCAGAAAATTTTGTTGGATTCAATGGGCTCCACAAAAATATCTCATTTATACCTTTTGAGACATTGTGAGAAGGAATTACCATACTATAATATTCTTGTGTGGGGGAGAATTTCCCAATTCTTCTGTTTTTTGAAAAAGAAATAAAAAGGGGGGGGGAGAAAGAGGAGCATGTAGGTGTTAGGAAGATGTGAATCTGTATGTAAGTTTGTTTTGTGCTGTATGTTTTGTTTTTTTCTTTGTCAGAAACTTTAATAAAAATACTTTAATAATTAAAAGGAAAGAAAAACACTGTAAGAGAGTATTAAAAGACAGAAACTTAAAAATACAGCAAGCAATCTGGGATGTAAAAAGGCCTGGCAAAAGAAGGAATTTTTTTTTGCACTGGTTGCTTTGCATATTCTGAATGTTTTTCCCTAAATTTCATGAATCAGTCTGCTAAACTGCAAGCTTTAGAAACTCTCAAAGTTCTACTTCAATTAAAAGAAAAAGAGGAGGAGGAGGAGGAGGAGCCCACCAATTGACCAAATAAATAAATTATGAATTGTTCCACCTCATGAGAGCGGGAATGTTGTAAAGGTCATTATGTACAATGACAGATGAAACAAAAGCTTTCAAAGGCCAAAAGAGCATCTACATCTCCTTGTTTCCAGCCAACCGTGTTTGTATCCTACAGGTATTTACATCGTGGACAGGAGATTCCGTTCCCCAGATGAATCTTGTAATCAGCTGACACAGTTCCTCTATGGATTCTGCCAGCAATCACGTCGGCAAAGAATTGTCCAGAGGAACCGAACAGAGAGGCTCTCGGACTTATTGGACTGGAGATATCTAGGCAGGGTATGTTGGAAGTATTCCAACTATTATTCATGCTACCTAAGTGGGCTCTTCACATATCAGAGCAATTTCTCTGAATATCAGCTGCTGGGGTTAGTGCCTGGGGCAGGTGTGGAGATGGGTGGGTGTTTACACCCTCATTCCCACTCTGGAATCAGGACCCACTACCGGTGCACACTCTGTACTTTTCTACCCCATCACTCCTGCTGAGAAGCTCCCATTGCCCATATGGCCAGGTGCTCTATTCCTGCATCAGATGCGGCAACAGGGGGCTTCCCAGAAAGAGTGACAGCACGGAAAAGTAAGGAGCATGCAGGGGTCATTTAAACAGTCAGGGGTTGCTGTGGAGTTTCCAACTCCATGACAAATGGAGGACCAAATTGACCTGCATTAAGGGCTGTTTACCCCACAATTGAACAGGATCCACCAGATCCCATGTCTGTTCTGCCAAGATCCGGCCCGATCTGGTCCTGTGGTTTTGGTCTGCATTGTACAAACAAGACAATATGAGGCCAGAGGGAATACAGCCCCTAAATGCTACTGCAAAATGCTACTGCAAAAATGTGGGTGGGCCATTCTACAGCATCTGGAAGTCATGAAATGCGATTAATGAGGTATTTTTGGTGGCTCATAAAGATTATCTTTTCAGAGCATAGAAAATGGCTATTTTTTTCTGTATTGACTCTTGTTATGGAGTCTTTGCCTTCTGAATAAATTTAAATTTTGAATCTCTCCCCCCCCCCTTTTCAGTATTATATGCATGCCAGGCACTTGGCTCTTAGTCGAACATTTCCTGAGAAATTTGAGATGGAACCAAATGCTCCACCAAAGGTAACTTTTCTTAAATCTAGACCATAATATTCCATTGCCTTTCTGTTTAAAGGGGATTATTATTTTCCCTGTTTTGACCAAAAATGGCAAAATGTATGTATATAAAAATACACTTCTATGCAGAGAAAATGAGAGAGACACAGAGAGAGAGAGACTCATATAGAAAATAAGAGAACATAATATTTATCATTCTGCACTCTTACCGGTAAATCCTTTCGGTCAGAAGAGGAGCATCTTTTTATCATCAGTCCATGCCACACTTAGCGCAATGCAATCAGATCATTTTCCCCCCTCTTGTTGAACCTGAGTCCAGTTGGCTTTCCATTCCCTGGCTGAAACTATTTTAGCAGAAAAATCTCCACTTGTTCTAGTACTATAATTTGTGAGATACAGGGCTTTTGGAAGGCTTTTGGGAGAATGCTCCCAGTGCATCTCTCCCTCTCAAGATTATGGAGTTAAGGGCAGGGTGAGCAAAGTATTGTCTATGGGCCACATGTGGTCCATATACTCTGTTTTGTGGACTCTGAAGCCCCTCTAAAGCCTTCCATCATGTCATTTTTTTAATGGCCATCATTTGGCCAAAACTAGACAAAACCAACTCAAAACTACTCCCAAATGCAATGCAGCAGTTTTGTCTTTCACCACTGTGCTTACGAAACTAACCCTCTCTCAAGCCAAAAATGGGCAACAAACAAAATCCTCAACCCTCCCTTGCTGTTATAATTATTCTTTTTTAAAAACACTCTCAGAAAGAACAATAGACTAGCGAAAATTTCACACAGTTTTCTTCTTGTATTCATCTGCTCTGTCGTCCGGTAAAGAAATTATTCTGCAGAGATAAAACTGAAGCAAAACCATGTGGGGTGTTTGCACAGACAAAACCCACACACCTTTCTCCACAGAATAATTCCACTGCAACACTTGGCTATTTTGGAATACAGGCAAAATAAAGTAGAAGAAAATGTGTTTTTTCCCCACAGCAGGGAGAAAACCTCCATAATTACACCCCCTCACATGGGAGGATGAAATAATCAAGGATTTATATTTCTAATGTACAATATATTTACCTAGAGGGGTGGTGAGGTCTTTTTCTCTGGGCATCTTCAAAACATGGCTGGACAGCTATCTGATAGGATAGCTCTAGCTGCAGTTTACTGGGGGTTTGGACCCAGTGGCCTAGGGGGTCCCTTCCAGCTCTATGATTGTATGATTTATTTCCTTCTCATGTTTCTCTTACAGACTGAAGGATTTCGGTACCCGCGGCCTTCATCGGTACCCCCTTCACCCTCTGTTTCCCAGCATAATAGCCCTCACCAAAGTGATGAGGAAGTTGAAGACGAGGATGAAAGATACGATGAGGAAGAAGAGGCTGAAAGAGATCGGCAGAACATAAAGTCTCCTTTCTCCTTCAGCGCAGTGCCAAAGGGGAAGAAGTTGCAACATGGGGAATACAGAAACTGATGAAATATCCTTTTGCTCATGGCCTCTCACAGGTGCCACTCATTTGGCTTGTACACTCATTGTCACCTTAAAGGCCAGATGGTTGCAACAAACAGAAGAGGAGTAAAAATACATCTTATAATAAGCTCTACATCTGAAATACCTTGAATTGCCCTTTTCCCATTGCCAATAGTTTTGATGGTATTTCTTCCTTCCCTCCCTTTTTGGAGGAGGAAGAAGAAATTTAGAAGACTGTGTTAAACATTAGGGCTGCATGCTGGCTTTTTAAATTATGTCTCTAATACCTGTCACTGGAGGAAAGAGCAAAGTGTCATTAGACTTATTGCTAAGCTATGCTATTTTACAATGTTATCTGTGCAGGTAAATCCAACTCATATTCTGTAGGCATGAAGATGTTCCTTGCTGCCTCTGGGGGGGGGGGGAATCCCTCATCTTTCAGATAAAATTTTCAGTTCTTGTCTGTCAAGCTTCTTATAGAGTACTAGCAAAAGACCAAAATAGGACAGTTTTGAGACTTCATGTAATGAGGGTATGTTGGACATAAATTTCAGCTATCAGTTGCAGGATTCTCTTTGCAGTTTTGATTTCTGTCTCTGTGAAGCAGTGAGATCAACAGATTTTTATGCATTTCTAATATCTGGTTTTAATATCAGTAGCAGGCTCAGCCTTTCTTCAAAAAAAAAAAAAGTAGCATCCATTAGTCCTGACAAACACACACAATCCATGTCTTCCCCCTTTGTTAGTAATAGCAAAGCTAAAAGAAGCAAAACTGGAAATATAAAAAGCAAATACCAAACCTGACACACAACTTTATAGTGCAATTAAGACTATGAGTTACTAGCTTTTTTCCAGACTGCCACACATTGCACATTATATTTTTCTCTCTTAAACAAGTTTACTTCCAATGTGGTGGTTGTGGACTCATATATATATATATATATATATATATATATATATATATATATATATATATTATTTTCAAACTGTAGATGGAGAAAAACTCAGGTGCCACCTGAATCCTGCAGCTGAGCTTTTTCTCTCTCCATACTGAGTTAAGGATGGGGGGAATGGAGATTGGTAGTCTCATCCTATACCTGTCTGCTCAGAAGTAAATTCATTTGTTTTCATTGAGGCTTGCTCCCAGGTAATTTTGTGTAAACCTGTGACCTGAATTTTATATGGACCAGCAATTAAATTTGTCACCTAACAAATTTTCAGCCATTTCAAACATCAGACTGCAAATGTCTGAATTTCACAACACGTTGTTATTGTTTGTTTCAAGCTCAACTATACATGAATGAAACTTAAATACAGGATCTTTCTATCTCCCGATTACACCCCCACATACCTAAAAATGGGATATCATCTTAAATTTAAATTGGAATTTTTAGTAGTTTCCTATTTGCCCAATTCAGAATTTGAGCATTCTTATCTGAAGGACAGAGACAGAACAGAACATGCACAGAGAGAGACATATGTGATTAATTTTGAATCAAGTGTCAAGATCTTATCTTTCAAACAGTTTTTGGATGGTATGAAAGATAGTTGTTTGTGTTAACTTCTGTCAAGTCAATTTTGAATTATGGTGATCCTATGAATGAGAGACAGCCTCTCCTGGTTTGTGTGTTTTTCCTCATTAATAACCTTTGCCTTCTTGACCACACCTGCCCCAGTTTTGTTCCTGTGAAGTATTGGAGGGTATGTAGGGGGCTGGTTAACACTAAAAGAAAGACAATGTGTTGTTTTAAGGCATTTTGCCTCGACCTGGCTCTGGTAAAACAAACTGTCATGGAGAAAATACTTTTAAACAGGGTAGTCTCAGGAAATAAGGCATGGAGGGGGAACATCCTCCATGCAAATTCCAGTGTTAAATTTACCTCCGACCTTCTCTGAACCCACCCATTTTATAACTGAAACAGAAAGCCTAGCATGGTTCCAATTTAGCTCTTAGAAGATTTTTATTTAATCACGCACAATTTTAACTTGAATTTTTAGCATTGTTTTGAGCGATGCTTGAGTGTTCTGGTTAGAGTGGAATATGAGAGCAAATACAAATGCTTCCAAACTTTATTTCTATATTTCTCAATAGAGTTGTGACTCTAAACCATTCCAGTCTAATACTCTAATCATACCCACTCAGTCTTAGGGGGACTCTTAGGTCTGGCACAACTCATTTTTTAACCAGAATCAGTAATACCAAGACATCAAGAGAGGTGAAAATTAATAAAAGCAAAAATGCCAAATGGAAACCATCCAGTATGGAAGTGTCATTCATATTGCATGAGATGACAAAATGAAAAGTCAAAATAAAATCTCAGATTGAACATGTCTAAGTGCATAAAATCCACAAGTAGCTGCACCTTAAAATGAGCAAGAGGGCACTCCTTGGGCTAAGGGAGGTAACCAAAATGAAAGGTCTCTTAACTGCCATACCTATGACCTCCAGGGTTGGATAAGAAAAGGAACAATTTCTATAGGTGTAAGAGTTACCTGTGTCTGCGTACATATAAAGTAGCCTACCATTGCTGCTGATTCCTGAAGCAGCTGTGGTCAACAACAGTTAGAAAACCTCTCACCATCTCAATCCTTAACCGCACTCTGTTTGTGGAAAGAGCCTTGCTGCAAATGCCTCCCAGTTTCTTGAAGCAAAGAACCAGGAGCCAGATAAGAACCATCTCAATTGCTGGTGCTTATAGTGTTTACTTTTTAAAACTAGAGAAAAGGAAATTGCAACTAGCATTCCAATATAAAGGGTGCACTCTTAAGCAGAGTTTTAAAAACACGCACAATGGAAAGATAACCATGCTGGTCTATGAAGGAAAAAAACCCACAAAACAACAACAGGTGGGCAGTAACTTTATTAAGACCAAGCAAAATGGCACAGAAGCATGCAAGCTTTCAAGTTCTCCAGAACGCTTCTTCAGGCCAGGTGGTACAAAAAAAAAGCAGAAGATGATGAGAAAAACTAAGAAGTCCAAAAATTCAGCCAGGTATTGTGCCACTAGACATGCAGTCGCCAAATTCTGTATCACAGAAATCCAGATTCTGAAAGCAGAATAAGTATGCACATAAGTAATCTTGATTTATATATATATATATATATATATATTCACACATGAATTTCAAGCATGAATAAGTAATTTTGAATTTCTTTATTCAGACCCAACCCAAGTTATTCCCTAGTATAAAGTGGATGGGAGTGGGTGGGGTTGAGATGTCATTTATAAAACAAAAGGCTGTTGCTGCAGGGGTCTGAACCCAGTTAATCTTTGCCTTTCTCAGTCAAGTATTTTTTGGTATTGGAGAAAAGCAACAATGCAAGGCCCTTTTAAAGAAAATCTTATTCTTGTGTGCATGCATGTCTTCTAACACATGCACATACTCATACTTTATACAATAATAAAACAGAACTAGTTTAAACAAAATGTCTGCTACCTTCTTATGAGTCATTTAGCCTATGTCATTTGAATAAAATACTCTTTATTTGAGAGTGGGGTTTCTTTATTGTTTCTACTTCAGACATTATGAACATGGATGCAAAGGTGTGACAACCAAAGAGACTGCAGATGGATGAGTTTAGCTATATTGACAAGCATTAGTAAAGAGTAATCTTGAAAGATGGCTGTGCAAGACAGAAGCACCCTAGTCTTTGAAGCAATAAACACTAGATACTTCGGATTGCAATCCTCAATAAAGTGACAGGAATAAGTCTCAGTGAATATCACAGGGCTTCTTAATAGACACGCAGAGGACTTTTGTTCATGTTTGTAAAAGAAAAGAAGAAGCAGAAGTTTTCAGATCTGACATTGGTTGTAAACAGATCTCAGATGAGATGTATTTGCTTGGAGGTGGAATAGGAGCACAACTATACACAGATGGTGTCTTGCATCTGCAATGACTTCTCAGCAGTCTTACACCTAATCTGTTACTCTCATACAATTTTATCTTCTGTTTAATGGCTACTGAAGATATGAATGAAAACAATAATAAATTATTACAACTGCTTCATTTAGCTGCTGAACCAGCATAAGGTATCTATGTAAGATATGTTGCAAAATTAAGAGTTCAAACCATGCAATGATCATTTAGATGCCCAACCATTTCATTGCATATAATCTTGATCCTGTTTGCCCTATAGTACAATACAATTCACATTTTGAACCAGGAGTGGGAAGGGGGCAAAATGCATCTCAGCAGGCACTATTTCCATACCTTCCAAACTGCCCTGTTGCTTTTAAAATGACCCAGTTTCTCTCCCACTTTCCTCCTGGACTTAACTCATTTGCTAAAAGCAGTTTCTAATATTTCTACATTAATATATATTGGGGCCACCGTGGTATAGTGGTTTGAGCATTGCACTTAGACTGGAGACCAGGGTTCAAATCCTGGCTCATCTATGGAAACCCACTGGATGACCTTGGGTAAGTCACACTCTCTCAGCCTGAGAGGAAGGCAAAGCAAACCCCCTCTGAACAAATCTTGCCAAGAAAACCCTGTGAGAGCTTCACCTGAGGTTCACCATGAGTCAAAATGACTTGAAGGCACTCAACAATGTTATCGACATTAGGGTTCCCAGGTGACCCATTTTATACAGAACATCTCATATTTGTGATTCTAAAGTTTATATAGGCCTCCCTCATACATCTCTTATCAGTTTCCTGAAAACTTGGCAACCCTAATCTCCACTGGAGAATTCACTTTGGTTTAACAGTCATTCTCTCGCCTCAGAAAACCTTGGAAACTGTAGTTTGGCAAGAGGGACAAGGGATATACACTCAGTGCCCACCCCAAACTACATTTCACATTGTTCTTTGGCAGAAGCCATGGCAATTAATGTTACACAAAAGTGATGGAAAATGGCCTTTAATTGTTTAGCATTGATAGCATGGGGAAGAAGATACAAAAGGGAAGCTGAGATGAGAAGTCAGAACAGGTGAAGGGGAAAGTTTTTTGTATCAAACATGTTTTCTTTTTAAGTACATGCCATAGGACGTTCCAATCTGAGGTCGAAAGTCTTTCACCAGTTTAATAGGCCATCAGAAACATATCCAGGTTTCTCTTCACCTTCTTCTTCATCTGCTAAAGCAAAACAGATGTAATATATATGACACATATATAGCACAAACCAAGGAAGGCTTGGAACCAGTATGCCCATACATCACCACATCAAAATTTTCAAACCCAAAAGAATATGTAGAGAGCTCTTGTAGCACCTTTGAGACTAACTGAAAGAAAGAAATTGACAGCATGAGCTTTCATAGACTTCAGTCTACTTCCTCAGATGCATTTTCATCTGAGCAAGTAGACTGAAGTTTATGAAAGCTCATGCTGCCAATTTCTTTCAGTTAGTCTCAAAAGTGCTACAAGATCTCTCTACATGCTGATTCTACAGACTAACATGGCTATATCTTTGAAACCCAAAGAGTTTGCAGAACCAGCCCAATCAAGACAGAAGCCGGTGTAGGGAAGAGAGTCTGAAAACCACCCTCCATCTGTTCCTCTTGACTCCCATGCATCTACACTGCAGAAATATTGCAGTATGACACCATTTTAACTGTCATGACTGCATCCTACAGAATCCTGGGATTTTTAGCTTTGTGAGGCACAAGCACTCTGGCAAAGAAGGCTAAAGACCTTGTAAAACTACACATCCCAGGATTCCATAGGATGGTGTTACACACTTAAAGTGATATCAAACTGCATTATTCCTACAGTATGCACCCTTAGAGATCTCTGAATTTGTGTAGTCCTGCCTTGACTTGTACAGAACCAGCATGGAGTAGCGCTTGAAGTGTTGGACTAGGAGACTGACAAACCAACATTCAACTCTCTGCTTGGCCTTGGGAATCTTGACCTTGGACAAGTCACATTCTTTCAGCCTCAAAGGAAGACAAGGGCAAAGCCCTTCTGAATAAAGGCTGCCAAGAAAACCCAATGATAAGGTCGTCATAAGTCAGAAATGATTTGAAGGAACGCAACGGCAACATGACTTGGCCCATGAGCTGCTATTTGATGTCAGGTCTAAAGAGAAAGTTTCCAATATAAACCCCAAGTTCAGTATTTCAAACTAAAATTCAAACTAAAATAGTCATTGGCACCTATGCATCTGTGGATACAGCAGCGAATGAAATTTAAAGGATCACAGAGAATCAATTAAAATGCATCTCCCCAATTAAACAACAATGAAGTTACATTTTGGCACTTGCAACATATAGAAGATGTGAGCTTTTACCTTCTTCCTGTGCTGCCTTTCGTAGGGAGGAAAGAAATAATGCTGCTGCTTCAGAAAGGGTGAGGGGATTCATATTTTGGCTGCGTGTTTCTGTGAAAACAAAACCCCTAAACATATTTTTCTGACTGAGAACATTGGAGGAAGAGAATACACCAATATCTCTCTGAAGTTTAAATAAGAGGGGGGAAAGAGTGGGTACAGTTCATAGAATCAGAGTTGAAAGTGACCCCAAGGGCCATCCAGTCCAACCCCCTGCCATGCAGGAACTCAAAATCAAAGCACCCCTGACAGATGTCCATTCAGCCTCTGTTCAAAGACCTCCAAAGAGAGAGACTCCATCATCCTCTGAGGGAGTGCGTCCCACTTTCAAACAGCTCTTACTGTCAGGAAGTTCCTCCTAACGTTGAGGTGGAATCTCTTTTCCTGTAGCTTGCATCCATTGTTCCAGGTCCTATTTTCCGGAGCAGCAAAAAACAAGCTTGCTCCCTCCTCAATATGACATCCCTTCAAATATTTAAACAGGACTATTTTGCATTTGCAACACAGGGAGAGATGTTCAAAGAGGGAAACTGAAAGGCTTGTCTACACTACATTTACATTTATAATCCATAAAATAACTCCATGCACATGTAAAGCTAGTGCAGGGATGAGAAACTTTATTTTGCTGAGAGAGGTGGCATGGCTTCATGAATAACCTTACTGGTGGGCACATGCTGGTGCTGGGCAGAGTCAGAGCCAACAACAGGGAAGGTCAGAGGCAGACTCGCCTGCCTCACCAGTTACCCTAGCATGTTGAAAAGCATAGATCTCTACCTTTCAATGGCAAAATGATCATCATAAGAAAAGTGGAGGCTGATGAAAGAAAGCAAAAATCATGCTGGGATGCATTTTGGAAGATGCTTTCAAATGGTCTCTAGAAGATTCAAGTTTTTGTTTACTTATGCAAGGCATACCTAACCTGATTGTTACATTCCACAAGTGCATCTTGTTAGTTTTAAATTTAAAAATCTGCTGAAACATATTTAGGGTTGCCATATCCAGTTGCTCATATCTGAATATCTAATTTGCATGTTATGCAAATTATTAAAATTATGCACATTATTAATTTGCATTCTGCTTATGCAAATTCAACACATTAATCATTGCACTTTTTCCACCATTATATTTCAACCTCAGTACCAGTACCACACTGAGAGCTCTTTTTGCCTTCTTTTACTCCCTAGCTGGTGTGAAGAGAAGGAGGCTTCCAAGCAGTCCTAGAGAGCAAAGGGGACTCTCAAAGCTATTTGGAAGTGATGTTCCACTGTACTGCCTAGCCCTAGGCTCGAGCTACTGACACAGACAACACAAAGCCATGTCTGCTTGCCTTCTTTCCTTTCCTGCCTTCTGGACATGTTGTGGGAAGAGGGGAGGGAATGGAATGGAACAATAAGGTGGCAATAGAGTTTATCACATGGGGAAGACTGGAAGTTTCAACTGGTAAGAACCTGCGCTTATGTAATGTATCATCAGCTATTGCGCAAATGGTTTTCACATGGCGTTGCGTGCAGACTGCTCAGAATCTGAGAAGAAAGTGACATGAACCAGCAAATAGTCATTTTTGGGGAAATACCGTGATTTCATTTCCATTTCATTCACGAATTGGCTTTTTTTGCGCATTGCTGTAGTGTGAAAGCCATTTGCAGGATTCTCCCCATTTCTGTGCTTGTTGTCAGATTTCCCATGGCCAGGACTCTTAAAGGCACAGCTGCTCAGGCAAAGGCAGGGGCACACAGACACACAAGAGAAAAAGCTTGCTTCTCCCCACCCCCCATGCCTCTCTCCCCCTCTCTCTCTGTGAATGTCTCTCCTCCTCCAGCCAGGACTCTTAAAGGAGCAGCTGCTGACAGAAATAAGGAACACAATGGGAGAGAGAGAGAGAGAAAGAAGTTTGCTTCCAGTGCTACTTTGTCCTGCCCTTCTTCGTAATCAGAACTCTTAAAACAAATAGCTGATGCAAGGGCAGAGAGAAAGAGAGAGAGAATGCTTGCCTCCTGGTCTG
>CM034708.1:208529646-208543917 GCA_020142125.1 Phrynosoma platyrhinos
AGTGCCCTCCTCAATATAACATCCCTTCAAATACTTAAACAGGGCTATAATATCTCCTCTTAACCATCTCTTCTCCAGGCTAAACATATTGCTAATGCCAATCTCTTTGGGCACAGGAAGTCTCATACCCTACAACATTTGAGAGATGAAATTGGGACACCTGTGGCCAAATACATCAGAGTATGGCCAAGACAGTAGATTATTAATGAGGAAGAACTCACAAGGTAGGAAAGGCTACAGGACTTTGCTTTTACCTAAGCCTATTGGGAAGGATAAGATTCCACATCCTTCCCTGCTCCCTACTTTGTTAAATGAGTGCAAACTACTTTTGCACTTTGTATTCATTTTGCAGCAATTTCAATGAACTGAGGACAAAGGAGGGAAAAACTGGGGAGGAGAGAGAATCTGGGACATCTTAAAAGCAGCTGAAAGGTGGGACAGTTCAAGAATATGGAATCTTAGATGAGTCTGATTTAAGAAATGTCCAGGCACTGCAAGTTTCTCTAGTCTTTTCTTTATAACAACTCATAACATCTGTAAAGAGGCAGCACATTTATTAAACAAATTACATTGGTCCTTCCCACTTGTAACTGCATTTTACAAATAATCCTGGAGTGACCATTATTAACATTGTCTGTGTGCCATATGTACACCAATACACGCATTTAGTCTAGACGTGACCAATTCACAGCTCTCCAGATGTTGATGGATTATGACTCCCATTATCCAGACCTGTGGCCCTGCTGGCTGATCTCTTTCACACTGTACAATTATAGCACTTTGGTACCACTTTAATTGCCGTGGCCACATCCTATGGAATCCTGGGATTTGTTGTTGGGTGAAGCACTAAAGATCTCTGGCAAAAAAATACCTCAACATACCACATGAAACTACAAATCCCAAGACACCACTGGGGGAAACACAACAACGAATATGCTATCAAGTGATATAATTGTGCTACGTGAAAGAAATCCAGGACTGCAAACTACATATTTACTTCAGAGTAAACCCTAGGGAATACAATGGGAAGATGCACAGGACTATGATATCAATAAATTAACAGTGCCATTGTATGTGTATTTATGTACATATAGGGTGGCCAAGATGGAAGAGTGGATAGGTCTCCACACCTTTCTGGAAAAGAGAATGGTTATCCTTCCCTATGATTCCACTTTAAGCGGTACAGCAATATCCTACCTAAAGAATCCTGGGATTTGCTATTTAGGGAGAAGTATTGAGAATTCTCATCCAGAGAGGTCTAGTGCCTCACCAAACTACAAACCTCACAATTCCTAGGGTGTGCCTGGCAGCTAAAGTGGAATCATAGCATGATAATTCTGTAATGTTAACAGGCCCCTCATATGGGAGGTATTAATATAATTTTATTATGAGCAAATTTATTTATGATCCAGCATTGGGTAGTGGTTTGAGGACCGGATTATGACGCTGGAGACCAGGATTCAAATTCCAACTCGGCCATATAAACCACTGGGTGATCTTGGGTAAGTCACACTCTCTCGGTCTCAGAGGATGGCAATAGCTAACCCCTTCTGAAGAAACGTGCAAAAAAACCTAACCCCAAAATATGATAGCAAATGATTTGAAGACATACAACAACAAAGTACAAATTTATGGCTGGGATGAATTGTCTTAATAGAGACTTTCTTTCTTCCACAGAAGGCAAAACCTTTTTCAAAACACTACCTACCAGGCACAAGAACTGTATGCATTATCCCAAATAATTATGCTTTTAATAATAAGAATAATAAAATTTATTTGTATCCCACCTCTCTGTGTAACACAACTGGGGTCAGCTTACACGCTAAAACATACAACATTTTACATTTTCAATATTTCTGCACATATATTTCCCCATCGTATCCTTTCAATATTCTGCATATTTAATTTATTAAAGATCATGGGACTCATTCCCCAGCATTTCTTTAATAAGGCTATAAACGTCACATATGTGGTACTACAATTATATATTCAATTATTTCTCTCTCTCTCTCTCTCTTTATATATATATATATATATATATATATATATATATATATATATATATATATATATATATATATATATATATATATATATATATATAATGTTAATGTGTGTACATCCAGTCAAAATTAAATATCCATGTTTTTGACTCTCCCAAAAAAGAGACCAGCTACAGTTCAATACACATTTACAATTCCAGACTGAAAGTCTTGAACTTTCAGTCTTCTGGGTACATGTGTGTAGAACAGAGATAGACAGCTGAGATACTCAGCAGACTTACTAGAGAGTAAGATCTTTTGGAAATAGCCCATGAGTATACTTTTAATTGTTTTTAACTTTGGGCGGACTATATTCCATCTATTTAAATATGCATTAGTGTGGCTGAAGAGTTACAGAATAACAATAAACAGCAAGGAAGCAACATCTATTTAAATACAGCATGCTTTAGAGTAGTGGAAGATTTACAGAGTAACAATAAACAGCCAGGGAGGAATGTATTATTCTATAAATAATATTAATCATGATTAACTGGTTAAATTATTAATATAGATTTACAAGAAACTCTGAGGCACCTGCACCCTACATCTCAGTTCATTTGAAATAATAGCAATGCTAGAGCTACAGGGCTTCACTAGCACTGCAGAAATAATCCAGGTTGACACCACTTTAACTGCCATGGCTTGATGCTGTGGAATTCTGGGATTTATAGTTTGCCATGGCACCAGACAGAGAAAGCTAAGTGTTTCAAAAAACTACAATTCCCAGAATTCCATAGCATTGAACCATGGCAGTTAAAGTGGTATCAAACTGGATTATTTCTGCAGTGCGAATGCAGCCCAGGACCCAAATTTGGGCATTGCTGACTTTCAGAACTGTGACTATACTAAGCATTTATTTAGTTATTTCAAACTTTCAGACTTCAAAAAATTATTACCAACATTTTCCTTCTACATAAGTTTTAACTTTTAACTTTTAAAAAACCCCAAAACCAAGAGTTGCTTTCTTTAAAAAAATGTTGATTGGGTTATTAACCCTCATATAGATATCTACTTGTTATTTCAAAGGCTCAGGTTTAGATAGAGAGTCGTGATAAAGTTATTCCAATTACTTCAGAGAACTGAAAAAAATCCTATTTTACTATTTTTTGTATTATCTGTACTGAACATTCTTTACAAATTAGAGAACCCATTTAAATGAGGCTGTTAAGAAAAAAGAGCCATTTTTTATTGGCACCACAATCCTAAAATCTATCACATGGATGGGGGGAAATAATAACTATTCCTATCAGGTTTCTAAGCCCAGCCTCAGATCTCACTATGCTGCTATGTGTGATTTAATCTAGAAATCTACCATCCACAAGCAAAGATTATTACATTTGTAGTTAAAGCATTAAGGGAGAAAAAAGGAACTTGCAATTCCTAGCCATAAGATATCCTTGATGAACCAGAAATTGAAAAGAAATAGTGTTGTTGTTCCTACATACCTCCATTTCTTTGCTTTCTCGATGAACTGGTCTTTAGTAGCCGTCGATTGCTTGATAGGGAATATGCAATGTGATGTGGTTGTCATGTAGGAATCCCTATTTAAGTCTTCCATATAGAGATGCCCTCCCACTTGGAGGCAAGAGTGGAATATTCTAAAGGGACTTCTTGTCAAGCTCGGACAAGGAGACATGGGAGCGGCTGACGTCTTGCAAAGATGGGGGAGGATGTTCAGAAAGCTTCAGGGGAAGTGACCCAAACCTCTGACATATGCACTCATTGCATTAGGAAAATGTACCAACATCAGTTCCCAGCAATAAAGGCAGTGCCCTAATGATGAAAAACTCATTACCATTGCAACAAGTTATAAAGGAGTGAACCTATCGTGGGAATCGCCTTGTCATCGGTGGCAGCCATAAAATAATGCATATAGTGGAGTAGTTCTCCATCAGTGGGGTGGACCCCAAGAGTTGCTCAAGGAGACTCGGATCCCTCCTCTCCCTCTTCTCAAAACTTTTTTATGTGCAAAATTTGCACTTGCATTGAGTTAAATATTAAATTTACTTAAATAAAACTGTTCTAATTTGAACAATGTTATTTCCTTATAAATTGTTAAAATAGGAATGTTCGTGTATGTGGGAATGAAAATATGTGCACTAAATAAATAAAATAAACCAGTGAGGGGGCCATGACATCCTCATATAGATGTAAAAGGGGGTCCCAAATGTAAAAAGTTTAGGTACTACTGACATAGTTGGCCCTTTGTATCCAGATCCCCCCCATAGATAGCAAAAAAGTGGGACATCAAGTCCCGCTTTTCTCAATGGTGGCATGCTGCATATGCAACCACACTGGTGCAATCACATGCATGCCCCACCATTGGGTTGCATGGGACGGGGCCATCCGCAGATGCTCAAATCTGTGGATGGCAAGCCTGCTTTGCTTTAACTTGTTTCTTCCAATCTTGGGTGTTGCATTTGTAGTGTGGGGACCCTCCTCTGGCATACTTTCAAATGCTGGCATGACCATTAAGCAGTGTTCAGAGCCCAAATGCTATCACATTCTATGAAAAATTGACACCAGGGTGGATCCAGATTTAATTAAGCCAGATCAATGAGATTTTATAGAATCCTAGAGTTGGAAGAGCCCACAAGGGCCATCCAGTCCAACCCATTGCTATGCAGATTTACACAATCAAAGCACTCCTAACAGATGGCCATCCAGCCTCCATTTCAAAACATCTGAAGAAGGAGACTTCCCTGCTCCCTGAGGCAGCATATTCCACTGTTGAACTGCTCTTACAATCAGGAAGTTCTTCTTAATATTTAGGTGGAATCTCTTTTCCTGTAGCTCAAATGTATTGCTCTGTGTCCTAGTCTCCGGAACAGCAAAACAAACAAACAAACAAACAAAACAAACAAAAAACAAGCTTGCTTGATCTTCGCTATGATAATCTGTTCAAATACTCAAACATGGCTAACATCTCACCACTTAACCTTCTCTCCTCCAAGCTAAACATAGCCATCTCCCTAAGCTGCTCCTCATAGAACGTGGTTTCCAGACCTTTTACCATTTTGGTTGCCCTCCTCTGGACACTTAGGATGTAACTGCATTACATAGTTATTGCAATTTGACACCAATTTGACTACCATGGCTCTATCCTTTGGGACTCTGAGATATATAGTTTGGTGAGGTCTTAGAATTCTCTACTAGAGAGCTCTTTTCTACAGAGCAATCTAAGTACCTCCTCAAACTGCAAATCCCAGGAGACAGTAGGATAAATCTATGACAGCTAAGGTGGTATGAAATGGGTATAACATGGTAGCGCAGATACATGAATGAAAAATGTGTTCTTCTGATACCAATGATTCCTCTTTTAGCTTGACTAGGCCAGGATTCATCCTGGTTTTTTTCCTATACCTTCCACGAGTTTGCGTCAGTGAGTTCTGAATGTATTTATGTGTTTGAAGGCATTATATCAAACATCTGAGAGGAAATAGATAAGACAACAGTTTTGTCATATAATCAATCATTCCCAAAACAGCCTCGAGGAGAGAAGATCACCAAAGCAGTGGGGCTCCTTGTTAAGACAACCCTCCTACGTAGTTGGTTCTGAATGAAAGATCTCAGAAAGGGCAGTGCTGTGTCCAAGTTGACATGGCCCATCACACAAGATGGGCTGTGAGAGTGGACTTTAGGGATGAATTTCCCTTTCCTTCTGACTTCACATACGTCAGCAGCTCCAATGAAGACCATCTAAACTTTGGGGTGAATAGACCACAATTCAAGCCAAAAGAATGAATCAGTTGGACCATTTCCACAAAGTTCAGTATTTTGGTGTAGTTTTTCCTATTGCTAATTTATCCAGGGGAGTGGACAGTAGTATATTGTGGGAAGAGAGAAGTAGAAATGCAGGCTTAACTACAATTGCTAGATTCATAACCCACCCACCCCCAACATTTCACAGCTGAAAAATGGGATCCATGTGGCCAAGAAACATCAGAGTGTGGTCAAGATGGAGTGTGTGTCGAGTGTAGTGGTAAATGATAGAAATTGTGAAGATGGAGAAACTGACACATCTAATTAGAGGAAAATCTATCAAAGGTTTATTGAAAGAATGGAAATGATTTATAGAACATGTACAAAAGAGGGGGGATAGAATCACAATTGGTAGGTTAGAAAAGTTATGGTTCATTTTATCTAATTACTAAGCCTTATAAGCCATGATTGTTTAAGAGGAAACGTGAGAGGTCAAGTTAACAACTGTAGCAAAAGAAAGCTGGAAATCCTTTACTGTGTTGGTCATTCAGTGAATTTCCATGGTTGAGTGAGGATTCGAACCCTTGGTCCCCAGAATTTAGATACACAGCCATGCTAGTATGGAATATCAGTATGCAAAGAGATTTTATAGCTCCTTTGAGTCTTAGGGTGCTATAAAATCCCTTTGCATACTGATATTCCAGATCCTGGACAAGTCACACTCTCAGCCTCAGAGGAAGGAAAAGGCAAAACCCCTCTGAACAAATCTCATCGACACATGGATGAAGCTCAGTATTACAGACAAGATCCCTTTGCATACACTCTGACTTAGGGACTTAAATCCATTTGGTAGCATACAGGAGCTCCATATGTACACCAGGATCCATGTGGTGCTCTGGATCAACACATATTTTCTTCTCCTCTTTTATCATCAACTTGATTTTTGCAATGGCAGATCCCCTTAAGGCTAGTGCATTACTTGACATTCTCCGCTGCTTCAATGAACCTGGTATAAGAAAGAGTTGTCCTCATCAAGGACAACAA
Organism: Phrynosoma platyrhinos; assembly: GCA_020142125.1. Lineage (NCBI taxonomy): Eukaryota > Metazoa > Chordata > Lepidosauria > Squamata > Phrynosomatidae > Phrynosoma > Phrynosoma platyrhinos. The sequence goes on from CM034708.1 coordinate 208,536,435, forward strand.
CCTCAAGGGAAATGGATAAAGCTCAGCGTTACAGACAATACTGCCTCCCCATCCCCAGTGAAGTAGTGCCTGCGTCATGTATTGAGCCAGTCAAGAAATAAGCAGTGCCAATGAGCAAAGTGATGCCTGACAAATAAGTAGTGAACCCAAGCTAAGGTGAATTCTACAACCTCCTCAATTTCATTGAAAAATAGAGTTTTGTCTGAGAAATATCAGGTACCCCTCATCATTATGGAAAGTCATCCAGGATACCATGATATCCTAAACAAGACCATGTTGATTCTGAAAGGCATTTTTGCAGGCATTGTTCACTCTGATCAAATGGATCCAGAGCTGCCAGCCAACACCCCCTGCCCTCTACAAGTCTTGATCTTTTTTTACGTTTTTGTCAGCCAGCATCAGTTTGCAATAGGGGAACATGCAGCTTAAGGGATGTGAGTGAATCATTTTTTGTACACCAAACCTAAAACAATTGACTAGTGTGATAAGCACTTTTGTCTTCCATAGGAGAGAGATGTAAAACTGACAGGGGACGATGTGGTCCCTTTTCCTTCCTGTGTCACCTCTCAAAATTCAAGATTTGGGCAGTGATGGGTGAGTTGTAGTAACATTGTGCTGTAATACTGTTATTATGGCTTAATGAGTATGGGTGAAGCCATTTTGAACAGGATATCATGAAACAAATTATTATGTGATTATGATTATGTGATGAGTACTTTCATAGAAGAAGGACATCAAAATGGTGAAGGATGGTATAGTCCATTTCTCTTCCTGTGCTACCCTTTGCAATGAACAATTTGGGTTGTGATGGATGTGTCCTAATGATGCCATGCCATAATTATATTGTTACAGTTATATATATTTTTTAAAAAATGAGGAAACCAATCAATAAGCACAAGGCGGATCAAACAGGGTGGTGATATTGGCATTGTTGTTGTTGTGTGCCTTCAAGTTGTTTCCGACTTATGGTAACCCTAAGGTGAACCTATCATAGGGTTTTCTTGGCAAGTTTCTTCAAAGGGGGGTTGCCATTGCTATGGCTGAGAGAGTGTGACTTGCCCAGGGTCATCCAGTGGGTTTCCAAGCCTGAGCTGGGATTCAAACCTTGGTCTTCCAAAGTCCTAATCCAATGCTCAAACCACTACGCTATGCTGGCCCAATAATGGTATTAACATAGATGGTGTGTGTGTGTAAATCACACTATTACACCAGAAATGTAAGTAAAGCTGCAAGTACAGCTTCAGCGGTTCTCAAATGATATAACCAGCATAATGGCATAGTGTGATAAAGTCCTAAGATTCTATTATTATTTCTGTTGTTGAAAGAGAGGATCGCATCAAACTCCAGCAATGGCAGTCAAACTATCATCAGCAGATCTAAGTAAGGGAGAAATAATAGGGATGAGCCTACGCATTACAGCACAAATAGTATATTCCCTTCATATTCCTGGCAAGGCTTCTGTTCATTTAAGAGGTCTCATCAAAGACAGAAATTCAACAGGGGAAGTTTTTTCAACAGTGGGGAAACAAATTTTTCTGACCACTTTCATTTGGCCAAGCATTAGGTAAAAGCAAAAACTTGTTTTAAAAAATAATAAATTTCCTTCTTTTGCTTCTTGGTTTGTTGCTATTTTAACTGCCAGGGTCCCTCTGAAAAGCTTTAATATTAAGTCAGGAGCATTTAAAATATCCACATACTGTAGTTAACAAACTAGACTACAAATTCCAGAATTTCACAGCATTGAACCATAGCAGTTAAAGTGATGTCAAACTGCATTATTTCTGCAGTGCAGATGCAACCTTGGTTTAAAGGTACTTGAGCTGAAAGCATCTGTTCTCAACCTTTGGTCTTACAGATTTTGGGAATTCATCTCCTAGAATTCCTGACTATTGACCATGATAGCTAAGACTTCTGAGAGTTGAAGTCATCTGGAAGACCAAAGATTAAAGTGTCCTGCTTAAGCTTTTCATGAAAGCTAAGTATGAGATTCAAACTTTCTCCAGACCAATCCTGTTAAAACAAACAGGATTACTCCAGAAAAGCAAGATCAAACAAAACAAATGGCAAAGTAAGTACAGTGACTAATGCATTTGAACACTGCAATTTTAAAATGAAGATTAAACAATGCTAGAAAAAGTTTTGTATAATATTAACCATGGAGAGGTAAGGAAATCCAGGGCAGGAAGGAAGAAAATGGTGCCTATTAAACACCCAATGCATTGCAGGTGTTCAGGGTTGAGTGATCTTCTACAGCTGCCTTCCCCTTATTCATTACCAGAAAAGAGATAGAGGTCCCATCTCTTTCTTGAGTAGAAGTTGTTAAAGTGTTTGTTTTTTTAAGTGTTACTTTGGTTGTGCTTTACTTCTTTTGGAAAGCAGAAACTTTGATCAAGGACTTCCTTTTGTGTGTATGTATGCCTCATTCTTGGTATGATGTTGACAAGCTCAAAACTCTAATTCTTACTTTTGGTTTTTCCTTCTGTTGCTCTAGCCTTGGTCTATACACAGAAAGTTATGTTGGCTGAGCCACCAGGTCTAACTGGGATACTGATTTCTCTCAATACCTGCCTTTGTACTTTAATATCTAAAGTGCTTCTGGTGTTTCCTTTAGATCATCTCCACTCTTGCAGGCCAGATAATCCAAGTTTATAAAGATGGTTCCTGTTTGTTGGTCTTTGGAGATAATCATGTTAAAAGATTGTAAAAATTGCTATTCTTATTTGTTGCGGACATTATTTAAGCTTGTATCCTGCCCTTGCTTCCAATGTTGCTCAGGATGACAAGGATTTAACTAATTCCCAATATTTGTGCCAGTAAAATTCATGGTGAGAAAATGTGCTGTTTTTAGAATCAGGTTTGGAGGCAGAACTGTAGGGGGTCACTGGCTATGTTGATTAGGGGATTCTGGGAGCTATAGTCCAAGTGAAATCTTCTGAGCTCTGTATGCATTGCTATATAAAGATAATGCTAGGATCATTAAAGACAAAGGTCTAACATTTATCTAATTGTATTGTTGGTAGATGACAGTGTCTCAAACAGTACATCCAGGGATACCAATAAGCTATAATGAACTGTCTTGGCTGGTTCTGTTTGTCATAGAATTGCAGAATTAGAAGGTACACCAAAGGATATCTAGTGTGACCCCTTGGAAGTGTAGGAATCCACAGTTGAATGCAAGTCTATTCTAAGAATGTCTCTTTGGGGCCAGTTTTGGAGAGAAATTCCTTTCCTATTATCTATTCCATCATGGACTAAAGGCCATCTCTTGTAGTAAACAGCCTGAGATTTCAGATATAGCTGAAATTTTTGAACCTACACTCATCCCTCCACATTAACTGGGGTTAGGGGCACAGGACCCTCATGAATGTGGAAAAATGCAAATAAAAAGAACACTATGTTTTTACCTGGGAGAATACCTCTCAAGGAATCTCTAGGTCCTCCAGTCCAAGTCTCCAGTCAACATCCGCCGGACATTGACCATAGAATTGCACTGGAGGAGCTGCAAATGCCTAGTGGAGTGTTCTCTCTAGGAATCTCTAGGTCTTTTAGTGTGAATATTGGTTAAAGTTGACCATAGAGTTGCACTGGGGGACCTAGATATTTCTAGAGAGAACATATTAATAAAATCTGTGAATAATCAAATCCACAAAAGTCAAAGCCGCAAATGTGGAGGGACAAGTGTATATACTAATATCAGATTCTAGGGTACTGTCCTGTGTCTTCCCCTGTCCTTGCATTTCCTTTAACAAAAGAACAAGCATCTTCTTGTCTTTTGAAACTATGCAGGGCCTTCTTATGAATCTGAAACAGGCTCAAAATACAGCCTTAATCATATAAAGGCTGACATATAATAAAATCAAGGAGCCAACTCATACTCCTAAGACTGGAAATGTGAATGCAATAAGTTGCAGAGTCTGAGTCTTCAAGCAGTTGCCTTTGTCATTGGTTGGGAAGGAAGAATATTTGAATGCAGTATGATTTCAAGGACTGCCAGACATGGCAGGGCTTTTTCAGTGGTGGCATAGCAGTTACGGATCTCCTTTCTATTAAAGATGGTTGTGCTCTCTATTTTTAGTCTTTCAGGTGCCAGTTAATAATGTAAAGTCATCTCTCCCCATTCATGGACTTGAAGTCCACAGTCTCACTCTTTGCGGTATGGCGAGTGGGGAGGGACAAAATGGCAGTGTGTACCCACACCATTATTTTCAATGGGGCTCCAATGTTTGCAAGTTCCCATTTTCATGGGGGGATGGGGGTGTCCAGAACAGATCCCCCACAAATTGGGAAGGGTGACTGTATTTGCATGAATCGTCAGGGAATATGCAAGTATCTGATTTTTATTTTACTACTGCTTGTTTGCATTGTTTAGCTACTGTGTATGTTGCTGCTTTGCATATGTAATAACGTCATGCCATGTTGGATGCTTCAGCTTTGCCATTAGCTAATTTAAGCTGAGATAATTTTTCTGCCATAGTTATGTGCTGTAACCCTTTTTCTTTTTATTTGGACCTGTATCAGCGCCTTTCACAAAATACAATTATAGCACCATGATTCCTCTTTAACTACCATGGCAAAATCCAATGGAATCCTGGGATTTGCAGGTGGTTGTTGTTGTTGTTGTTGTTGTGTGCCTTCAAGTTGTTTCTTATGGCGACCCTAAGGTCATCCGATCACAGCGTTTTCTTGGCAAGATTTGTTCAGAGGGGGTTTGCCTTTGCACACTCTCTGAGACTGAGAGAGTGTGACCTGTCCCCCTCCAGTTTAGGGAGGATTATTTAGAATTTTCATCAAGAGAGCTCTAAGGCCTCACCAAACTACAAAATCAGGATTCCATAGGATGAATCCATGGCAGTTACAATGGAAATTAGTGCTTCAATTGGTTCTTAAGAGCTAGCAAATGTAGACTGATTGTGTGAGTCCAAAGAGTGGTAAATGCTTCACTCTGTCAGAGGGAGGTACGTGCTGCCATGAAGAAGATTGTAGTGTGCCCTCTCCTACCCTATCCCTAATATTCCATTTTTGGGCAAGGTAATTGAACATATGGTGGCTGGGCAGCTTCAGAGATTCTTAGAAGAAACAGGTTATCATCTGGACCCATTTCAATCTGGTTTTAGGCAGGGTATGGTAACAAGACAGCCTTGGTTGCTCTGTCTGACAACCCATTCTGGGAGAAAGATGTAGGGAATGCTATCCTGTTAACCTTTCTGGATCTCTCAGCAGCTTTTGATACCATTGAGCATTATATTCTACTGGACCAGCTCTGGCAGATGGGATTAGAATGGGATTTTGTTACCATGGTTCCATCTGCAAGAGAGGTTCCAGAGGATGGCATTGGAGGACTCTTCTTGAGCCCTATAGCCATTGTGCTATGGGGTGCCATAGTGTTCCATCTTGTCTCCCATGCTGTTCAACATCTATATGAGTCTGCTGGAGAAGTCATTAGGAGTTTTGGTGTTGAGTAGCATCAGTACACTGATGGTGATCAGCTCTATTTCTTCCCATCATCTGGGTCATCTGGTGCTATGGAGGTTCTGGAGCAGTGCCTGAATGTTGTAAAGAGCTGGATTTTGCCCAATAAATTGAAGCTTCAATTCTTTCAGGCTTTATTAAGATACCATATAACAACAGTTCTGAAGAAACTTCACTGGCTACCAATTCACTTGTAGTCTGAATGGAAGGTTCTGGTGATAATATTTAAAGCCCTGAATGGCTTGGGTCTTTGATACTTGAGGAGCACCCCTCTCTAGATAGATAGATAGATAGATACCTATTTGTGAACTGAGATCTCTAGGAGGGGCCCTATTCTGTGTCCCACTGGTAGGAGAAATAAATTGGACATAGAGAGGGCTTTTTCTGTAATGGCACCCCAGTTGCAGAATTATCTCCCCCTGGAATCATGGTGTTATAATTGGTTCCAATGTTAGGGCCATTTCAGCACCAAGTCAATACTTGATTTTTCATCAAAGCTTTCAGGCCTAACTAATTTTATCCAGGCTGCAGATGTCTAATGGTTGCGTTATTTAAAATTGCTTTAACTAGTTTTAAATTCTCTTTAGTTGATAAACTATTTAATATATTTGTTACTTTTAATCAATTTTAATGTGAGCCACCCTGTGATCTTTGAATATAAAGCAGGATATAAGAAGTTTTTAAAAATAAATAAATAAAAGAGTGTAAAAAGGTCCTCAAATCAGTGAGGAGGATTAAATCTGTCATCCCTGAATGAGCCCTTTTTCTTTGTCTAGAAAATTTCCAAAAAGAATGGGCAAGATGGCCTCTGAAAGCCATAACAGAAAACGCCATCACCACCCGGTGGACAGTCTTTGTCGGAAGCTCCAGGCTATTAACATGATGGACCAGGCCTCCAACCCAGCTCTGCAGATTCCAAAGTTCCAGTCCAAAAACTTTGACAGCCCACAGTGCAACGTGAGGAAAAACTTAGAGGAGATCTTGAAGAAAAGGACCTTGAAAACAAGCGACAGTGACAACACAATGGGCAATGACACTTATTTGCTAAGCCCTTTCACAGACGACAACAGCTCTTCCCCATGCCCACCCGTGGTAACGCCGACTCACAGACGAGTCTCTGATATCCGCTTGGAGACTTTTTCAAACAGTAAAAATAAAGAAAAGGCCAGCAAATCATGGCTCCTGATGGGGCAAATGGGGAGTTGTTCACCATGTCTTTTCAGACAGGGTGGATCAGGTTCTGCTCAGTTGTGTGGCACCAACAGTACAGAACAGAAGAGTACGTCTTCTCAGGAATATAGCTATTTGACGTCTAGTCCTGACTTGTCTACCCAGGAACCAAAGTCTGCTCACTCTGTGTTCCAGTCTCCGCTCAGCCAAAGGCATTTTTTGGGTAAGGGCAAAGGTAAGCTAACCATGCAATCCTCTCTCAAGGATGTACTTGCTGTAGGGGGTTAGAAGTCAGCCTCTTATGTCAGTTGAACTGGATGTCTACTGGCAAACTGTGTTTATACTGTCTTGACTTGAGTCATAGAGTTGGAATGAACTGCAAGAGCCATCTCGAGCTCCACCATGCAGGAATATACAACTAAAGCACTCCTAAGAGACCATCATCCAACCTTTATTTAAAAACCTCCAAAGGAGAGTCCACCAACCCTACAAGGTTATTTATTTATTTATTTATTTATTTATTTTATTGAACTTACAGCCAAACAAAGTATTCAAGGTAGCTAAAACAAACTCATGGTGGCAGGGGGGGAAATTATATAAAGACCTACATTCCAATTTCTCTTCCCAGTAGAGCAGCCCCATTGAATCACTGTGGCTTACATAGTTGCTGATTTACCATTTTGCAGTTGATTCAATGGCCCTAATCTGTTTAGGATGAATGACTGAATTCAGGCTAGAATTTGTTATGTACAAGCAAGTTGGCTTTGGTTTATGGTAATGCTATGTGTGAGAAACCTTTAAGGACATTATCACACGGGGGCAAATCTGCTGGTTAATCCACACA
>CM034708.1:208563853-208584304 GCA_020142125.1 Phrynosoma platyrhinos
ATTTTTCGTTAGTAGAAGCATTCGTAAGTAGAGGTACCACTGTAATGGCATGATGAGCGTTTTCCAAATTTCATTCATTCAAAATGCCTATAAAATATTTTGAATTGACCTTTGGTTACTTTCAATAATCACTTCTAGACAGTGTTACTTATTAACACCATAAAGTAACATTGTTCCTATTTACTTCATTGCTTCTGAAATATATAGTTTCTACAATCTTGCTAGGTCCCCTGCCATTTGAGGTGTGTGTGTGTGTGTGTGTGTGTGTATCTTCAAGTTGTCTATTGACTTATGACAACCCCATGGCTTTCATAGGGTTTTCTTATGTAAGGAATATTCAGAGATATCAGATAGAAAGATATTAAAACAGCCTATGATGGAGAATTTGATCAAAAAGAAAGATCCCAGTGTGAAGTCGAAGGTTTTCATGGCCAGCATCCATAGATTTTGGTGGGTTTTTCAGCTGTGTGGCCATGTTCTAGAAGAGTTTCTTTCTGACATTTTGCCAGCATCTGTGGCTGGCATCTTCAGAGAATACTGGAATAGAAGAGAGTGGGTATATATATACTGTGAGACCCTGGGGAGGAGTGATTCCCATGTAAACTGTGTATTGTTCTGTTGTTGATGGCAGGGTCTCAGGATGAGAGGATATTGTAAACGAGGATTAGTGTCTGCTAATTCAACAGGAAATAAGTAACTCTTAAAGTAAACAAAGTTTGGCTACCAGTCCTGCAAAATAGGAAAATCAGCACTCAGCAAATGCAAATGAGAAACCACCCAGGGTCAGGGGCTTTCCCTGCAGACAATGATCACCAATTAGCAGACACTAATCCTCTTTTGCATATCCTCCCATCCTGAGGCCCTGCCATCAACAGCAACAATACACAGTTTACATGGGAATCATTCCTCCCTACCCAGGGTCTCACAGTAGGTGTGTGCGTGTGCGTGTGTGTATTTCCATTCTAGTATTCTCTGAAGATGCCAGCCACAGATGCTGATGAAACGCATCTAGAACATGGCCGCACAGCCCAAAAACCCCACAAAAAACTAAAAATCCCAGTGATTCATACAAGCCAACAGATAGGTCTGATTATGTAGATTGCAATAAGAGAAGCCAGATCCACTTTCATTAAACAGAGGTGTACCGTGTTAAAAAAAAAAATCAAGGCTGATGAAAAGTATTTATATATTTGTCTTTAAGTCAACTGTCAATTTATGGTGACCCCATGAATTTCATAGGGTGTTCTTAGGCAAGGGACTGTCAGAGGTGGTTTTGCCATTTCCTTCCTCTGATATATAGCCTATATAGCATCTGATATTTGTTGATGGTCTTCCATCCAAGTACTATCCAGGGCTGACCCTGCTCATCTTCCAAGACCAGATAGAACCTATTTGGGCCACATTCACTTTAGGGTTGCTATAAGTCAGAAATGACTTAGAGGCATACAACCACCATCACCACCACCGCAACATTCAAACAATATGAATGTGATCAAAGGGTCCCAAGAGGCATTTCTAAAGACACCTGGAGTTTTTGAAGTTCTTTCACACATGAGCCTAATTAATTAATTACTATCTTGCCTATCTCCCAGCATAGGACCCAAATTGAAACAATGATTTTTTTAAAAAAATTATTAACAGTGCTTTTAAAAAGAACAGGTAAACAATTCTTTTAAAATAGAAAGCTAAAACAAATTAAAGCACACTGCAAATTTGCTAGTCTTCATAGTGCCACAAGACAACCTTTTAAGACTTTTTTAAAATAATGCAAACTATTTCCAACATTCCTTCTCTTTTGCTTAGCATGGGCCAGCACTGAACCATAGCTGTCTGAGAAACCACCCTTTTGCAAATGTAAAACTAGCCGCTGTTGTTGTTTGCTGGATCCTGCCCTATGTTTGCTTTTTATATTTTCCCTTCCCACCTCCCATCCCAAAATGTCTCAGGAAATGGTTAGAGTAGACATTTGGCAGTGTGGAGGTTGAAAACAGATTCATGCACTGGTCTTGTGCCATGCAATACTTATTGCCAGGTGTTATTTTGATGGCTTTTTTCCTGTGTTTATGTGTTACTTCCCAATATTTTCCCCTATTTATAAACACAAGTGGAATGCCAAGATTTAAGTCCATGGTAGCCATTGGCTGGTTGTTGTTGTGCAACCTTGTGGATGCATGGAGCCGATTGTGCAACGTGGTTGTCCTTTTGTTGTTGTTCTTGAAGGTTCCTGGCATTGAATGGACTGCGCTGGATGAATCCCTGGACAGAGAGGTTTTGCTACTCCTACAAGGGCCAGAGCGAGTGGGAGAAAAATTTCAGGCTACTATCCAACACCTGGTACAAAGGGACTGGTGCTGATAGTGGAAATAACTGAGTGAAAAAGTCATCACATTCTTTCCTAAGCAATTGATTGCTTCATAATCTGAACAAGATATTTCTGCTATCTTAACTCCTGTTTTTCTAGAGTCTTTCTTCTCTTTGCACTAGGGTAGGAAAAGTGCAGCTTGTGGGCTACATGTTCAGCCCTCCCCCAGGGCTATAAATAAAATTTATTATTATTATTATTATTATTATTATTATTATTATTATTATTATTATTATTGTTATTGTTATTGTTATTGTTATTGTTATTGTTATTGTTATTGTTGTTATTGTTATTAATCATTATCGTTATCGTTATCGTTATCATTATTATCTTTGAGGCCCTGGAGCCATTCCAGCAACCCTCAATTCAATTTTTAATTAATATTTTTTTGGAGAGATACTTTAGGTTGACAGGTTGACTTTCTGTCATCCTTTTAAAGCTTCTCTGAGACCTAATACAGCCTTGGAGGGACAGACATGTGGCAAATCTACTCACCCTTCTCAGGAGGCATGGAGGACAAAGATAGTAGTTTTTAAAAAATATTTAAAGACCTTGAAATTACAACGAAAAAGACATTCCACATAAACATTAGGAAGGATTTCTGTACTCCGAGAGTTGTTCAACACTGGAATGGACTGCCCTAGAGGTGATGGATTCTTCTTCTTTAGAGGTCTTTAAATAGAGGTTGGATGGACATCTCTCAGGAGTGCTTTAGTTGTGTATTCCTGCAAGTCAAGAGGTTGGACTTATGGTCCCTTCCAGCTCTGTCTTCTGTGCTTCTATGAAAAAATAAATGGAGACATAAGAGCATGGCCTTTCAACCCCTGGCAGCTGCCTATCCCTGTTTTGTCAACACTGTTTATTTAACATTTAAAGAGATTTTTAGTGTCTTTCAGTCTAACTGAGAGAAAGAGTTTGGCAGCATGAGCTTTCATAAACTTAAGTTTACTTCCACCAAATGCATCTGAGGAAGTAGACAAGTCTACGAAAGCTCGTGCTGCCAACTTCTTTCTTTCAGTTAGTCTCAAAGGTGCTACAAGATCTCTTTACATACTGATTTTACTGACTAACACAGCTACATCTTTGAATTTTATTTAGCATTGTAGAGGGATCCACAACAATATCACAGAATCATAGAGTTGAAGGAGACCACAAAGTTCATCCAGTCCAACCCAATTCTGCCATGCAGGAGGAATACACAATCGAAGCACTCTGACAGATGTCCATCCAGCCTCTGTTTAAAAACCTTCAAAGAAGGAGACTCCTTCACTCTCAGATGCAGTGTATTCCACTGTTGAACAGCTCTTACCATCAGGAAGGTCTTCCTAATGCATAGGTGAAGCAGCATATGTTGCAGCATGGAGTATTTCCTGTTCAATTCTCCAAGTAAACTCATTTCCATTCTGCCCTTCTCTACAATGTTGTGTTCTTACACAACTAATAACTAATCCACAGCACACTATGGCTCACTGAAGAGCCAACTAGACCTTAAACAAGAGTGTATGTATATTCCACATATTTAATCTCTCAGAGCGGGATTTCCTCAGATACCTCTGCCTCCAAAATTTAAATCTGCATGACCCATTCGCAATTCATTGCATGCACATGTATCCTGAGTACCTCTCAGTTTGCACAAATATGGTCCTTTCTTTACAGCAAGAAGAACTTTTAGAAATGGAAGCATTGACAGGACTGACCCTGCATTGGGCAGCAGACTCTGAAGAAAGGATGCAAGACTTCTATGAGAAGAAACTAGAGGTAAAAACCACGGAGTTGCAAACAAGATGTCTTTGCTGTTTGATGGACTAAAACAGGGGTAGGCAACCTTTCCCCTTTAAGGGCCGAGGGACTTCAGCTCCCAGAATCCCAGGAGCTATTGGCCAACATGGGACTATTGGCCAACATGGCTGAGGCTTCTGGGAGCTAAAGTCCCTCGACCCTTAAAGGGGAACGGTTGCCTACCCCTGGACTAAAAGATACAGCATGCTATGCATTTCCTTTGATCACTGCATATAGTATTCAGTAACTTTTGTATGAAAGCCAGTATAGCGTAATGGTTCTTTCATGTTGGACTTGGAACTGGGGGGCAGGAATTCATACATGGTCAACCCTGGAAACTGACTGGATGGCTTTGATCAAGTCATGCAAAGCAATGCCAAACCTCCTCTGAATAAATCCTGCCAGTAAAACCTTGCGGAAACATTGGAGTAATTTGCAAGCACCTAACACAAAGCTTGCTTACTCACAGATGTGCAACCTGTGGCCCTTCATTTTATGCCTCTCCAGGCATATCCCATTTCTTTCTGTACAACAAGAAGAGAGACAGGCTCTCTATGGCTTTGTGTGTGTGTAGTCACTGTCCACATTTTCATTCGAGACAAATAAATAGTGTTTAGGGGAATAATCTAGGGAAATAGGGGACTCTGGTCAAAGCGTAGAGAGTGTTGTTTTGAACTGTAATTCCCACAATCCCCCAGTCCTAGACTGGGCTTTTTGCAGGGAGTTTTAGTCCAACAAACTGGTTTTTCCAAGTTCTGTTTCTGACCCCGTCCACTGTCATCATGATGTGGCCCTGAAACAATATGTATGTACATGCACAGTGGGACATAGAATACTGGACGGGAAGTCGCTTTGTCTAACCAAGGGTGCATCTACACTAGAAATCATGCAGTTTGACACCACTTCCAGTGCTGTAGCCCCATCCTATGGAATCCTGGGATTTGTAGTTTTAAAGGTCTCTAGCCTTCTCTGTCAAAGAGTGCTGGTGTCTTACCAAACTACAAATCCCAGGATTCTGCAAGATGGAAGCATGGCAATTAGAGTGGTGTCAAAATTGCATCATTTCCATAGTGTAGATGCATCCCGAGCGAAACAATGCATTTTTCATCCTTGATTGACATGTCAATACAGGACATCAAGCAAAATCTGATGAATAAAAAAACCATCTGGATTCAGAAACTTGATCTCTTGAATGCTCAGAAGGAATCTTTGGACAAAGAGCTTATAAAGATGGCAGGAAATCTGAGGCGGATGAGAACAGAACAGCTCCACTTAAAGAGAGCACTTTCCTCCAGGTATTTTCTTCTTGTCTCTCTGTGTATAAATAGCACAATTATCTATCTGTCTACCCTTTTTATATTTGGGGGATGGAGTAAAAATACATTTACAGTGTTCAGAGTTTCCTGTCAAGTTTCTGTGAACAGAAGTATTAACATGGGTTGCCCTGAGGATATTTCTTCTTATGATTTGACAAGAGACTGTTGGTAATATTTATTTATTTATTTATTTATTTATTTATTTATATTTCCTGCCTCTCCCTGCAGATAGAAGTGGGATTACAACAATAAGATATAAAACAATATACAAAATACAATCAATAAAATAACAACATTATTTGAACGTTGTGGCCCATAGAAGAAGCAGATAAGTTTCAGAGGTTGAGGGGATCACAGCTATAAGAACCCGGAAAGCTGTATTCCCTTCTTATTTCACCAAAGAAGTCCACAATTCATAAACACATACAACAGAGAAAAATAGTATTTTTCCTTGTATCATAAAAAAAGCAAACGGGAGTTATCAACCATCAAAAAACAAAACAAAAAAACCCTCCATTAATCCTCTATAATATATATAATCCTATTTGCACCATACTATCTTGTTAAATTTAAATAAAATGTATCAAAACATATACCTTTAAATAAAAATAAATTGTCTGTAGTAAATTACTTCCCTCTTGTTTTTGTTGCTATTAACCATATTGTATGAAGTTTCTTCATTATCTAAATTTTCCAAGTCTTTCACATTGTACATTCTACCTATAAATAAACATTTCCCCCTTCTTATTTCAATCCAGAAATTTGTTAGCCAAAAACTACATCCTCCTCATGATGTTGCATACACACACATACACACACTCCATTGACCTCCACCTATACAATTTCATACAGAATCCTTAATAATGTATTTTGCACTAATGTTACTCATAAACTGTAATTCCTGTATATCACTGGATGTAATGCCAATAGTTGTGACATAAAGAACTAGCATACCTTTAAATTACAATATCGTGGTCACAGCCTAAATGGATTTACGTTTACATAGGTTCGTGTGGTTATTGTGAATATTTGGTAAGATGTGATTGGTTTTAAAGGAGGAAAAAAATTAAAGATTTAATTTTAAAAATTATTTATTTTTTAAAAAAAAAATAATTTTAAAAAAATCCCGGGGCCTCTTCTTTGTCTTCCCACTGAGCCTCAACCCACTCATGCTATCTCTTCAGTGTTTTAAAGGGATACAAGTGAACAGCATAGCCCATTTCTGCCCAAAGGCAAATGTTTGAGAGCAGTGGTCATTCCCCCTTAGGACCTTCAGTGGGTGCAGCTGGCCATTTTGCCCATTTTTTCAGCTCCATACTGGCCTTCCCCCTGGGGGGAAAAAAAACCTGGATGTGACTTGCTTCTTATTGTCCCCAAGGGAGCAAGAACTAGAATCAGTCAAACAACTAAAAGAGAATGCTGTGTCGGAAATGGGCACCTTGAAACTGGCACTGCAGGAAGCAACAAAGCAAGTGGAGGATGCCAACGAAAAGGTAGGTGTTTAAGTACATTGCGTGCTTGACCTGGCTGCCCTCCATCCCTTTTGAAATGAAGCATGTAGGAACATTGGTGTGGAAGCCTTTGAAGGGCATGAGCTTGTAGTGGAAGTTGGATGTGGAAACAAAATCACAAAGGGAAAGACATCCCAGTCATAAATGGCCAGCCTAGTGTTGCCTGTAGGCTTCCCATAGGCACCTGATTGGCGGTCACTATGGGATCTTTCACACTACACTATGATTCCACTTTAACTGCCCAGGTAACATCCCATGAGAATCCTTGGGTTTGTAGTTTTCATGAGGCACCAGAGTTCTTGGGCTGAGAATGCTGGATGCCTCTCCCTAAACTGCAAACCCCAGGATTGCATAGGATAGAAGCAGAGCAGTTGAAGTGGAATTACAGAGCTATAATTGTGCAGCGTGGAAGACTTTGGTTGCATCTACACTGTAGAAATAATGCAGCTTGACACCACTTTAAGTGCGGTAGCTCCATCCTAGCTTAGAATTTGTAGTTTTACAAGGTCTTGAGCCTTCTCTGACAAAGAGTGCTAGTGCTCTTATCTTATCCCAGGTGTTATCATGGGCTGCTTCCTAATGATGGGTAGAACTGAAGGTGTGAGACCCAAGGTACCAACATATTTTAGCATAAAACTCTTACATAGGGTCCCTCATTCCATCTGTGAGGTGAGTGTCAGAAGGGATGAGCTTTATGAAGACCGGCAAAGTAGCTCTTGCCTAGTACATCCTGTGTTACCAAAAACAGAACTTGTGTCTTCATCTGGAACTTACAAAAGTTTGAATGCAGAAGAAGACAAAAGCCAAGTATGTGCGTAGGGGGAGTTGGCTTTGCACAGGAAAAAACTGCTTGGCACACAGGCATCAGGTTTGAGAAATGAATAGAACCTGTAAGTGTCAAAATGCAGAAGTGTATTAAACACAAACAGCTTCCGGAATGACAACGGATGTGTTTTTGGTTTCAGTTGTGAGAGATCTACTGCTGAGAACTTTTAAGTATTTGTTGACCCTTCTGTTGCCGTTCTCGCAGGTTAAGGACTTGGAGAACAACTTTCACAGGGCTCAAGAAGAAGCTAGTTCTCGGCAAAAGAATTTGGAAGAGTGCCTTGCTAAGCAAGGCAACCTCCAGAGTGCAAACGTCAAGTTAACACACGTGTGTCAGCTACTGGAACAGAAAACTAAAGACCAAAGCAGTAAGTATTGCAAATATTTATGTTAACTCAGTCACGTTGCTAGATTTTCAAAATAGCAATAGGGGACAGTCGAAATTCATAACATACAGGGTTGAAAATGAGGAAGCAGCTCTTAACAAGTTTGTGTTCTATCTAAATATCACATGAAAGTCTTGTTTTTAGTTCACCCAGTCATGCATTTGTCTGTAAAATTATCACGCCACATTCATAAACTATGTGATGCACACATTGTTTATGAAGGGGACCTTGTTCAGTCTAGAAAAAGCTTTATGACCATCAATGGGGACATCCCTTTTAATAAGGGACATGTGCCCGCCTTATAAGAAATGTCTCAGATATTAAGGGACACCTGGCAACCCTGTACCTCTGTCACTACAGTTCCCATTTCCTGGACTGCGGAGAGTGATGTGTTCTCTTTTGATGAATGCAAGATAGCAGATGCATTTCACTCACTTATTTCATTTATTTATTTTTACTTTTAAAAAAAATTGGAATTGGATTTTTAAAAAATGATTCTTTTTTTAAAAAAAAGATCCTGAAAAGATTGTTGGGTAAGGTATAAGCCAGGGAAGTGGAATTAGGGAGAATTGCAGAATGAGTATAAGAGATATAAAGAATCATGTGTCACTTTTGAGATTGTTTTGTAAGGGGTTTTTTTTTTTTGCATTTCAAAGCATTTTTTGCAAAATGATTTTTTGTCCCAAAATCTTGGTTTTTGTGCAAAAATTGTACTTTTTGTACAGATTTTTTTTTTTTTTTTTGCAAAACAAAATATCCATCACTTTAATCAATTTCAAAAGTTTTTTTTTCCTTACTAGGCAAGATGATATATAACTCGCATCATCTTGCCTAGTGAGGGAAAAAATGTTTGAAATTAGTCACTCTTGTCTGTGAGCACAAAATAAGAGAGGATTAACATCCCTAATGCTGATGAGCATGTTAGGCTTTAGTTGCCATGACCAAAGTCTGCATGAGAAGGGCAAAGAGAGGGACATAGTATGCCCCCCAAAAGATTACCAGCACAATATATTCTCCCCTAACTCAACAAACCAGTTCTAGCAGTTTTTATCTCCACAAGGAGCAGGTCTTTCATGTAATAATCAGCATTTTTGTCCATTGAAAGCACAGCAGCTGCATTTGATATACACAACATAATTGATCTCTCTCTCTCTCTTTGCTCTTGGCTCTGAGACCACAAAGTCAAATCATGCAGAACTGCCTTAACTTCTGTAGAGAGTGTTGTTATTGCAGAGGTCTAACAGACTCTGGCTAAGGAAGACAAACCCTTCAATAATTTGAATAGCTTGCAATCAGTTTTCCTTAATGTCTTGTTTCTTAGCGGCTCTTGACTCGCTCCGGGAGAAGTATTTTAAAGGATTGTCATGTGGAGTTCTTTGCCGGGTATGATACCTTTTGTCGTCTTCGAATTTTTATTCAAGTGTGAGAGAGAAACAGAGGGAAACATACTCTAGTAAAGAAATGTGTCTGCCCCATTTTAAGGTGTTTCTTTTTTTTTCCTTTTTTTTGAGGATATAGCTAAGCAGTATTTACATTGCATATCTGAATGTATTTTAAAAGCTTCTTTCAACAGAATTGTTTGTAGCTTATTTTAATCTTGCTGTCAATCTCCTTAAGACTCAATTTTGAGAGAAAGGTGGGTGATAAATTTAAAATAAAAAAACCCTTGAAAATAGTTTTTTGTGGGGGGTTTGGGCTGTGAGGCCATGTTCTAGAAGAATGTATTCCTGCCATTTTGCCTGCATCTGTGGCTGGCATCTTCAGAGAAGGAATACATTCTTCTAGAACATGGCCTCACAGCTCAAAAAAACCCCCACAAACACCTATGGATGCCAACTGTGAAAGCTTCCAACTTCACAAACTTGGAAATATTGTTCTGAGATGGTGCTAAGCAAAGAATTCCCAGAATGGCAATCCCTTGGATTAATTGAAGGAAGCCATGATACTTGAATGGTGCAGACCAAAATAAGCTGACTATGTTTTGGGCATCACAGTTCAAGAGGGATGTTGACAAGCGGAAGCGTGTCCGATGGAGGGTTATCAAAATGGTGAAAGATCTGGAAACCATGCCCTATGAGGAATGGCCTACGGAGCTGGGTATATTTAGCCTGGAGAAGAGAAGGTTAAGGGGTGACATGATAGCCCTGTTCAAATATCTGAAGGGACATCATTTTGAGGATTATTGAGCAAGTTTGTTTTCTGCTGCTCCAGAGAATAGGACATGGAGCAGTGGATGCAAACTACAGGAAAAGAGATTCCACCTCAACATTAGGATGAACTTCATGACTGTAAGAGCTGTTAAACAGTGGAAATTTGTGCCTTGGAGAGTGGTGGAGTCTCCTTCTTTGGAGGTTTTCAAATAGAGGCTGGATGGCCATCTGTTGGGAGTGCTTTGTTTCTATATTCCTGCATAGCTGGGGGTTGGACTGGATGACCCTTGGTTTCTCGTCCAACTCTTCACATAGAATCATAGATTTGGAAGAGAGCCCAGTGGTCATCCAGTCCAACCAGATAGAAATTACACTTCCAAAATACTGCCTATACTTGCCAGTGATGCTCGGCTTGATCAGCCAGATTGCTAACCTTCTGTTAAATTAAAACAGAGCTGTGGATATGGTGATGGGAGCCCATTGTCTGGTTCAACCATAGATGAAGAGATAAGAGCAGAAGAGAAGGTAAGTCCAGACAAGTACTGGCAAAAAAATGTATGTTGTACAAATATGGCTGTTGGGTGTATGAGAGAGGGCTTTCTTGGTGGCTGCCCCTGGGCTCTGGAGCTTCCTTGTTAGGGAGAATGGTCCCTGCTTGGTGTCCTAGGTTCAGCAGATTTGTTAGAGCTAAAGATTTTTTTTTTTAAAGGGCTTTTAAGAAGATGCTGTACAGCTTTAACTGCACTTGTTTTTTTCAAACTACTTTTTATTGCTTTTAACTAAGGGGGGTTGCAGACTGCCAGAAATAGTGCAGATTGAGTCCACTTTATTGTTAGGGTTAGGGAATCATGGGAACTGTATTTTATTGTGGCACCAGAGCTCTCTGACAGAGAAGGCTCAATGTCTCAGGGGAAAAAAAACAATTCCCATGATTCCCTAGCACTAACCCTAACCCTAAAAGTGGACTCAATTTGCACTGTTTCTGGCAGTCTGCAGTCTGTTTTTAATTGTTTTGATCTTATTAATAGTTTAGTTCTCTTTTAACACTGATCTCTTTTACATTTTAAACTATATTGTATTTATTTTAACTTGTAAAGCATTTTGAGTCCCGGGGGGGGGATATGTTTAAAGGTGGTGGTGGTGATGATGATGAAGGATTACAATAGGATCACAGTTGCAAAAAGTGATGCTGCTTGGAACATGGCACATGGTGATACCTCACTGACTCCCAAGATTCTTGGATAGAATCTGAATTATTTACATCCCCAAACTACAATCAGCAACACCTGGTAGACTGTGAAAGAGAGTTGATAATGAGAAGAGGAGTAGTGGGATGGGAAGAATGAACTTCATCATATTTGACCTGCACTTGTAGAACTTACTCTGAAACTCCTTTGGGAGAGAAAATAGCTGAACTTCTTATGTACCGAGATGTCTGACTACCTCACAGACTGGTGCAGCTATGCCATAGAAATAATGCAGTTTGACACCAGTTTAACTGCCAAAGCTCCATCCTACAGATTGCTGGGATTTGTAGTTTTGTGATGCATCAGCATTCTTTGGCAGAAAAGGCTAAAGATCTTGTAAAACTACAAATCTCAGGGTTCCATAGGATGAGGCTACAGCAAAGAGGTGTCAAGCTACATTATTTCTACAATGTAAGCATACTTGCTGGTGGTGAATCATGGGGTGCCTCCAAAACAAAGCCCTTTGGAGCATTGTTGAGGTGTTCATTTTTTGCAGTTAGGTGGAACTGGACTTACAGCAGGTTCCTTGCATCACTTAATATTACACTGTGTTAAATAGTGTGAGAAAGTAACTTTTTGGGATTATAACTTCTGGAACATCCCCCACCACAAAGGCACTATGCTATCTGGATGGTGTTCAGGGAATTGTAGTTCAAAAAGTCACATTTCCAACTATTATCACTGAAAAACACCAAAATCAAGACCCAGCAAATGCAATTGAAAACCACCAAGGGTCAGGGGTTTTCCCAGCAGACAATGGATCACTAATTAAATAGATACAAATCCTCCTTGCATATTCTCCCACCCTGAGGCCTTGCCATTCACCAACAGAACAACACACAGATTAACATGTAAATCACATCCTCTCAACCAAGGGTCACACAGTATATATACCCCACTCACTTCCATGTCAGCATTCTCTGAAGATGCCAGCCACAGATGCTGGTGAAACATCAGGAATAAACTCTCCTCGAACATGACCACATAGCCTGAAAAATCTGCAAAAAACTATCATCACTTCATTCATTTGCTGGAACAAAAAGGAGCCATGAATAAGCCTGGCACTTAGGCAGAGGGCCCATGAATTAGCTTGATAGACTGATCTTGCTTGTGATTTGGAAAAAAAATATTTAAATTAGGTAGCTGTATTCTCCTGTCTCCAACCCACATTTTGCCATCAGTGGTGGTTATAAGAGAGAAGGGTAAACTTCTCTCTTTGCACTTTCTCCATCTGTTGTTGCATTTATGTGCTATCAGATTAGCTTTGACTTATGACAACCTATGAATGAAAAACCTCCAAAAGACCTCATTATAAAAAGACCTGCTCAAGTCTTGCAAACTTGGGGTTGTGGCTTTTTTGACTGAACCAATCCACCTTTAAAGTGGCCTTCCTCTTTTTTCTACTGCCTCCAACTTTACCAGCCATTAATATCTTTTCCAGTGAATCATATAGACTCATGAGGTGCCCACTTTCTTCACACGAGGCATAATTTTATAAAGTTGCATATTCTCCTTCATTCACCTAGCTTACCTTATTTTCCAGAGTCTCACATGTTGCTGCTTTTTCTCTAAAGGGAGCTTCATAATCTTTAGGATTTCCTTACAAACCATCCCCATCCTCTTGAAGGAAACAGAAGTGCGTCATGATCCTAAAACTAGCAAAGCCTTTCAGTGAATGCTCTGTTACTAAAACACAGGTGGGCAACTGTGAAGAAGGAAGGAGCTGATCCCATTGCAACCTACCCCTTTGGGTCACATCATTGCTCCTGATATGACCAAAAGTGACATCATGTCATTCAGTTCCAGCATTCGGCTGAAACAGGGAATATTTTTTTTAGCTATTGAGGGTGGAGGTTGCATGGGGGGGACCCAAAGCACAGTGTTTTGTGGCAGTTTGTTTATTTCCTGGTGTTATTTGCAAAAAAAAAAAAGTCTGCTCCCAATCTCTATTGGTGTCTCTGGTTGCTTCAGAGGTCTCCTGGGTAGCTTTTGGGGCTGCAAAGGGGGAGTCCAGGTCCAGCATGCAGCACATAGGATCTCTTTTCCTCGCCCTAAAGAGTAGACAGAGAAGGCAAATGGTTTAGAAAGACCATCTTGTAGCCAAGTGATTAACAGTTCTCTGTTGACAAAAGTTCTATAAATTAATAATTGCACTGTCAAGGGGAATGGACAGTATGCCATAAATTTCCTTTCTTTAATTTAGGTAATTTGTTGCTACCAAAGATTTGGCAACCAAGAAAGCCAGAGTTTTGTTTTGTCCCAGTCACTCGGATTAAGATGTTGGAGCTCCCAATACACTTCACTATTAGGTAAGATTGAAGCATGCTGTCCCATTTGAAGTGGCAAGGTTGACCAGATGTAGTGGAAGTTTTCTAGATGTAGACTGGATTTCAATAGTCCTAACTCATCCTCATGTTTTGAAACATGATTTTAACAATTTTTTTTAAAAAAAAGGGGGGGGGGAAGGAAAAAAATGAAAAAAATGTTATGAAAGTCTATGCTTGGCTCCTGAGTGAATATTTCCAGATAAAGGAGGAGGTTTGTTTGGAAGGAGGTAATGTTTTATTTTCAAGAAGAGCTTATGAAAATTCTCACATCTCATCATCAATGAAATGGAAAGTGCTTGATCTGGAATGTGAGATTCTCCCATATCACCAGCTTTCCCAGTTTGGCAGGAACTGTGCCACTTAATCATCTGCTATCTCACTTTTTCACCTGCTTTTAAAATGTCCCAGTTTCTCTTATCACCTCTCACTTTCCCCCTTTATCCTTAGCTTACTTCATTTGCTGCAAACTGAGTTCAAAGTACACGAGTCTGCATGATGTATTGGTCTGAGCATTGGATAGTGACTCTGGAGGCCATAGTTCGAATCCCTGCTCAGCCATGGAAACCCATTGGGTGACTTTGGGCAAGTTACACTCTCACATCTTCAGAGGAAGGCGAATGCAAATCCTCTGACAAATCTTGCTAAGAAAACCCCATGATAGCTTCACCTTAGGGTCACCATAAGCTGGAAATGATTTGAAGACACACATCAGCAATAACTATATGGGCTGCAAATTTGAGTTCAGAGTAGAAAAGTAGCTTGCATTCAGTTCACTCAGCTGGGGGGAGACAAGAAGCATGGACAGAATCTTACTCTTCTCAGGCAAAAGCCAACTGTTGTAGCTTCTCCTAGCTTGTGTGTCCTTTCTCATTAAAAATGATGAATTTTAAATGTGGATTGTTTTAATATGTGTACATTTTATTTCTCCTTTTAAATTGATACTCTTTTTAACTGATATGTTAACAATTTGTTAATTGTTGTTGTTCCATGCCTCAATCCATGGGGAAAGGTGGGTAATAAATGAATAAATAAATATCATCATCATTGTGATCACACTTTGATACTGCTTGGCCACATGTGTCCTGGTTTCCATCTGTGAAATGCTGGATGATATGTTTTCCCATACAGTCCATATAGATGTGAGGTTTTCCAATAGAATCAAAGGGGTTCTGGATGCTTAGGTCTTAAAAAGTACAGATTGAAATCCCTGTGCACTCAGTTGTGGGATGGGAATTGTGTGAGCCTCTAAATGTTATAGGATGCACTCCCCAGCATTCTTCACTGTTAGCTATGCTGACTGGGCCTGCTGGGAATTGCAGTCCAGCAACATCTGGATGGTGACACTATTCCTATCCGTGACTAACACTGTGCAGTTTACAGCCCTGAGGGATCTTATAGGGCTGGATAACTACTTAAATCCCACATGCTTTGAGAATCTTCTGAAAATTACCTGCCCCACAACAGCCTTGTTCTGTGGGATTCCAAGAAAGCATGGCAGCATCTCATATACTTCCTTCCCTTGATAACTGTGCAGCATGCTGTTTTGTGAATTTTATTGACAGATGCACTGGCTCTTGAGTCACTCCAGTTGATTAAGAGAAGTTCTGTGCTCAGGAGCTTTGGAAATACTGGAACCCGGCCTATGTCTGAGAAAGAGTGTCTGAGAAATGGGTCCATCATGGATGTGATGTTGGAGGTGCAAAAGTAAGAAACTACAGTAAATAGGACCATAAATGAGAACTGTGCTGCTTATCAAATTTCCCTCTTTATGTACTATGCTATTAAGTTTCCCTTTCCCCTTTCCATTAACATTGTAACCTATCAGTATGTGGTGTGTGTATGTGCGTATAGATATACAGTCAAGCCTCCATTTTCGTGGGGGATCTGTTCCAGAACACCGCCACCCCGCAAAAATGAAGACTTGCCAATATTTAAGCTCCATAGGCTTGAATAGGGCATGCTCCCGCGGGCACACACCCCATTGATTTTAACAGAGGTTGCCCCTCCATGAATATTCAAAACCACAAACCTCAAGTCTGCGAGAACGGAGGGGAGACTGTATATACCACATATACTTGAATATAAATTGATCTCATGTACAAGTCAAGGGTAGGTTTGGGAACTGAAATTACAGATTTTGATATGACCCATGGATGAGTTGAGAGTAAAAATTAGGGGCAAGTGCCAAAGGACGTAAAGGGTGAAGCAAAGAAAAACAATGCCAAAGAACTTACAAATTTCTGGCAAGCGTAACAATTTGTGCTCACCCTCAAGGCTGGATGCAATAAATTGTGATTGTGTGATGTGTGCGGGAGGCAAGCAGGCACAGGCAAGGCTGGGCCGTGGGCCACCCTGGGAAGGTGCGCCACGGGACCGAGGCAACCTCATGCCCTGATCCCGCGGTGCACCGTTGGCGCCCCAAGAAAGGAGCGCTAAAATAGTGCTCCTTTCATATGTTGCTGAAAGTGCGCCGCAAAAGCTTGCGGCGCACTTTCGGCAACCCTTCTGCCGCAGCGTGTCCAGACGCTGCGGCGGGAGATTGTCCTTAGAGCGCCAGCCGTGCGGAGGGCTGGCGGCTCCGAGGACGACCTCGGGAGGAGGAAGGGGCGCCGAGCGTGCGGCTGCCCCTCCCCTTCCTTGCGCCGAGGACAGCTCTATTAGCCGTCTGCCGAGGCCCTATGTTGGCAGCAATTTCAACTTTTAACTTCAGTGTGATAACTTTGCCTGATTTTAATCCAGAAAAGCTGACAAACATACACAAATGTCTTATTCAAATCCTTCAAAGCCCAGACAGGACAGAGGTGCTCCTGGTCAGTCACAAGACAGATCAGGGAATCGGGATTCAGCCTGTGCTGGATGTAGTTATGCTCCCCCTGAAATTTCAAGTTTGCAGCTTGGACATACTTCAGATTTGAACCTGAATGCCCAGGTTTCGGCAGTGGACAGGTGTGCACAGTCAAAATGAATGTGCCAACTCCACTTGCTCCTTCTGGTTTCAGGTGTGGTCACAGTAACACATGCCTTGATTACATCCTGGTTGGGTTACTACAATGCACTCTATTTCAGGATGCCTTTGGAGATTGTTCAGAAACTTCAGCAGGTCCAAACTTCTGTGGCCAACCTGTTGACTGGAGCTGGTTACAGGGAACATATACCCCTTCTGTTGAAAAAGCTCCCCTAGCTACAAGTACTTTTCAGGGCAGAATTCAAAGTGCAGGTTATGACCTTCTAGATTCTCTGAGCAATGGGGTACGTAGCATATTTCACACCTGGTACGGATCATTTTTATCACCCCCTGCTCCCCCACAACAAAAGAGGTTGTCCATCTCTTCAGGCTCTGGTGACCCATGAAGAGATGGGCTATCAGCAACAGGTGATGGTGGACTAACTCCATGTTTATGCTGCTGATGCCTGATGCTACTGCTTATCTCTTGAGGGCTCCAGAGACACTTGAAGAGACAGGCTATCAGCAGTAGAGCCAAGTGGAAAGGGAGGGTGAGGAAGTCTGAGTGGTAAAAGGAGGGTCAGGAGAGGAATGAGTGGCTGCCATCACCACTGGCACCTCCCTTTCCTACCTGGCCAAACCTGGAAGATGCTGCATGGCTGGAGATTTGTGCCATTCCCAGGCAGCTTGACCAGGATTGGTAGGGGTGACAAAGCAGTCAGGGTGGGGAGGGTGGATGGCAAGCACCCTTTCTTGCCTGCTACCACTACTCCTTCCACTGCCATCTCCCCTCCTGCTCTGCAACAGCAGCAATGGAGGCATCCTCTTCTTCTTCCATGCCACTCCTTCTTCCCTTTTGCAGTGGTGCCCTAGGAGCCGCAGTGTAGGGTTGGTGATGGAGGATGAGCACCCTTCTCTGAGCTTTCTCCCAGTGTGGTCATCATTCCTCGCACCCACTAGAGTTGGCATTACCTGGTGTGGTAACTCATGGTGTGACAACCCCCATTGACTTCCTTCCATACCACACCCAGAGTCCTGAATAATATTTTTATACTAATATTACTCATAAATCATAATTCCTATATATCACCAAATGTAATGGCAATAGTTAAATTAAAATTATAGCTTTCCTTTAAATTACAATATCACACACACATAGCTTATATGTAAGTTGTTTCGTGTGGTTTAATTGAACATTTAGTAAGATGTGATGTTTTTAAAGAAAATTTTAGAAGAATGTTTATTTTTTTAAAAATGAAAATGACTTTTTAATTTTTTTAAAAAATAACAAATTATTTTTAAAAGAAAAACTTGGGGCCTCTCCTGTCTTTGTCCACTGAGCCTTGACCCACTTACACTATCTCTGCATATTTTAAAGGTATACAGGTGAATGCCACAGCCCATTTTTGCCTAAAGGTAGATGTTTCAGGAGCGGTGGTGTCACTACTCCTCCTTACAGTATCACCTCATGTGACTCGTACTCCCTATATCCCCTCATCTCAGAGACCATTATCAGTCTTTGAGTCTTTCTGATTTTTAAGATCTATAGGCGAGGGCTTTCTCTAAATTCCAGCACCATCACTGGCACAGTTGGGTGAGGACACAGGACAGAGCCTTCTTGGTGGCTGCTTCCATGTTGTCAATTTTATTCCCTCCCACAAGAGATTTCCACAGCCCCCTCTCTCCTCTTCCTTTGGCAGCAGACAAAAATCTTTTCATTCATGCTGTGGCTTTTACTGGGATTGCATTTTTCTCTTTTTAAACTGTATATTAATTGTATTTTCTACTGATTTAAATGTATATTTTTAGCTGAACTGTTGCCTAATTATTAATTTTTGTATAAATAATGTTTTAACTGTACCATTTTTAAAACATGCTTGTAAGCCACTTTCAATGCTGTACAAGGAGAAAGAAGGGGGATATAAATTAAATTAAATTATTCTTTTTCATGCTGTGAGTTTTCCACTCTGGTTTACAGCCACTTTCCTTGTAGCACTGCTTCTGTGCTGTGGCTGGAGGAGTCCTCATCTATGTAAATGTAGTAGGTAAAAATAGTCCCAGTGTGTCACTTAGGAGAAAGGATGGTGAAATGTAATGCTTTGGCTGTCATATGCAAATAAAACTTTTTTTTTTTGCGCTGTCAGGTGCAACCACCACTCAGTTGGCCACCAGACAGGTGCAGGCTTTGCCTCGGGTGCAAGCATGGATGCTGACTTGACCAAGGTTAGTTTTCTCTACTTCTTTATGACTGGTGTAACTTCCAGGTCCAGCTGTGCAGAGGAAACCCATCTAATTTAAATGCATGGGACAAAGGCACCATGGTGCCAGGTATATATGAGCACATGGGTGCATTTTCCACTGTGATCAGGAAACACTGTGCCTTTTGGAAGTGAGTCTCAATGGGGCAGCAATAGCAATTCATTCTAAACTTTCAATATGTATGAGCCCTAGAACTGGGAACATGCTACCAAACTGAAATATGTTGTGATCTGAGAATGTAGATACACAGTGCTTAGTGGTGGAGTATGTGGCTGAACATAATAGCAAAAGGGTTTCAATGCAGGTGTCATCAATTGAATGTATATTGGAGCATTTCCCCCCTAACTTCACTGATGGGATCTGAACTGGTTTTTCAGCCAAGAACAAATGGTCTACAATTGAGGGGTAAGGGTGGTGATACAGTGGCATGAAAAACGCACACCATTTTTTTTCGGGGGGGGGAGGGATGTTTGGGGTGCTTCCACACACTTTTATCATGAAGTCATCCTGCCTCAGGAGCCAACGCCATGTAGTCGTTTGAGTGTTGGGCTACAACTCTAGAGATCAGGGTTGGATTTTCTATTTGGCCATGGAAACCTACTGGGAGACCTTGGGCAAGTTCCACTCCCTGTCCCAGAAAACCCCTTAGGGTCGCCATACATTGGAAATGATTTGAAGGTACACAACAACATCCTGCTTCATTGTGGGAAGGCTGCCTAGATGTCCCCACTGTCTTATGTATTTTTTCTTTCCCTCACTCCCACTTCAAAATCTAGATAATATGAAACAGAGGCACAATGGGCTCTTCCAGCTTGGTCTAAAGAACCATGAATTCTCATAATGTAGTGACTTGGGATTTGTGGGTTCTTATCATCTTTATCACCTCCACATCCATCCATGCCATTCTTCTGGGGGGATGTTTGTAATGACTTCTTGGATCTGCACTAAGCTCTTCCAAATATTTCTTAAAAAAACAAAGTATAGTTTGCTAAGGAGGTCTTATGGTTTGAAGGGCAACCTTCTCCCCCCTCTAATTTTTTTTTCAAGAGTTATAGAATTGTAGTGTAAATGTGTCATTTCACTGATGCACTACAGCAATATAGCTCTTTTTAAAAAAAAGTAAAAGAAAGAAGGTGAAGAGAAGGGAACATATTGTCCCAATATATCTCAGAATTTATTCAAAAGCTGAGTAGTGGGTGAGATTAAAATGTTGCAGCTGGTGCCAGGGATTGCAAGAAAATAATCTAAGACTACAGATATTAGCTAGGTAGCTTTCTTTTGAAAATTGGTAGGTGTTGCAAAGTTGCCTTATTTGTTGGTGTTGTGAGAGAGAGAGAGAGAGAGA
>CM034708.1:208587915-208612803 GCA_020142125.1 Phrynosoma platyrhinos
CAGCACTACTTGTTGGCCGACTGTGTAGCAGGAGAAGGTAATATCCCTGGGTAGTTTTCTGTTTCACACAAAGATAAGCTTCTTCAACAGTATACTCGGTTATGTAATAAACAAGAGAAAGCTAGTACCAGACAAGCATTAAAATGAACAAGCAATTAAAATCAAAGTCATACTTACAATTCAAACCAAAATGTATGAAGCATTAATAGTGATGCCTGTAACTTGCTGACACAGGATTCTGGCAAACAAGATGTCATGTTCCAAAATGACCTTCATCCAACTAAGTACTAACAAGATTGAATGTAAAACACCTGTATAAACATAGTCACTGGCAGATTACAATGCCTAGCACAGAAGGTAATTTAATTCTAATTAACAGCAAAACTTCTTTAAAGTGGCCACAGATAAATGAACAAAAAAAACCCCCCAAAACCATATGTATAGCAATCTGTAAGAAACAAACAAGGTCCAATCTGTCATTTAAGCAAAGCTGTGGTGTCACAACAAACTACAATTCCCAGAGTTCCATAGCATTGAGCCATGGCAGTCAAAGAGGTTTTGGACTGGATTATTTCTACAGTGTGGATGCAGCCTGAGAGTCTCACTCTTTGGACATTTCATGAGACGACATGATGCATCGGAAAAGACAATAATGCTTAGTAAACATGAAAGCAGCAGGAAAAGAGGAAAACTGCATTAGAGTTGGGTAAGAGTCAGTGAAAGATGCCACAGCCTTGAGTCTGCAAGACCTAAACAGAGCTGTTAATAACGTCTCTTGGAGGTCTTTTATTCATAGGGTGGCCCTAAGTCAAAGCCAGCTTCACAGCATATAATAACAAAATGCAAATACAAAAACAACATTTTACAGTGATTTGCAAGGTTTATTGTAATCCAGGGTCCTTTGGATCCTGATGGGACTTCATTAGGAAAATACAGTATAAATAAGTTTTCCAACTTGAGTGTGCCACCAAGTTTGGGAATGTTAATTTTGGGTGGCTACAGCTCCCAGAGACACATGCATACTGGAGTACGGGGAGTTGTAGACCAAAAAAAGGCAATTTTTCCAAACTCTGTGCTGATATCTAATAGAGCACAGATATAATCTAACACAAGAGATTGGAAAACCAGCACATTCAAACATGAAAATGTCTGAATTTACCTGTTGAGAGAGCATTGCGGTTTGAAATTTGCTGGAATGCAATAAACCTTTTGGATTGTTATTATTAAAAATTCATTAATTTATCCTACTCTTTTTCTATCGTAGTGGTTCTTTCAGATTCACCCTCAAGATGAGGAGCCTAGCTCCACAATGCACCTGGATAGTTCATAAGGGATACGTATCCAACAGCACTAAACAGCTCACTTTCATCCTTCACTGCTCCCAAACCATTTATCTCTTTTCTTCTTTCTGACTATTGGCCATTTTGTCTGGAGTTTCTGAGAGCTGAGATCCAACACAATCTGATACCAAAGGCTGAGAACCATTGGCTTAAGATCTTCAAGACAAATTGTTTAGCAATCAGTCTTCTCTTCCAAGATGGCATCTGCTGCCTTGAGACATCTACTTCCCTGTGCCTAATGTTAGGGCCAGGCCCTTGGTCCTGTCATGCTTCTTTCAGCAAGCAGAACAACCACTGAGAAGATTTTTAAAAAATATATTTATTGAGAGAAGTGTTCAGACTTAATGGGGTATTGTTGCTTGTGCTCAGCTAATGTATTTGTTCTTTGGTTTCAGTGTGTCTCCCAATGAGAAGGAAGTGGAGGTAAGCCTTGGAATAGTCACTCGTTCTTCTGTTTACTTCCCCCACAAGCAATCCTATTCTCTTTTTTATTATGCCCTCACACATCCTTGTTCCTTAACTTGTGTGTTTTTAAGTAAAGCAAGCTTTCCTAAGGCTACCTAGTTCATCCAGCGGGCAACTCATCTTTATAAAGGCTGTGGTACTGTTGTTGTTGTTTGCCTTCAAGTCATTTCCAGCTTAATGGCAATCCTAAGGCAAACCCATCACAGACTTTCCTTGGCAAGATTTGTTCAGAGGGGGCTTAACATCCTCCCATGTGTGTCTTCTGCTTTATGTTCTATTATCTATCTTTGAGATCTTTATCATATTATATTAATGCTATATTCCACTTTAGTTGTCCTGGCAACATCCTATGGAATCCTGGGATTGGCAGCTATAATTCCCAGCCAGAGAGTTCTTGAGCCTCACTAAACTGCAAATTCCACAGTAATTCCACAGGATGTTGCCGTGGCACTTAAAATGGAATAATGGTCCTATAACAGCATAGTGTGACAAGGGTCCAAAACACACTGCAGAAATAATCCAGTTTGAGAACACTTTTGCCCTGTCTCAGAGCTAGAGAATCCTGGGAATTGTGGTTTGTTGTGGCACCAGAGTTCTCTGACATAGAACGCTAACAAAACTACAATTCCCAGAATTCCCTAGCATTGAGCCAGGGCAGTTAAAACAGTGTCATATTGGATTATTTCTGCTGTGTGTTATGGACCAAGGATCTAAGTTAGTGGCCATTGCTTATCAGGCATCCTAGTGAGTGAGCCACTAACTTTGGAACCACCTCTTGGCTGAACTTTTTCATATTAAGGATCTTAGAGTCTTATCGCATGAGCAAAGGAAGCCTAAACAGAGTGGGAGAGTAATGGCTTTCTCTGTGCCTCTCCGCATGCCATTGTAGCACTTTCATTCTCTTCCTGAGGGAGATGGTGGTAGAAGCATGTCTTTTGTTGCACTGGAAAAATCTGTTTGACAAACAGATTACTCAAAAGGTCCACTTCAATTGAGAATGCAGACTGCAACTACAGAAATGTCTGCCCCTAAAGAAAGCCAACTGGGGATAAAGCTGAAATACATTGAGCTTTTTAAGAAATAAAGGTTTTTGGACAATCAAACAAGACATGGGATTTTGACTCCTTCCATTTCTTCTTTTGACCAGGCAGAATTTCTTCGACTATCTTTGGGGTTCAAATGTGACCTCTTTACCCTGGAGAAGAGAGTCAGACTGGAAGAGAGATCCCGGGACTTGGCTGAAGGAAACCTGAGAAAGGAGATTGCTGGTGCTTTGAAACTAGTTGATGTAAGAAGGGGGAGGATGGGTTATGATATATGCATTCCTTGTTCACCATTGTCTTGACTTTGGCCTGAAAGGAGGAAGACAGATATAACACTTCTGAGGAAAAGGGTTTACGTGAAAGTGACCTTACTGTATTTGCTGCAGGTATGCAGCTTGTCACTTCTTGAGTCTAAATTGAACTAGAACTAAAACAAAATTCTACAATTTGAACCATGGAAGAAGTAATGGAAGATGCTAGTTGGCTAATAATTTTGTGTATCCTAAAGGCACCAGATCCTCTTTAATCCTGGAAGCTAAGCAGGGCCAGCCCTGGTTAGTCCTTGGGTGGAAGACCATCAGTGAATACTAGGTGCTGTAGGCTATATTTCAGAGAAAGAAACTAGCAAGCCCATCTCTGAATATTCCTTGCCTAAAAGAAAACCCTATGAAATTCATGAAATCACCATACATTAACAGGTGACCTGAAGGCACATACACATATTTTCATACTCTGCTGCAGAATAGTTCCGCATCTGAGGAGAAGTGAGGGGTGAAAGAAGAAATGAACATGCAATATTTTCAAACAAAGGTTGTGTGACTAGCTGAAAGAAAGGCAATGAAAGCTCAAGGCAGTCTTTCATACTGCTATCAGATATATTTACTCCAGAGTGGTAGCAGTCATTAACATGAAGCAACTCTGATTCGTGTAGAAGTCTCCACATTCTGAAAACCCTTTGCTCTTGTGAAATGCACCTTAAAAAATATTCGTATTTCTCCCCTCATTCAGCTTTTACATATCTATCCTAAAATGAGGCTAGATTATAGTTTATCATCTTGTGGATTTTTTTGCAGAGGTAGTCCTCCAAATGGAGGAAGGCATCCTTTTTTCACAATGCATTCTTTTTCTTACCCATGTATTTTGC
Source organism: Phrynosoma platyrhinos (assembly GCA_020142125.1). Classification (NCBI taxonomy): domain Eukaryota; kingdom Metazoa; phylum Chordata; class Lepidosauria; order Squamata; family Phrynosomatidae; genus Phrynosoma; species Phrynosoma platyrhinos. The sequence goes on from CM034708.1 coordinate 208,591,908, forward strand.
ATTTACTGGGCTTTGTTAGTGTTAGTTTAAACACTAATTTAATTTTCAAGTCTGATTTCAAAGGCTAAGAAAATCCCTTATGGAAGAGAAAATGAGTTCAGCATAGGAAATAAGCATGCCTCTTAATCTCCACCTTGATCCTAATGCAAATAGAAAAGCTGGGTTTATATTGCAGATGAAGAAACTGCTTTAGCAAAAGTACATCTGACCTAGCCTAGTGAAAATACAGAAGTATACTGGTATACCGGTATGGCCGTTGACCATATGAGCTGGGATTCCAGAAGTTGTTGTTCAAAAAAGAACTTTTCCAAGCTTTCATTGTGACCCGTACCTCCCTAAGTGTATCTCCTTAAATGTCTATTGCATCATTATTATGGATTACATGCAAGTATTTGTTCCTCTTTCATTGGATGTTTCCAGTCTCTGGCCTCTCTAAGTGAAGATAACCAAGTGCAGGAGATAGCTAAGAAGTTGCAGAAGAGCCTGGAGCTTCTGAATCAGTATGCCAGCAGGATTGCCAGCAAGGCAGAAATGCTGGGAGCCATTCATCAGGTAAGTTTGCCCTATTCCAAGAGATGTAAAGTTGGATTCTTCTAAATATGCATGTTGAAATCTGGTACAAAGAAAAAGAAAAAAAAGATAGACTGTCATCTGATGATATGTCACCATATTCATGGACTGTCAGGTATCCAGGAAAGGAGAGACCAGTCATGGAATGTTGAGCATCACTTCAGTTTCTTGGAGAAGAAATGAAAGGTCTGACTTTAGGTAGTCTCTTGAAGATGTTAACCAGGAAAATACTGACTTGTAAACTGATTATTCTCAACCTTGAGTCCCTAAAAGTGGTTGGATCCCAGAATCTCTGAGCATTGGCTGTGTTGGCTAGAGCTTCTGGGAACTGAAAGTTATCTCAGACTTAAGAGAACCACTGAGACTGGTAAGGTTGGGCTTTGGGTTCCAGTAAACCACATGATGGTGTGGGCAGAGTCAGGAGAGGAACTAGAAAGAGGACCCTTCTATAGGTTCTAATACAATGATATTTTTTTTAACTTGTAGATGGGAGGAAGTATTCCAAACAAAATGCTAAGTGCTTGCAAATTTCTGATTCACTGACAAACAGATTTGATTTCTGTTATACTGGAATGTACTACAGAGTTGATTTCAATTTTGCTGCTTCTTACAACCTGTGAGAAGGCTCGAGAAAACAGAGTTCCCATTCTCTTTTTTATGGAACCGGGAACAGGAATGAAGGCAAAGGGAACTAGAATATGAGACTAGGTGTGTGTGTATGTGTGTGTGTGTGAGAGAGAGATCTCCCAGAAATGATCAAGGCAAAGTTGGACCACCAAATACTCTTCTGTAGTGGAGTCTCCTAAGGGATTATTGATCAGAAGTGTTCTAAATCATCATTATCTTCTTATTCCAGTTGCTTTCATAGAACTCTCAGATTGTTACCACTTTCACTTGGATGATGATGATTATGACAATGATTGTTTTAATGCAATTGGATACAACTGAAAAGTGACATAGTATCTATCTCTAAATATCTAAAGGAATGTTGAATTTGTTTTCTGTTGCTCCAGAGACTAAAATACAATCCAGTGGATTGAAATGACAAGTAATGAGATTCCACCTAAACAGTAGAAATAACTTTCTATTGTAAGAGCTGTTCAACAATGAAAGGGACTGCCTCAGAGTGTGGTGGACTCTTTTTCTTTGGAGGTTTTTCAACAGAGATTGAATGGCATATTTCAGTTGTGTATTCCTCTACATGGCAAAGGGTTAGACTATGTGGCTCCTTCTAGCTCTAAAATTCTATGATTCTGTTTTGTTTTCATTGTTTTGTAAAACTTTACCAGTAAGTAGTCAAAGTTAATAATAACCTCACTGATCAATGCTGATCTCCCACACCTTAAAAACAGTTCCAAGATCTTTTTTGTGTTTTTTTCAGGCTGTGTGGCCATGTTCTAGAAGAGTTTTTTTCTGATGTTTCGCCAGCATCTGTGGCTGGCGATGTCAGCCACAGATGCTGGCGAAATGTCAGAAAAAAATTCTTCTAGAACATGGCCACACAGCCCGAAAAACCCACAAAAACTATGGATGCCAGTCATGAAAGCCTTCAACTTCACAGTTCCAAGATCCTTGATCTTCCTCTAAAATCTCATTTTGTGCTGACCAGTATCACATACCCTAGTTGTCACTGAAAACATGCAGGTTATAGTTTGTCTGTTTCTTACATTAGATGTAGCCAGTTCCAGTTACTTGGTGCCTGACTTACATGCCAAAATCATCACTACTATGGGAAAATGCTTGGTGATGGCATCTTAAACTTTAGCAGGAACATGTGTGCACTGATATTGTTAGGGTTTCAGGCTCTAATTTGGAGTTGCAATAAAAGGATTGCCCTAATGTTTCCTATGAATATAAAATCCTTTTATACTTGCCCATCGTATGCCAGAATAGCTCTGTTGCCAAAAACATGAGTATAACAGCTAGTGAGTGGACAAAAATCTTCAGAGCATTACTGATCCAGCACTGATTTGGAGCTGAGACTTGATGTAACATAAGTATACAGACTTCTTTTTCTCTATGAAAAGTGAGGGTGTAGTCTTCTAGTAGGCCTTCCTCTGGTGCAACTGCAAAATCTACAAGAGTCACCATGCTTGACTAGGCTGTCCTGGAAGTTGTAGTCTTAAAAAGTAATTTTTTACAGCTCTGGCCTTGAGTGCACAAAATAGAGGCTACAGCCCATGTTCCATTTTCATTCCTCAAGCAGCAGGAACTCTTCCATGAGTATTCGACTCATATTTCCATGCATCTCTGTGCCCTTGCCATCATATCCCTGTTTCTTAAAAATGTATGCTAGTGTTCAAGAACCAGGCAGCTTCTGAATACATGTTAAAATTCCCATTGTCCTTCAACCAGCATGAAGAATGGGTTGGAAGGGGCATAATTCCAACTGAAATGAACTCTCTTCATCATCACTAACCTTGGAAACTTGTTGTTCAACTTGGTACCCATGTAAGCCCTGTCTGATGTCTTCTTATGCATCTAACACACTGGAATCCATCTAATCAAATTTGGGGTCCTTCCAGTCCTGTAAGACTCCAGTCCAATTCTGAATCACAGAATTATACTGCTAAGTCTCTGGTTTTGTTCCAGACAAAGGCAACCTGATGCCCTCCAGTTGTTTTGGAATCCAGGCCCCATATAGTGGCTAGATTGAGGGAAGTAATAGTATCACTCCATTCTGCTTTGGTCAGGCCTCACCTAGAATAAAAAGGATGCTAAAATGCTGGAGTGGTGAAGGGTCTGGAAACCATGCCCTATGAGAAGTGACTTAGGGAGCTGGGCATGTTTAGCCTGGAGAAGAGAAGGTTAAGAGATTATATGATGGCCCTGTTTAAGTATTTGAAGGGATGTTATATTGAGGTTGTAGCAAACTTGTTTTCTGCAGCTCCAGAGAATAGGATCTGGAGCAATGGAGTCAAGGTCCTGAGATTCCACCTCAACATTAGGAAGAACTTCCTGACAGTAAGAGCCGTTTGACAGCGGAACACACTCTCTCAGAGAGTGGTGGAGTCTCTTTTTTTGGAGATTTTAAACAGAAACTGGATGGTCATCTGTTGGGGGTGCTTTTATTGTGTCTTCCTGCATGGCAGAGAGTTAAACTGGATGGCCCTTGAAGTCTCTTCCAATTCTATGATCCTATTGATTCCTGCCAGCTTGGCCAATGCTAGGAATTCTAGAGTTTATTTGTAGAGGGCACTCAGCTAGGGAAGGCAGATATTTATCTATTACTGCATCCTTCTACATATGAAAAAGATGCTGTAGAATCCAAAGGTTGCTTGAATCATCTTTGATTTTATGGAATTCTGTGCCCTCTTTCTCCTCTCATCCTCACAAAAGAGTGCTCTCTGATCCTTCATAATGTAATCAGTTCAAACTGTATAGCTACAGAATCTTCTTTCAATTTCCAACATACTTTTTCTTAGTTTGTTTTTTTTTAATTAGAGTTCTCAGAGTAGCTTTGGGCACCATCCTTTTGATACTCTTCTGAATATTCATCAAGAAATGGATGGCATATATGTCATGAAATTCAAAGGCATGCTTGCCTGGTCCTTCTCTGGATGAAATAATAATTGACGCATCCACGGGATAGCCTTTTCCCCATCCCTCACATTTCTTCTTTAGGAGAGTCGAGTCAGTAAAGCAGTAGAAGTGATGATCCAGCATGTGGAAAACTTGAAACGTACCTACACAAGGGAGCATGCGGAGCTGGAGGAGCTGAAGGGGTTGCTGCTGCAGAATGAAAAATCCTTTGGCTCTGTCGGTGATCGAGGTAATGGCTGTCAAGATGCTGACTGATCCCTTATCGGTGTGGCAGCTGAGATACATTTCTCCTCCTTTTTGTTGTTGTGTGCCTTCAAGTCATTTCCAACTTATCTTGACCCAAAGGAGAACCTATCTTGGGGTTTTCTTGGCATGTTTCTTCTTAGCCATTGCCATCCCCTGAAGCTAGGACAGTATGGCTGCCCAAGGTCACCCAGTGGATTTACATGGCCAAGCCAGGATTTGAACCCTGGTCTCCAGGGTCATAGTCCAGTGCTGAAATCACTACAGCATGCTGGTTGTCCTTCTTTGTAGGGTCAAATAGCTGCCTAACTCCCATCAGTTGCCATGGATCACTCTTGGATGCAGGGCTGCTAGGAGGTTCTCCCTTTTAAAACTGCATCACCTCATCCAGAGCTTCTGCCTCCACCATACTTGCTACATCTTGATATTTATGAGAGACCCATCATAGCGTAGTAGGTTGACTGTGGAACTTAAGATGCTTGGAGGCTAGGAATGCTCAGCCATGGAAACCCATTGGGTGACCTTGGAGAAGTCACACACTCTCAGCCTCAGAGGAAGGCAAAGGCAAACCCTCTTGGAACAAATCTTGCCAAGAAAGCACAGTGATAGTTTTGTCTTAGGGTTGCCCCAAGTTGAAAATGACATGAAGGCATACCACAACAAAAAGACATCCTGAAATTAGACAAAGTTTGGAAGACTCTCAGCCCTTCTTTCCCAGCGTCAGGAAACTGGCTTTAAGGACCAGAGTTACTGTTGCTGTGCTTGAATAAAAAGCCATGCACCACCAAGTTTGGAAAAGTTCCCACTTTAGACTCTGACCCCCAGAATCCTCAAGGCAGCATGGTCAGTGGGAATTATAGTCCAAAGAGGAACTTTACTAAGCTTGGTGAAGCATGGCTTTGTATCCAAGCACAGCAACAGTGACTCCAGACCTTTAGATACTCTCCTGGCACTGGGAAAGGATTGAGAGTATTTCCCACGGTGAAAAGAGAAGTGTCTTTGCCTTCCTAAATGTTAGTATATCATTATACTCACTATCTGGGGCCAGTAAATTGGATTAGGGCCATAAGGAAGAGGAAAGAGGTGCTAAAACATCCCTATAGTTTCCTGATTTTCTTTCCTTTTCTTCCTTGACACCTCTTCCCCAAACAACAGTTTGTCCCACATACAAGGACTCTATTGGAAATGTGTTATCAGAGACATGTTTGAATACTTACTGAGGCCTGAGCACTAACAAGGGACTCATCGTTGATCCAGCTAAAAATGACCTGGCTATCCTCTTCCTCCTTGGCATGCAGCCTTTTCCTCTCTCCTCTTTAGGTATCCAAGAAGTGACAGGAGCAAGGAAAAGGAACTTCAGCTTCCACTTATATATCCAGTTATAGTGCTATGATTCCACTTTTAATGCCATGACCCCATCATATGGAAAGAAAATGAGGAAAAATACATAAGCTAGAAGAGGCTGCAGCAGTTTGCTTTTGCCTGAATTTAGGGTAAAAAGCAAGATTCTGCCTCTCCTCTCCATCCTACTAAGTTAATTGCATGCAAACTACTTTTTGCACTTTGAACTCAGTTTGCTGTAACTGAAGTAAGCTGAGGACAAAGGAGGAAAAGGGAAGGAGAGAGAAAACAGCTGAAACAAGTGGAATGACAGAGGATTAATTGGGATGTGAAGTCGTAGGCTTTCATGGCCGGCATCCATAGTTTTTTGTGGGTTTTTCAGGCTGTGTGGCCATGTTCTAGACTTCTAGAACATGGCCACATAGTCCAAAAAAACCACAAAAAACTATTAATTGGGACTCAGCCAGATTGGGGCAATTGGAAGGTATGTCTCTAGGATGTTGACCCAGCACTTAAAGTGGAATCATAGTGCTATACATGTAATGTCAATGGACCCTTCACCCTCTGGGCCATATTTACTAGAGGGAAAGGGCAAGTAGTAGCTAGGGCAATTCAAGATATCTGTCCCAAGGACCAGCATTCCATCAGGCAGAATGAGGCAAAGGTCTCAGGCAGCACATGCTGGAGGCTAACAATTGCAATTTCATAACTGTTTGTCCTACCCCCTCCCTGGTCTCTCCTGCACCACCTAAATTCACCTGATATGCTCAGTTGTGGTGGAAGACCTGATCTTTGCTACTGTTGAAGCAGTCCTGTTGACTTTTGCCATTATGTGTCTTGGGCTGCCCTTCCCAAGCCTTGACTCTGTACTCTGAAAAAAATAAGAGTGAAAGCAGTCATGTCCCATGCCTATCCTAGAATCTTGTTTAATTTCATAGTGGAAAAGGCAGAATGATTGAAGTTTGAGGTCACTGTTCCCTTTGCTGCACTATAGATTCACGTTTTTTTCCTTATTGCTGTTACAGATGAATCTTCCATTAAAAAGCTCTCTGGTTCTGTAAAGGTACAAATGCTGTTGCAGTTCTAAGCCTTTGTCTATTCGTAATGTGCTTGTTTTCCCCTTTGCTGTGTGCTCTGAGCTTCTATTTCTATGAGACCCTTCTTGCATTTCCCTCCCCCTGCAATGCTAGGCATGCAAATAACTCAAATATTAAAACTCCAAGGGATGTGACCAAATATGACACAAAGGATGTGGCTTCCTTAAACCCTCTGTTGATTTCACAGTGCTGTGTGGTGATGTCTCTTGTACAAGGCTCTTTATGCATTCTCCATTTGCTTTTTGCAAGCAGCCAAACTGGTGCTCTTTGCAGAATCCATCATCCATACAATATGTGTACTCTGAGCTGTAGCCCTTAAAATTATCTGATTATATATCAGAACCAAAGAGGAGGGGATCAGAATTTGCAGTGATTAAGAGTGGTGGGGCATCGGTGCTTGTCATTTTTCCTTCTGTCCTGTGCATCCCACCCCCAACTGACAGAGGCAAAATAAATGGTTCTCATGCATCTGAAGTAGTATGCAGGAAGCAAACATAATACTAGATGGGTGACACTGATGGCTCTGGGGACACTGTCATTATCCCCCAACCTGCTATTGGATGCATACCCCAAAATAGGATGCACACACATTCTTACACATTTCTGGTTTAAAACAAGGCATGCCCGAAGCATATACAGTAGACCTTGATATTCACTGGGGTTTGGCTCCAGGATTCCCCATAGATACCCAAATCCATGGGTGCTCAAATCCCATTATATTCAGTGGCATAATAAAATGATGTCCCATATATAAAAGCTGACAGTCAGCAAAAGCTGAGTATATCTTATTTTAAAAAAGGCTCACCCTCTGAGAGGTTTCCAGAAGCAATGTGCATGTGTAGTGATCAGTCTTGTTTTTAACATGGAAGTAGAAGGTGATTGTTGTTGGGGTTCCCCCACTCCATGGGCTAGTCTAGACTAATGCAAAAATGTGAGACCTCTCACAAACGACAGCTTCATTTATTACTAGCTGATATCTCTTCATGTTACCTTTAGATCCAAACTGATTTTGGTTCCTGTAAAAAACTCTAATTATTATAGGCACCTTGGCCAGTTCTCATGACACTGTAGTTGGCAACTTATCCATTTAGTATGCTGATCTCTTCAATATGCATTTGCTCACTATTGTGATTGTTGAGATCTAGAATGGGTATGCCTTCTTTTTGAGAGAAAATGTTAATGGAACTGTAATGAAAGTTACTGCTGAGGATACTATAGACAGCCAAAAAAACAAACAAATGGGTCTTTGAACAGATCAAGCCTGAACTCTCCCTGGAAGCCAAGATGATGAAACTGAGACTGTTGTACTTTGGCCACATCACGAAAAGGCACAACTCACAAGAAAAGACGATAATGCTAGGAAAGGTGGAGGGAAAGAGAAAGAGAGGAAGACCACATGCTAGATGTCAGGAGGCTATGGGTATGAATCTGCAAGAACTAAGGACAGTGGTGGAGGATAGGGAGTTTGGAGATGTCTTATCCACTGGGCACCCATGAGTCGAGATCAACTTGAAGTTGGTTGGCAACAACAAAATGAAAGTCTGCTCCCTCTCCCTCTGGCAATGAAATAGCCAAGGAACATAGTATGAACCACAGCTATAAAACAATACAGTCCATTGGATTTTTAAAATCCCCTTTAAGTGGGAATAAAATCTTGCTGCTAGTGCTGCAAATGGCCATTGAATGATCAGGGACAACAGAAGCATGAGGGTTAAAGAAAAAAAAAGTTAGCATCAATTATAGCAGCCAACAGCAACATTTTCTCTGTGTGTTTACCTCCCCTATCTACAACTGAATGCCAGGACAGATTGGAGGTAGTAGAGGCTGCAAAAACAGGCTGGAGTTAACATATGTTAACTCAACAAAATAGAATACTGAGTTGAAGAACCAAAAAATAGGCTGAGGTATGTTGCATGCCGGTTTGCTGAGAAGGTATTTTTACTGCTAGTCTTCATGTTTCAAGAGAAACCTAAGATGTATGAATGATGGGTGCAATATAGATGGATTTCAACAGAGAATGAAAACCCTTGGAGAGGATGGGGGTGCAACCACTCTGGGCCTAATTTTCTGCAAGGATCAGACAGAAAAGCTCAAGTCAATGCTAAGCAGGAACTAATAATCAAGATGTAAAGCTGATGCTGCGTGCCTTGCTTATCCCTTTCTTCTGTACTGCTTGTTCATCTGCCACCCATTTTCTAGCCTAAAGGCCTCTTAAGCAAAACTGTTGAAATTTAATGCATTTAATTACGTGTCTCGAAACAATTAGGTTTTTGACATGCAAGATTTCAGGATGCCTGTCTCACATGTAACTCCAATCATAGGGTGGCTTTCTTTTTTGAAAAGTATTGGAGCCCTTCACAGATGGCTCTCTGTAGTGGATTGTACAACTGGAAAACATCTTGACATACTTTTTGAGCAATCTTTTTAAGGAACTGGGTGGAAGAGATGCTTTTTGAACTGACAATAATCTGTTCAGATATGCTGCTGCTTTTATGTGCAAATCTCTGGTTTTTACATTGATTATAATTTTGCTTGTATTCTCACACCAGAGCTTGGAACAAATTTTATTGAATTTCCACTCTCAGAATCCATCAGTGATTCTGTGAGCTGTTGTTCCCCAAAAAAGTTTTTTTCCAAGCTCTGTTTCACATCCACAGAATAATAAACTAACAACGTGTCTTTAATGCTAAAAAGAACAATTGTATGTCAATATTTCTTTTTTTTAGGTGAAGCCAACTTGTAGTTTCCCAGATGTTGTTGGACTACAATTCCCATCAGCTGTTGCCAGCCTAGCTAATGTTGTAATCCAGGGCTGGGAACTGTGTAGCCCACATGCCATCTGCCAAAGCCCACTGCAGCCCAAATTTCTCCACTTCTCACCCAAATTGAATCCCAGATGGAGAATTGTTCCTCGCCCCTTTGTGCTAAGCCTTCAGGGAGAATAGCTTTCCATTTTAAGGTTACTTGGAGGTAGTGGAGGCACCTTTGTTGGAAGGCCTACATGGCCTAGGTACAACCTATCTAAGGGATCACCTCCTTCCATATAATCCACCCTGCACCCTCAGATCCTCTGGGAGGAACCTACTGCAACTGAGGAATTCTAGATTAGCAGTAACCTCCCAGAGGTCCTTCTCTGTCGCTGCTCCCAAATTATGGAATGCCTTGCCGGAGGAGATCCGTCAAATAACCAGCTAGGACAATTTTAAAAAAGCCATCAAGAGGGATCTCTTCTGGCAGGCTTTCCCCGAATAGACTTTCTATTTCAACCTGTGCCTCGCCTTCTTTTTATATATCTCTCAGTGTCAGAACACTGATCATTTTAACTTTTTAGTATTGTATTTAATTTTTAAGGGGGGGGGATTTGTTTTTATCATGTTATTAATGTTCAATCTAGGGTTTGTTTTATCCATGTTAACTATGTGAGCCACCTTGATTGCTTTGGCAAAAGGCAGGATACAAAAATAAAGTTTATTATTATTATTATTTAAGTGACCACCTATAACCCATGGAGGCATAGGCAAGATGGAAGGAGGGATACGTACACCTATTGACCATCCAACACCCTTTGCTGTTGTAGTCCAATGATATCTGGAAGTCCATTAGTTTCAATGTCTTTTACTTACCTGTGTCATCATGACCATCATAATGCTTGAGTCTGCCTACTTTTGAGCCACATCACTGGATGTTATGGTGGAAAGGTAGGGGACATAGAGGGCATGTGATGATGGTGATGTGATGGGGATATGTGATGTGATGGGGATAGCTTTGGGGAAGGGGCTGGATACATTATTCACATGATGTCTACTTTGGAACTGAAGTGGATTTCTGTTGGTACATCTTGCTCCACAAGGATCATCTATCTTTTTTATACAAGGTTGCAGTCCTGTACATCTGAAGAATTATGTAAGGGCCTCTTGAATAATTGCAAAGCTTTTTGTAAGTTCCACTTTGAGCAACACCTTTTACATAGAAACTGCAGAGCTCTGTCATCAAATGCATAACCCACCAAGTAGTATCTCTTATTTTGTGTAGCCATCATCCCTACGCAGAGTTAGCATTGCACCCTTGCCTAGGAATACTGGAAAGGATGTCACTGTTTTGCCACTGGTATGTAGGCACTTTCCAGAACTGACAGTTTATTACCCTAAATGTATTGAGTAAATCCATGCTGAACTCTTTTGTCCCTCATTTCTTCCAAGGGTCAGCTAAATGAAACTGATGGAAGCGAGAGGACTGATAAGTACAACAGACGCTCAAGCTGGTAAGGGTGATAGGATTGCTCATGTGTGTATGAGTGTGCAAGCAAGAGAGAAATGGATATAAAACACACTTACTCAGCCTGTGAAATGATGAACAAAGTAATATGGTTTGTTTTTACAGTATTTTCAAAAACACTGTCATTCTGCAATTGTTGTCACACTGCAAATAACATGTTACCAGCAATGCCATTACTCACAACACATTAATTCCAAGCTCTACTATCACAGCAAGTCTTTATCCTCACCACCACCTTCCTTTCTCCAAAACAAGCTTTTCCTGTGATGGATTCAGTGCCTTCAGCATATCCTTGGACCCAGTTCGGGATCTTAACTCCCAATGGTTTGACTAAACCCATTTGTGATTATTAATTTTCAGCTGCAGCCTTAATATCTACACTTAAATATTCTAATCATCTGGGTGCCTTTACATGTCATCAATAAGACATGGTTTGCATTAACTATGGTTCATTGCTTAAGCCACACATTACATGACAGAGGCTCAAACAAAATCATGGGTTATTCTGCCCCTGGCATAGTCATTCAGGCAGTAAAAAGGGAGAATTTTTATGTGTGCCACACTTTAAAAAAATCCTGCCTATCATTTCTGAGGAGCTCAGGGTAAAATCCAAATGTAAGCCCTGCCTTTATGAGAACAACCACTTCAAAATAGGTTAAGCAGTAGCTGGCTGAGTTCATAGATGCGATGGCTGAAAAGGGATCAGAACTCAGGGCCTCCTTTGGTACTCTTTTTTTTTTAATTATTGATTATTGGCACATAGCACCAATCCAACAGAACATATTCCATAAAATAAAAAAAAATCCATGCAGTCTCATATAAAACTCTCTATTAGACACAATTACATATTTAACACAAGTACATATACAAATACACATTAACAAGACTATTAACTAAAAGACCACTCAAATGGCAAGATGACGGCTCAAATCATCCATTTTTGAAAACGTTTTTAAAGAAAAATAACGTAAAAAGAGAAATTGTAAATACATTTTCCCATTTTTTACTTTTCAGTCTTTTTTGAAAAACAAATCTAGTACATACTCTACCATCCCCTGGATAGCATAAATCGAATCAAATCATTAATCAGCACATGCCAAAACAGTCAGATTGACACATCATTGTTTCAAGTAGACATGGAATTTGTCCCACTCTCTCTTCAAGTATATATATGTGTGTGTATGTGTGTGTACCTATATCTATCTATCTATATGTATCTGTATATCAGCTTATCCATTTTGGCTACATCTAGAACCTTTTCTATCCACTACTCCTCCAGAGAAGTATTTGATATTTTCCAATACTTAACCAGAAGAATTCTTGTGGCTGTTGCCATATGGCATATGCCAACAGAGTCTACTACTTTCCTTTTCAACTTTAGTTTCAAAATTAAATATTCCAAGTAAAAACAATCCTGGGCTCAAAAGTATATCCTTATGTAAGATAATCTACATTTTTGCTCAAATCATAAGCCATTTTTTAAACATTATTATTCTACTGCAACCCCTCCTTTGGTACTCTAACCACTGGACTGGACTGGCCCTTGTTGCTAAACTATATATTATGCAGGAGATTGGTAATGAGTGCTTCCAAAAGATTTAGTCTGGCCCTTCTGTGATGAGTCCAAATCTTTTCTACTAGGAGGCACCCACTTGTTTTGTTTTCTCCACCACCCTGCCCCAACTCCACATTGCAAAAGTATGTATGGGGGTAGTCTGTGCTGCAAAAGTATAGCAAAGAAATTCCACTTCTTCCAACAGGGGCTTAGTAGGAGCAAAACAAGGTGAGAAGCGGCCTTTGCTACAGCGCTATGTGAGTTCGCCTTCCTGGACAGAGTCAGAAGAAGACCAACCTGAGCCAGAGTAAGTCGTTCTGTGTCTTCTGTGGGGTTGATCTATGCAAGCATGTGGCCCTAAAAGCCAGCACCAGCTTATACACTTTGTCCAAGTATTGCTGCTGGTGAATAGTGCCCAGCTCAGGGTTGACATTTTCAGTGGAACACTCTGGCTGCCATTTGATACCCAACTTTAGACATGGTTTGTGTTCAACATGGTTTGTTGCTTAAGCCACAAATGGCAGGGCAGAGAATTGAACATAAACAACAGCTTGTCTTTCCCATTTCCAGCTTCTTTTCTCCTGCCATTTTAGCAGATCCTGTTTCAGGATGGATGGCTGGGGAAATGAATGAGGGGCATGCCATGGTTAGGAGTGCAGATGCTACAACAAACCCTGATTTGAACAAAATAAGTATTGTGGTTTGTGGCTAGCTGACAAATCTTGGCAGAGGTGGATAAATTAGATCAACCACCGTGTGGTTTATTGTGTCATATGAAGGTGGTCCCTTTCTTTTCTACCAATGTGCCATTGAATAATGGCTGTTGGGGAACAGCACAGGTAGATGGCTGCCATTCTTCAAGGCTATTCTGGCTGTGACCATTTCACAGGCATCTGGATGGTAAATCACTGTGGGAAACAATACACCAAACAAGAATGATCTTTGATCAGCTCCACTGGCCTCGTTTTATATTCATACTTAAAGAACATCTGGAAACCACTTGGGATTGTAAGAGTGGTAAAACAACTGAATTGTGTTGTCATGTGCTTTCTGGCATGGGAATTTAACTCCAGTCCAGCCACATTATCTGCTAAGCCTCTGGCTCTAAAATGAGAGGTGCTGTATGACTCCTGTGTTCTCCCCAAGAGACTTTTAAGCCTGTAAAAAGTAATCTTGTTTCACATTAAGTGTGCAGGGAATAAAACACTAGCAACATTTGCTTAGCTTTCTCCAAGAGTGCACCTATGCTTCATGTAGAAAGGATGGCCAGTATTCAGCCAGATAAGAGAAGACTGAGGTCCCAGGTTCTGTCCATCAAATTCCAGAATGTGTTTCATGGGATCATCAAGAAACAAGTTTTGTGTTTTATCCCCTTGTACAGGTGTTTGAGTAACAAAATCCATTGGGTTCTTGTTTCAAGAACAAGTGGAAACATTTTGAAAGATCCCCTTCTTCCATATGTCTCTTTGTAAGCTTTGAGTTTTTCCAGTCTTTTTTCCTTAACATACACACTCTCCTCATTCAAGGACTTTCTTCCCCTTTCTGTACACCTCCTTTCCACAGAAGTCCCTTTAGCCAGCTTGTTCAATGTTCTTAGAAAAATCTGTTGTTTCCTAACTTTTATTTTATCAAGATACAGTAGTTCCCCTTTATCCTAGGGGTATATATTCCAAAACTGCCAATGGATGCCTGAAATCACAGATGGTACCAAATCTTAAACCAGTAATGTTTTTGGACCATGATTGACTGTGGTTTGATGAAACTGCAGAGAGCAAAACCACGGATAAAGAAGATGTAGTATTTTCAGGCTGTGGTTGACTGTGGGAAACTGAAACCACAGAAAGTGAAATCGTGGATAAGGGTAGACCATGCATTTGGGATTATACTCTAGATATTTTAACTGCAGTTGCTGCACTTCCTTACATCTGCTATACTGGCTGAAGTCTCTGGGAGTTCAAAGTATCTGGAGGATCACATGTTCCTCACTCCTGATCTAAATCATATGAACTTTTAAATAATAGTCCTTTGCTGCTATTTGTAGTTAGTTTCTGTGATTTTAATGGTAGTTTTACTGTGTGATTTTAAGCAAGATGATGATCTGCTTTGTAATCAGCTCTAGGAGCCAGTTTGACTGCGGGAAAAATGGGATAAAACTCTATGGAATGGAAAAATAGAATGTCCTAAAAGAAAAATATTTCTCAGGTTAAAAGATAATGCCTGTGCTTGACATAGGTCCAAAACACACTGCAGAAATAATCCAGTTTAAGTCTGCTTTAACTGCCCTGGTTCAGTGTTTGGGAATCCTGGAAAGTGTAGTTTATTGTGGCACCAGAACTCTCTGACAGAGAAGGCTAAATGTCTCAAAAAAACAACAGTTCCCAGAATTCCCTAGCATTGAGCCATGGTAACTAAAGTCGTCTCAAACTAGATTATTTCTGCAGTGTTTTGGACCACAGAGATGCAAAAGCTTCACAGACTGCAAGTGAGATGAAACCAAAGTATTTAAGCACAGAAGGCTATACTAAATCATATGAACACATGAAAAGGGAAGGTGCATTGTGATATACCAAGCAAGTCTCTTGTCAAAACATTGGTGTATAGGGACATTAGCTGACCATGGACTTCACCATTCATCCAATCTCTCTGTTAGTAGAAATGTCGCCTTGGAACCAGCAGTTTCAGAACTACGGGGGAACAAGGCACAGAAGCTGAGTGAGAAGGAAAACAACCCACCCAAATGGAGGCTACATTCACTGTAAGTCATGAAACAAAACGGTGCATACTTTGATTCTAGGACAACTACTAGATTTTGTAGTTACTCAATCTGAAGCCCCTTTGACACTACACAGTTATAGTGCCATGATCCCACTTTAACAGCCATGTAACATCCTATGAAATCCTAGGATTTAGAAAGGGCATTTAGAATAGGTAGCCATAGAGTTTTAGGGCTTCACCAGACTACCAATCACATGGCACTTAAAGTGGAATCATAGAGTTATTACAGTGTAGTATGAATGACCCAGCAGTGAATCAGAGGCCATCATGGATGGTCCTCCTACAACAAATCCAGTTTAAGTGGACTTGTAAGCAACAACAGAGATCTGCTGGAAAGAGAAAGGCCCATGAGTCACAATTTTATAGAGGTAATTGTCAAGAGTCCTGTGACAGAGTCAAATGAGAAGAGCATCTACTGAATTCCCTTCCAGAGCTTCATTTTCATACGTTTACCATCTTATGACCTTCTTCAAAACTATTCTTACAGTTCTGAGGTCAGCAGGGGGAGAGGGTGGCCAAAAAGAGCTTAAGAGGTAAACTTGGGAGAACTTGGGGTTCTCCAACATAAGTAATACGATAGGGAGATTCATGTATTCTTGTGATCCTAGGTTCTGTGAGAAGTGTTGGGATGGCTACTATGCTTTGAAAGAGGATTCAGCAAATTTAAGGAGGTTTAGATTGTCAAAGGTATTAGTAGAGTAGTAGAGTAGGTATTAGTAGAGTAGTTCAAAGGTAGAATGCTACTGGCTGCTATCTACAGGGGATCAACACCTGGGAGGGATTGTTGCCGTTGTGTCTTGCCTCTTTGCTTCCTGGAGATACCCATTTTGGCCACTGTCGGGAAAGGAATGCTGAATTAATGTAGGTCGATTACTCATCTGACCCAGGAGGGTCCTTGGTCTTCCTCCCCATATAAATTCATCTTCCTGCTGACATGGAGGTCTCTACTAAATATTACCAATCTGTGCCATTAGGACATATGCAGAGAGCAGTATCATCATCTTTCTGGTTGTCCTGATACTATGGAACTATCTCCTTCCCCCCACCCCCAGCTATGCCTCTATCTCCTTGAGCTTCAGGTGACTGTACCTAGTAGCCTTCTAGATGTTATTCATCAACCAGGAGAGGCTGTGTGACAGATGTTGTGAGTTGCAGTCCAATTGCATCATGGTACACCCCTGTGCTAAATCATGGGACTTCACTGCTTGACATAGAACCTGACTCTCCATCCTTGGGTGGCTATTCCCTGTCATACTAATCCCATTGGCCCTTCTGCTTGAAACTGTAGGGTAGATGAACTGTGTCCTCAAAGAAATTCTTGTGCTCCACAGAGCCTTCATGAAGGCCCACAGTTCATCTCCCACAAAACAGTTTTTAAAATTTTTCTGCTTCTAAAGGAATGGCTCTTTTGGCATGTAGTAGACCTAGCCTCTCTGTCCCTAAACCACTGAGGGAAAAAGAAGAACTGGATGTCTGGTCATTACTGGTTTTGATTTTTTTTCTATTGTTATTTCTGGGAGTGTAGCCACACTGCACAATTAAAGCTGTTTGATACCACTTTAACAGTGAAGCCCTGCATCCTATGGAATCCTGGGTTTTGTAGTCTGGTGGAGCTACCTCTGCTAGACAGTTCTTCTTCCTTTCTCTCAATGTCAGCACTAGCAAGCTCTAACAGAGAATTTGAAGTACCTCCCCAAACTACAAATCCCAGGGATTCCCTAGGATGGAGCTATGGCACTTACACTGGTATCAAACTGCTGTAATTGTGCACTGGAGACACAACCTAGGTCTAGTCCCGACTTAGATGGCTGCTTGGGGAAATAATTTATGGATAGATTAAAGCTTTTGGAAAGCAACATTTTAGAAATGGAAACAAAGCACATTTGTCAGGTTCTCATTTCATGTTTTTTTAACATTACTGCTAAAGCAGCATGAGTCCTGTAGGTACATATATATGCAGCTGCATCAGTGGAATATCATGTCAATATCTCAATTGTCAGTGCAAATAAGTCCTAGAGAAAAGCAGCTAATGTCCATTTCTTCCCTGCTTTTAATTTTCTATAGGTGTTCCAGGTTTCTTTCTTGTGCCTTGTCTCTTAGGACTTCCTTCTGCAAGACTGGCAAGGTTCTCTGTATTTCCGTCATCGTAGCTGTGTTCATTGCCGTTCTTTCCATTTTCATAGTGGGCTTTCCATTCCAAAGCCCCACACAAGCTGCTCCTGTTGGGACTGGTGATGCTTGGACTTCAGTACAGCAGCTGTTATGGCCATATACTGGTCTCCAGCATCAAGGTCCACCTCCTGTCTAAGCCACTGGTGAAATTTCAAAAGGGTTTTTCTGGTCGCGCTTTGGCCTGGGTTCTTGAATGCGCTGGTGTGAAGAGAAGGATAGTTCAAACTTTTTAACTTCAACATGATTTTGTACATAAATGGATGAAGCTTTGATGCACAACATCTTAATAGTTCTGAAGACTTTGCCTTTACTAGATAGTTTCTGGCAATGCAGTTCCAAATGAAATGGAGTTGTTTGTTTGTTTGTTTGTTTGTTTTTTCCCAGCACAGTGAGTGTGTCTTCTTCTTTTTATTAAAAAAATGTCTTTTTCTTTCTCCTGGTCCTACTGAAGAGTTTGGAAAATATGTTTTAAGAAATTCTTGGGAAGGGCTTGTCTGTAAATGACTTTAAGAATTAAGATATTTATTTTTTAAAAAAATCTGAAATGTGAACCTGTTGCAGATTTCAACCTCTTCTTTTATTGACAGGAGTGTCCTCAACTCAATAAAGTTCTTAAATGGCAACATGGCTTCTTAAGAGTATGTTAGCACCCTAGTAGCAAGGAGAAGGTGGTACACTGCATCTATGAAAAGGTAGTGGGTATGATTAACTCTCTCCATCCCTTCCTCACTGCTGGCATCTCTGATCAGGTGGTAAAGAGTGGAGTGGAATTCTGTATCTTCAGCAATATTCTTGGAGAAGGCTTTGCTCTCCTCTGTAATCTCGAGCCTCTGAGCTCTTTGCCCACTAAACATATAAAGATCCCACTCTTCATCCTTTATTGGTTCTTGAGTCAGGTGTTCACAGGCCTACAAGAAAGAGCAAATACCATCTTGTTAGAACCAGCAGCATGCTGAGCTTTGAAATATAGTTTTGTCTTTTGGAATAAAGATGGGAAGAATCTGTCCTTTCCATTCTAAATGCAATGTTTCCAGGAGTTGACTCTGGGCACTGGTGAATCAGGAGCATCTGAGGAACCTCAACCCTTGCAAAAGCTCTACCTCCTTGACTGTACCAGCACTGTGGTCTCTCCACAGAGTTTTGTACTCCACCTTCTTCCAGGTGGAAGGTAAAGATTAAATAATAATAATCACTCTCAATTGTTTTTTAAATAACCATACTTGCCCCATTATACTTTGTTTCTTATTTGCAGCACATTGTGCTGCTGTGAACTAAGAAATTTAAGCACATATCTACATTTCACACAAAAACTTGTTTAACCAGCTTGTCTTTCTCTACAAAAAACATTAGAGATTTGTAAAACTGAGGAAGGACTCTTCAACCTTCTAGAGTTTTAGAAATGCCTCCAAAAATGTCTCAGATTCACACATTTGCAAGGCTTTGTGGCATGTTTCATAAGAAAACACAAATAGGTAAAAATGTGTACAGCTGAAAAATAAACACAAATGTTTTAGTCAGTGGGGGAAAGTGTATAAAAGGTGTACATCAGGAAAAGTGAATAAATAAATGCATATATTATGAAAAAAAATATACATAATGTATATAATTATGTATAGACCCCAAAAATCTGAGTCGACTTATCTATGGGTCAATGTAAGTACTGTACTTTAATTCTTATTTTAGAAAAGAACCATCCCCTGGGAAAAGGTAAGAGCATAATCTGTCCTGGAATCACTGATGCCCCCCTCTATTGTCTCATCCATCCAGCTCTTAGTATGAGCACAAAGAATTATACTTGCTGGAATTTTTAAAAGTTCTTTGACATTGTTTTCCTTAGCTTCATCCTTTAGATCCTTTGCTAGAAGCCCCTAGGTTTTACCCTCGGGTCATATCAAAACCCATAATTTTGGCCCCCAAATTTGTCTTTACTTATAGATGAGGTTGACTTATAGTCGAGTATATACTATATAGCCATGCAGGAAGCAAAAAGTTAAAATAAAAAAAAATCTTTTAATTTAAAAACAGATGATGCAACAGGAATTCAGTGGGTTTCAGAGAAATGGCAGAAAACTGAGAAGTGTTATGTGCATACATCGACACAACATAATTACTGTAGGTTATGTGCCAGTCACAAAGTAGTGGAAGCAGCCCATATTGTATGTGTACTCTCTTTCAACTTAAGAACAGTGGTATTGCTGAGGAAGTGCACTTACTTCTGTGCATAGATTCTCTCTCATACACACACAGAGAGAGAACAGGACAGGAACAACCCATGCTCACCTTAAAGACCACATTATCATCGCCACTATCCAAGTTCCACTTGCTCCAGCTGAAGGCAAAAGCAGATGCAACAAGAGCCATTTGCTGATAAGTAGTGACTTCCGCTAATAATAACTATATAAGGAAGATGATAAAAACAGAAGACTGATAGTGAGTAATTCTCTGCACCCAAAACCTTCTCTTTTCAGTAGGCATCGGGAAGCAAAGAACATGATTGCTGGTGCATCAGCCCAGTATAAGACATGTAGGCCTGCAATGTTCACTCTTAGCTCTGGTTTGAAGGGTAAGCAAACCCAAGGCGAGGAGGAGGAGACAGAATTTCACTACTATGGCCAAGATTCTAGATTAAAACAGATGATGTATATGCTCCACATATACAGCTCTGTCCTTCCACTGTGTGCTATGTTGTTTCCTGGGCAATCAGGAAAGGGAAATGAGGTTGCTCTCTCAGCTCTCCAGAGAGTTCAGGATCTGCCAGAACAATCTCTCATGACTTCCCTTTCTTCAGCTGGAATGGGGGTTGTGTGTTCATCTCCCAACAGCCAGTAAATGCCATGTCTACACCCCAGGTTTGACAGACATCTGCTACAAAGAGGTGCATTGGATAATGCACATGGAGGCAGTGAATCCTTGTGCAACATCCAAAACCAAACATGCACATAATCCCAAATTATTTACATATTACATTTTCAAACAACCGAGAAGCAGAAAAATGGAACATACAAAATAACAGATTATATAAAAAAAAAACTCGACTAAAACAAGCAAAAGCTACCACCAGCATATAACAAAGCCTAAAATTAAGTCAGTGCTTGAAGTAAATCCTTTAAAGTTTGAGAAAGGTCTTCACTTGGAACTGAAAACCTCATAATATGGGATTTAACTGAGTGGGATGCCACATTGCAAAGATCCTCTTTCTTAGCCATTCACTCTATTAAGGATACCAGAAAAATGGCAAAACGAAGAAAATATTGTTGAAAGAATCAAGATCATTTGGATTTCAAAATGTGATGTGTAAAATAGTATTGTTGTTGGAAAATTTTGA
>CM034708.1:208623026-208649848 GCA_020142125.1 Phrynosoma platyrhinos
AATAAAAACTAGGCTGTCTCAGACCTCCCAGAGGGCTTTCTCCGCAAGCACTCCCAGACTTTGAAATGGCCTGCCGGACGAGATCCGTCTCATTACTACTCTTGCTGCTTTTAAAAAGACAGTAAAGACGGATCTCTTCCGGCAGGCCTTCCCGGAATAACGCTCTGGCTCGAAGGGATGGTTTTATCTGCCCCTCCCTGATGCTGCTACTATATGTTTGTTTATTGTTCTGTTTTTATTATTGCTGTTTCCCACCTCGATTGCGATGCAGAGAGACGGGTTATAAATAAAATTTATTTATTTATTTATTTATTTATTTAGCTACATTCACTTCTGTTTCTGTTATAACTCCAGGATTTAAGCTGGGGAATAATAAGATGTTTGTCTAAGAAATGTGATGTAAATTGGTCATAATGATTTGTTGAGGGTCCCTTTATCTGATCTCTCACACCTACCAAAAAAAAAAAAAAAAAAGATTCCTTACCATGACTGAAAGCTAGAGTGCATGGCATGGGGTTGGAATAGACAACCTTTTAACTCCTTTCCAACCCAATGTTTCTATGATTCTATGGTTTGGTGATGCTTGTTATGAGTTTTCTGTCATGTATGTTCTGCTTGTTGGCTCCACCACTGCATATCTAATCTGCATTATTTCTGGCAGTCTGTAAAGGCTCTAAGACTAGATTGAGGATGTTTAGGAAGATTATATTGATGATCTAAATCATCTCCTCATTCTGAGCAGAAACAATAGGGGCCCCAGTTAGAACTGCAGGAAATTTCCCAAGATTGCTCAGGAAATCAGTCAGATTCCTTAGCCTTTGGGGTTGGATCTTCACCATATGGACGCTCTCTAATCATAAGATGCAATATACTTCTAAATATCAAGGGACAATGGCAAATGTTTATTGTCTTTGTGGCCTCCCTAGGGGCATCTGTCTGACCACCTGTGGGAAATGAGATGCTGGACCAGACAGACCTACAGCTGCATTGAGGAAGGCTCTTTTGATTCTCTTGCTATAAGAGCAAACAGAGGCCTCTTGCATTATAAATCTCTTATCTACTATACTTGCTAATGCTGCACTTATCTCTGCTACTCTGTCTTACCCTGCTTCTACTTGCAGTGTGATCTGACTTGCTTTCCACAATGCTTGAACTCTTTCGAAGCTTTTTGCCTTTCTTTTCCACACTACTCACACAAATCACTTTGCGCATTGGCATTTCCAGCTTAGGCGGCTCTTTGGGGAAAGTCGGAAAGGGGGATATGTGATCGTAATGGGTGTGCAAGATGCGTACGGCAATATCGCAAATAGCCAGTGGCTTGGGAAGGTCAAACCCATTGCACGGCTTCTTCTCTTCATCGTAAAAGCACTGGCTTCGGAACCTGGTTGCAAGGAATGAAAGCAAAACAATGTTCATTGAAGTGCAATGCCACTGGTGGTATATATCCTTAAAAATACTAATAATCAATCCTGTTCCTAAGAGCTTTATACAGTTACAACGTGTGAGATGAACTGGAGGAACAATGCAAATTGGAAATTTTGTCCCGATGACTCCTGGAATTGCAAAGGAAATAGATTTTCAATTAATGGTGCATATTTTCCTTCCAGCACAACTGGAATAGATCTGCATTAAATTTTAACCCACAAGCCATGTCTCTCCACCCCAAATTACAATTTCCTTTCAAAGCAGTTGGGAAAGAATATTTTCCTCCAAGCTCATTCCAAAGTTTGGGCTCTTCTGCACTCTCAATAAGATCATGGTGAGGTCCAGTGGTCCTAATTCTTCCTTCACTGTATGATACTTCCACCCAAATATGCCTTTGTGACATTCCTTAAGACAGTAAGTGACACTGACCTTTGGTGTCGCCACAACAACACCTAAATAACAAAAACCACTGGAAATCTTAATTCCCATGATTCCTGTCATCTGTCCTAGGAGATTAGAAACTACAGGAAATGGTACAATTAAACAGTGTAATAATTTGGTTGCTACTACTATAAATTAAACCAGTCATTCATCAGTGGTACAGCATATGTTTGTTGCAGAAGCTTCAATTCCTAGCATCTCATTTAGGGGGGAAGCACACGAGTGCTTCCAGGACGCCGCCAGACAGAGCGCCACGGGACCGCAGCCTCTGCACCGCGGCGCTCCGGCGGCGTCCCTGAAAGGAGCACAAAAATAGCGCTCCTTTCAGAAGTCAGGGAAAGTGTGCCCTAAACGCGTAGGGCGCACTTTCCCTGACTTTTCCGCCGCAGCATGAGCAGACGCTGCGGTGGGAGGTTGCCCCCGGAGCGCCGGCTGTGCGGAAGGCCGGCAGCTCCGAGGGCAACCTCGGGAGGAGGAAAGGGCACCGCTCGTGCGGCTGCCCCTCCTCTTCCAGGCCTCGAAGACGACTTTATTAGTTGTCTGCCGAGGCCCTTAGTGATCTGGTCTGGAAAGCTATTTCTTTGTGAAATTAGAAACAGTTTTTGCCAGTCAATGCTGATAATGCTGAGCAATACAGCCCAATGTTGTGACACAGTATAAGACTGGAGTGCTGGGAATTGTAATCCAACCATTCTAGAGGGGATGAAGATGGAAGAGACTGGTACAGAGTTTTCAGTCTTAAGGGAGAAAGTCAGACTATAAAATGTGAGTCTGGCATTTCTTCTCATAGTACAGTGGGCCCTTATTATCCGCTGGGGTTTGGTTCCAGGACCCACTGTGGATAACAAATTCTGTGGATGCTTGAGTCTCATTAAATACAATGGTATAGTAAAATGGTGCCCCTTGTATAAAATGGAAAAAAATTAAGGTTTGCTATTTGGAATTTATATATATATATTTTGTAATATTTTCAAGTTGTGGATGCTTGAATCCACAGATTAAAAAATCCATGGATAAGGAGGGCCAACTGTGCTATCATCTAGCAACCATAGTACCACTTCTTCAGTTTTACAAATGTTGCCTAGAACATATAACTAGATCATGTATGTTACAAGGATTCCCATGTCACAAGGGTAATGTGAAATAGGTCCCATGGCAGCCACCACTTCAAGTACTGTACCTCGGATTTTTCTTGAGATTTGCCCATACACACAATGTGATCTTCTTCTTTTTAATGACAACTTCCATGTTTCCACTTTCAGATTCTGCGTAACTACTGGCTTGCTACAAAGAGCATCAAAAGGGAAAGGTATTAAGCTGACATAAGTCAAGTGTAGAGTTGGCTTATCTGTAAACTGATGGTAAATTTAGAATAGACTAATACATTGCTCTTAACACAGGACTACATTGAAAAGCATAGTGTTGCTGTTGTGTGCCTTAAAGTTGTTTCGGACTTAGGGCAAATCTATCATGGGGCTTTCATGGCAAGTTTCTTCAGAGAGGGTTTGTCATTGCCATCCTGAGACTGAGAGAGAGTGACTTTTCCAAGGTCCCCCAGTGGGTTTACATGGCTGAACCAGGATTCAAAACGTAGTCTCCAGAGTTGTAGTCCAACACTCAAACTGCTTCACCACCCCAGTCAAATGGTGCAGGCTACTTGTTCTCTAACAATGAAGGATAGCTACATGTGATGTGTGAATTTCTCTGTTCTTGTCCCACCATCAGTGGTGGATAATGATACAGACAGTGGACAAAGGAAATCTCACAATGTAATGCCACAATTCAGGTCAATGCACAAGTATACGCAGGGAAATCTTTTCATGGAGCTGCTATAGTAAGCTGTAAGTTGTTGTCTGCCCTCATCTGTTTGATCTTACCAAATAATGTCGATTCTTCACAAATCGGAAAATATTTAATCAAATCTATGCATGGACAACCAACAGAAATCAGAAGACTGTCATGCTCTTTCTGTAACTGTCCGTCCAGAGACCAGTTACATGTTAAGTGTTTTATAGCATGTAATGTAAAAATAGCTGGTCACTTTCCATCAGAGATATCATATCATATCCACCTGCTTATCTATGCATGTGGTGGTTAATTTTGGTGTTTTAATTCAATTCATTAATAACCAAGCAAAGTCTGTCCTGCTTATTTGGGTTTTCTGTACTTAATTTTGTTGGTGTTTCGTTTGCTGCACTGTGCTTGCCCGACCAACTTGGTGTGTAGATGATTTATAAGCAGCCAAGTTAGTCAACTGCTGCTTTTGTCTCCCCTCCTTCTTTCCTTTGATATACTAATGTGTCTCTATTTTATTTGCTGTAATCTTTTATGACAGTTTCGTGTTTTTAATGGAATCTTGTTATGATGCCTTGAATGTCATTTGGAAGAACCACATCACAGAAATCATTATATTGAATACATGAACAATAAAATTATGAACTACAAAAGAGATTCTAGTAAAAGGTGGAAAAGGCTATAAACTAACATGAATAAACCCTCTATTTATTCAGTCAGACAGGCAGTAAGACAAGCAGTCAACCAGCCACTGTTTATTAGTCAACCAATGATACTACATAGGAAACAAAGGTCAAGCCAAAGAAAATGTTAATTTACTTGTTTAAAAAATATATCCTGCCCTTCTATCCCCTGGAGCTGGACCCCTGAGGCAGGAAGGGGAAAAAAACATCAGTGGGGCTAGCAACTAAGATCTCATCTTGGTATTATTATTTATAGCCAAAATACAGTTCAATGAAAAAAGGAGTTAACAAATCAAGCCTATTGTCAGTAATACCGTTCACCCCCAGGGCACTGTAGGATACTAAAAGAGTGCTTCTCAACTGCACAGTACTGATCAATCAATTATTGTAAGCTGTCCTGAGTCCCAGTTCTGGGAAAAAAGCAACATATAAATAAATATGATAATATTGTGCTTGCCAGAAAGCTGCATTTGTCAAAATTTCAGCCAGAGAAGAGAGGATTAAATCTTCCTACTGAACATGATCAATCTGATCAAGACTCAGGGTGTGCAAATGGCAATTGTTGCTTAAAATGACATCTAGGCTAAATGTTGTAATTGCATTTAACATAAATAATTTAGACAGAACTGGAATAATGGTGAAAATACTGGGATTATTATAGTAGCATAGAGATGTGATGTTTAGTAGACTCTTGGTGTTTTAATAAGCAATCTGGAGATTTGTACTAGCACTAAGGCTACAGTTGTGTAAAGGTCTTTTTGAGAGTACCCTATATTACTGTCAGTGGGAGTTTCCTCCATGCAAATAAAATTAATAGTGTAAATACATTAATGCAGGACTGGCAAGAGAAAGTTAAGATAGGAATCAACTCCCAGAATTTTAAGCTATATATGATGAATCTCAAAAACCTAATTCTTGCAAACTGCCTCAACCAAATTTGTCTCCTGCTATTTTTTATTTTGTTTACATTGAGAACCAAACTTGAAGAGATGCAGCCAATCCTGTCAATCTAAAGTTTATTCTGTACTGCTCACTAGTAGTAAAGCAAACTTGTCTAAACATTTCATGCATACACCAAATTAAATCTAGTTTGTGCACACCTGCACAACCACACACCAGTAAAAGTACACGAAAATGAGCAATAATATGTAGTCCAGTCCTCTGTATAATCTGAAGACTTGAAACAATTTCAGCATCTGCTCACCTTCAGCAGTTGTTCTGTTGCTTCATTGTATTTGCGATGCAAAAGTCTCTGCAGTTGCAAAATGGTATCTTGGTACTGAGTGACATCTTCTGGAGACAGTTCATGAAAAGGTGTGTCCAGTATACACAGTTCTAACTTGTCAATTAACTAAAAGAGAAGGAGGAGGAAGATTGTTTTATTTTGTTTTATATTCCACCTTCTTCCCAGCTCTGGGACTCAAGGCAGCTTTCAAAAAGTTAAAACACATATAGCTAAAAGTTCACTTCTTACTTAAATTTAAATACGACTGAACTATTAATAGAATTGAAAGCATATGTATTTAAAAAAGGGGGTGGGAAGCAGTTCTACACAATACAATACAGTACACTGTTAAAAGCCTGTTCCCCAAAGGCCTGATGAAACAAAAAAAGTCTTCAGCTGCTGACAGAAGGGAATGCCTGAGCTTGAGCATCTCCCAAGATGGCCTGACCTCCTACTGGGGGTACCTGTGAGGATGATGGGATAGACAGAAGGGACTCCACTAAGGATCTAACAAAGCAAGAACAACAAAAAACACAGGCCAGCTCATATGGGAGGATATGGTCAGATTGCTTTTTCTCTGTTAGCTGTTTGTTGTTGTGTGCTTTCAAGTCATTTCCAACTTATGGCGACCCTACCATTAGGTTTTCTTGGCAAGATTTGTTCAGAGGAGGTTTGCCCTTGCCTTCCCCTAAGGATGAGAGCATGTGATTTGCCCACATCACCCAGTGGGCTTCATGGCAAAACTGGGAATTGAACCATGGTCTCCAGAGTCATAGTCCAACACTCAAACCAATATACCACTCCAGCTCCTAGCTGGTACACGAAACCTGGGTAATTCGATATGTTTGAGGAGGAAGCTTTTCTCTCTTCTTGGTTTTGCAAACAGCAAGACCATTAGGTCAGGGACTCACTCTGTGGCGCCTCTCCCAGTTTGCTTCCAGGTACAATTTAAAGTTGCCTTGGGTCCAATACTGGGAGAAAGGTGGGACATAAAATAAATAAGTAAATAAAACACTAGTATGACTTTTAAAGTCCCAGGGACCACGGTAAATGGAGGACTGCCTTCTCCTTCACAAACCTGCCCAGTAACTGATACAATCACATAGTAAGCCTATTAGTGCACAGACGCTCTTCCATCTCCCTTCAACCACTGCAAGTGTGTATGGCTATTGAAGATGGGATCTTCTCTGCACTTGTTTTTCTAATGTAGGACTTCCTGCCAAGGTAGGTCTACCTAGCATCTTCATTAATATCCTTCAAGAACTAAGCAAAGTCTGTCCTGCTTATCTATACATGTGGTGGTTAATTTTGGTGTTTTAATTCAATCCATTAATGACCAAGCAAAGTCTGTCCTACTTATTTGGGTTTTCTGTACTTAATTTTGTTGGTGCTTGCTTTGCTGCACTGTGCTTGCCTGACCAGCTTGGTGTGTAGATGATTTATAAGCAGCCAAGTTAGTCAACTACTGCTTTTGTCTCCCCTCCTTCTTTCCTTTGATATACTGATGTGTCTCTATTTTATTTGCTGTAATCTTTTATGACAGTTTCGTGTTTTTAATGGAATCTTGTTATGATGCCTTGAATGCCATTTGGAAGAACCACATCACAGAAATCATTATATTGAATACATGAACAATAAAATTATGAACTACAAAAGAGATTCTAGTAAAAGGTAGAAAAGGCTATACACTAACATTAATAAACCCTCTATTTATTCAGTCAGACAGGCAGTAAAGCAGGCAGTCAACCAACCACTATTTATTAGTCAACCAATGATACTACATAGGAAACAAAGGTCAAGCGAAAGGAAAATGTTAATTTACTTATTTAAAAAAATATATCCTGTCCTTCTATCCCCTGAAGCTGGACCCCTGAGGCGGGAAGAAAAAACATCAGTGGGGCTAGCAACTAACATCTCATCTTGGTATTATTATTTATAGCCAAAATACAGTTCAATGAAAAAAGGAGTTAACAAATCAAGCCTATTGTCATTAATACCATTCACCCCCAGGGCACTGTAGGAAACTAAAAGAGTGCTTCTCAACTGCACAGTACTGATCGATCAATCAATTAATATTGTAAGCTGTCCTGAGTCCCAGTTTTGGGAAAAGAGCAACATATAAAGAAATATGATAATATTGTGCTTGCCAGTACATAGTTAGCCCATCAATGCTGGGCCCACTGATTTAGGAAAGGGACCACCAGAGGACATTCTGCCAAAGGTGCCCTCAAACTTTGATTTAGACCTTCTCTAAATGTTAGCAGAATTGGGAGAGGAACTAAATAAGGTTTGCTAGGTGTATATTTTCATGATCTTGGCTCCACACCTGAGAAGGCCCTGTCTCACATACTAACATGCTTTAAACAGTACTGTAGCAAACTAGGAACTGTGAGAGTAAAAATTTGGTGAGATCACTAACAGGTCCCGCTTTCCAAGTGGCATTGGCTTCTGGCCACTGCTGAACTAAGGTCAAGGAATAGCAATGATCTAAGCAACTATGAGGGTTAGCATTTCTGTCCACAGTCCAATCACTCACTTTGCTAACCATTCTTAAGGTTTCAAAGTCAGTCATGTCTAGAATCATCATCAATCATTTCTACCTGTCCAGATCTAGGGAAATTAGTTTTTTTAGATCACAACTCCCATAATCTTTAGCTAGCACTGCCACTGGGAACTGTAATCTAAACAAAACAAAACAAATTACCCCAGCTCTGATCTGGACATTCACCAGGGACTCCACCATTGATTGAAGCCAAGATGTCAAAATAAGCCATACTGATCCAGAGAAAGTTGGGGTATAATTCTATACACTCAACAGTGCCTTTTGTTCTAAATAATAGTTTTCTTGGTTATACAGGTTGTTTTCACATCCCAAATGATGAGTGCAATGCCTGAAGTGGAATGTAATGCCATCAACGTACTTGCAATACCCTGCTGCCTTTCTCAATAATATCATGGATATCATTATTTGTCTCTTCCTGCCACAGACTCATGAAGGTATTGATTTCCTGGGGCACCATTGGGTCTGGACTTCCATCACAGCCAGTGTAATGTTCCCACTAAAAAGAAGAGATATAAAATACAGTACTCACTGCAGTATTAAGATAGAAAGAAGGGATAGTGGACTGAAAGAGGCAAAAATTAATGTGGTGAGAGCTTGGAAGAATTACTTTTTTGAGTGATAACTCCCAGAATGTCCCAAAAAAGCATAGCCAGCAGGAGGGATTATGGGAAATATAGTTCAAAAACAACAGCCAAGCATCAGGAAACACAGCTATGAAGACAGAGCTCTGTTGCAAAGTGCTTTGCTGCTGGGAGAGGACTGGATGGTTCTTAACCAACCAGCCTGCTCTCCAGTGTCTTGGAAATCTCTACATTGGTGGACTGTCTGGCTTCTAAGGTACGTTTTTGGGGCCCTTTCGGTTGTTGCAGTGGTTCAACAAGCATACTGTGTTGTAAGTTTGTCTTATGGCATTGTAATACTGAACACCCAACTGTTGCAAGCTCTGATATGGTTTCTACTGTCATTCACCTCACGCAGGGGTCATTCAGATATCATTTTTTTTTTTAGTGGATGAGAATAAGTGAACATATGAATGATGGGTTTGCTATTCACACTGTTTTTCATCAGAATCACATTTCTTCACATCTCTCCATATCTCTCCATGTTCTGTTGCTTGCCAGCCCTGTACCTCTCTGCAAAGGGTGCCGGCGACCCCTGGGAGACACTGTTCCCAGATAGGTTTTTTGAAGCAGCAGCAGCAGTGGCAATGTCTCCTACTGTTCCTGGAGCTGCTGGGTGCCAAAAGACAGTGAAGGCAGGGGGGAAATGAGAGGGGAAAGCCGGGAATGTAGGGTTAAATCCCAGGACTATTCACACTGTTATTCACACTGCCAATGATGCAAATCTTTTTTAAAAACTCAGGGGGAAAAAACCGGTACCGATTATCCCAAATTAAGTGGGGGTAGTGGCAGCCTCCCACCCCAAGTGAATCAAGTGCATTCAGGATGCACGTAAACAACAAAGATTCAACCCGGATTCATCCCATATTATTTTCACTGTGTGAATAACCCAAAGTCACTCATTGTTAGAGGCTTAAAACTGAAGTGGTGCTGATGCTACAGAACCCTTTCCCTCCCTGCTGCAGCCTCCTGAAAGCAGCTCAGAAGGATTTGCTAATCCAGGAGCTGCACTAGAAAGGAGTTCACTGGATTTCACTGTTTCATCAGCAAGTGTCTAGCACTGGACTTTGATCATAACCTTAGAATAATGGAAGGCACACAGGATATCCAGTATCCTGTGTATTATTAAAAATGTATTAAAATATATTTTTGATTCCATTTTTAACTAAGGAAACCACACTAATGTAATCTATGGTTAATGGGATGAAGTGTTTTATAAGCAAGTGTACCTTTGCAAGGGCTCTATTTTTCATCTTCCATTGACTTGCATTTAAAAAGCTTTCTTCTAGCTCATTAAGTTCAGAAAGTTCAATCCCTCTGCGTTCTTGATCCTGTATGGAACACAACCAGGTGGCTTGATTTTATTTCAATATGCACACTAAATTTTATTGTTTGTTTAACATGTTTATATCCCATTCCTCAGCTAGAAAGGTGGGCTTATAGATTAGTAAAATCAAAATAGGTCAATCTGTTTTCCATATGGCAAAAACAGGGTAGGTGGCTAAGTGGATTGTTTTGTGATTCACAGGAAGCCAGTGACCCTTTTTTGGTGCAAATTTTGGGGTCTGCTGATGGAGGAGGCAGTGGTGGTCTCTTTTCTTTTTAAAATGTATTATCATCACTACATATGCAACAGAACTCCTCTTGCTATTTGCCTTCCTACTCACAATTTTTGATCAGAAAGCTTGAAAATATAAAACTTTCCATTTGGCACTGAGAAACCACATTTCCCCAACAATAGGGAACTGGAGATTGTTCAAATGTGGAAGTGAAGTGATACCTTCCAAATTCCTCTCACGGATGCTTAAGAAGAGAGGGATGGGAAGGAAAGATGCAAACCTGAGACTTGTAAATGTTTGAATGTGTAGCAAGTAATAGTGACTTCCCATTATGTCTGAATTAGTCCACAGACATTTCAAAATATGGCCCGCAAAAGCTTTTATTAGCACAATGGCAAGGTGCATGTGAACTAACTTTGGCTTCCAGACGCTCTGTCTTCTCTCTTTCAATCCTTTCCTTTTCTAGCCTTGCAGCTTCTTCTAGTTCAGCACGAATTCTGGCTTGTTCTGGTAAAGAAGGGTGGGTTTTTTCCCATCATTGTGATTATTGTCAATAAAAGAATAAATAAATAGCATTTGGTTAAAGAATAAGTAACTAAGGGCCTTTACACAATGCCAGAAATAATGCCACTTGAGACCACTTTAACTGCCCTGGCTCAATGCTAGGAATCGTGGGAATTGTAGTTTTTTCTGAGACATTGAGCTTTCTCTGTCAGAGAACTCTGGTGCCACAATAAACTACAGTTCCCATGATTCCCTAGCACTTAGCCAGGGCAGTTGAAGTGGTCTCAAGCTGCATTATTTCTGGCAGTCTGTAAAGGCCCTAACATTGCTGGAGGTTTAGTGTCACCAAGAAAGAAACCACAGTGGGTCTTTGGTATCCACTGGGGTTTGGTTCCATGGATAGCAAAATCCATAGATGTTCAAGTCACATGAATATATTGGACACTAAAATGGTGTCTCTTATGTAAAATGGCAACATCAAGGTTTGCTTTTTGGACTTTAGATATTTTTTGGAATATCTGGCAACTGTCAGGAAGTGTCATATTAGCCCAGATGGGGTGTAGCCAGTGTCTCATCAGCATAGATGCAGTTTGGCTAGCTGACATATTCTTTCTGCTCCTTTCATGCATTGAGATGCATACATGGAGAAATGGGATTGAGCAACCACCAGATGTGTAGCTATGAATGACAAATGAGGACATTGCCCCTTTACCAATGAAATTTTCCTTCCATTTCCAAGTTTCTAGCATTGCAGTAATTAAAAATCCAATTGAGCATTTAGCAATACAGTTTAGGCATCCAACGAAAAAGATCAGGCAAAGTTACCATGGGAATGTGAACACAGCAAATACAAAGATTTTTAAGTTGAATGATTTTCATTGTCTCACACTGTGCAATGCTAGACATTTGGGGATGAAAAGAAAATTTCATTTGGGGGTCAGAATTCTTATTGGGGGAGTAATGTCCTCTCCCCACCCCCTCCCCAGAGATCCAGTCATGGGGCACAAGGCAAAATCCCCAGAATCTGGACCTCTGATGGCCTGAACAGTGACAAAATAAACAATACATTACAAAATGCATTTTGTTATTTCAACAGGAGCTATAATATCTGTTGCTAAATTTAGGGAAAAATGCCCAATCATGCATTGGTGCCCTGGGCCCAGCTCTCAGCAGCCCTAGTCATGTGTTGTTTTAGCCCTACAAATATTGTAAGCATGGAAAATGCTTACTTTTCCAGGTGACACATCTCAGAATCTACCTTGCTGATTTGGAAGTTGTCTGCCAAATGTTCTTTCCCAAGCTTTCCAACAATCTGAAGAACATATACAGATATATGAAATGTGCCTTACCTTCCTCTAGCAGTCTTCTCTCTTCCTCTTCTCTCTGAAGCCTCAGCCTTTCAGCTTTGCTAAGTTTCTTTTTACCTCCAGCAGACTGAACACACGTAATGAGTTACAAAGGAAATCAAGTTATATTAAAAGAGTTTTTTTTAAAAAATCCACGTGAAAACAAGGAAGCAAGAAATTTACTCCTGGAATACTCATATTAATATAATACTTCACATTTTTCACTACAAAACTTTTTCACTACAATATTGTATTTATCACCACAAACTACAATAGAATATCCATTGTTTCTTTTTAAAGACATTGATTTATAAGAGACAAAATTCAGTCTCAGTTTTAGAGTTTTCTTTGCACTGTACTGAACCGCCAAGCTAAAGCATCGCTCTCATTGTCAGAGTACACAGTTGCCCCCTCCGTTCTTGCGGACTTCAGATCCATGGTTTTGAATATTCACCGAGGAGCAACCTCCATTAAGATCAATGGGGCACACCCCATTCAAGCCTATGGGGCTTGAATAATGGCGAGTCTCCAAAACGGATCCCCCATGAAAACAGAGAGCCAACTGTATTTACACTATACAAAGTTATAGCAGTTTGTAATCACTTCGACTATAAGAGCTCTGTCCTATGGAATCCTGGGATCTGTAGTTTGGTGAGGTACTTGAAATTCTCTGCCATAATTCCAAGTGCTGTAGTTCAGGGGAATGGATTACAGCTCTATAGCAGAGAATGCTGACCGTCTCATGAAATTCCAAATCTCAGGATTCCAGAAGATGGAATCACAACTGTTAAAATGGCTATAACTTTCTAGGGTCTATTCTCTCTCTCTTTATCTGTGATATGGGATTTTCCTTTCATAATGTAATTAACAGATGAGCAAAATTAATCATAATGAAGGGGTTGCCCTTAAACATGTCTCTCAGACCATAGTTTTTACAGCCATAATAAATGGAAGGTAAAATCCACCAGCAGCAGAGTTCAAGCCACTGGTACTCTGCAATACGTAGTCCTAAGGAAGTCAAAGGAGTATTGTTGCCGTTGTGTAGCAAACCTTTATGGTTTTATCATGCTCCAAGATAGGAGTTTCAGCCATGTTAATGCAGGGCACTGTAGGGAATGCTTGAAAGTTGCATTTTTGACTATAGCTCCCTGAACCTCTTAGCCAGCAGCTAACTTGAGGATTCTGGGAGTAGTAGCCAAAAAGATGCCCAATCCTTTTTGTTCAATCTGTTAATGTATACAGTGGGTCCTTGTTATCCGCTGGCGTTTGGTTCCAGGAACCTCCGTGGATAATGAAATCCATGGATGCTCAAGTCCCATTAAATACAATGGCAAGTAAAATGATGTCCCCTATATAAAATCGAAAATCAAGCTTTGATACTTGGAATTTATACTTTTTTTAAATATTGTCAAGCCATGCGAAGATGCTTGAATTCGTGGATAAAAAAAATCAGTGGATAAGGAGGACCTTATCCACATGTATCATGTAAATCACCTTTTTCCAACCAAGGGTTACACAAGTACATATATATACATACACACACACACACAATGGCAAGTGAAATGATGAGCCTTATATAAAATGGAAAATCATGGTTTGTTATTTGGAATTTATACTTATTTTGAATATTTTCAAGCTGTGGAAATATGTGGGATATATATGGCTGCATTCTGGAAGAATTTAGTCCTGACGTTTCACCTGCATCTGTGGCCTCTGCATCTTCAGAGGGTGATGGCATGGAAGTATGTGGGAGATATATATATATATATATATATATATATATATATCTTCCAGAATGTGGCCACACAGCCCAGAAAACCCACAGAAAACTATGAAAATATGATATTGAAATGACTTGATTGAATATGATATTGAAAAGTCAAAAGAATTTTTATTTAAGTACTAATTATAGATTTATTACAAGATCAAAGAAATACAATGTATTAGTATAAATTTGATGTGCGAACACAATTATGATGTAACCATAATTATACAGAAATATATGAGACAGTAATAGAAATATGAAGATGGCGGAGGGTTTTGAATGTATAAATGTATTAGGTTTTAATTCGAATACTTAATAAAAATATTTTTTTTTAAAAAAAAGAAAACTATGAAATAATTGTTCATATTAACTAAGCAGTTTATAACAGCAGTTCCTTATAGAAAAGTGAGATTAAAATAATGAAATTAATATTAAAATAAATGTGCAATACAGTGAGATGCTCTGGTCTGTCTGTCTACCTACCTACCTACCTTTTTCTTTTTTTTTGGACCCTAAAGGTTGAAAGGGAAAAGAACAGAGAAAGTCACAAAGGTGCAAAAGTTATGATGACAGTTTCAAGGATTTTGGGGGTGAGGAAAGGAATTTAATGCTTTGTATATTGTTTTTAAGCAGTTGGACTGCTTTAAATTTTGTTAGCCGCATTGAGTCCCTATAATGGGAGAAAGGCAGGCTGTAATAATAATAATAATAATAATAATAATAATAATAATAATAATAATAAATAATAGTGGCCACTAATATGAGGCTCAAACTAGCTAGTAATAGGCCTAATCTGCATATGCAAATTTATGGTAATTTGCCCCACCCTCTTTTCATTTCTTGTTGGGGGGAAAGGCAGGAATGTGGAAAAATACAAAATATTATCTTCTCTCACCATCTTGCCTCTTCCCTCAGGAACAGCAAGCTGGGAATCTGTTTATGGGCCCCGCCCCCCGGTTTCCTAGGCAACGAACCCCGCCTATCAGGAAGTCTCACCCAGGGATCTTTCCTTGCCCCGCCCCTGTTTCCTAGGCAACGAGACCACCTGGAAGTCCCAGCTCAGAAACACCACCCCGGCCCTGCCCTTAGTCCCACAATAAACTACAATTCTCAGAATTCCCAAGCACCGAGCCAGGGCAGTTAAAGCGGTCCCAAACTCGATTATTTATTACATTTATTATATTTGCAGTGCTTTTGGTGAGATCACTTAGCCCAGGGGTAGGCAACCTTTCCCCTTTAAGGGCCAAGGGACTTCAGCTCCCAGAAGCCTCAGCCATGTTGGCCAATAGCTCCTGGGATTCTGGGAGCTGAAGTCCCTCGGCCCTGAAAGGGGAAAGTTTGCCTACCCCTGACTTAGCCTTTTCTTTGAGAAAGCTCTGTTGCCATCACAAACTACAGTTCTCAGAATTCCACACCATTGAGCCATGGCTGTTAAACTGGCGTCAAACTGGATTACTTCTGCAGTTGTGGAGGAAGCCTACGTTTCAGCGGTTGTGTGTCACTCTTACATTTTCCTATATCTACGTTCTCCGCGGCGTCATTCGCATCCTGCGCAGGCGTAGTAAGGACTCTTGAGCAACAATAGAGTTCACCCCCTTTTGCGCAGGCGCAGTACTCTTTGGTCTTCTCTTTCCAAACAGCTGGGAAGGTGAAGGAAGTGTTGCAAAGCCATGGAGGGCAGAGGTACAGAATTGTTGGGTTTAGGGAGAGATTTGGGGTCCCTATGGGGCTCCTACACCCAGAAGTCCCTAGGTTTTTATTTATTTTTCCTCCTTCCCAGGGGATTTGGGTTGTTCCTGACTTTTAATGCCTTATAACCTTTATAAAAACAGGAATCTAATGTTTGTTTTTCCTCTTCCCTCCCAGTCCCTTTTCCTTGTGTGTTGTGTTTTCTTCATAATAATAATAATAATAATAATAATAATCTTTTCTTCTTCTAATTATTTATATCCTGCATATATTTATGTATAGATATTTTATCTATCTTATATTATATATAATATATAATATATATATAATATAATGTATCTTATATATTGTAATAATATAATAGAATAGAATATATATTGTATTATATTATATATTATTATTATATTTATATTTATCTGTATCTGGCTTTTTCCCCCAGAACTGGGACTCAGAGCGACTTCACAATATTAAAAGAACAATACAATTAAAAACATACAAAAGAGATGCATTAAAAGGGGGTTAAATTATTACAGTGTTAAAACAGATAGCTGTTAAAGGAATAAAATACATTTTTAAAAGATAAAACTGGATAAAACTTTTTAAAATGAAACCACATCCCAAGCCGATATTAATAGTAATCATTAATAATCATGTTTTTTTCCTTCACCAGTTTATTCATTGCCATCCTCTGAGACTGAGAGAGTGTGACTCGCCCAAGGTCACCCAGTGGGTATTTACGTGGTCAAGCCGGGATTCGAACCCTGTTATACGAAACAGAAATTAATTTCCATGTTTAGACTTGGGTCCCGCTTCCAAAATATCTAATTAAGTACATATATGCCAGTATTCCAAAATAAAGGATAAAATAAAATCCAAAACACTTCTGGTCCCAAGCATTTTGGATAAGAGAGACTCAACCTATAGTGTAAATATCTGCAAGCAGAGCTATATTGTATATTATTGTATTCATTTAACTGTGTAATAATTTATTATTATTATTATTATTATTATTATTATTATTATTATTATTATTATTTCACACCTTCTGTACTGAATACCAACACAACACAACATAGGTGTGCCGTGGTCAATGTGCATAGCCACATAATTCCAATTTGCAAAGGCAGAGTCACACTCAAATTCCACTCTGTGTACTTTAATATGCTTTGTTGTGGTGGTGGTGGTGGTTGTTGTGTGCTTTCAAGTTGTTTCTGACTTATGACAATACTAAGGTGAACCTATCATGGGGTTTTCTTAGCATAATTTATTCAATGGTTTGCTATTGCTTTCCCTTCAGGCTGAGAGAGTGTGACTTGCCCAAGGTCACCCAGTGAGTTTAATGGTCAACCAGGGAACTACGTCTCCCCAATGCAAAACTTCACTTACGGCAATGATAGCTGGATATGACCATGGAGCAATGTGCAAAAGAATCCAGATGCATAGCACACTTTTGTTGATGGGTGCCTTGTAGTCATTTCTTATCTTTCTTCTTATCTTCGAATGCTGGCTTGGCCATGTAAAAACACACTGGGTGACCTTGGGCAAGTCACACTCTCTCAGCCTCAGAGGATGGCAATGATAAAACCCTTTTGAATAAACCAGTGAAGAAAAACCTGTGATAGATATTACTATTAATATCGGCTTGGGGTGTGGTTTCATTTTAAAATGTTTTATACAGTTTTATCTTTTTAAAATGATCCTAATGCAGATTTATTCCAGGGTTTACTTGGAAAGATTTGCTGAGATTTGAGCCACCTTGGGTCCCTTTTTGGGAGAAAAGCGACATAGAAGTGAAATAAATAAGAGGTGTGGTGGGTAGTGAGATTTTGCCTATTATTAACTAGATGCAAGCCTGTGCAATTCTTTACCTCTAAGAAGGCATTGCCTGCTATAGCTCTGGCTTGCAAGTCTTCCCCCCTCCAGTTGTTTAATAATTAGTGAGTTCACTGTCCTGTAATTCAAAATATCTTTTGTACCAGTCCTTAGTTCATGGATCTTTGACCTTTAGTTGAAAAAAAAACCACCACCGTTCTTTAAGCCGTAAACCTGGCCAGTCTTCCTCCAAGATGACCCAGTGTCAAGAATTTGTTGAATTTTGTACTTTGAATGCAAAGTTTTCATATTTTATTTATTTAATTCAGTTATATCCTACCTGCATGCAATAAAGAACACAGAAATAAACATGCAGTAAAGAATGCAGAAAGAGGAAATCGAACTCCAAAATCAATAGAATATATCATAGTATCATGATTCAGTGCATATGAACAAGAGAGAGAAAAGATTTCTGGTATACTGCTTAGAAAATCTTGAGAAGCATCAGGGAAATGAATACATATTTAGAAATACAAATGAGAATGGCATGTTAAAAGGGGAAAGGTTTTTAGCCAGTCAAGGGGGGGAGTCAATTGTTATTAAGAAATAGAGTATGAAAATATTAAAAAGTTATGGTTTAATAGAGATTAAAATGGGAAAATGAGCAAACAGTAATTACCTTGGTTTGTTGTGTGCCAACACACTCCCTCGGAGAGTAGTGGAGTCTCCTTCCTTGGAGGTCTTTAAGCAGAGGCTGGATGGCCATCTGTCGGGGATGCTTTGATTGGGAGTTCCTGCATGGCAGGGGGTTGGACTGGATGGCCCTTGTGGTCTCTTCCAACTCTGTGATTCTATGATTCTATGATTCTATGATTCAAGTTGTTTCTGACTTATGGTGAATCAATCACCAGGTTTTCTTGACAAGATCTGTTCAGAGGAGGTTTGCCTTTGCCTTCTTCTGAGGCTGAGAGAGTGTGACTTGCCCAAGGTCACCATGCAGTAGGTTTCCAAGGCTGAGCAAGAATTCAAACCCTACTCTACAGAGCCCTAGTCCAGCACCCAAACCTCTATGGCACCATTGCTCTACCAGCCTGTTGGGCAAATTCATAAAACAGTGTTTGGTTTTGGATTATGCATGCTTTTGTTTGCAGTTTACCTATTTGTACATCAATCGAGACAGATGAGGGGGCAGACAGATGCTTCCTACAGATTTTGTTCTTCTTGTATGCCTTCAAATCATTTCTGGCTTACAAAGGCCCTAAGACAGGGGTTGGCAACCTGCGGCCCGTGGGCCGGGTGCGGCCCGCGGAGGCCTTCAGACCGGCCCCTGCCCAGTCCTGCCACCGCCGCCTCCTTTCGTGGCCACGAGGGTCCTCCGGGGAGCCATTTTGGAAGACACCTGGGGCGGCGCCAGGCCTCTCGGAGGCCCGCCGTGGTCGAGGGAGCCTTCCTGGGGGGGGCCCTGCGGCAACGCCGGGCCTCTCTGAGGCCCAGCACGGCCGAGGGAAGCCTCCTGGGGGGGGGGCGGCGGCGCTGAGCCTCTTGGAGGCCCGCCACTGCTGAGGGAGGCCTCCTGGGGGGGGCACAGCGGCGCTGGGTCTCTCGGAGGCCCAGTACGGCCGAGGGAGCCCTCCTGGGGGCCCCCGCCGTCGTGCACATGCATGCGTGATGCAAGGAGGGGGCAGTTGTCATTTTGTTTTTCAAAATGGAGGCGCGCGGGGGGCCAAGCGTGCATGCCGGCCCCCAGTGCCATTTTTCCCCTCTCCTGGCCTGTCAGCAAAAAAAGTTGCCAACCCCTGCCCTAAGGCAAACCCTATTATGGGTTTTCCTACAGATAGTAACCCGGGACTTTTTGAAGTTGCTGATATATAACTCACTCCTGTGGTTTTCTTTCATGTTGCTGCTAATTTATATTCACAGTGCATTAGAAAATGATATTTTCCCAAAGGGAATAAATAATAGTAGTAGTGTTACTTTGGTAAGAATCCCAAATTGTGATTTGGAAACAATTACTGTGCCTCATGAACTGAGTAATCCTGAAAAATGAATGACAAAATTATAGGAAATGAGCTGGAATCCAGGCAGCCATGGAGAGTGAATCTTGTCAGTAATTGAAAAATAGGTAATTTGTTCTAAGTCAGGTCTTATTATGCAGCTAATGTTAAAATGATTGTCCTTTAGGTAAACACCAGTGCATATGAACAAGGTGAGCCTGTACGGAAACTGTGACCATGACCAACCCTTTAAGATACGAAGTGTTGAATCTTTACAAAAATGTAAGTTGTGAGGACGAATTGGACCCACAGAAAAGCCCTTTGCCATGTTCCATGGCGCATGTGACATTCGACATTTTTGTGTGTTTTGAAGCTGCTGTATCTTGGGAAAGAGTATCCCAAAGGAGCGGATTACTTTCGAGCCAGACTGAAGGCGGCTTTCTTAAAAAACAAGAGTGTGACTGACCCCGAGGAAATCAAGAAGCTCATTGCACGAGGGGAATTTGTAATGAAAGAGCTGGAGGCTTTATACTTCCTTCGGAAATACCGGGCTCTGAAACAACGCTACTATGAGAACGATAGCAAATGATTACATAGCATTGTCGGAAGATGGCTGCACAGGCATAGGTAAAGTCTTGGCGTTCCTGCTCTGATCCTAATAAAAAAGCTTGTCTATTTCTTTTTGTGGTTGTTGAAGTTGCTGCATAGTTGTTCCAGGGCCATTGCAACTTCCAGTGTTGATGGCACTGCAACTCCCATTGTGCTGCACCATTGGCTATTCTGTCTAGGGCTGGTGGGAGCTGTAGTCCAACAATATCTGGAGGGCTTTAAGTTACCTGTCCCTAATCTAGGAAGATTTGGGATTCAGCAATTGGTATTCAGTGGCAAATTGTCTCTGGATATAAAGCAAGGGTGGAGAAGCTTTGAACCTCATTTCTCCTGGTCACCCTCACCCAGCATAGCCATGGGTAAAGGGCTGTGGGAATTGTAATCAAAACACCTGGAGCCTCCAACATTTCCCTATCCTGGCACAGAAGTTCAGTGGAGCAGTTGTGCCAACAGCCTCTTTGACTCTTCCACCTTTTGGAAGCCATCTGTTGAAGCTAATAGCCATCAAAATTGTCTTATGGCATCAAATTCTGTCTATCTACTATAGGAGGGGTGGACAATGGTAGCCTGCAAGAAGATGTTGGACTGCAACTCTCCTCAGGTGTAACCAGTGTTGAGGGATGATGAGGAATGCAGTTCAGTTACATCTGGAGGGTCACTCTCACGCAGCAAGTCCCCATCCCTGCATTATGGGCTATAATTGATTCCCAGACTCTGGTCCTCCAGAATTTTTGGACTTCAGTACCCAGAAGCCTTAGCCATCTTGACCTATAGTCTGGAATTCTGGGAGCTGAGGCCCACAACATCTGGAAGACCAGTTTGGGAATCACTGGGAAGGTCTTGTCGATGTATGTTCATTGTACTTCACTGAGTTTTTATATTACCAGAAAAGGGAGCTTCCCTCTAGCCACATCCTGCAAATAGTTTGCAAATATTTATCATAAATATCCTCACCTGGGAGCAAGAGGGGTAGGCATGGTATAGCAGATACCACGTAATAGTATCGGGGAAGCACTAGCTTGGTATGCTACACAGTCATTGTTGTC
Organism: Phrynosoma platyrhinos; assembly: GCA_020142125.1. Lineage (NCBI taxonomy): Eukaryota > Metazoa > Chordata > Lepidosauria > Squamata > Phrynosomatidae > Phrynosoma > Phrynosoma platyrhinos. The sequence goes on from CM034708.1 coordinate 208,644,102, forward strand.
ACCTTCTACATGATGGAGGCATGCTGAAGGCACATGTCCCTTTCTTTAGAAAGGAGAGTGTCCATGCCATCAACTTCCTGCAATCATAATATGTGCTGTTCCAACACTTTTGCCAGTTTACTCTTAAAGGTGATCAAATGCAGGCCCTTGAATCTTACTGAGATGCTTGTACCTCACCTCTCCCTCCTCCTGGCCCCAAGAAACAGTGGGCTGTGGCTGTGGGAAGGAATATGGTGGACTAAAAATAGCTGGTGTATTGAGGGGAGTTAAGAAGAAAATCTGAGTAAAGGGAATGTAGGTGGTGATAAGCTGGGATTTATGCTGTTAGGTAAAATAAGCTTATGGTTGGCATCTTGTTGAAGACATAGACATGTGTACATTTTGTGTACATCTGTGCACAGTGGGCTCTTGGGGTTTCGTTCCAATATCCCCCATGCATACCAAAATCCGTAGATGCTTAAGTCCCACTATATACAGTGGCATGGTAAAATGGTGTCCCTTATGTAAGTGGGCAAAATCAAGGCTCGCTTTTTGGATTTGTGTGTGCGTATGTGAATATTTTTCAAGCTGTGGATGCAGAATCCAGGAATACAGAGGACCTACTGTACATCTCTGGGGAGGGATCACTGCAAAGGTTGTTACTCCTTTCCTCCCTCCACAGCACATGAACCCCTCCCCAGTGCTTCATGGCAAGTTCAGAAGATCTGGTTATGCCCCTGTAGCAAAATGCAAAACGATTACATCAACACTGAGATTCACCAGTTTTAATCTGGAGGTCTCAGTGCTGCTGTAAGCATTTCACATCTGGGAACACCGACAGGTACTTCTCTAATCCTGCTCACAAGGCACAGAATGGCACATGCTGTGACCCAACATAGATCTACACGCAGAACTACTACACTATGCTAAGACTGGCTGAATTGCAGCCTACAGTTGTCAATACCCATGTATACATCTGAAACTTTAGGATACCTTGAAGGGATGTGAGAAATGATCTAGGCCACAGTTCATTGAGTGTGTGTCCCAGTAAAGAAAATATTCCCTGAACTGTTCATTGGGAAGTTGTACCCTACGCACATATACTCTGCTGCTCCTCACATGAGTGAAGCATTAATTTCCTTTGAGGAAAGTAACAAACAGGAGAAACACTGATTTTTTATTATTAATTACAACAGGAGCCATACTGTTTGTGACAAACTGTTTTCTTATCACTTCACAGCACATGCTGCTAATAAAACATTTGTAAAGGTTTCAATGAACAGTGGTCATTCTTCAAATGTTAATGTCTGTGGCCCAACATTCTGTGGGCACATGACAAATAAAATGATGGGGGGGGATATCACCTGGATCAAATTGCATTTGTTTTGCCTTTAAAAATAAAAACAAACAACACAATATACAAAACATGTATGTTTAGTTTATACTATACAAAAATAGTTAAAATACATTCTAGGTAAACACAATGCATTTTAAGAAATAGTTCCAGTAAGAGATTTGGCACTCTCAAGAGGAGGAATGGGATATGTGTGAAAAGATTAACACAAAATCAACAGTGGAATTAAACTATTAAGCATAGTTAAGAAAAGGTGCAGCATAAAAATGTAGTCCATCCAGGACTAAGACTGTACAATGGTTGTTCATTTTGGTGTATTCATCTACATTCTACAAGGCCAAGTGAAGGGGGAATATTTTCACCTCAGAGCTTTGTGAGTTTTTCCCTGTGTGGCTTCTATGTACATGCTCTTCTAACTACTCCTTCTCAACAAATGGTTCGTTGTGTACCTATGTGTCTGTGTATATATATTCTGGTGGAGATGGGTACAGGTGAACCCTTGGTACCCGCTGAGGTTTGAGATTTGGTTCCAGGACACTACCACCCCCGCCATTGATACCAAAATCCATGGATGCTCAAATCCTATTAAATACAATGGCATAGTAATATACAAAATGGCAAAATCAAGGTTTGCTTTTGGAATATACAATATATATTTTCAAGCTTTTCAAGCCATGGATGGTTGAATCCATGGCTACGGAGGGCTGACTGTTTCTCTATTGTACAGGCCTGAATCTGAAACGGAATTAATTATTTATTTAATTGTTGCTTTGTGCCTTCAAATGAACTCATTTATGACAACTCTATCATGGGGTTTCCTGGACAAGATTCATTCTGAGATATGCCATTGCCTTTCTCTTTCTCTGAGAGAGTATGACCTGCCCATGTTTACATGGGGTTTTCATTGTTGAGCAGGGATTTGAAACCTGGTCTCCTGGAGTCCTAGTCCAACACTCAAATCACTACACATCACTTGCTCTTAACGAAATGTTTATATCTCAACCTATATTTAAAAATTGCAGAAGGAATTTAAGGTGGTTTTCCAGACACCAGCTTTTCAGTTGGTAAATCCACTGCAAGGTGAGCTTCACCTAATACTTTGATATGTTATTCAAGACATCTCTTGAGAGCTTGGTCATCTCAAACATGTACCGGTAGGTGGGTGTAGGGAGCGAAATCCATCCTTAAGTAAATGCTATATATTTTATAATGAACTCTTCAACTTTAAAAAAAGGTGTAAAATTAGGAAAGCTAAAGCATTACCAAAGCTACATGGAAGACTGGAGAGTCTGTGGTTAGCTGGAGTGAGACTTTACATTTTCTGCCCTGTCTGCAATGGAGTGGATCAAAAATACGAGTCAAAGAGAGTCTCACCTAATTGCAGATGATGGTTGCCATGTGAGTGGAACAGTGAATCTACTCTGGGTTTTAGTCCAACCCTACTGTAATATCTACAGTATAATACCCACAGATGGGTTATGTACTTTAGAGCCTTTAAAATTTGGAGTAGGACTGGAGTTTCTTGTTTGCACCAATAAGAGAAACAGCCTCCTCTTGCAGCCACAATGGGATTTTCTGGCATTGGCACAGTCCCATAAATGGATCAAATTTGTAGGATGCTCGATGGGCTTACAATAACCAGAACATGGAAAAGTTATGTAAGACCAAATGAGGCCCCATTTTTGCATACATTTTTATGAACAGGGTATGCTATGGACAATTGTGCAAAATCCTGATGCATTTTGAAGGACTTTAGCTTTGAATGGATCTCTGATATGCAGTAGATCTGAGATCTAACCCATAAGACCCTCCTTCAAAAGAAATGCTCGCCACATAGAAATGATCAGTATTGGTCACAGTAATCACAGCACATTAACAAAAATGTTTTACATTAATGTCTCAACTAAGCCTCATCCCACCCTATTTCAATTTCAATTACTAGTAATGATGGTGGTTTGCATGCATGGCAGGTGAGTTATAAGAAAACATGACTAGCCTTACAGTTTTCTTTGAAAGGTGCATTAAAGTTAACATCTAACTTTGGGCCCCACTCTCCCAAAGTAAATGTGTGTGCCATAAGTAAACAGGGAAAAACTACTTTTTGGGCTACACATCCCTGAATCCTCTGGCCTACACAGCCAGGAGTGCCTGGAGGATTCTAGGAATTCTAGAACTTTTGGTGTACTGTGCCAGCATGTCTACGTATGTAATTTATTAAAACCAACCCTCTATCTAAAAATTTCATAGCGGGGTACAATAAAACCAACAAGACCAATTTAAAATAAGGGAATCAATAAAAATCATTTTAAAAGGTTAAAAGCATGAAAGAAGTTGAAAAGTTAAAAGAGATCAAATTAAAACTGGTTAAAATAGTTATTTGAGACTTTGTCATGATTTTTTTTTTAAAAAAAAATGAGTCAGAATGACACAGAATTAGTAGTTTGCTTTTGGGATTCAATATATTCAGTATATTAGATCACAGCATACACCGTGGAGACAAGAAGAAAATGGTTACAGGGGCAATGGCTGTGAAGGATGAAAGTTAGGAGAAATAGGCTTCTCGGAGCCAGCCAATTTTGTCTGTTTTCTCTTCTCACCACTGTGCAACTGCTAGCATAGTGAACCAACAGGATTCTGCCCCCCACCATAACTTTTCTAAGCTCAGAAAGGCCCTGTGCCAAGCTGCTGAAAGTCTGCAATGGTAAAAAAAAAAAAAAAGCTCTTCCCAGAATGTACAGGTGTACATAATGGTATTGTATTTCCAGTGCCACACATGTATTTACATTAAAGGACATCAAAATGTATTATATGGAGGCACAAAGATGAAAGGCATAACACAGCTGTGCTCTGCAAATAAGAAAGAAAATGTGCTAGAAGTCTACAGGACTGAACCTTCATGAGATATTAAGACTACTGAAGTTTGCTTAATATTAAGGGAAACCAAAGGCCATAATCCACAGGGCTCCTCTTCCAGTGAAATGGAGAGACTTCCTTTCACTTGGGTCTGGAGAGGAGACCTCTTCCTAACTAGATTATCCTTAATGGCTTCCCTTGCAAACATTGTCACTTTTGTTGTAGTGGTAAGTAGTTCATTAACAGCACATCAATCCAATTATAAATTCTGTTCTTTTTTTCCCCTTTTTTTACATTTTCATTTTTAATAGAAAAAATACTTTAAGAGTGACCCATGACAAAGAGCAGTGAGAAAAACATTTTTGTGAAAATTCTATGATAATATATATATATATTACATTCAGTCAAGTTGATTGAAAATGCTACAAGGTGCCTATGAATCCAAATTATAAGAAGGCTAAAAGGCTTTTGGTTTATCAATATTACAGAACCATTTTTTAAAAAGTGTGTCAACAACCAAGATCTTGTTTGCAGACTCATCCTTTTAACAGAACCCCATATGAACATGGTAAGCATAAACTGAGCTGGGGATGTTACTGTTGTACAAAGCTTCAGGATCAACTGGAATATGGTAGCCAGTGATGCTTACAAAAGTTACTTTTTGGACTACAACTCCCTTGACCAAGGGATATGCTAAATCAGGCATGCTAGGAGTTGTAGTGCATCTCCCAGCTCTGCCTCTATTTTATTTTTATTATTTATTTCAAAGATTTATATATCCTGCCTTTCTCCCACAATGGGATTCAAGGCAGGTGATAGTGTGTAGATGGGGCCCATGTACACGCTGTCATCACCTGTTCCTCTTCTATGATAATAACTGATTACCTGGGCACACACTTGTGCGAACTGGCTCTCACTTCCTCCATTTGAAAAAGGCCTTCCTTCAACCACCATCTCTCTTAATACTCAGCCTTAGGTGTCCTGAGGAGATGCTAATGCTTTACATATGTAGAGGCTTCACTAAACTGTGGTGCTAACACTGCCCCTACCTGCTTCTCATTGCCTCTCCAGTATTTGTCTTTTGCTTGACTTGTAACAGGTTCCCCACAGTCCTGAAAACCAGTCTGATTCATCTCGCCTCCTTTCCTCAGCTCCACTGGCCCTTCTGCTTGCCAGTCCTAAGCCACTGTGCTCCATCCTTCAGTGATCTTTGCTTGCTTAGGATGCTTTGGTCCTCTAAAATTAACTGGATTTCCTAAGCGCCTGCCCTCCCCAAATCACAATATCTATCACTCACTCCACAGCTGTGCTACTGTTGGGCCCTGCCAGATCTGAATCCTACTGATCAGCCACAACTAGAACCAACCCACTAAATCACTGGTCAAATGTTGACTTATTTGCAAACCCAATTAAACAGATGGGTCTACCCTAAATGGGAAGTTAATCCTAAGAAGGATTCAGATGGATCCAATTCCAGCAGGATACCTCCTTTTTCTACCTGGATTTTGATTCTAGCAATTATGATTCTGCCCTGATTAAGGGAATCAGAGTTCCACTGTGA
>CM034708.1:208660836-208674883 GCA_020142125.1 Phrynosoma platyrhinos
GGTCTATATACATGCTCTATTTCTCACCTCTTCTGAGTCAGTCGAAGCTAAATTTCCACATTCTCCTGTCACTGTAATCTAGTTTTTTCCACACAAGGGCTCTTTCGGACAAGATCCTTACCATGTGAAAACAGTAGCATGCAAGTCACCCTGATTGAGGGCTTTACTATGACTGGATTTTTACTCCCATGACATAAAATACACAGGCTGAAACTACACTTTGACTATGAGATGTTCTTTCCAACCCTGCAAAACTTTCAGGACTGACTGTTTTATGTTGTGTTGTCTTTACAGGTCTTCCCATTGCTATGCCAAATATTATGTATATATTTTGATTCAAAAGGCAAAGAAGGGAACATGTAGCTTTTTCCTCCTCTACCTTCCCTTTTCTCACATAGCAAACATTTATGTCTGAAAGAGAAGTTCCTGTTTATGTCACAGCTCTCAGCAAAAGCAATAATCCAGATTTGCAAGCATCCTTACTAACTTGGAGAATTGCCATTTTCCAAATGAGGTGAGTAGTATTGGAGAAAAGAGGAGCTAGGTGTTCCCTTCTTTGTGTGTGAATTCAAAGTGAGTAATGTCTGAACTGGGTTAACATGGCTGCTGTTTGAAGGGGTAAGGAAATTCACTATATGGCAGTGGTGGGCACGGTGTGTCCCATGGCCCCTGGAATTCCCTCATCAGTCCCACAACCCCTCCAATTTTTTAAAAAAAGGATATCATTTCCAGGCAATTTTTGCCCCAAACTACACAAGAAGCCCCCAAATATGTGAAGATAAACCCACCCCACCAGCAGCCCAGATGCCTGTACTATTCTGCAATACTGCAATTTCCATCTGTAGTCCCTCTCAAAATGGCATCTGAGGGACTGTTGAGGAAAATTGAGTTATTTTGGGCTTGCAATGGGAGAGCCTACAGCAGGGAGTTAGGGGGTGACTGGCTCCTGGAGTTGCCTGTCCCTGCTATATAATGTGTTCTGTATTAAACATTAACCAGGAAAGGGAAGCCTATATAGAAAGAGATCTGTTTTCAACATCATTTCAGCAGCACATCTTATGTCAGCCACAAAGGCAAGGTAGTCAATAACCCTGGACTTTGAACACCTTCAAATTGATCTTAAAATAGTTTCTTAGCCACCTGACTACTGAATGAAAAGGAGATATAAGCTGGGTATGTCTAAAACCTTGCAAACCCCAGGTGGAGATTTTCAAAATATATTCTGAAAAACTATCAAATTCCCCTCCTCATGTTGCAGCAAATTTTCTTCAATTTTAACCAAAATTTGCAATGTGCCCAGGGTGTGTTGAAGGGCTGCTGTTTTGAAAAACAAACTGAATGTTCCCTTTGATCTTAAGCTAGGAAAAGCTAATTTTTGGGGACTACAATGCCCAGAATCTCCCACTCTGCATGCTGGTTGTGGGATTCTGGGAGGAGCTGCACTCTAAAATGTAATTTTCCCTGCAAGCTCTGCAAAATCTTTCACATAAAGAAAATGATAGATTTATCAGAGAACTGTGGGGTCCTTTTCCCTTCAGTCCAGCTAATAATGGTCAAAATTTATAACATACAACTAAAAACACTAATAGGAACAGGATACTTTGACCTAGTGATGCACAGAATAATAAAGGAAATCTAGTCATAAGGCTTCTGGGTAGTAGTTAACTCTGCCATACAAATTAGAGCCAGCACGTATGTTTTATGATCACCATTGTTCAGAGCTTGAAAAAGGTACTTGTTGGACTCCTAAGGGAAATTCAGTAATGGAATTCCCAAGAGGTAATATTTTTAAGCTCTTTTCATCCTGAAAGTTTCCCCTGCTAGCTTTCAAGTGTAGTTAAACATTATATCAGCGCTTTAAGTTAACCACAATTAAAGATAATCAAATTTCCCTCTTAGAGCTCATTCCCAATATGATTTACATCAATTTGCGGATAACTTTAAATGTGCCTCATCCCCATTTGAAATGGTTTCTCATGTGACTGTGATCATTTGGACTTGCTTTGAAGCGAGACAAATGTAAAAAAATCACTCTTTTCAGACACTAGTTTCTTGCAGGTCCTTTTGAAAAGAAGCAATTAACAAGCATGTTCATCAAGTGGAAACGATGGACCTGAGTCGCATCAAACTGAAGGGATGGGATTACTGAGGCAGAGGGTTGGCACATCCCTCACCAGTTTTAGAGAAACTCTGCCATTTTTCCCCCTCTCAGCACTGCCTTTGTGCTTTGCAGTGTGACCTGTGTGTGTGTGTATAAATTGACAGTATATGTGCTCCATTGTATTTGCAATTACTTGCGAGCGGTGAGTCAGGAAAGCAGACCAACTGTGGCTCAGCAAGACAAGTAATTGCAAAAACAATGGAGTGCATATACTATCATTTTTAAAAAAAATTGCATGCATCCTGGGAGAGAGTCCTCCACGACACCCATGGCTGCATGCATTCCAGGGGATAGTCCTCCATGACACCCATGGCTTCATGCATCCCAGGGGAGAGTCCTCCATGACACCCATGGATGCATGGATCCTGGGGAAAAAGTCCTCCATGACACCTATGGCTGTATGCATCCTGGGGGAAGAGTCCTCCACAACACCCATGGATGCATGCATCCCGGGGGAGAGTCCTCCATGACACCCATAGATCCATGCATCCCAGGAGAGAATTCAGCCCACGGCACCCATAACTCCTTCCCATGTTTTCTTGAATGTGTTGCTAGCATCACTGATGACGTAGATGATTGACAGGCATTTTGAAGCAGCACAAACTAGTGGAAATAGCAGTTGTGCCAAAAAAGAAGTGAACAAGTGGGAACGACACATCGACTTGAATCGATTCACCGACCCAGAGCAAAAGCGAACTGAGTTAAATGTAAGTGGAATGAGCCCTTAGTTTCAAACCCATCTTAAAAAGGAATCTGATTAGCCCTTAACTGCAGTTAATGTTGCTGCCAAGGAAACCTTAAGGTGCAATTAAAGGTTCTCAGCACAGGTAGGAAAGGAAATTTGTGTTCCAAAGTGAGGGGGTAGAAAGAAGTGCAATCTTACAGTCCACATTTTATTGTTTAACCATGATTAAGCTATCAGGAGTAATTGAATGTGCACAGATGATTAGTTATAGCCAGTGACATATTGATAATGGCTATATGGGGTTTCTTTTTTTCTTTCTTGGCTTAAGACAAATTCAGGAACAGAATTTTCAAGATGCTTTTGGCAGTATGCCCAGAACATTCATTATTTCTATGAGCGTTCATGTGCTTTAAAGTCTCACATGTATTTCACAGTATTTTCTTAGGCAAGGAATACTCAGAGGTGGCTACTCTGTCAGACTGTCTTTAGATCTTAGTATTCTGTTTCCACTGGTGGCTGGATCCTGTTAAAAAAAAATTACTTGTCATTCTTGTCAGAAATACCCTCTAGCAGATAACATTCATTAACTATTACAAGGTATTTCTGACAAGGATGACAAATAAATGTCTCCTCAGGATCTAACTCCCAGTAAAAACAGAATACTAAGATTTAAGGACGATTAATCTGACATAGTGGTATGTACTCTATTCCTTACCGTTAAAAAATCAAAGGTATGAAAGTAACTATACAGTGCCTTACAAAAGGGTTCACCTTCCTTTGTCTTTTCTGCATTTTGTTCTATAACAGTCTGGAACTGAAATGGATTTAACTGGCATGTATACAAGATATACAACACTGAAAGTGCAAAATATTTTATTTTGGCACAAAAGTTAAGCAAATAAATAAAAGAAGCTGACACTTGTTGGTTGTGTAAGCATTCACCCTGCTCCTGGTCAATATTTGGTAGAAGTATCTCTGGCAGCAATTACAGCTGTGAGTCTTCTTGAGTAAGTCTCTTACCAGCTTTGTGCATCTGGATCCTGCCATTTTTTGCTTATTAATCTTGAAAAAATTGCTCCACCTCTGTCAGGATGGATGGGAATCATTAGTGAACACCAATTTTCAAGTCTTGTAACAGGTTCTTAGGGCTTCAAGTGGGCTATTAGACTTATTTTTCAACCACTCCAGTGTTACTTTAACTGTGTGTTTAGAATAACTGTCCTCCTAAAATGTGAATCGACACGAGTCCCAGATTTCCCTCTAGATTCTAGAGTCTAGAATTTGCTCTACATTTGCCTTCACCCATCTTGTCCTCAATCTTAAACAGTCTTCCACTCTTTGCAAAGGAAAAATACCCGCATAAAATGATGCTACCACCATCATACTTCATTGTGAGAATGGTGTTCTCAGGGCATTGAGCACTGCTGGCTCTGCACCATACATGGTGTTTTGTGGCATGGCCAAAAATTAATATATAAATTTTGGTCTCATCAGATCAGAGTACCTTCTTCCATATGTTTGATGTGTCTGCCCATGTCTTTTTGTAAATTCCAAAACAACTTTGAGTTAGATGGCTTTGCTTCAGCAATGTCTTTCTTCTTACCACTCTTCCATAAAGCCCAAGTTTGTGGCACATTTCTGTGATATCTGTTCCATCTCAGCTGAGGATCATTCCAGTTTCTGTAGAGTTACCAGTTGCCTCTTGGTTCATTTTCTGACTGACACCTTTTTTTACCAATTCACAAAGTTTGGTGGATAGATCACTTTAGGCAGGATCACAATCAAACCATATTATTTCTGTTTCGTGATCATGCATTTAATAGTACTCTGGGGATGTTTGTAGTTTGCAATTTTTAAAAATAACCCAACCTTGGTTAGTGCTTCTGCACAACTTTCCCCCAGATTGTTTGATAAGTTCTATGATGGTGTTTCTTTAGATATACTCTCCAAGAAACTCTGAGATCTTCTAGAAACAGGATCATTCAATCTGAGATCACGTGGCACTAGCACTGCACACAGATGGATACAATTCAAATATTTATGTGACTTTTGGAGGATGTCGCTTGCAACACAGCAAAGGGAGTTACTATTTAAGTAACCAACAATGCCAGCTTGTTTTTATTTACTTAACTTTGGTAAAACAGTAAAATAATTGATGAGAGCCAGTGTGGTGTAATGGTTTAAGTGTTGGACTATGACTCTGGAGACCAAGGTTCAAACCCCATTCAGCCATAGAAACCCACTGGGTGACCTTGGGCAAGTCACACACTCTCAGCTTCAGAGGCAATAGCAACCTCCCTCTGAAGAAACTTGCCAAGAAAGCTCCATGACAGGTTTGCCTTAGAGTGGTTATAATAAGTTGAGATGACTTGAAAGCACACAACAACAGCAACAAAATATGACATCTTCAGTGTTGAGTATCTTGTGTGCATCAAGTGGTAACAATGCTAATTACATACATTTCAATTACAGCTTATAATAATAATGGATCTATCTCTAGATATACACACTATGATGAAGTAGGCTCAAGTCTACAAAAGCTTATGCTACCAGCTTCTTTCTTTCAATTAGACTCAAAGATGCTACAAGATTCCTTTGTATACTGACTTTCCAGACTAGCACAGCTATCTCTTTGAATTCTATATATACACACATGTATGCATGTACCCAAACCAATGGATACAGGAACAACAGCATAGATTCCAGCACATTTTGACAGAATGTCTCTCTTAGGGACTGCGAGCATTATAGGGAGGGGTTAAATCATTATTTTTAGTTTTAGAATTCCCTGACTCCATGCCCCCCCTTCAGATTCTGACTGCAAGAATGCTGGGAGTTATAGTCCAAAAAAGTAACTCTTCAATGCTCTGGTTCTGCAGCAAATGACTTTACCTTTGTGCAACGGGGTCAGCAAAATGCAATTTGAAGTCAAGTGATGAAATGTTTGGTTTACCTCTTTTAAAAGCCCTAAGAAAATGAAACATCAAAACAAGTTGAAGGGAGTCAAAGGAGGTGGGAGTGGAAATCACATGCCCTCAGAAGGGCAAAGAAAGATGATTCTAATATGGAGCAAAATCGAGTGACAATCTTTCAGCAAGCAGTGTGTTAAATCAAATCCCACCACACAACCAAAGCACACACAGGAGTCTAAGTACCATAGTCATGTGAAATATATACAGGGCTGTTTTGTACACTGCAAATAACACAGAAAATTCTGAACTGAGCAAAAACTGTGGAAGATAATGAAGAATATGTGTAAAAGATTTAATCTATCATGATTGTGATGGATGACAGTGATGGTCTTTTACTTGTGTAATTTATACATTTGAGTCTTTTTTTACTCTCTTTCCATCATCTTCATGCAAAGGGAGAAAGAAGGAACATTTAAGAAACATGCACTATGGACCTTGAATGCAAACACACCACAGTATGAATTTGGAGGTCTAGAGCAAACTGGACTCCTTTGCCTGTCCATTCTATAGTAACATCTCTTTTTCATCTCCCACTAAAAGGAATAAGAAAATGGTTAAGCGTACATAAGAGCAGCCATGCTGCACTAGAGGTCTATCGGCATTCTCTTCACATTATAACCAATGAGTCAGTCATGAAAAGTCTGCCAACAGAACATGACTGAACTGCAACTTCCCCCTCTGTGCCCTTGCAACTGGTACACAGGGGCATACTGTCTCTAATACTGGAAGAAATACACTGTTATGCAAACTAACACTGATGGCTCTTACCTTCATAAATGCATTTAATCTCCTTTTAGAGACTTCCAAGTTGGCGGCTGTCACTACATCTTGTGGTAGTGTATCCCACAGTTTAACTATGTACTGTGTGAAGAAATCCTTCCTTTAATCTATCTTGACTCTTTGACCATTTAGCTAGGTGATGTTTTTGCCCATATCAGCTCTGTGTACAAATCTAGAATCTGCTTTCCTGGATCACATACATGCATGAGGTTGTACGAACCATTGCCCATAGGTTCTGAAACCTATCCCAAACCATGAGGCTAGATACTCCAGCTGGTTCTACACTTCTAATCTTGTACTCAGAGATCAAATTCTCCCTTCATGCAGTGTGTATACACAGCCTTGGACACATTCCCAATATACCATAGCTGATCAAAGATTTTTAAACATTTTTTTCAGTGTAGAGGAATACAGGAAGAAAAATAAGAGGTTTCTACAACAAGTTCAGGCTATTACAGTCTAGGAAAGGAAAATGATTCAAAACAGTTCCAAAGCAACCCTTGCTACTACTGTTTCACATTCATTTCAATATTTTCTTTCATAATGTATGAATAGCTGATATTAAGTGATTCCAAACAAGCAAATTTGCAATAACCAGTAATATTCAGCATGTTGCTTGCTCAGTTACATTGCTAATCCCATCCCCACCCCAAAAAACTGAATGTTTACTTTTCTATACAATCCATTCACTGTGCAGCTGGAGATAAAACATTTAGATAACTCTTGCTATTATGGCAATTTCTAAAAATAACTCTGACAAAACTGTAGATGTAACATCCTGCCACTTGGAGCAGCCCAGATGTTTGTTTGAATCAGCGCCAAAAATTATTTCAGTGGTTTAGAAAAAGAAACTGACAAGTGTTTCCAAGTCAGGCCTCTGAATCCTACACATTTCTAATTTTTTCAGATCACAGAAAGCTGTCCAAAAACACTGTTTTGGCACTTGCTAATAAAGAACTGGTGCTTGTGGAGACAGACTGTGTGCACTCAGTCCTAATTTTATTCTAAGAGCTAAAATTCAGGAGTGTAAACCTGAAATGGTAAAATTCACACCAAATCCATTTCCCTGAGGAATTACTGTGAAGTCACACCCAGAGCATGTGAAAATCAGATTTTTAGAAGATGCAAGACACCAAAGAATGCTTACACCAGAATAGAAAAAGTGTAGCCCTCCAAATATAATTGGACTGCAACTTCCATCAGCCGTAGCTAGCAAAGACAATGATAAGGAATACTGGGAATTGCAGGCCAACAACACCTGGAGGGCTGTATTTTGTCTGCCTCTGACTTGTATAGATTGGCGCTCATATAATGGACCTGGCAGAAACTGGACCTGACAGAAACTGGGCTGCTAAGAAATGCAGTTAACACTACAGCAAACCTGAGGCCAAAAATGTATCTAAATCATGCTTTACTATATCAGAATTTGAAAAAGTTCCTTTGGGGGCTACTCCTCCCAGAAAACTGAGCCAACACAGAGATCCTGGACGTTGTAATCTAAAAATGTAACTTTCCCAAGTGCTGATCATACCATTAACGGGGAGGGGTGGGGAGGACACAGATATCTAACTACCCTCCCACTTGAAAAATGCATCACTTCACATAGAAAGATACCATGTTAAGGAGAGGTCTAAACTAAATCTTTCCCTCTCAGTATGTAGTCTTCTACAGTCCAGTTCATGTGCCCACCCACACACATGGACAACTAATATTGGGGATATAATAATAATAATAATAATAATAATAATAATAATAAAAAATATCAGGACTGGGACTCAGGGTGGCTTACAACATTAAAAAAACACCATACAGTTAAAACATACAAAAATAGTACATTAAAATAGGATTAAATTACTACAATAATTAAAACAAATTCAGTGCTAAAGTATCAAATACTTTAAAAAGAGAAAATGCTTAAAATACATTGAAACAATATAGCACCCCAGGCCATTCTTTGACTTGTGCAAGTAAGCCTCCAAACAATCCCTAAGTTCCTAAAAATCCATCTTTGTACACTGAGCAGGGAGATCTGAAGAGGGCTCTGTAGTTGTGTTTGGCTGGACAGAGTAGGAGCTCCAGTGATCAGAAACCCTGATCAATACAAAAAAGGTTTAACTTCCTTTCCATTTCTTTCAAGACATTGGAGGAATGGGACTTACATGCCACCCAGAAGCCTGTCTCCAATGTCAACCCTACACATGTTCAACCTTAAATGCCTAAAGGAGGATCTAGTGTATGTCAGAGGAAAGCTTCCCGTTGGGCCAGTCTACAGTTATTGTAGTAAACTGGCTTCATGAAGTGACTTCAGATGTGCTAACTAGTTTTCAGAGTTAAATAAAATGGAAACTGCTTCTAACCACCTTGAAGCTGCATCTCAACTATTTCACTCAGATAATAGTTTTTTTCCATCAGTTTCTAGTTATTGTTCCTAGAAATCCTGCAAACAGGTAGACATTTCAGCAGAATATTTTGTTCTTCACTTCCAATGAAATTATGATTCATTTTCATTCACAGACTGAAGCACTCACATACACCAGGGTTCAGAGACTTCAAGGTTACCTGTCTTGTTTTCGCTGAGGTTTCGATGAAAGGTATTCCATAACTTCTTGCTAAATCCTGAGCTTGTTTTGTGTCTACAGTCCTGGAAGGCAAGTCACATTTGTTTCCTACTAGCACCATGGGGACATCTTCAGAATCTTTCACTCTCTTTATTTGTTCTCTGAAAGAGAGGAAAGAAGCAAGATACCACTTTAGGAGTGAAAGAATTCCTACAACACTAGTAAAACTGTATATTTTTTGGGGGGGGAGGAAAAGGTTTTTAAAAGAAAAGGCTTACATGTCCTTCTAATGTTATCTGTTTGATTTCCTGCAAAGGTTTGATTTCCTTTAACAACAAAACACTATAACTCAGGGGTAGGCAACCTAAGGCCCGGGGGCCGGATGCGGCCCCCCGAGGCCTTTGGATCGGCCCCAAGCTGGTCCTGCTGCCACCACTGCCCACCATGATGATATTGATTATTGTTGTTATTACTTGTTCTTGGGGTCTTCTTGGCAAAATCTCAAGGGTTTTGCCATGGATTTTCTGGGGCTGAGAGAGTGTGCATGCATATTTTTTAAATTTGTTTAATTTATTTTAAAAATATTTATTTATTTATGGAGCTTCACCACCACCCCCCCAATTGTCTGAGGGACAGCAACCCGGCCCCCAGCTCAAAAAGGTTGCCTACCCCTGCTATAACTGAATAGCATTTGTTATGTGTGCAGAACTAGGAATGGAAAGAATATTAATAATTATTTATTCCAAGCTTGAAAAATGGGTTTCCGAACAGCTGGGACACTTGATCAGGAAAACAGTAGAGCATTGAGAATTTTGTGCAGTTTTTTTTCTGATATTTGAACATCCCAATGTGCTGTGGAGGGATTATTCTGCAGAGGAAAACACTTTTTTATCTATTTCCTGTGAAGAAAACAGGTTTTCTCAGCGAAAAACTCTTTCCTGCACAGAAATACTATGAACATGGGGAGAATATTGCAAAGGAGTACTCATTTTCTCCCATGGTGGGGAGAAAACTACTATAATTACTTGTCCTTGCATGCAAGGATGAAAAATAGAGAAACCCAAGATCTGAATCCTTGCATCTTCCATTTTAATAAGATCTCAGATGTATTAAATACCTCTAACACACAATCTCTCCAATAAAAGCCAAGGCTTCTGAAAGAAAAATCTCATCTCTGGTTGCATTTTGGAAGAAGTTTTCAGTTGGTCTGTGGATGGTTCAAAATATCTTTCTTTACTTATTCAAGGCATACCTGATTTGGTTGTTTCTTTTCACATATGCCTACTGTTAGTTTTGAATTAAAAACTTTGGTGAAAAATGTGGAAGTACTGTTCCACATGTGGTATACATGTGACATCTTTAATTTTTCTATGTTATTTCTATCTCCGGTATCAAATGCTAAAGAAATAATGCCCGGGAACATATCTACTTTGTTAACTGAAGTGTGCCTATAGTTAAGTAGAGCCTTAAAGTCCATAAATTAACAGACCTTATATCATGAGGCTACATTCCCTTCGAGCATGGTGTAGGACTGTGCCACCCGCTGCTCTCCCCCCCCCTCAAGATTTATTTCATATAAATGCCTTAAAGGCATATCCCCCCCCCCCCATGGTTTCCAGTGACTGCAGGGGGAGATTTTGCCATACTTTTTGCAATCTTTCAGCTGTCTTAGAAGTCAATTTCCAGACATTTCCTACTGGGAGGAAAGGGGGCTCTCCTAAATCCTAAACAGACACAGATGGTAAAAATATGGTGAAATGCCCACACATCTTCAAAGAACATTGGGGAAGGCAATAAAAAAAATTCAAAACAAATTAGGAGACCACTCAAATGCCCCTGGGGTAGCATGTGGCCAATAGTCCACATTTTCTCATTTATTTATTTCATTTATATCCCATGTTTCCTCAATAATGGGTTTCAAGGTGGCTTAGAAAAACATCAGTAAAATTATAAATACAGAAGTTATTAGAAAAACAATTAAACAATTTGTAGATTTAAAATAATTTAAATTTGATTACAAGACCAAAAAAATTAAATCAACAAAACTACACAGCACACCATTAATCACTGTCAATTTTGAAAAGCATGATGGAATAGGAATGCTTTTACTTGCCGAGGGAAGGAAAGCAAGGAGGGAAATATCCTAACCTCCCTAGGGAATATTTCCAAGTCTGAGAGCAAGCACCGGGAAGACCTCCTAACCTTGTTCACACCAAATAAGCCTACGAAAATAGTGGAATAGAGAGAAAGGCCACTCCTGAAGATGTCAGACCTCTAACAGGCTCATATAAGGAGATACCAGTGATTGGAGCTGGCATTGCTACAGAGCCATGCCCCCAAGCTACCCTCTTATAGCTGTGCACAAACACCAGAATGTCCAACACCAGTAAAACAAGTTGATCACTGTGTACATACAAAATAATTATATCATATAACTTGAATCTTCCCACTTCACTGAAACTGAAGAGATTTAATCGTTAATTAAAGAGATTTGAAGGAAGAGCATAGAAACTTGTAAGCCAAGCAGTTCCCTTTCACAGAATCATATTTTAAATGGCAAAGAGATTAATTATTTGGTTGGGATGATAAGAATCGCTTCAGTGCAGCCTTATCTGTTTCATACAATAAGATCACACAGCAATCTAGCATATCCACGCTGATGGTGGCCAAACTGCAATTTTATCCAGCAAAGCCTGGATAATTGGGTGACAATTATCCAGGGCATGGGGTGTGGGGAGAGCATGCCACAATCATTTTTGCCTTCCCCATTATCTCTTTGTATGGCTTTGAACAGGGCCTGCATCCTGTGACCCGACAGTACTGAAGCCCAGATAAAAATAACTCAAAGGCGGCTTTTGATTGAACAATTAAAAGAGGGTCTGCTGCAATCACATGCCCCATCTTTACGGAGCTTGGTGACTTTTGTGTGACGCAAATCACAACTATCGTCAATTTCTAGTCTCAACACCATCCTAATTAACAGGCATTTAAAGCAGCTGGGGGTGGAAGGGAGGGCCAGAAAGAGTCTACTGAAACATATTATGCAGAATGAGGTGATAAAAATAAAAACTGTAATTTGGGCCTACACCACTTCTGATTGAAACTATATCGGGGAGTATTTTAAAAAGCCATAATTCTGTTTCTGTCTAGCAAGCAGGTACATGAGCAAACATTGCTCTCTGGTATGCTAGATTACTATACGCAGAAAGTGTTTCTGATGAGAGACCACAAAAGGATTTTGCCAGGCTCTAATTCAGGGCACATTCAGTTTGGAAAAAGAGTTAGCTGAGGATTTATGTAACTTGTGGCCCCTAAAAGCAACTTTCCCAACTTGTCAAACTTTTAGTCTGCTAAAATTATTTCTTTCTGTTCTTATTTTTAAACTGATTAAGCTGATTTTGTATGCCACCTTGAGAATGCATGATACAGGGTGAGTTATAAATATGTTAATGAATAAAATAAAGAAGCCCACCACCCTACAAAACTGCAAGTGATAGGATTTCATTTCTGGCTTGTAAGGAGAGAGATGAACCTCTGGAAATGCCCCTGCCCACCACAGTAAGAAGGGAATCATTGCTCATGGAAGCTTTCACAAGAATCAATCCCTTTTTCTCAGCTGGAGATTGTAGGAGGGGTCTGCAGCCCACAAAGACTGCATGCTGGTCATGTGATTTCTGTTCCCATCTTAGTTTGTTTCTAACACCCTCAGAATATACTGAATGAGTCAGTCCTCTGAAGACTGAAAGTGGGGAATACCATTTCTAAATGCTCCCCTGCATTAAAAAGAACAAATTGCCCTGAAAGGAGAAAATTCACAGGGCAAGAGGCAACAGAACTTAAAAGCACCAATTTGAGGTTTTACGTGCACTAAGTTATGGCCTTTTAAAAAATGTGCAAGAACATAAAATATAGCTAGATATTCCTCACCTGCAGCCTAAAATAGCACAATCTGCCATCCTTGCCCTCTCCAGACTGGAATACCTCATGGGTAGACCAGGATTTAATCATAGATATTCCAGGCAATGACTTCCAACAATCGTGAAACATCATGCACAAGAAACATACCTATAATGATGAATGTCTTCAAAAGATTTTGTGTTATTTATAGCAAATACACATAAAAAGCCTTCGCCTGTCCTCATGTACTGGTCCCGCATTGCACTGTACTCTTCTTGGCCAGCTGTATCCAAAATGTCCAAGAGACAGGTTTCACCATCAATTACTACTTGTTTCCTGTAGGAATCCTAAGACAAGTAGGGAAGGAAAAAGAAAAAACACAAGTGATTACACATGTGCATGTCATTTCAAACTGCTACCACCAATACTATCACGTCCTAAGGCTCTTTCACACCTTCTGATCTATGAAGTGATGGGCTGGAGTCCTGGAGATGAGCTGTACTTTGGCTGAGTTGAATGTGGTACCTCTGCCACAGTAAAATGGGAATCTGGCATGCATGGGTTCCTCTGGCCCTGTAATGCTGTGCATTTCAGAGACTAGAAATCATGTCTTTAAAAAAAACACACACAAAAAAACCTTCAGCTCCCAGGATACCCCAAACACTAAGTTCAATAGCCATGTTGGTTGCAGGATTCTAGGAGCTATAGTGAGCATGTGTGAACAGCAAAACAGAAAGAAAATGGGACAGCAGATAAGCCTGGCTCATCAGTTATACCCATTTAGCATGTTAAAAAAATAATATATTGTAAGCTTGGCCCCTAAAATTAAAATCATATAGAAACTGGAAGCTAGTAAAACAATGCATTTTGGAAGAAGCTTTTATGTGGTTAAAGAATCATAGAATCAGAGTTGGAAGAGACCACAAGGGCCTAGTCTCTGGTCCTAGTTTCGGGTCCTAGTCTCTGGAGCAGCAGAAAACAAGCTTGTTCCTTC
>CM034708.1:208674983-208692028 GCA_020142125.1 Phrynosoma platyrhinos
CTTTCTAGTCTGTTCAAGTCATTTTGAATTTTGATCCTGTCCTCTGGTCTCCAGAAGATTCAAAATATTTTTGTTGACTTATTTAAGGCTTACCTGACCATTTGCAAGTACATATTTTGTTAAAAAATGAAACATTTATGGAAACATTTTCACCTGCTCTTCTGCTTTGAGTTTTAGGAACCTATCCCTCTTCTTCCAATATTATCTCTGTCTCTAGTACCAAGCTTCTGTTAAAGAAGTAATGCCCAGGAACACATCAACATCATTAACTGGAGTATATCTGTATTGCATGGGTGTCTTGTTGATGAGCACATAAAAACAAGTGTGAGTGAACAATTTGTTGTAGAATTAACCATAATTATTTTATGCTGCACTGAGATCTTCAGATATAGGGGAAGGTATAAATATCTTAATAAATGAATGAATATAGAAACAGCAAACAGAAGGAAGAAAATTACCATAAATGCAATGAATTGTTTATAAATGCGCACAATTCTAGTGCAGTTCTTGAACTTTTGCTTGCAAAATGTGACACAAGCTGCTGCACAAAGTATCACTGGGTTCATTTTTTACTTTTCCTGCACAACACTGTCACTAGCTATCAAACCATCTGTTATCACCCTCTGCTTAGTTTGTTTGGGGGTTTGTAGTACATTTAAATGATGCTGTATCTATTCAGATCAATGGGACTCCAGCTACCTCTAAGCCCACACTTGCATCATAGAAAGAACTTTTATAACCCCCTTTTTTCATACTGAAAGCATCTCACTTATATAACCAGAAGAGAAGAGCAATTATATAAAACTAGAGAGCAAGTAGACCACAGAGGCAACACCCAAGATTTTCGAGTCCTTTCACCCATGATACACCTACAGAAACACTTTGAGCATTTCACAGGTATGACATAAACTCTCAGATTATCCCACTGCACGTGTTGTATTACCAAAGTGATATTTTTGCAGACACAGAAACAAGCTTTAGAGAGACCAGAAAGCTTGTGCAGAGTTAACATTTTTAGAAGAATAAAGTACAGAATTTCAGAAAAGCAAAGCACCACAGGGTCTCACTCTGAGCTGAGAGGCACACAAACAAAAAAAGAGCACTGGTCACGCAGATCCAAAAGCCATTGCGTTAAAGCATTCTGGTACTAAACAGCACAGCATGACAACAAAATCCTCCCCAACTGGTATGTTATTCAGAGGTATACCAAGCTTCTATATGGAGGCTCTAGTTGTTGGTTGCTATGTCTACTCTTAATTTGTCTAATCCAGTGGTGGTATAGCAGAGAAGATGTTGGGGGGTCAATTTTCACATACCCCCAACATACTTATGTCAGGCCACACACTGCCACACCTTTTTAGCCAAACATTGCAACTGTAAGTCACTTCCAGGTTTTGCAGGAAATTTTCAGGATTTTCAGAAAAAAATTGAAGGGGCTTTAGGGGAGCCCAAATATAGCTATAGGTCACACAAAATCCAGATGAGGCTCATAGTGTGCACCTTGCTCACTCAGGTCCAATATCTATGTGGTTGGAGTGATAGACTAAGGCTAAAGTTGGAATTCAAACACTACAATGCAGCTTGGTGGATGATTTGCTGTTGTTGTCTGCCTTCAAGTCATTTCTGACTTATTGCAACCCTAAGGCAAACATCACAGAGTTTTCTTGGCAGAATTTGTTCAGAGGAGGTTTGTTCTTGATTTCCTGTCCTCTGAGAGTGTGTGAGGCTGAGAGTGTGTGACTTGCCTAAGATGACGCAGGGGGTTTCTATGGCCAAGCAGGGTTTTGAACCCTGGTCTCCCAGTGTCCTAGTCCAACATTCAAGCCACACCACAACACGCTAAGTCAGTGGGTGACTTAGCCTGAATTATTTCACAGGGTTGTCATGAGGATGAAACCCAGGGAGGAGCAGAACCCCTCAGAGAAACAAAAATGTAATAAGCAAATAATTACCCCAAATTAAGAACTATCTAAGCTTGTAGCTGTCATCACATTTATAGCAATGAATTCCACATGCTCATGTGCTGCATGAATGATGAGTTCTAATCACTTGTAATGAATCTACTGCCAATCATTTTTATTTGATGGTTCTGCAGTCTGTATTATTACAGATAGTGAAGGAGAATATATCACTAAATACTGAAAGTCAGGATTTTCCATGTGTTCCCAATGTTTTTTCTGATTTCTATGATCGGTTGTAAAAAACTGACAGTGAAGAAAGCTGACAGCAGGAAAATCAAAAGTTACTTGAAATGCAGTGCTGGAGGATAGTTCTAGATACCATCAATTACTAAAATGACCACTAAATGGGTCCGAGAGCAAATCAAGTCTGAACTCTCCCCAGAAGCTAGAATGACCAAATTGAGGCTATCACACTTTGACAAATTGAGGCTATCACACTGAGACAAGATGACCATTAGAAAATACAATAATGCTTGGCTGGGAGGCAGTGGGAAATGAGGAAAATTGCATTGTAAGTGGATAGACTCAATCAAGAAAACCAGGGTCCGCATTTCTCTGTTTTAAGTTTCTCAGTTTCAAGACCTGAGTAATACTGTTGCTGTCTGAGCATCTTGGAGGTTTCACATATATAGTCACTAAAAATCAAAGCTAACTAAACAGCAATTAACAACTAAGTAAAGGAGAGGAGGAACCTCTATTTACCTTGTACATGTTTCCCTCCCATCATTACCACAATTCCAGACACCTTCTTTCGGAACTAAAACCCCCTGAACACTAGATACTTTCCAGGAC
Source organism: Phrynosoma platyrhinos (assembly GCA_020142125.1). NCBI lineage: Eukaryota > Metazoa > Chordata > Lepidosauria > Squamata > Phrynosomatidae > Phrynosoma > Phrynosoma platyrhinos. The sequence continues at coordinate 208,677,737 of CM034708.1, forward strand.
TTTCAGCCTACATGGCTACTTTTTTTTGGGGGGGGGGGGCACTGTTTTGGAGTACAATTCCCAGAATCCACAGGTAGATTTTGGGAGCTACAGTCCAAAGTAAGTAATTTTTCCGAAATTGCTCCCAGCTCAGGTTGAGAAAAACACTTCAGTTTAATGAACCTGACAAAATACAAGTAACTCAGAGTAATTTGTAAGGCACCCCAAAGACACAACCCCCCCACCCCCCAAAAGAAAAAAAGGAATGGATTCTGGAGATAGGAACTTATTGAATTCTATGACAATTAATGTCAGATATGTCATTAAATACCAACATCAAGCTTGTCCATGCCACAGTACATCTGATTTCTATGTATGGTTGTGAAAGCTGGACAGGAACAGAATCAATTCATTTGAAATATGGTGCTGGAGGAGAGTTCTTTGCATACTATGAATTGCTAAAAAAACAAATAGGTCCTAGAGCAAATCAGGCTTGAACTCTCCCCTTAAGCTAAGATGACTAATTTGAGGCTGTCCTCATTTTAATGTGAGATAATGTGACTCATTTGAAAAAGACATTAATGCTCAGTAAAGTGGATTTAATAAAGGAAACCACATTTTCCCTGAGTCTGCAAGAGCTGAGCAGGACTCTTGGTGGTATCTTATTGATACGGTTAACACTGAACAAAGTTGACTTGACATCACCTAACTACAACATGACAATTAAAGAAACAATGCAAACACAAAGTAGGTATCTTCAGGGCAACAGTTCTCTACCTACACAAAGGCCCAATTCACACACATGAAAACAATTTACAGTAGAGGAAGGGATAAGTGCTGGTCCAGAAGTTTAACTAGCCAACTATCACACTTCCAAAAGACCCAAGATCCTACAAAATATAACCAAAGAGAGGAGGGGGAAATCAAGGTTGTACAAAAGAAAATTTGTTGAGTGCTTTGCCTGGATCAGACTGGTTACTAATGGATGTGGGATGCATGTCTTTCTGCGTGTGTTCATTGTTATATGTCTACAAGACAGTTCTGGCTTTATTCAGAGAATAGTTACCATTGCCTTCCTCTAACACCAAAAGAATGTGATTTGCTCAGGGTCCCTCAAAGAGTTTCCATGGCTAAGCATAATTTCAAATCCTGATCTCCCATAGTCCTAATCCAATACTCAAACCTCTACACTGTACAGGCTCAGTTTTTGTTATTAACTGCCCTCGAGTTGATTTCAAGCCATGGCAACCCTGTGGATGAGACATCTCCAAGACTCCCTATTCTCCACTACTCTGCTTAGTTACTGCAAATTCAGACCCATGAACACCCCCCAGCAGAATCCATCTAGCATGCAGCCTTCCTGTAATTATATTGCATTTGTTCAATTACAGTTTAATTTCTATATTATCCATGCAGTCATAGCTTTAGTAGTTGTGCCTTAGTCAATGCCTTGTATTATTTTCTTATTTGTTAGTAATACTATAGTTGCTTAAGTTGTTATGGTGTAACCCAGGGTTCCCAACCTTTTTGACTTGCTGAACCCTTATTTCTATGGCAAAGCCCTTAAGAGGCCTACCCTATGTCTTACAAGTTAATGGTATTTAGGAGTGTATATATAAGTATATTCTTATCCTTTAATTTCATTCAATTTTTATTCCTTTCATTTTCCTGGAGCAGATGCAGAGCATGTGGGAAGTGCACATAATCCCTAAGGGTTCCTCGCACCATCACTACTATCTCATATTTTATATTGCTCACTGTTTTATAATTATGTATTGCTACCCACCATCTTATTCATTATTTCAATAAATTTAAGTTTGTTTTATTTTTGAGTGTACTACCGGTTCAAAGATCATTCTCCCTGCTCATTGGCGCTATACACCAAGAGTGGTACAAAAAAAGAATCCAGATTTTCAGCACCTTTAAAATTGAAACTAAAAACCCAGAGTAGTTTTACCACCTCACTGACATGGAAGCAAGGGGATAGACAGAACAAAATGGCAAGAAAAGTTAGCAATAAAGGAATTGGGGGGGGGGGGAACCTAGCTTTGGTTCTATTTGCCTTGAGAAAGGGGAATTTACCTAGAAAGGAAAGGTATAGATGTATTATCTAAATAGAAAATGTAAACATTTTTTAAACCATTAGTACTTCTAAATCAACATGTTTTTATTCAAGAACTGATTTTCAAAAGATTGAGATGTGATGAATTAAGTTTTCTACTGTGGTAATATCCCCACAAACTGGGTGATTTGGGCCCATTATGAGCTTTTACCATTGATCTAACACAATATAAATTCATGATGAGAAAATGGAAGAAGCCCATGTGTCACCATGGAAGAACAGTAGAAAAAAAGACCATAAAAGAGGGCAACACCAACGGTGAGTCAAATTTGAACCGAACGATCATCTCCCTCATTAGCTGAATTGCTGAACTAATGCATATTTGCAGACACAAACATGTCTTGAAGAAACAATGGAAGAGTAAGGTAGAAGATTTGCTTAAAAGCTATATAAAAGTTAAGTTATCAAAACCGCATTGTTTAATCTTTCAACTCAAGGCTATTTGGTAGATTATAAAGTCTGCTGCATCAGATAAAAAGCAAAGCATTGGTGTAACTGCATTTGTTCTGAACTTTGTCCTTTCTTCATCTCAAAGCAAATGTACATATATTTAGTGAGTACGGATATCAGTCACTACATGGGTATTATTATAATTGCTTGGGTATCAGACACTGTGAATTCATCAGCACAGGATGCTGTGTAGTAACTAGCATTTTCTTTTTTTCTTTTCTTAAAATAAACAACAGGTTTATCACTGGCTATTAGCCAGGATAGCCAAAGAACAACCTCCATTTTATGAGTTAATATACACTTAACTACCAAATGGGTTAATTGACAAAACAGCTACTTACTAACAGCTTAATAACACTCCTGAAACATTCATTTGGCTACTGTTGATTATATGACCTGGCAAGGCAACATTCATATCTTCATCTTCCTCCATTTATTTGTATCCTTGTACTCTCATCTTCCGAATGATGATAGGGCAACTTTACAATCACACAACACAGAGTGTGAGACTATACACTAATAAAATAGCCTTCTTACATGGAGCTTGGACAAGTTACCCTTTTGACTACAGCTACCAGAATCCTCAGCTAACATGGCCATAGGATTATGAGGCTGAGTGTGTATCTGCACTACACAGTAATCCTTCCTGAGCTACTCAGGGGTGGTCTCAGAGTTGATGCTGATGTCTGTGTGGTTAGTAGTGCTAGGGGACTTCAACATCCAAGATGGGACCGCCCTGTCATGAATGGCTGAGAATTTCATGGCCTCCATGACAACAACCATGGGTCTCTCCAAAGTGGTTCAGACTTGTGCTGCTGAACACATGCTGGATTTTGTTTTCCATGCTGGGTGGGGTGATGGTGATCTTGGTGTGGAGGAACTTTCTACAGTTCCATTGTCATGGATCAATCTGGGAAGGGCAGTCTGAAACCATTACACCTGCCAAGGTTCCAATCAATGGGATCATGTGTCCTTAGAATTCTCTGCTAGAGAGATCTATCAAAAGTCCTAGTGGCACAGTGGTTAAATGCCAGTAAAAAGGTAAAAAGTAAAGGTTTCCTCTTTGACAAGGTTGTCAAGTCATGTCCAACTGTAGGGGGGCGGTCCTCATCTCCATTACGAAGCTGAAGAGCCAGCGTTATCATAGACAACTCTATGATCATGTGGCCAGCATGACTGCACAGAACACTGTTACCTTCCCAACAAAGTGGTACCTATTTATCTACTTGAACTTTTACAGGCTTTCGAACTGCTAGGTTGGTAGAAGCTGGGACTAGTGACAGGAGCTCACTCGATCCTGCACCACTTGGGCCTCAAACTGACCTGCCAATCTTGCAATTGTCAGCTGAGCCACCACGTCCCAATACTGCAGCCAAAAAGTTCACCAGGTTAACTCAGCCTTCCATCCTTTCATAGGTCAATAAAATTGAGTACCCAGCTTGTTGGGGGCAATTGGCTAACACATTGTAAACCACTTAGAGAATGATTAGCACTATAAAGCGGTATAGAAATGTATGTGTTATTGCTATTGCTATCATGAATCCATCCCCCTGGCTATGTGTCCTCTTCCACAGTCTGCAGGTTTTGAGTGTGTACACCTAAAAGTGGGTAGCTGGGACAGAACAGTGATTCTGATGGTGTACAGCCCACCCTGCTGCTCAACAGTGTAGTGCAACTGCTAGAGCTGAGAATATCCTTGGCATATGCATAGTATCCAGAATTCTGCTTTCTATTAATCCTTTCATTTTGATGTGTTGTCCCTAACATTAGTGTTGCAATGGCCCTTGTCAGGAAACAAGACACATGCTACAATCCATAAATCACACACTGTAAACTGGTGTTTTTCAAAATGTGTTCCAAAAATCTCTGAGGTTCCTCAATCTGAAGTTCACTGGGGTTCCTCAACGAGTATGTCAACAGCAGCAGAAAAGATCTAACCTCAATTCCGCTTTCCTTGCAGGAAGTGTTGGGCATTGCTCCTAGGTGGGCAAGGTGACCCAAATGGTCTAATCAACATAGCACATGAATAGTTGAAGGTGCCCCGGAATTGTTGGGAAAGTAAAGAGAAAGGCTTAGTGTCAGACTGCAAATGATTAGTAAGCATATGAGATTCATGGCACAGCAGCGTCTGAATAAAGGCTAGGGAACACATGAACTTCCAAAGGTTGTTTGAGTCTAATTCCAATCAGCCCTAGTCAGCCTAGACAAAGGTATGAGATGACAGGAGTAATAAATATCAGCCTCTCAAGGATCATAGGTTCTATAGCCCCGATCAAGAAGATATTGTGCTAGATCTGAAGTGTGAATTATGTCACTCTCAAGATTTGCCCAGCTGCAACTCCCAGCATTCCTCACCAGAAACCTTAAATAAGAAACGTAATTTACCACACAATCTCAGCTGCAAGGAACAGTCTCAGAAACAATCCTAATATTGTCATCAAATATGGCAAAGAAGGAGTTATAGTCACCATGGACAAATCTGACTATACACAGGTGGCTGAGCAGCAACTATACAACACTACATTTTACAGAAACCTGTTCCACACAGGAAATCTTAAAGGAATTACATAGTACTCAGGGAATATCCCACAGAAGTGCAGAACCATATCTGAATTGACACACCCCAGGAGTCTTGATCAGGCACATTGTATTACCCAGAATACATAAAAAAGCAACCCTGAATGGCCCATCATCTCAACCACTGGAACACTCACAGTTGGTGCCTCTGGATATATAGACAATACCCTTAGCTTATGCCACAACACTCCTAAGGGAAAGACACTACTGACTTCCTGCAGAAATTGCAGTCCATACACAATCTCCCACAGAGCACCATCTTAGCCATTATGGATGTGAAATCCTTTTATAGCAATATCTCAAACAAGGATGGACTGCAAACTGTCAGAACCATCATTCCAGGGGACCATAGCAAACCTAGCTCCCAAGGTCTGTCATTTTGTTCTCACACACAATCATTTCACTTTTGGTAATACAGGTTGAATCTCTCTTATTCAAAATTCAAATCCAAAATGCTCCAAAATCCTAAACTTTTGGAGCTACAACACAAGTAATATAGTATGTACATTTGTGGGGCTGGAGAGGGACATGAGGCTGGAGATAGACATGAACAAACGACCAGAAGTGCCACCACTGCTACCTGGAAGGCAGAAGCAAGTGGCTAGAGGACCTCCCCAAAGATCTCCTGTACAGTAAGTAATCAGATCCCTTGTATAAAATAAAATGATCCAGTATTTACAGGGGACAGAGAGATTAACATGAGAAGATTTCAAAGTCCTGCTTTTTTAAAAAATGCATGAAAAATACAGCAAACTTTCCAATGCCTAGGGCAGTGTTGGAAGAAAGCAAGCAGCACTAAAAACTGGAGGATGATAGAATCCAGGAAGAGCAGCCTCAGCAGCAGTAGCAGCCTCCAGACTCGTGGGCAGCCCAAAATCCAAGTTGCTCTCTCCAACCGCCTCTCTCTGCAGCCCACAAATACTGAACCATTTTATTTTATATAAGGGACTTGATTTTGGAATACTTGCCAGCCACCCACTTCTACCTTACTAATAAGCAACCAAGAGCACCAGCGCCAGCTGAAAGACAGAAGCGAGTGGGTGGAGAGGTTCTTGTAGATCTCCTGTATAGTAATCAAAAGCTGCTTCAGGGACTTCTATGAGCATCCTTATCCCACATGATCGTGCTCATAAGGGACAATTTTTTTTCTGCAAAGGAGACAGTGGTTAAAACCATCTCAAACAATTATTTTTCTTCCCTCACTGCACCCATGACCAACTGTTAAGACATTTTCAATCCACATTAAACAGACAAAACTAGGGAAAAACTTTCCCTGACTCAAAGAGTAAATGCTTTGTCCTAAAAACTGCTCTGAAGATCAAACACCCAAGAAATAAATTTACCATGTAAATCAAGGAGACAAATCCCCCTCCTCCTAAACTGACTGTTGTTATCAAAATATGGGCTTCGGACATAATAAAAATGATGTGTTTAATTGTAGTATATTGCACTAGAACTGGGGAAAATCCTCTGTTTCGACTACAACTGCCAGAATGCCACAGTCAATATGGCTATTGGCCATGCTGTCTGGGGTGCTCTGGGACCAGAATCCTTAAAAAAAAAAAAAGAATTGCACTACACCAGCATACTAGTTCACAAAAGTAACTTTTTTGAGCTCCATCTTTAAAATAGCTTGACAGAAGAACTAAGCAAGAAAGGCTGAGATGTGAGAAATCATGCAGGATCTCTTCTAAACAAAAACCTATCCTTTTGCTTAATCTCATCCAACTACAAGGGCATTATGATCCACTTCTTGGGTTTATAATCCCTGTATAAGTTCCTCCCTTTCCTGCCTCCCTCCTGTTTAATTTGAAACATCCTTTTAAAAAATCTGCAGGCCATATAGCTTCTGGATTCTCATATATTTTAAAACTCAGGTGTATGATCACTCAAATTCTTAACAGGAAATCATTTACCTCTATTGTAGGATCATATTCATCTACAAAATGATTCTGAATAAGCTGTATCGTCAATGCACTCTTGCCTACACCACCAGCTCCAACCACGACAAGTTTGTATTCCGTCATCTTCTGTAGGCCTGTTGAAGATCAAGGAGAGAAATCAATTTTATGAAATGGAATCACTTTTAATTTCCAAATTCCTTCTTTGCTCCTATTTCCATGATGGGGACCATTTTTTAATGCAGTTAAAAAGCAAACGTCTTATTATCTAGATCGGCATTACTCAAAATGGTGGCTCATGGACTGGTGCTGGTCCCTGAGCCATCTCCTAGCAGTCCGTGGAGACCTTCTATGAAAGAAACAATTGTAATCAACAGGAACAAATATAATAATAATAATAATGATAATAATAATAATAATAATAATAATAATAATAATAATAATAATAGTATCCCACTTATTGCCAGACAATCCAAGCGGCAAATATGGTACTGGTTTCCTTGCACATCGGGGACAAAAAGTTACTGACCCTCCCATGTCAGATAGTCTGAGAAGCACTGGTCTGGGTTGTTTATTATTGCATCTATTTCACTAAAATAAATAAAAGGGTAATACCAGTTCCTATCTGATCATGGAAGTTAAGCAGAGTCAACTCTGGTTAGTATTTGGATGGGAGAGTTCCAACGAATACCAGGTATTGTAGGCTATATTTCAGAGGAAGGAACTGGCAAAATCACCTCTAAATACTCCTCACCTAAGAAATTTCTATGAATTCTCTTCCTCTCCATGAATTCTCCTAACCTATGAAATTTATGGAGTCACCATAAGTTGATAGCCAACATGAAGGTACATACACACACAACTTCCCAGGACATACTTCTTCTACCAGTTTTCAAAGTTTCAACATAGCCAGGTTTAAGGAATACCATTCCAAGCCCTAAAAATTCTCAGTCTCAACTACAAATCATGAAAATGTCTTGACAAAAGCCAGAGGGAGCTCTATGTGGCCAAAATAACTGAGAAGCCCTATAATATAATTTGAGGGTAACAGTTATCATTTACAGTTAACAAGTGTCATAATTCTTTTAAAGGAAGGGCACAACTGCAGCACAATTGGTCATAATCCACAACAGAAAACCACTCCCTTGTTGCATCAAAGGATTCTGTTAATACACAAAAGAGGTGTTTGAACCACAGTTTCTTAGGTTTATAAGGACTAAATCAAGATACTACAAATGTATGCAAGCTTGTGGGTTTCCCCATAACTCTTAATTAGACTTGAGGTTTCTTCAGCCCACATTCCATACAGTCACTAAAACTTATCCATTTACTGGAAAGTAAAGAGATATTTATTATTAAGAGAGTAGGTGCATTTACTTACTATCTAATTTTGTATAATCTTTTTCACCCAAAGAGATATTTCAAAGCCATTTGTGGTAGAATTAAAATCAGACAATAACAACAATTAAATGCAATTTATTTTTTTTTAAAAAACCTAAAAATCACTTTAGACAGAACCAACATTGGCTAAAAGATAAGGACTAATCAAGATGCCAGAAAAGTATGCAAGCTTGCAGGCCTTCCTACAACTCTTAAATAGGCTTGTGGGCAGATACAACAATTTAAGAAAAGGGAAAGAAAGATGGCTATCTTGTTTTGTTTTTTAATGAACCCCTAGCAAAATGTAGCAGCTTCATGTGGGCTGGAAACCCATTGCTTCTCCCCTCAAACTTGTGCTCTTCTCCTCAGTTCACTTCTCTCTCTTTACCCCAATCTTTTCAGGCTTTCCTTCTGCTAACTCTCTCCCCTGCCACTTACTAGGAACAGTTTGCTCTTTCTTTCTGAGGGCATTTGAGAGAAAAGATCCATGCATAGAGCTAGTTAAAGACCTTGCGGAAAAATCACTCCTGTGAGCCTTCCTCTGGCTTTGATTCTCCTGGTTAGGGAAGGTTTGACACCTAGTGGTTAAAGATGGTATTACGATCAATATATTTTAATTAACTAATTAAAACAGGGGTAGGCAGCCTTTCCCCTTTAAGGGCCGAGGGACTTCAGCTCCCAGAAGCCTCAGCCATGTTGGCCAATAGTCCCATGTTGGCCAATAGCTCCTGGGATTCTGGGAGCTGAAGTCCCTCGGCCCTTAAAGGGGAAAGGTTGCCTACCCCTGAATTAAAATAAAAATACCACAACAATAAGAAGCACATCTGCAGGACCCTCTTAATCTCCATGGCAAATTTCAGGTGTCTGGGTTTAATGGACGGAGCTATGCTAGAGATAATATACACAGAGACACACATTCTCTGTTCTACTTTAGAAGACAGAGAGGGAGTAAGAAGCTATGATTGCTATAAAGTTAGGAGCACAACTGTTCAAAACTAATTATTATTACAGTCAGTTGCACTGTGTGTCATCTGTCAGATTTATGCTTACTTTGATAGAAACACAAGTATTTAAAAAAAACATTTGGGACTTCAAACCATGCTACTGTGTGATTGATCCTGGTTAACGTGTTCTCTGCTTCTATTAGAGTCAATTTTTATCTCAACTGGCAATTTATGAGCCAACAAGAGCAACAGAGACTTCTGCTGTACTTTGAACTGGGCATGCTTTACAGGGACTTCAGCTCCCAGAAGCCTCAGCCATGTTGGCCAATAGCTCCTGAGATTCTGGGAGCTGAAGTCCCTCGGCCCTTAAAGGGGAAAGGTTGCCTACCCCTGTTCTAGAGGGTGCATTTTGGCTTCTTCCAAAATGCATCTAGGGATGGTTTTCTTTCAGTGGTCTCTACTTAAAACTTCTATTTTGGTGGCCATGCATGCTGGGAGGAGCAGGCAAGGTAGATTCCTCTACTCTTCCCTTTTTTCTCTGTTTTGCTGTGCATGCACACACTGTAAGATTCTGGAGGCAACTGCTGTCTACCTTGCCTACAGTAAGTAAGCATATACAGTAGGACTAGTTAATGAAGAACCCCCTTCCTTCACAACTCAAGCCTTATTGCACTGGTTGCTGCAGACTTGCTGCTGCATCCTGCCAGAGAAAGTGTGTGTTTCTCCAGCCCTTTTTTATTGTCACAAAGCCTATGCTGTTAAAATATTTCCAGCTAGACAGAGGACAAAAAGAAAAGGCGAAAACATGCAGGCATAAAAAGACTTTGTAAAGTTTCACAGACAGATACCGTATGTCTATATTTTACTTATGTATGTGATTTATATCCTACTGTTCACCCAAAATTGGGAATCAAACCAGTTCACAAGATTTTAGAACATATAGATTAAAATACAAAATGTTACATGTTACAATGTTACAATGTTAAAATACAAAATATTAAAATGTTACAATGTTAAAACACAATTAGCCAAATTATAGGACTGAATTGCAAAATTACAAATTACAGGAATGAATTACAAAACTGAATTATGATCAATTTAATACCATCAGCCCTCTATTTTTATCCAAGGATTTAGGATCCAGGGCTTGAAAATATTCAAAAATATATAAAGCCCAACAAGCAAACCTTGATTTTGCCAATTTTATATAAGAAACATCATTTTACTATCCTCTGTATTTAATGGGACTTGAACATCCAGATTTTGATATCCTCAAAGGGTCTTGGAAATAAACCCCACGGGATATCAAGGGCCCCCTGTACTGATCAAAAAATGTACGGCACTCACCTGTTAAGCTCTCTGCATATGATCACCTGCCTAAACTAAAAGGTCTTCAGCTGCTGGGAGAAAAACTGCTAGAAAGGGACCAGCCTAGAATCCATCTGGGAAAGTGTTTTACAGTCAAGGAGCAGCCACCACAGAGGTCTTCTGTCACATCCCCAACACACTTGTCCCACAGGGTGGTAAAACAGAGAGAATAGCCTCCCCAAAGATCACAGTAATTGGGAAGGGTCATATGGTGGATAGAGTCCTTCAAACACCCTGAACCCAAGGCCTGTGCCCCATCATCTGCAAAATGCAAGGAAGACTGGTAGAGGGCTGGCACACAAATTATTTACAGGGAGAAGTGTTCACGTGACTTCATTCTAAAGTTCTATAAAAGCCCCATACAGGCTGAAACTATAGGACCTTTTCATTCCTTAACATGCCTGAACTAACAGAAGGAACACAGGAAGCTGCTTTATATTTGGTCAAACCATTATTCCATCTAATCTGGTATTGTCAACATTGACTAGCAGTGGCTCTCCAGGATATTAGGCAGGATTCTTTCTTAGCCCTACCTGAAGCTCCCTAGTTGTTCTCCCTCCATATATGCAGAGGATCTGACTCTGTTCAGCTTCTAAAATCAAACAAGTGTATTAAGACTGGCAAATAAAAGGCCAGGCATGCAGATTTCATATCTCACTCAAGTCCCACAAGCAATGTCCAGAAGGCTTCAGGTTTGAACTGTGCAGGAAATGGATTGAATATATATTGCCCAAATTGGAGGGGAGGGCAGCCCAGCTGAATGCCAACGGAGCAGATGAAATACAAGGAACCTGTTCTTGGGTCCTCTATACTCTTTTAAAAATGAAAGTAAGCTTGACAACTACATCACATTTTTCACCAGGTGGATGTATTCAGAATTTTTTTAAAAAAAGAATAGAAATGAAATCACTTTGCTAGACAATTCTAAAAGTAGAAGGGAAACAACCAAGAGTTTCAAGTGCTTGAAGCAACTGCAATTACATAGAGTTTGGCCTTCCTGACAGAATTAATGTTAACACAGAATCTTCAGAGACAAATCAGGGAATGGGAAACATCTGTTAACCTCTTGGGAATTTTGCGTCTGGCAAGAGGCATTTCTACTGCATATCCAGGTTTGAGATCTTTAGTTCCCTGCTTACAGGTGTCCAGACTCTGTAACACTACTGCCTCCTCACTTGCTCTGGTTACAACAGGTGGTAGCAAGGCCACTAATCATAAGAATATGGAAATGGCACACCCACACTTATGTAGGGTTTTTAGCACTAGAACTGTCAGATACTAAAAGGTGAGTTTCTATTTATTTAAGCCACCAGGGCAAACCACCGGCTCAGCCACGCTGCATCAGCCACATAGTCACAGAACCATGCTAACTATTCCCCAGCTTTCGGCTGCTTGGAAAGCATTATTACTTTCCTGCTGTTAACACCTATCATCATTCAAAATGGCCATCTTCATCAGAAGCACTGGGGAAGGGGCAGAAAGAATCATTAATCTTGTCCTCAGGAGTCCCTATATGAATGGATGTGTATTACATGGGTATGTCCAAAACCCAAACTCTCACTATTAGCCCCACCTAGTAATGCAACCCCACCCCCCGCTGCTGCCAACCCTCCAAGTAGTGCTTCTCAAGCTGATATTTTCCCCCAATGTGCCAGGGATAGGTACTGTGTTTGCACCATACTATTATCATGCAAGGAATTTGAAAAGAAAATCAGCATGTGCTTTATAGACTACAGCAAAGCCTTTGACTGCATAGATCATGAAAGGCTATGGAATGCCCTTAAAGACATGGGAGTGCCAAAACATATGATAGTCCTAATGAGGAATCTGTACTCAGGACAAGAGGCTACTGTCAGGAGAAACAGAATGGTTCCCAATTGGCAAAGGAGTCAGACAAGGCTGCATCCTATCACCCCACCTATTCAACCCATATGCAGAACATATTGTAAGGAAAGCAGGTTTGGATATGGAAGAGGGAGGAGTGAAAATAGGAGAAAGGAATATCAACAATCTAAGATATGCTGATGACACCATAATACTAGCAGAAAACCTCACAAACCTGGAACAACTACTAAGGAAGATCAAAGAAGAAAGTGCAAAGGCAGGCTTAATCTTGAACATAAAGAAAACAAAAATAATGACCACTGAGTACCTTCACAAGTTCAACCTAACAGTAAACCCTGAGCCAAATGCCTGCCATAAAACAAACATATTTGCTTCCTAGAAAAAGAGGACAAACATAGCTGAGAGAAATAAATCTGCTGTGGGAAGGAATTCCACAACTTGGGAGCAGCCACCAAGAAGGGTCTCTGTTGTGCCCTCTCCAAACACAACCATGTTTGGGAAGGGAGGGGTGGAGAGAAAGCCCTCCCCTAAAAAAAACTTTAAAATCAGATAGGCTTGGTTTGCGCCGGAAAGATTTTTTTGTCTTTTCAGCAGTCCATAGTATGTACAGAACGTTCCTCCAGCAACAAATTTCAAAATGGGATGTTTTTCTTCCTGTCAACTTTCTTCACTATTCCAAAACTGCAAATAATCAAATCCACAAAAGCCAAAGCCACAAATGTGGAGGGCCAAGTGTACGTGCTTCTTTCAGAAATGAAAGTTACCCAGATGAAAATTACCCAGCAATCCAACAGGAGCACACAGGAACCAGAATGAACCTCAGGGTGGGTCAATGAAGGAAGAAAAACTCAGCAAGAAAGAAAAGGAAGAAAAGCATAAAAAGGGGGGGGGGAGAGAGAGAGAAGGAAAAGTTACAGAAGGCTGTTTTCCTACATTTAAAAATTTTTTCAGGAGGGTGCTTTTTTCAAGATAGCATAAGGAAAAGCAAATAGTAATCTATCCTTGGTCTATCTTCATTGCTTTGTCAACACTTTTTTCAATAAGGCTATAGCTACACAAGGAGAGGAGACACAGCTCCAGGAATAGATGAGCTGAGTAAGGGGCAACACATTAGGTCCTGGGACACATACCTTATTTTCCTGCGTATAAGACTACTTTTTAACCTACAAAATCTGTGGTTAAGGTGGGGGGGTCGTCTTATACACCGGGTATAAGGATAAGGAGGATAGAGGTGCTAAAACTCTATATTTTGACTGGGGAAATGGGATGGTTGTCTTATACGCCAGGTCGTCTTACACGCCGGAAAATACGGTACATCTGGACTTATTATGGAACACCACCACTAACCCCCAGGGACCAAGCCAACTGTACAGTGGTGCCTCCACATTCGCTAGGGTTAGGGGCGCAGGACCCCTGTGAAAGTGGAAAAACTGCAAATAACAAAAATACTATGTTTTCACCTGAGAGAACACCACTCTAGGTCCTCCAGTAAAACTCTATTGTCAACATCTGCCAGACACTGACCATAGAATTGTGTTGGAGGAGCTACAAATGCCTAGTGAATAGTTCTCTCTAGGAAGCTCTAGGTTCTTCAGTGCAACTTTTGGTTAAAGTTAACCACAGAGGTGCACTGGAGGACCTAGATATTCCTAGAGATAACATACTAATATAATACGTGAATACAGTGGTACCTCTACTTACGAAATTAATCCGTTCCACAACCCAT
>CM034708.1:208692128-208705084 GCA_020142125.1 Phrynosoma platyrhinos
CGGCCTCAGCTTTTGTAAGTTGAACGCTTTCATAAGCTGAAGCAAATTTTTTCTGGAGGCGTGTTTCATAAGTCGAATTTTTTGTAAGAAGAAGCATTCGTAAGTAGAGGTACGACTGTAATCAAATCTGCAAAAGTCAAATCCGCAAATCTGGAGACACTACCACTAAGTCCCAGGGGCTAAGTCAACTGGACTTATCATGGGACACCATCACTAAGCACCATGGGCACAGTCAACTGAAGTAATAATAATAATGTTTATTTATAATGCCCTTTCCACCAAAGGTGATACATCAAAACATATACAATAAAAAGCAAACAATAAACACCACATTATAAAATACTAAAATAATACACTAATATGCTAAAAAAAAAAATCTTCCTCAGTCAATGCCCATCTCGGCCACCTTAGACATGCTCAGCAACTTAATCCAGCGAATCAAAGAGGAAGGTCTTCAACACTTTACGAAAGTGAATCAGATCCTCCTCCAGATAGAGGTGCAAAGGAAGGCTGTTCCACAAACGCGGACCTAGATCCTGAAAGGAATTGCCAATAATCCTTTGTCTTCAGACCTTAAATTTCTACATGGTACATACCATCCCAACCGAGCTGCCAAAAACAGGAGGAAGTTAAACTGTGGGGCCTTAAATACTAGGACAAAAGCATATAACGAACCCTGGCCTGAACTGGAAGAGAGTGGAGGGATCTACAAGAGGATGAGACATGTGAGTCTTTGGGGAGATTTAAAACAACCCGGACAGCACTGTTCTGGATTAAAACCAGAGGAGTAAGAGAGAAGGAAGGCAAACCTGCCAGTAGGCTATTACAATAGTCCAAGCAGGAAATAACCAAGGCCTGGACAAGCAAATGGGCAGTCTCAACAGTCAAAAATCTATGGATCCTATGGATGTTCAGAAGATGGAAGTTACATGCCATAGCAGTTGCCCCAATAAAGGGGCATAGAGACAAATGATCATCCAGCAGGACTCCAATGTTTCTGGCAACTGAGACAAGGGCCAGTGTAACACAACACAACAAAGGGCATGAAAGTGGGGCTAGTGGGCGGTCAGGCTGAAACATTAGGATCTCTGTTTTGTCCATATTCAGCTTAAGATGGTGAGTGGTCATCCACCTGGAAACGCTCAATAGGCAGTCCATGACGAACTTCCAAACAGTAGCATCTGTTGAATCAAAACTCTGGAAAATCTGCATAGACAGGATATTGGAAACCCACCTCGGAAATAAGAAGTCCAAGGGAAAGTGTATATAATGAAGAGAGAAAAGGACCTAATACTGATCCTTGAGAAACCCCTACAGTTACAGGGAAGTAGCCCTGGGGGCGCAGTGGTTAAATGCCTGTACTGCAGCCACTCACTCATAGACCACAAGGTTGCGAGTTCAATACTAGCCAGGGCTCAGGCTAGACTCAGGCCTGCATCCTTCCGAGGTCGCTAAAATGAGTACCCAACTGTTGGGGGGCAATGAGCTTACAATTGTAAACCGCTTAGACATCCCATAGTGCGATATGAAGCGGTATATAAATGAAGTTGCTTTGCTTTGCTTTGATGACATAGCTCCCTGAAATGAAACAGGAGAGGAACAATCCAACAAAAAAGATTTTAGCCAGGACAGAGCATTTCCTGTTACTCCCAATGATGCCAACTGTATTATTAAGATCTGATGATCTAGGCTGCAGAGAGATCCAGAACTGATTATGTGATACTACCACTAAGACCCAGGGGCCAAGTCAACTGGGCATTATGGGACACCACCATTAAATCTCAGAGGCCTTGTTACGTGACACCACCAGTTAGGCCCAGGGAATAACAACACTTAATCCTGGGACAGAAGGGCCTGGATATATTATGGACACCACCATTAAAACTCAGGGGCCAAGTCAACTGGACTTATTTTTGGATACCACTATTATGAGCCTGGGCTGAGGAGCCTGGAATTATTATGGAATACCACAAATAAGTCTGGAATCAAAGTAAGCTGGACTTATTAAGTCCCAGGGCAAAGTAAACTAGATTTATTCTGGGATATCCTCATTTACCACACTACCGCACTACACTCTTATAGTGCTGCTATTCCACTTTAATTTCTCTGGTTGCAATGCATTTGCATTCTGGAGTTTGTAGTTCAGTGAGGCCTAAGAGATCTCCAGCTGAGAATTCTAATGCCCCTCCTTAAACTACAAATCCCAGAATACAACAGGAGGCAACCTGAACAGTTAAAGTGGAATAGCAGTGCTATAAGAGTGTAATGTGGTAATCTAGTTAGTCCCAGGGCAAAATAAGTTACACTTATTAAGGGATACATCCAGTAAGTCCTGGATCAATGTAAGCAATACCTATTAAGGGACAGAGTTACTAAATCTGAGTTCAAAGTAAGCCAAACTTCTTCTTATAATTAAGTGCTGAGTCAAAGTACACTGGACCTATTAAGACAGGGGTTGGCAACTTATGGCCCACAGGCCGGACCCAGCCCGCTGAGGCCTTGGAACCAGCCCGTGGCTGGTCCTGCCACCACCGCCGCCGCACCATGCACAACGCAAGGCACCATTTTTCTTTCCAAAATGGTACCCGCGCTCATGCACGCATGCGCACAATGGCGGACGCCATTTTGGAATGCCAAACAGCACCGCACACGATGGTGCAAGCATGCGCACCATGATGACGCCGGTTGGCATGCGCACGATGGCACAAGTGGCACAAGCATGCACACCACGCCGGAGCCGTTTGGCCTTCCAAAATGGTGCCTGCCGCCATGCGCATATGTGTGCTTGCGCAGGGCGCCATCCAAAATGGTGCCCCGCACTCGCGTAAGCATGCGCACAACGGTGGTGGTAGTGTGCATGCGCGTGCGTGCATCACCGCAGCCCGGGGGGCATTGGGGGACAGGGGGACCGGCCCCACCCCCACCCCCGAAAAAGCTGCTGACCCCTGTATTAAGGGATACCCCCACTAAGTCCTGGGTCAAAATAAACTGGACTTATTAAGGGATGTAGTGGTTTGAGCATTGGGACCATGACTCTGAGGGATTCTCCTATTGAGCATTAAAAAAAAAAACCAGGGTAAACTTGAGCAAGTCACACTCTCTTAACCTCAGAGGATGGCTATGGCAAACTCTCTCTGGAGAAACTTGCCAAGAAAACCCTGTGATAAGTTTGCCTTAAGATTGCCATACTTCAAAACTGAGTTGAAGGCACACAACAACAACAACAACAACAACAACAACAACAACAACAACACACTCTTAAAATGGGTCCAGTTCGCTTTAACTGCTCTGACAGCCTCCTGTTGCATTTTGTGGTTTGTAGTTCCGTGAGGCTTAAAGGCTCTCTGGCTGAATATTATAAACGCCTCTTCCCAAACTACAAGTTCCAGAATGCAACAGGAGGCATGATACACCTCCACTAAGAGCCTTTACAGACTGCCAGAATTTGTGCGGCTCGAGGCCACTTTAACTGTCCTGGCTCAGTGCTAAGGAATCATGGGAACTGTAGTTTATTGTGGCACCAGAGCTCTCTGACAGAGAAGGCTCAATGTCTCAGAAGAAACTACAATTCCCATGATTCCCTAGCACTGAGCCAGGACAATTAAAGTGGTCTCAAGCTGCATTATGTTCTGGGAGTTTGTAACGGCCCTAAGTCTTGAGGCAAATAAGCTGGACTTATTAAGGGACAACCTCACAGAGTCTAGGAGCAAAATAAACTGGACTTTAAGGGACACCTCCACTAAGTCTTGGGGAAAAATAAACTGGAATTATTAAGGGACACCTCTACTAAGTCTTGGGGCAAAATAAATAGGACTTATTATGAGATACCTTCATTAAGTGTTGGGGCAAAATAAACTGGAGTTATTAAGGGACACCTCCACTAAGGGGGGTTGCAGACTGCCAGAAATAGTGCAAATTGAGTCCACTTTTAGGGTTAGGGTTAGTGCTAGGGAATCATGGGAACTGTAGTTTATTGTGGCACCAGAGCTCTCTGACAGAGAAGGCTCAATGTCTCAGAAAAACAAACAAACAATTCCCATGATTCCCTAGCACTAACCCTAACCCTAAAAGTGGACTCAATTTGCACTATTTCTGGCAGTCTGCAACCCTCCTATGTCTTGAGGCAAAGTAAACTGGACTTATTAAGGGACACCTCTACTAAGTCTTGAGGCAAAATAAATTGGACTTTAAGGGACACCCTCACAGAGTTTTGGGGCAAAATATACTGGACTTGTTTCAGGGCTGCTACTGCTGCTGCCACACCTAGGTCCCGGGGCTGGTCTGCCTTGTCCGTCCGGGTTCCTTGTGAGGGCAAGGCAGGGCAGACACACACCCCGGACGCACTCCTTCCCTTCCCTTCCCTTCCCCTCAGAGCCCCTTCATACCAATGTGGCGACCCTCCTCCTCCGCCGCCGCCGCCGCCCCAGAGAACTCCGCTCCGCTCGGCTCGCCTCACCGCCCGAAAAGGCCGGGCAGCCGCCGAGGAGTGCCGAGAGGAGGAGCAGGATTTTTTTTTTTTAAATAGCCATCGATGACATCCGACCCTCGATTGCCCTGCCTGGTCAGGGCGCGGAGGGAGGGAGGGAGGGAGGGAAAGGAGGAGCCGGGGAGGAGCCAAGGGCGGAGTGGGCGTGGCCAGACCGGGACTTCAAGCGGGGTGTGCGCATGCGCGCCTGCGCACCAGCAAGATTATTAATTTCCCCCCCCCCATGCTGCTGTTTTAAAGAGTCTGATTGTGATTTTTTTTTAGTATTGTTGTTGCTGCTATTATTATTATTATATAGAAGGCTTCTTCCCTGGATATGCCTCTATTTTTTTATTATTATTATTTAGGAGGGGGCGGTTTTCTCCCTGGATATGGCTCCATTATTATTATTATTATTATTATTATTATTTAGGGGAGATGGCTTCCTCTCTGGAAATCGCACTATTGTTGTTATTGTTGTTATTTTTGTTGTATAGCAGGGGATGGGTTTCTCCCTGGATATGGCTATTATTATTATTATTATTATTATTTAGGAGGGGCTGGCTTCCTCTCTAGATATGGCATTATTATTATTATTGTTGTTATATAGGAAGGGATAGCTTCTCCCTGGATATGGGTCTATTATTTATTATTATTATTATTATTATTATTATTGTATAGCTTCCTCTCAAGATATGGCATGATTGTTGTTGTTGTTGTTGTTGTTATTATTATATAGGAAAGGATAGCTTCCTTCCTATATATGGCTCTATTATTGTTATTGGTAGTAGTAATAGTATATAAGAGGGGATGGGTTTTTCCCTGGATATGACTAATTATTATTATTATTATTATTATTATATGGCTTCCTCTCAAGATATGGCAGTATTGTTGTTGTTATTATTATTATTATTATTATTAATATTATATAGGAAAGGATAGTTTCCTTCCTATATATGGCTCTATTATTGTTATTAGTAGTAGTAATAGTATATAAGAGGGGATGGGTTTTTCCCTGGATATGGCTCTATTATTGTTATTATTTAGGAGAGGACGGCTTCCTCCCTGGATATGGCTCTGAACCTGTTGCTGCCCTCTTTTGCTCCAGATTGGACACGCATGGGAATCATCAAAACCAAATCCTGGGGCTGCATCATCTGCACTGCAGAAATAATTCACTTTGAGACTGCTTTAACTGCCATGGCTCCATGCTGTAGAATCCTGGGATTTGTAGTTTGGTGAGCTATTTAGCCTTCTCTGTCAGAGAGCTAAGACAAACTACAAATCCCAGGAATCCACAGCCTGGAGCCATGGCAGTTGAAGTGGTGTCAGAGTGGATTATCTCTGCAGGGCAGATGCAGCCCCAAAGGTGCCTGGCCAACTCCTCTCTGCTGCATTGCTTCTAAATCCCCATTGATCCCAGCCGGAAGGAAGGAAGGAAAGAAAGAAAGAAAGAAAGATTTACTCC
The DNA here is from genome assembly GCA_020142125.1 of Phrynosoma platyrhinos. NCBI lineage: Eukaryota > Metazoa > Chordata > Lepidosauria > Squamata > Phrynosomatidae > Phrynosoma > Phrynosoma platyrhinos. The sequence goes on from CM034708.1 coordinate 208,698,062, forward strand.
TGAGTATATACCCACCCAAGACGATTTGCTTTAAAATAAATTGTGCTTTGCAAGGAGGGGAAAACCCTGCTGGAAGAGAGCTGGTTGTGGGACTTTAAAAAGGGAGGGGTGGATAAAAATCTGGAGAAATCATGAATAAATAGGGTGGAATATACATCAGAGTGGATGCAAGGCAGCAAAGTCAGGCATGGAAGTAAAGTCTTCTCTGCCCAGGAAAAGTATCTGAGAAGGATTTTGTAAATGGTTTAAAAATATCCTTTGACGCGCTCCTGTGGGCATCCTTAAAATGATGCTAATCGTCCCAGAAGGTAAGGACTAGGTATTTTTCTCCTTTTTTAAAAAGACACATCAGAAGCATGCTCAGTCTTCCCATAACACCCCCCTTCCATGTTGCCTTGTAAACATTTTGGCTCCTGCACCAAATCTGCAGCCACCCAAAACCCATTGCAGAGGATCACTCCCCTACTAAAATAAAGAAATCCCAAACCCTATGAGATAATCTTTCTCCAAGTCCTTTGCCAAAGGATCGATCCCTTACACATGGCAGTGTGGTGAAAAAGCCTGGGAACTGGTTACATAAAAGACAGGAAGCATCAGGAAACACTGTTGCAAGATAAATCAATAACTAACAATAATCCCAGATGAATAAATCTGGAATAATGAGCACCAGGGCTTGTTCCTTTAGTAACATGGGATGTAGGGCCCCTAGGGAAACATTGGGGGCCCTAGGGACAAATGCACCATAGGTTTCTTCCAGCTGGCATCACTGGCACCAAATACCCCTATGCCCCCCAATCCCCCCCCCTCTCTGCCCCCCAATATCTCCTTACCCCTCTCTCTGTCTCCCATCCGAGGTCCTTTGGTTGCTTCCAGGACGTACATACAATGCTGCTTCTTTGCTCTCTCCAGCAGCTTCCAAATTCACAGGCAGGCAAGCTGTTTTTTGCCTGCTGAAGAAGAGATGCAGAGACAGCAAACGGTGGGTGGCACAGTCTTGTGTTCCTATGCAATAGTGGCAGTCAGTGGTGCTCTTGGTGGTGGGGATCTTGAGTTCGAGGAGGTCGCCAAGGTTGTTTCTGTCAATCCGGGCTCCCTTCTTTTCTTTTCTTTTCCTTGCAGGTGCATGCAGCGGGCTGGCATTGGATGGACTGGCACCAAATCTTGGAGCTTGAGCTGTCAGCCTGACTTAATTTGCTTGCTAGAAATTATGCCATCCTAGATTTTTTTTCCCCTTTCCTCCCCTGTCTGTATGTGCTTGTCTTGGTTTTGAATGAGGCTTTGGACCAAGACTCTGGAGACCAGGGTTCGATTCCCACTTGGCCATGAAACCCACCCCCCTTTAATTGAGCCAAATAAAATGTTACAAAATTACATACAGTGGGCCCTTGGCATCCACTGGGGTTTGGTTCCAGGACCTCCCATGGCTATCAGAATTGAATTGGTTTTGAGTGAAGCATTGGACCAAGACTCTGGAGACCAGGGTTCGATTCCTGCTTGGCCAAGAACACCCCTCCCCCTTTATTGGGCCAAACAAAGTGTTGCAAAATTACATACAGTGGACCCTTGGCATCCGCTGGGGTTTGGTTCCAGGACCCACTCACCTGACATCAAAAGCTGGATGTTCAAGTCCCATTAAATAGAATGGATAGTAAAATAGTGTCCCTTCAATAATATGGCAAAAATCAAGCTTTGCTTTTTGGAAATTCTATACATTTTTAAAATACTTTGAAGCCATGGATGCTTCAGTCCATGGGTAATAGATACATGGATAAGGAAGGCTTGCCATATATGCCAGCGTGGCATAGTGATTTGAGTGTTGGACTACAACTTTGGAGACCAGGGTTTGATTCCCCGCTTGGCCATGAAACCCATTCGGTGACCTTGGGCAAGTGACATGCTCTCAGCCTCAGGAAGGCAATGGCAAACCCCCTCTGAACAAATCTTGTCAAGAAAACCCCATGATAGTGTTACTGTAAGTCACCACCGTAAGTAAGGCACCCACACACATGCATACTCAAGGTTAAAATGGAAAGGTATATAACCCCAATGCAGGCTAACCCAAATTTACTTGAAAGTAAACCCAACAGTGATGTCAGTAGCATTTTCTTGGAAGGAGGTGTAATTTTAATATTGCAACTTTTTAAGTGTGTGTGGGATCAAAAATCACGAAAGGAAAAACATCTTTTGAACATGTATCCTTTTTTCATGTTTCGTCAAGTGTGTAGGCATGTTTAATATTACTGATAAAACTCCTCTGCTGTTGTAGCATAATATATTTGTTGTTGCTGCTGCTGCTGTTGTTGTTGTTATGTGCCTTCAAGTTGTTTTCGATTGATAGCAACTCTGTAATGGGTTTTTCTTGGCAAGATTTGTTCAAAGGAGCTATTGCCTTCCCCTGCGGCTGAGAGTGTGTGACTTGCCCAGGGTGACTCAGTGAGTTTCATGGCCAAGCTGGGAATTGAACCCTGGTCTCCGGAGTCATATAGTCCAACACTTAAACCGCTATGCCACGTTGGTTCTTTCCGCATTATTTTTAGTTTATGCTTATTCGTGAGTCGGGAGACTTGTTTTCTATAGTCAATAAAATTATTGGGACTGCTTGCATTTTAAAATACAGTCGTCCCTCCTAGTTCGCAGATTTCCCGCTCATAGTCTTGAATTTCCGCAGACGGGAAGCCAGGAGGAACAAAATGACACCCCCACCCACGACACATGTGCGGGGCCATGTGCAGGAGTGTGTAGCCATTATATCTAATGGGGCTTGGATATCTGCGATTTTTCCAGTTCACAGGGGGGTCCGGAAGGGATCCCCCACAAATCGGGAAGGACAACTGTACAATAAAATAAAATCTAAAATCAAACAAATTAAGAAGTGTATTGCTGTGGTGTTGCTACTTTTTTACTTCTTAGTTCATCCTCCAAGTAATCTGGCACAGTATAAATAAATACTCCAAATTTTAGGAATGCACAGGGTTGAGAGGGAAAGTATGTTGTATAGATTGTAGACTCCTTAGGGCAGGGACCTGGCTTTTTCCTGTTCTGCAAAAGCACCATTTCATTTAAATGTACCACTCCCTCTGAAAGAGAACTCAGATGGGGAGCGCCAATGAGACTTTTGGAAAGTGGAGCCATTAGTGATACACAAAAGAGGTACCAATATCTGTGTGTATATGTACCTATGAGACAATGCCTTTCTTCAGCAGGCCAATTAGACATCCTGGATCTCAAAGGAAGTATCTTTTTATGTTCCTAATGGAATTTAAATTTTATTTCCTGGACTTTAAGATGCTTTGTCTCCTAGTACCCACATGGACAGAAGGAGGAGTGCCCTGCCTGCATGGATATCCCTCAATAACATTTTAACTCAGAACAACAACAACAACACTTGGACAAAATTCAGGCCTGTAACTAGCATCATCATATATATATATTTTCCTCCTGTATGATTTTTAACACTTTTGCCTGATGATGAAGCCAGTGGAGCTTCACAAGCTTGTAACAGTAAAAATCCTTTGTCCTTTCCTGAGTTGACCATTTGGCAATCACCGTCTGTGCATTAATTTTATCTTCTCCTGACTACTCCAGTATATTTTTATGCATGCATTTTTGTGCATGCTTAGACCAATAAAGGTATCACTGTTTTGTGAACTGGGGATCTTATTGTACTTTGCTATTTGGCCAACACAGCTACCCCTGGATATGAGTCCCATTTGGAGTAAGCAAGATCAGTGGCCTCCAGGAAGCGTGGAATGTCAAATGTCAGTTGGATGAGAGCATCTATACAAAAGGGAGGAAGGACGAGCAAATTGACCTCCTTGTTCCCCTTACAGCATATGCTATCATGGAAGAGAATGTGAATGAGTGGATGGATAGATGGAACCCTGTACAGGAATACTCTTTAAGAAATAAAGATATACTACACCATTGTTGTCTCCCAGGTCCATTACTTCCCAGTTTTCCAATGAAAACATCAACACTTCTTTTTATTAGTGTTGTCCCTGGACTCAGAAATGAAATGGTGGTAGTGACAAGAAGTGTTTTTGCACAACTCCAAGCCTTTGTCCTTTCCTGATTTGAGCAGTTGGCAATCACCATCTGTGCATTAATTTTATCTTCTCCTGGCTACTCCAATGTATTTTACATGAGGCTGCCTTTGAAAACGGTCAGGGAACCTCAGGTTGATGCAATATACAGCATCTAAGGTGCTAACTGGTGTACAGTACTGAAGTCATATAATATTTATTTCTTCCATGCCTCTCCCCATGGATCAAAGTGAGAATAGCAGCAGATAATATACAGTTAGCCTTCCCTATCCACAGATTTTTTTTTATCCATGGATCCAAGCAGCCGTAACTTGAAAATATTTTTAAAAATAGATAAATTCCAAAAAGTAAACTTTGATTTTGCTATTTATATAAGGGATACCATTTTACTATGCCGCTCTAGTTAATGAGACTTGAGAATCCATGGATTTTGGTATCCAAGTGGGGTCCTGGAACCAAATCCCAGTAGATATCAAGGCCCCACTGTATAACATAAGAACATCAATAAAAAACACAAAACGCAACATTAGTTAAAACACTCAACATCGATTTAAAAGAGCAAATAAGACTAATACATATTAAAACAACTGATCCATATTTAAAATTCACAGTTTAAAAATCATCTGGATAGGCCTGCAGGAAGAGACTGCTCTTTAATGCTGTTTCAAATTCAGATATCATATTCAGCTGTCGAATCTCTTCTGGCAGGTCATTCCACAGTCTAGGGGTGGCTGAAGAAAAATACCTCTGGGTGAGAGCTGCCAACCTAATCCTGGCTGATCAGATTAAATATCCCCCAGATGACCTGGTAGTATGGGGCCGATGATATAGGAGGAGGTGATCCTGTAGATAACCTGGTCCCAAACCATGTTGGGCTTTAAAGATAATAATTAACACTTTGTATCTTGCTGGGAAACTAACTGGCAGCCAGTGGAGTAATTTTAATATTGGTGTCAGATTGGGTCCAATTTGAAAGATTTGTTTTAAACTTCAAAAAAAGAAACTTAACGTCTTGGGAGTCTGGCTACCTAAAGGACAGCCTGTTTTGTCGCAAACTTGTCCAAACATTAAGAGCTCCAGGAGATGCTGCCATTACCAGCAGAGAACCTCTTTCTCTTGGGTATATCCCAAGTTGTAGAATGCACTCATCCCGGAGTTACAATCAATTCCTACTCTTGCTGCTTCTTGGAAGGATGTACTTTTTTCCCAGCTATGATAATAATGTTTTTATTCTTTGTTTTTACTGATCTTCTTATCTATCCTGAGAACTACCTTTAAAAGTGGAAATGTAGGATAGAAGTGCAATGCAACAGTTTTCATATTATCCATAATGGCAAATTATTATGGCTAATATGGAAATGATGGCACTTGACTTTCCTGTCCTAGTTACCAACCAGTTTCTGCATAATTTCAAATACAACAAACCAGGAAAACCTGCTGGACAGACAATTTGAATGTTATGTGCTTTTTTTCCTATAGCAAGCTGCTATAGTAATAAGAGTAATTCTGAATTGATAATAGCTAAAAAGCCTTTCTGGTAGCATTCCTTGATGAATGCTGACAATTCTGACCTTAAATCATTTATTAGGCTTAATGGATGAATTTCTCACATTCGGAGCACTTAACTCTAGTTGCAATATATATCCAAATTAAGCATTTAACTAACAAAACACCTCTGCCTGAAAGCATGTGCTATATCTTATAAACCTCACACACTCTCATGTTGAAGTTATAGTGAGCTGTGAGCATGCCTAGCAGTAGCCAAAGATACATTGCTGCCTGAGCAAGACGGCACCCCTTTCCATTCCATGCACAAAGCTAGCAATTCATTTTTCCTCCCTCAGTGGGACCTTTTCACACTACACAATAATAGCTCAATTATGATTCCCCTTTAACTATCATGGCCACCTGTGGAATCCTGTGATTTTAAGTTTAGAAAAAGGTACTGAGAGCCACAATCCCTGGATGCATTTACGGATGAAGCCTTCAAGTGGACTCTACAAGGTTCAACATTTTTTGATTATTTGCTTACTTGTGCAAGGGTGGCAATGACTTGTTTGCTTCCTTTCACATGTGTGTTAGTTTTGAATAAAATGTTTGCTGAAACATGTTGGAACTGTTCTTGTTTGTAGTGGTGTAGGGACCTATCCCTCTTCTTTCCATGTTATTTCTTCCTCATACCAAATTTTCTCTTAAAGAAGTAAAACTCGGGAACACATCTACTCCATTATACCTGTGCACTAAAATGGCAACAGCCTGAACTCAAAGAGAAACCCTATCCATTTTTTTAAATTATCATTCTATTTTTGATGTTCAGACATGAGTGCTGATGTTTTGGTAGCCAAAACGGCACCATCCACACCCAAAAAGGGAGGCTCAACTGCCTGTTCCCCTTTCCTTGGTCCTGTCAGCACTGGTCATCATTCATTCCTATATAATATGCTTTCTGGGTCACTGGGTAACTAGTTATACTTAAAATACATGCTGGGCGTTGGTTGTTATTTTGCCAGACTAAATATATCCATGTTAAACCTCAGGCACAGGGCCAATAGTAAATTGCAATTATGCCACTGACTTGGCCAGTTGCCTCTGAGTAAGCTGTTGCTCAAGCACTCAACAGAACAGGGGTGGAGAAATGTGTTGTCCTCCAGAGGTTGTACTACAACTTCCATTAGCCCCAGTCAGTGTGGCTAGTGGTAAGGGTTCATGGGAAATCCCAGCATTTGGAGAAGCTACATTTTTGGACTGGATCTCCTATATGGAGATTCTGGGAGTTTGTTGTTGTTGTTGTTAACTGACTTTGAGTCGATCCTGACTCATGGTGACCCTCTGGATGAGATATCTCAAAGACCCCTTAGCCTCCACCGCTCTGCTCTACCTGTGACCTCCCTAATAGGGTCTATCTATCTAGTGTGTGGTCCTCCTCTCTTTCTATTGTCCTCCACCTTTCCTAGCATTATTGCCTTTTCTAATGAATCAT
>CM034708.1:208767699-208793014 GCA_020142125.1 Phrynosoma platyrhinos
TGGGGAAGTCTGTTGTAGTAATAGAGCAGTATAATGGCTGCATTTTAAGAACACAGGCATAGTTACTTCAATTCCTCCTTCCATTCTTCCACAGCTGAACCTCCAGGCAAGACTATCTGGCCTGTACTTCTACTTCTAGTGGAGTAACTAGCCAAATCACCTGGCTGAAGATTTGTAGTCTTGGCTTCTGTCTCTAGCAGTAGTTCATTATGCATCTGCCAAAGCTTTAATGGAATAGTGATGATGGTTAGCAGTTGCTATTCCCTGCGCATTCACTCTACACTGTTATTAAAAAGACGCAGCTACAGGAGCTGCTTGAAATATTGGCAACCTTGACTGCATTTAAAAAAAAAACAGTCCTTCCTCTAGCACTGAGTTTTTGGATGAACATAGCTCAAACAAAAGGGCAATTAAATCTTACTGACCAAAAGATAGGAAATGTTCTTGAGGCTAAGGAGGCTTAATGAATGGTCAATGAGCAGGAGGATTGCATTTCTTGCAGTAACTTGTTCCAGAAAGCAAAATAAATTTGACAACTGTTTCCTAATAATGGTTTAAATGTAACCTTATTTAATCTAAGCCTTCCTGCTGAGATGGTGCACTGAAGCAGTCTTTCCGTTGGGCAATTTCATTTCCCTTTCAATGGTAAATAAAGAATTTGTGCCTACGGATATTCTCCTGTTATATGGAGATACTAGACCCAACTTGGTGTCCTCCAGTGGTCATGCTGGCTGGGGATGATGGGAGATGTCTAACTCACCTGAATGGTGCTAGGCTGAAGGAAGCTATGCTAGATGTACCATGTGTGTCCAAGATTTCTGGCTGAATTCCTTCTAGGCTGGCACTTCAAACAGATCAAGTATCTCTTCATTCAACCACCCATCCTTAAAGATTTTATATTCTTCAGCCCTTGAGAAACCACAGCAACAGATAACCACTTTTGGAAGGTAATGGGCATATTACATAAAGCCAAATGCTACAAAATATGTTCCAGTGAAACTCCCAACTACTGAGTGCTGGCAGGAAGCAATCTGAAATAAAGTACTCCAGGCTGAGTCCCCCTTATCTGGAATTCTGATATACTCCAAAAAACCAAAACTTTATTCATGGATGGCTGAGATAGTGACACCTTTGCTTTTGGGTGGTTCAGTGTGCACAAACGTTTGTTTCATGCACAAAATTATTTAAAATACTATATTTAATTACCTTCAGGCTATGTGTATAAGATGCCTATGAAACATAATTGAATTTTGTGTTTAGACTTGGGTCTCATCTCCAAGATAGTTTATTATGTATGTAAATTCAAATACAGGTATTCCCATACCCATAAATAAATAAATAAATAAATATCCCAAAGCCCAAAACACTTCAGGTCCCAAGGATTTTGGATAAGGGATACTCAACCTCTGCTGATGCAATAGGTTATAAAATGCTTATTTTTCCTTCTTGAGAGGAGTCATGCTCAAGAAAGAACTCTTGAATGGATGTAGCAGAAGGGATGGAGGGCTATTGGTGTCATACATATATGTATGTTCCCTTATACATGCCATTGTTGTTGCTGCTGCTGCTATTATTTGGCTGGTGTACAATGCATCTATTCAATTCATAATTGCTTAAGTAAAGTTCCAGAAGTGTAACCATTTCACAGACTTATTGTTAGTCTTACCATATAGCCACTGAGTCAATGGGATTTACCTCTGTAAATCACCCATACTAAGCGTATTTACATGTACATAGTTTCATGCAGTTAACATAAAAATCTGGTAAAATGTGATTTTTAAAAAAATAAAGAATATTTTTAAAAAGTTTAAATTTAAAAAAAAAACTTGAGGCCTTTCCTTTCTCCTCCTCCTGAATCTTGCCCCATTCAGACCATCTGTTCATCATTTTAAAGGCATGCAGCTTATTTCTGCCCAAAAGCAGATGTTTGGGGTGTCTTACTACTTACTATTACTACTTAGGGTGTCACCTGGTGCTGTCCACACCCCCTGGTGATGCCACTGGTTTTAAGCCATGGCAATTAAAGCAGTGCCAAACTGCATTAATTCTGTATTTAGATGCAGCTTGAGTGTGTGTTCATGCACAGGTGTGCAGCTCCCAAGCCAGCACCACATTTGGGGCAAACAGGTTGTGAACTCCTGGTTTAGATGATAGAGGTAGTCCATGTAATGCTGCATGAAAGGCATGCTAAAAATGGTAATTGTCTGTCTTTTAGAAAGACTGGTTTAGTCATCAAAAGTGAGGACAAAAGGGTGAAAAATCCAGGATTAATACTGGTGAGTGGGAGGATAGGCTGCTTACCTTATGTGTCCTGAGAATACTAACCTACAGAGCTTAACCCTTGCTGCAAACACAAAAGAACTTCAGATTTCTGGTGTCTATATGTGTGTATTTAAAAATCATCAAAGAAGGTTGTTATGGATCCCAGAAGGATGCAGTTAATCACCCGGAACATATATTTGTTAGTGTGCCTAACAAAACAGAAAGGTTTACAGTGCTCTAGCAAGAAATGTGTGCTTCCTCTGTCCTCAGCTGCTCTGAATTAAGGTGGAAAGGTGTTGCTAGGCATGACCAAAGTCTGAAGTTTGCAATAATCTTAATATGGAAGAGAGAGGACATTATGCTGACAAAGCACAATTGCATTCAAGTTCACTCAGAAGTTATAGGGGTGAAGGTTTCCAGCAGAAAACAGCTGTAAGGAAACTTGGGAAACTGCAGGATTATGTAGTTGGTGATTGAACTCTTTCTCGTCCTGACAAAATTCAGCCCTGAAGTTGCTGCTTGCACTCCAAAAGAAAGCCTTCACTGATGATAACAGAAACATATCTTTATATGCAAAGATTTCCTTCCAAGAGACTTGTTTTTGAGGGATGGTAGTAGAGTTTCCAGACCGAAAACCTGAGACAGCTCCTATACTTTTAATGGTTGTGTAGAAGAGTGAATTTCAGCAGTTTTGCTTGTCATGTAAGCAGGTAACAAACAACATCTACTCAAACTCTATGCAAGCATTAAAGACATAACAGCCTGCTCCAATTTTCACTTTTGTAACCCTGGAACCCTTCCTTCCAATAGCCCAAGAAGTACCCATGACTGTTTATAAAATATATGTTTAATTGCATGGCACAATTCACATAATTTGGTTCTCAGAGTGCTTAGGGGTGCAGCCTAGTTTAAGTTACTAGACCATGCTGAATATCACACTATGCTTCATATGCTATTATTCTACTTTAATTGTATTGGCTGCCTCCTGTGGAATCCTGGGATTTGCAGGGGCATTTAGAATTCTTAGCCAGATAATGGGCCTTTGCAAACTGCCAGAAATAGTGCAAATTGAGTCCACTTTAAGGGTTAGGGAATCATGGGAACTGTATTTTATTGTGGCACCAGAGCTCTCTGACAGAGATGGCTCAATGTCTCAGGAAAAAAACAACTCCCATGATTCCCTAGCGCTAACCCTAACCCTTAAAGTGGACTCAATTTGCACTATTTCTGGCAGCCTGCAAAGGCCCAATGTCTCCTGTGCCTTTGTTTTCAATAGCGCCTAGAGTCAAACTACAGGAAAAGAGATTCCATCTCAACATTAGGAGGAACTTTGTGACAGTAAGAGCTGTTCAACAGAGGAACAAGCTCCCTCGGAGAGTGGTGAAGTCTCCTCTGGAGGTTTTTAAACAGAGGCTGGTTGGATGGTCATCTGTCATGAGTGCTTTGATTTGTATTCTTGTATGGCAGGGAGTTGGATTGAATGGCCCTTGGGATCTTTTCTAACTCTGATTCTATGATTCTATAACAGATCCTCACATCCAGTCCTAGACCAAAAGGCCTCCCAGCTGAGAGGATCCACTCTGTCTCTTCCTCTAGGTCTTTGTCATTTGAATACTTTGGTTTTTATTGCATTTTGCTTTTAATAGCCCATTCACAGCTACAGTGCAATATTTCTAGAAATGCTTTATCTCGGCCAAATGAAAGTTTCATGCATCAGGTGATTGCAATAACTCACGTACACATTGTTTGTAGGAGGGATACAGTTGTAAATTGTCTCATAAAGAGAGCACCTTAAGAACATTGGCAATGCATGCAGGTCAGTGGTTCAAGCTTTATAAGTGAAGATTAATTGTTTTGTATTACAGGTATACCACAATTAACAAAGTAGAAGTGTTCCTGGAAAGTACTTCTTACAAAATTTGGTACCAGAGGCAGACCTAACAATGGAAAGAAAAGGGTTAAGTTCCTACACCAATTCTCAGCAGAGTTTTTATTCAAAACTAACAATATGCACATGTGAAATTAAACAACCAGGTCAGGTAAGCGTTGCATAAGTAAATAAAAATATATTTAATCTTCTAGAGATCACTTGAAAGCTTCTTCCAAAATGCATTGAGGGGTGATTTTTCTTTCTTTCTTTCACCAGCCTCCACAGATCTATACTTTTTAAAACATGTTTCAAAGTACTTAAGGAATAAGTTTATCTGTTTCCCCTTTTTCTTTAGTTTAACTGTCCACACATGCTGAATAATGGATTCTGGAGGGAGCTGCTGTTTATCTTGCATGTAGGCAGTCACACACTTTTATAGCAGGTTTGGCTACTGTAGAATCCCAATCATTTCCAGCTCAATCTGGAACTAAATCTTTTAAAGGGTCTCTGCTTCCAATGTCCCTGTGCGCATTAAGTGTTCCCCCCCAGCCTGTATCCAAGATGAACTGATATTTTAAAAATCCCAGCAAGTTTCAGCTGTATTCCACAATTAGTATGTGGTGTGCTTCTGCTATCATGTGTCAGATTCAGCTTTTGTCACACCAGTAGAGTCAGCATATAAGGGCTGTACTGTGTAGTTAACCTCAGCTGCCATATTACTAGGTGGACAACCTATGGTCCTCGCTTCATTTCAAAAATCTCTCTGCAAGTTCAAGCCTTTGGTAAGACTGAATTATCCCTCCCCAGGCTGGCAGCCTGTGGGGGGTGGATGGGAAGAAAGCGTGAAAATGGCCAGAAAGAAAGAGAAAAAGAAATAAAGGGTGCATCTACATTGTAGAAATAATGCAGTTTGACACAATTTTAAGTGCTGTACCTGCATCCTATGGAGTCTTGAGGTTAGTAGTCTTACAAGTTCTTTAGCCTTCTCTGCCAAAGAGTGTTGCTGCCTCACAATGCTAGAAAACCCAGGATTCTGTAGGATGGAGCCATGGTAGTTAAAGTAGTGCCAAAGTGCATTATTGCTGCAGTGTAGAGACTCCCTAAGAAAGTGGGAGGGAGAGAGGGAGTCTACCCACTTTTGGTTTTGGGTCCACTCATCCTGGATTGGGTTCATACCCCCCCACCCCAGTATGTAGCACCTGACAGATTCACCCACCCACCCACCCGACGTAGCCACAGACAGCAATAAAAGAGGTTACTCACATTGTCATATAGGTCACAATCCAATAGAGGGATCGGATAGCAGAAAGGTATGACAAAATAACACATACATAGATGTGCTATACCATCCATATACTGCATCACACAATTGCACAACTCTGGCACAGCTTATGTGACACAGATGCACACTCCCCTTGTGCAACTATTGATGGCCCCCAGTCAAAGTGTACCAGCCACCTCTCTAGCCAATACTTCTGAAGAATTCAAAGAATTGTTTTAAGTTTGGCCTTAATGTGAGCAAAGTAATACAAAGGTAGGAGGAAGATGCAGGAACAGCTCTGTAATGCTATTAATCATACATTCTTCAAAATCTCTTTTTGCATCCCTTATTGTCTGCATTTCCATTGTGGAAGTTCATGTTCCTTTTTATTTTCTTTAGGGCAAGACTTTCCTACTGTGGCCTCCTTTTCTTTAATATCTACCTTGATACTACTCATTACCCAGGCCTGGTAATCAACACTAGTTAATCGAGTCAAAGATAGTGTGCTCTCCCTGAGCCTTTTCAGCAAAAAAAGAGTATAAGTACACATAGTAATCATTTTATAAAATCTGAGTTGTTACGAAGAACATCACAGCTGCATTCAGAGGAAGGGTGAGAATTACAGTCCTTGGTTATAGCTAGCAGGTCTTATGACAGCAGCCTTCCAGAGCTATAAACACATCAGTGGCAAAGGTTGTTTATGACTATGAAATGTTTATAACTCTGAAAATATTTTCCCTACCCCCAACCCCAAATTTCCTCCTGGGAATGGGGAATGAAGAGGAACCACTGAGTTCTACAACTCTACTGTGAAAGACATACAAATATAATCTGCACACTCTTCTCTTAAAGATGAAAAAGATTAGTGCCAACATAACTTACATTTTGTGTCGGCAAAGCTGAATGCTTCAATATGTATTTAAAAAAATAAGATTTGCAACTATTTGATTATGCATAATTTTATTGGTTTTAGCTCACATAGTGTAGATGCATTGGTTACCAAAACCCCAACTGACAATCTTAGCATTTGCTGTTAACTGCCCTCGAGTCGACTCCAATGCATGGCAACCCTGTGGATGAAACATCTCCAAGATTCCCTATCTTCCACTGCTCTGCTTAGGTCCTGTAAATTCATACCCCTGACCCCCCTAGTTGGGTCTATCCATCTAGCATAGAGTCCTCCTCTCTTTCTACTGCCCTCCACCTATCCTAGCATTTGTGTCTTTTCCAATGAGTTGTGCCTTTTCATGATGTGGCCAAAGTACGACAGCCTTAACCTGATCAATCATCTTGGCCTCCTGGGAGAATTTTGGCTTGATCTGTTCTAGGACTCATTTGTTTCTCTTCTTGGCTGTCCATGGTATCCTCAGCACTCTTCTCCAGCACCACCTTTCAAAAGAATTGATTTTCTTCTTGTCTGCTTTCTTCACTGTCCAGATCTCACATCTGTATATGGTGATGGGGAATACAATGGCTTGGATGAGTCTAACTTTTGTGCTCAGTGGTATATCTTTACTTTTTAAGATCATAGCATATCTTGCCAGAGATCTCTATTGCTTTTTTAAAATATCATACTCTTGCTATAAATAAATGATAGCACAGGGGTGTAACTAAGGGCTGTGGGGATGCAGACCACACCACGTGACAAATAGGTGGGGGGTATCACTGGGTGTACTGGTGGAAAGGGATGCCTTCTATATCTGGTGGCTCTGCTAGCCTGGCAGGAAAGTCTCCTCCCTTTGCCACTTGGCCAGCAGCTCTGCCAGAACTGGAAAGGCATTGTGGTGGCAGCAGCAGCCTATTTCCAGCAGTGACTAGGCAGCAAAGTGAGTTTCCTCCCTTTGCTGCCCAGGCAGAAGCTCCCCCAGATCTGGAAAAAGGGTGTTGAAGAGAGGAGAAGGTTTTAAAAAAGATTCACACCAAATGTCAAATATACTTGGTACTCTACTGAGATTGCACTCAGATTCTTGGGATACAAGATTCTGTCTATAATATCAAGCCTGTGCTGACACTGAAGCCATTTAACAGGAAAACAGTTTAGAAATTCTGTAAATCACGTAATTTCATTCTGTTTCCAATGCTGAAAGGTGAGTGCTGTTCCATGTCTTGGTCCCCACATGGGACGTTATCACACCAGGGGTCTCAAAGCGGCAAGAAAAGTGGCATGGAATCAATCCAGAACCATACCGGAATGGCCTGTGTCATCAGACAAGAAAGCAGCATCATACCGGAATGGTTCTGGATTGATTCTGGTCGCGGCAGCCGTAATTCCTCTTTGAAAGAGGAATTACAAAGAACTGGAATGATGCAGCGATGGTGCAGGGATGATGCAGGGATGGGCGGGGTTTGCTGCGACGTCGTCTGATCACAGGGGCAAAGGATCCGGAATGATGCAGCGAGGGTGCAGGGATGGGGCTGCTTTAGACCCCGTGTGATAACGTCCATGGGCGAGACGGGAGTGGCCTCTGCCTACAAGATCCGTCCAAACCAACTGAACAACAGAAGCAACATCAGATACAAAATGTAGGTCCGTGACTCCAGCGCTGTCACTTTCCTTCTCCTGTATGATGATTTTTAGTCATCTTTTGCCTGATGATGCAGGCAGTGGAGCTTCAAAAGCTTTCATGAAGTGTTTTGTGCATTTTGGTTGGCCAATAAATGTATCACTCTTTTGTGGATTTTAGATTTTGTTGTAATTTGCTGTACAGACAACACAGCAACCCCTGGATATACTCCATATTTGGCTATTCCATATGCAGCCAAAGTGGCTAGCTCTGGGTGGAAGGTGAGGGCTGGGAATGAATACAGTACAGACTTCTCAGCCCATTTTTGAGTCTCATGCTTCTCATTCTCCCATATCTCCACCTGCAGCTGTCAAATTTGTCATGCTAGTGACAAAAAAAGTAGGATTTCGCTTCAAAACATGGGTGCATGGGGAACATATGCCTTCTTTTCAAAAGGAATACCACTCCTGAAAGCCTTCCAGAAATTCTGTTTGTCTTAGAAACAAGTGGCCATGTTAATATACCTTGTTTTTTCTTGCCATTGCTACTGTTGTAATGCCCAAATCGGTGAATAATGCTTCACAGCTCCTCTTGAAGAGAATAAACTGGCCCTTTAAAGCTACCTTGGTTCATTGATCAAATCTGAATTTTGTGGGTAGAATTCAGAGATATAGCCGTGTTAGCCTGGAATATCAGTATGCAAAGGAGTCTTGTAGCACCTTTGAGACTAACATTATCACACCAGCCTGCTGTCCTGCCACAACCCCGCTAGTTTAAGAATGGAAGCATACTGCTTTGGCATCATTTCTTATTGCACTTTTCTTATCGCAGAACTCTTCTCCAGCACTTTTGCCCATGATAATGCTTTGGCAATCTATAGTCATGCAATCTTGTTTTCTGCACTGCCAAAACACCACTTTCCGGGGGGAAAGGAGGGGACACAAGTGGTTATGGCAGCCAACCACCTCTCACAGCCGGCTGCTGTGTGAATGTGTACACAGCAGCCAGCTTTGGGAAGGTGTTGGCAGCCAGGGCTGCTCCTTCTCTTCCCTCCTGAAGGTCAATGCTGCTGTGTACATATTCCAGATTCTGCAACAACTTGCAGGAGGAGATTAGTCAAATGGATCTGATATCTGTGCTTAAAACAGCAGTAAATACCAGTCTCTTCTAGCAGGCCTATCCAGATTATTTTTGAAATTGTAAAGTATTTATTATTTTAATACTGCCTTGAGTCCGTATATTGGGAGAAAGGTGGGATAATAATAATAATAATAATAATAATAATAATAATAATAATAACAACAACAACAACAGGTTAAACACATAACATAAATTAAGAGTATATAAAACCAATTATTATTATTATTATTATTGGTTTTATATACTCTTAATTTATGTTATGTTATGTGTTTAACCTGTTCTCTAGAGGAAGAGGCAGGTAAGAAGTAATAACAATAATAATAATAATAATAATAATAATAATAATAATAATAATAATAATAATACATATTGGTTTTATAAACTCTTTTAATTTATGTTATGTGTTTAACCTGTTGTTCTCTAGAGGGAGAGGCAGGTAAGAAGTAATAACAACAATATAAAAAAAACTTCCTCACCTCCCACTCTCCCATACTTTACTAAAAGCTCTTTCTAGAGCCTGTGGCTTTCTGTTTAATCTGAGGGCAGGGCAGGGCTTTCTGTGATATCTTGGTTCTTTTCCTGCCAACAGTAATGATGAATTAGAAGACAGTGGCCAAAGAATGCGTTTTGTGGCTTTCAGTTGGGAAGCATCTTGAGTTCATCTGGGAGCACCAGAGGTTGGCTTTTTCTGTTGTTCCCAAGGCCAGGATTTCTGGGCTGAAAAAACTGAGTCTCCTCACTAAGGGCAAGCCATGTGAAAGGTGGTGGTTTATCACTCTGAACTCCACACTCTACTCCATGTGCAGCTGAGATTAATTCCAAAGAGCAATACCATTCCTTCCTTTTAAAACAAGATATTAAAATGCTGCTATGTTGGACCATAAGTTCCATCTAGTTCAATATTCTGACCCAAATCCAACAGATAGTTCAACTAGAGCAGACCTGTTGAACTAATGGGATTTACATAAGTGTTGACTTATCATCCAGTAGCTGATTCAATGGATTCTCATTGGGAATAACAATTAGATTTAGGCCTCTGCTTCCACCTGCCAGTTGCATCCTGCTGGACAGCTTATAAGCAGCCACTTTGGGGCTCTGAATCGGGTATTCAGAGCTATACTGCTCCTGTAACTGGAGGCTCAGTTAGTTATTATGGCTAATACAGAGCTATCCCTTTGAGGAGAAATGCTTCCTTTTGTCTCTTCTAAATCTTTCACTTACCTCTTAGTCTCAAAGGTGCTACAAGATCTCTCTACATACTGATTCTACAGACATATCTTAAAGTGGTGTCAAACCAGATAATTTCTGCAGTGCAAAGGTAGCCTTAGTCTATGAAAGCTTATGCTACAAACTTCTTTCTTTCATTTCTCAAAGGTGCTACAAGACCCCTCTGCATCTGTAATGTAGTCTTACTCTTTTCTTATTGCCTTTTACCTTGCCAAGAATCATTGTTTGTTCAAGTGAGTCATGTCTTCTCATGATATGTCCAAAGTACAATAGCCTCAGTTTAGTCATCTTGGTTTCTGGAAAGTTCAGACATGATTTGTTCTAGGATCTAGATTTGTCTTTTTGGTGGCTCAGGATATCTGCAGAACTCTTTTCCAGCACCACATTTCAAATGAGTTGATTCTCTTCCTATCTGCTTTCTTCACTTTCCAGCTTTCACAACCATAGCCAGAAATACTATGGCATGGATAATTTAATGCTATATCTTTTTAAAGGCATTTGGCCAGATCTTCCATCAGTTATTTTCCAAGCTATTCCCACTTTGACTGTTTCCAGAAATGTTCCCTGTTGATCATCTGTTATGTCAAGAATCACGCTTTACAACTGTTGTTTTTAGGAGCGCTGGGTGATACATGATTTTAAAATGTGTTGTTTTCTGCTTCTTTAGCTAAAATGATTCCTTTTTTTTTTGGAAAGAAGGAAGAAAGAAGCTGTTTTAAAACAAACAAATACATGCTGATGATGTTTAGAGGCAATTTCTTACAGCTTTGGGAAGGGTAAAATAGGAGACAGCAGCTCTGTAACTTTACTACAGAGAGTATGAATGTAGCTGTGTTATTACTTGTGAAGTTCAACTCTGGAAAAAAGGGACGTTTCCAAATAGGCTTCAGTTCCATTCATACCCCAAGTGATCACTCCAAAGATAGTCAAGTCCCTTTATTCCAGCTTCCTAAATAGCCACTCACACTCCCTTTTCATATTTGAGATGTAATCATGATTAGCTCATTTTGTTTTTATAAGTTTACATTTTCCAAAGCTCTTCTTTATAAGCCATTAAAAGCCACGGGTGGGGAATTTTTGGATTTAACAATGTTTTGGCCTACAACTCCCACAATGTCTTACCACTGGCTTTGCTGGGTGGGGCAGATGGGAACAATAGGCCAAAAACATCTGGAGAGTGGAAGGGGGCCCTATGTCTTCCTCAGAGGCAAAAAAAAAAACCAAATAATCATATTTTTCAAAAAAGATGTCCAAGTGGGAGGAAAAGGCAAGGGCAAATATGGCAGAAGCTGAAGTTGGGAATTAAGAACATATTTTCTGCAATAGTAGTGTAGTTTGAGTACTTGACTATGACTCTGTAGACCAGGGTTCAAATCCTTGCTCAGCCATGGAAACCTAACTTGGGCAAGTCATACTCTTTCAGCCTCAGAGGAGGCAAAGGCAAATCCTCTCTACACAAATCTTGCCAAGAAAACTCAGTGATAAGTTTGCATTGGGTTGCCATAAGTCAAAAATGACTTGAAGGTACAGACAAACAACCACAGAATAGCAAGCATGGTGCATTGGTGTTTGACTGTTGGAGTAAGACTCCAGGAGACTAGGGTTCGAATCCCCTCTCAGCCATGGAAGCCTACTGGGTGGCCCTGGGCAAGTCATCTTCTCTAAGGCTCAGAGGAAGATAATGGCAAACCTTTTCTGAATAAATCATACCGAGGAGTTAAAAGTTGGCGTCTACTTGGAGGCACATAACAGTAAAATAGAATAGCAGCACACAGCTGAAAGACTAGATCAGAATCTGGAGACAACCATGTTTATTTCAGCCGGTGGATGTTACAGCATCGTAAATCATCAATGGAGAAATGAGATAACAAATGTATAAATATTTTTATCACTGAGAGGAATGCTTCATATAAAGAAAACCAAGTATACTCCATTTTAAAGAGGTCAAAGAAGATTAAATACTATTCTTACAAATTAATTAAGGAGCCAAACCATGAGATATTAAATTCCTTCATAACAGTTTTCATCTGTAAGATCTTCCTTTGAGACGCAAGCAATGCATCTGGTAGAGAAGATTTGCAAATTGCAAGATATGCAAATTTGCAAAAATAATTACAAAAATATGCAAAACCTCAATCTCTCTCTCTCTCTCACACACATACACATACTGCTTTTATAGCAACATATACACAGCTTTCCTGTGTTTTAGACCAGGGAAAGAATCATAGGAAAGGTAATCTGAAAAGAAAGAAGTAAATCCCCGTTTCAAAACTACATCTCCTACGGCTTTCTAAACAGAGGAAGTAGTTTTAAACCTGTTTGAGAACAGTATGGAGAAACTGTGTTAAAATTAAAACATTAAGCTGCTATTATTTGGCCAAAGAAGGTGAAATCTCATGACATTTTGGAGTAATTTCTGGTATTGCAAGTCCAGCTGGATGATTCAAATCGCTCACTGTTCAAGTTCAAAATTGCTTCAGAATACAGCATAGGAATGTTACTTTTTTGGACTACAACTCCCCAAATCCCTCAACTAACATGGTCACTGGCCACACTGTATGGGAGCTTCTATAGCTTTAGTCCAAAAAAGGAACTTTTTCCAAGCTATTTCTTTCTGGTCTAATCTGCACTGCAGAAAAAATGCAGTTTGATGACGCTTTAACTGCCACAATGCTCTGGGGTTTTGGGATTTATAGTTTTTTGAGACAGCCTTCATTGTCAGAGAGCTCTGGTGCCACAAAAAACTACAAACCCCAGGATTCCATAGGATGCAGCCATGGCAGTTAAAGCAGTGTCAAACCGCATTATTTCTGCAGTGCAGATTAGACTTCAGCCTTACAATTTATAGGAACAGAGTTTATAACTGAGGAAACCCATCTGCAAGTCTTTTGCTAGAAACACATAAACACACCATGTTCTATCTAAGCGGCTTTTATGTTGTTTTGGAGATTTTAGTTACCAGAAAAAAATTACGATGACAAAGCTAAGCAAGAAAAAAGCCATCTTGGGTTAATAGAGCAAACAGTATTGAATAAGAGCTGCTTTATATCAGTGGTTCTTAACCTTTGGTCCTCTAAACAGATTGGACTTGGACATCCCAAATCCCTTACCGTTGTCCATGCTAACTGGGATTTCTGGGAGCTGGAATTCAAAGCATGTGGAGAACCTGCTATCAAGAACCACTAATATATATAGCTACGTGGATACAAAAATCCCAACCTTTACTTATAGAGCTCTGTTTTCATCAGTGTCTCAGTTAGCTTATATTCCAACAGTCCCTTCACAGATATTGTTTGTATTCTGGTCAGTGAACCACAGAGAAGGGATTATAACTGAGCTGGTCAAAGAAATCCTTGGCATCATGAAGGTCCCAGGTTTGATCTCTGTAATATCCAATTCAACACATCTTGTGTAGCTAAGATGGCAAACACTTTCATAAATCCAAGAATTCGGAGATCCTTTCCTGGCTAGCACAGAAGGGTTGCTATAGAACAGTTTCATCTATGGAACTCTGTACACTTTATTTTCATGATCTCCAGATCTGATCTAAATCAAACTAACAGTAATGAGCCACAAATTTGCCATGGAGCAGAGCTGTTTTAATCCAAAAGTGTTCTCCATTTAATGCCTTTCTTAGAACAACAACAACATAATGCAAGGTTCCCTGCTGTTAAAAAGTTTAATTAACTCATATAATTTCTACTGATCTAGTCAAATTTAATCATACCAGTCAATGTACAATTCTGTTTAGAAGGAACACATTTGTCAATTTCTTGAAGGTGACTTTCACTGGATGATAATAAAGCTTCTCCCCAATGCTCCTTCCAGCAGTGCAGTGCAGTGCAAAAGAAGGTTTTTACGATGCTAGAATTACCATTGTTTCAACACAATGACATTGATGACTCACAAGATACTTCAACTGAAAGCACTGCTCAACTGGACACCCAATTTTCTCTGAATCTCTGGTTCTTGGTCCTATTGGCTGGGGATTCTGGGAGATGAGGTCTAAAACATCTGGAGGCCAAAGGTTGAGAACCACTGCTCTAGAGCAGCCTTCTACAACTTAGGCTCCATTTACACTGCAGGCTTAATGCAGTTCAACATTGCTTTAACTGTCATGGCTCAATGCTATGGAATTCTAGGATTTGACCAAAGTTGGAATCTCATGACATTTTAGAATAATTTCTGGTATTTGTAGTTTCGTGAGATATTTAATCTTCTCTATCAGAGAGCTCTGGTACCCCACCAAAGTACAAGTCCCAGAATTCCAAAGGATGGAACCGTGACAGTTAAAGCAATGTCAAATTGCATTAATTCTGCAGTGTGGCAACAATCCTAGTAGGAAATGCAGCATCCAGCATTTTGAATCAATGATCATGTGCACTGATCATGTACAGTAATGTGACTTAAAGTCCAAAAGACTTAGGATTTGCCCACATTATATAGTTGCCACATGTTGACATCATTTTAACTCGCATATCTCAATCCTATGGAATCCTGGGATTTGTAGCTTGGCAAGTTCCTAGACTTCTCCGCCAGAGAACTCTGATGCTGTAGTTCTAGAATGAACTACAAACCCCAGAATTTCATAGGATCAAACCATGGTAGTTATGTGATGACTGAGCCCTGTTGATACACCCCTGAAGGATACCAACTTTGAGAAGGCTCTTCCAGAGCTGTGATTTTCAAATTTATTCCAGATCCTTCTGACTTCAACTCCCAGAATTCTTCACATGCTCACTGGGGCTTCTGGGAGCTGTGATTCAAAGCCTCTGGAGGAACCAGAGTTTTTATGCATATTGTATTTTAATTCCATGTTAGTTTAATCTAGTTTTAAGGGGTGGGAGGGCTGGGGAAATAGGGATTGGTTGTTTTAATGTTTTCAGTTTTAAATTATGCTGTAACCCACCCCGATTGCTGAGCAGAGGGGCGGGCTAGAAATAAAAAATTATTATTATTATTACTATTATTACTATTATTATTATTATTATTATTATTATTATTATTATAACCAAAAATTGCAAATCACTGCTCTAGACTCATGAAGCACACCTAGAAGAGAAGGGTTGTGCCTAGTGCCAAGGCAGCAGAGAAGAAAGCTATATTGGTGGCATTTACCACAGAGCATCCATTGTATGTTCTACATTTTGACATAATAGGCATTTGGACATACCGGCATCCAGGTAGCTACTCTGAGAAACAGGACTTCTAGCCATGACAGCTGCATATTAGCTTTAGTAGTGTATGCCTCTGAACAGCACTAGCTGAGGAGCATGCATGGGAAGGTACAGTTGCGCTCATGTCCAGCTTATGCACTTTCCAAAAGCACCTGTTTGGCCACTATGGAAAATGAATGCTGGATTAGATGTTCCTTTTAGCCCAATCTACCAGGGCTGTTCTTATGTTATTACCAGAGATTGGAAAAGTTATGCTTTGGTCATGCTGACTGGGAATTTGGGAGTAGATGGCTGTAGTCCAACAAAGTAATTTTTAAAGCTTTGAGAGTTCTGAGGAAGCAACCTCATGTCTCAAGACTACACAAAATTGTTCTCTCCAGGCAAAACAAAATGGTGACCTCTAACCAGATCTTTAGAGATTATGTGTGTATGGTGCCTTCTAGTTGCCTGTTGACTTACGGTGACCCCATGAATTTCATAGGGTTTTCTTGGGTAAGGAATACTCAGGTGGTTTTGCCAGTTCCTTCCTCTGGAATATAGCTGACACCACCTGTCATTCATTGGTGGTCTCCCATCCCACCAAGGGCTGACCCCGCTGAGCTTCCAGGATCAGACAGGATCTGGTGCCTTTAGTATTTAAGCCCTTCTTTAGAGATGAATATCATAAAAAAGATGTCTACACCCTGACTAGTTCTATGCCATTCAGTCTACAGAAGAAGGGAATACTTGAGGGGGGTTGTGTAGTTAAATGTTCACAATAATGAGAGACAGCAGCTTTATTATATATTTGACCTCTCCAGTATATGTACACATACATACACAGAAACATTTATTCCTATTAGTACCATTTTGTTAGGGCTTTTTGGCTTCATTATGGTAAGACTCCAAGGAAAATGCATTGCACTCAGACATATTTGCCAGCTACAAATATACATACATATGCACAAATACTGCACAATTAAACTTCATTTAGCAGGACGCTTTCCACTGAAAGTCAGGCTTCTTATGATCACCCTGGGTCTTTTTGAAATCCCACAGAAGGCTTTGATAAGCAATATGATTGACCATCATAATGAAATCCATGACAAAATGCTAGCAGAAATATTTCTGGCATTCTGATATTAAATATTCCTTCACTTCAAGGAGAAAAAAGGAAAAGAACTGTCATTTGATCTCCCTGGGATTTTGTCTTTGGGATAATATATTCCTCCCTCTATTGTCCCTCAACTACTCCTTGAGCAGTCCAAGCTTTCGTAATGCTTCCCTCCTAGCTTCTTCTGTTGACCCGCGGCCAGAGAACTGTACTGTGATGCCCTGGGGTCTCAGTCCGGAGGGCCTGGGCAATGAACCAGATCTCCTCCTTATATCTAGGCTGAAATCTGGTGGTGGTCTGTATTCATAAAAGCTCTTGGTTGTGTTCTGTCGAGCAGGCTTACTATCCACAAGATCAGAGTCTGGTTTGAATGTCACCGTTTTGCTCATACTTGGGAACAGGCTGGATTCCCTTTTTAATATTTCATGGATATTGCGATAGCCGTTTGACATAACAACCTGCCCTTGTTCAGGTTTGTCCTCTTTTGATCTGGGAACACTTCCCGAGTGGTCCACTTGGGCTTGGCCCAAACCTTCTATGAGGCCAAGTCTGCTCAAGGCTTCCTGCCTTGCTTGTTCTGAAGGCAAATCTCGTAGGGATGAGCTTCTACCATGACCTGAGATGGCATACCTCTGAAATCTCTCTTCCCCTTCACTTGTGAGGAAGGGTGAACCATTGACATTGGCTAACACCCGAGCCTTGCGTTCTTGGACATTGACCGCTGCATTGGAAATCGTTTTGCTGAACTCTCTTTCGCCAATGTTGGTAATGCTGATATTGCTTGGAAACCTCTGAGGTTTGGGTGCAGTTGGCGGTGGTACAGATTGCTTGAAGGCTGTGAAACGTTCTCCATTGCGCAGTGGTGAAGAAGCTGGCATGCTCCTCCTCTCTACAGACTTCCCTTCCTTTGGTGAAGTGGGTTCAAAAGAGCTGCCCTCTGCCTGCTTCTCGGATATTTTCTGAGCGATGACAAGTGGAGTGGGGATAGAGCGAGGTAGTTTTGGGTGATGCACTGGGGGTGGAGGAGGAAACACCTCATACATCGGCAATGGGGGAGCTGACGGCTGCACAGCAACAGTGGCAACAGGGTCAGCACAGACCTCTTCATCAGGTTGCTCCAGCTTTGATTTGTCTGGTTTCCAAGCCTCCTCTCGTGCTGGAATTGGAGGTGGGGCGGGGGAGAAAAATAAAATAGATTATTAGTACTAGTTAACATACTACTTAAATAAGACAGTTCTACATCATGAAAGGGGTCTCCTGGTGCTTTGCAAGATAACAGATCAATGTTGTTGCTATCATGTCAAGTTCAAATTATGGTGACTCTATGAATGAGAGACTTCCATTATCAACAGCCCTGCTCAGGTCTTGCAAACTCAGGGCCATGGCTTCCTTGACTGAAACTATCTATCTGTTATGTGATCTCCCTCTTTTCCTATTACCTTCTACCTTATCAAGCAATATTGTCTTTTCTAATAAGTCCTGTATTCTCAGATCAATAATGCTCTAAACCAGGGGTAGGCAACCTTTCCCCTTTAAGGGCCGAGGGACTTCAGCTCCCAGAAGCCTCAGCCATCTTGGCCAATAGTCCCATGTTGGCCAATAGCTCCTGGGATTCTGGGAGCTGAAGTCCCTCGGCCCTTAAAGGGGAAAGGTTGCCTACCCCCGCTCTAAATTCACCCCTAAAAATATGCTGGGGATTTTAAAATGCCTTTTTATCTTACCCCAAATGCTACAACAGGCTATAAGAGCTCCCTAATGTGGATGTTATGATGACTGACAAGGTCCTTCAGTAACAGCTCTCTACTTTCAGCAAAATATGGGGTTCAGAGTAACGTCTCCTCTGAAATGAACTCTCTAGAGCAGGGGTAGGCAACCTTTCCCCTTTAAGGGCCGAGGGACTTCAGCTCCCAGAATCCCAGGAGCTATTGGCCAACATGGGACTATTGGCCAACATGGCTGAGGCTTCTGGGAGCTGAAGTCCCTCGGCCCTTAAAGGGGAAAGGTTGCCTACCCCTGCTCTAGAGAGGTGGTGAGATCTCCTTCTCTGGATGTTTTTCAAAAGAGGCTGGAAAGCTACCTGCTGAAGATGCTCTAGCTGGAGATATTACATTCAGCAAGAGGCTGGACCTGATAACTGACCCCTTCCAACTTTATGATTCTATGAACATCTTTGAACTCAAAGAAGATTATATAGAAGAATGTGTTCCCTATGGCTGCACCCATGTGGTAGTAGGCAGCCCCTATATCTGATACTTATGTAGTTTCTTCCAACTATGAGTCCAGTTCTATGGGTAAGGTGGATCATGTCTGAAGACTGTATCTGGCTTTGGGAACTAACCAGAAAACCTGTAGTGTTCAGGGTACTTCCTTCAGTCTCGCTTTCACAAAAGTTCTGGGGCAACTCTCTGTTCCTTTTCCCAGCAAAAAAGGATGAGGAGGATGACAAAGGATCATACCAGTAATCTTAGCAAAGTCCCAGCTCTCCATTCCAAGTTTGAAAGAGGACTAGGGTTATACACCCAATGCAAGGACAGTGCAATGGCAGGGCCTGTCCTCATACTCCCTCCTTTTTCAGGCTGAGGTGTACCCCATCATGCTTGCCTGAGAGTGATAGAACGCTTGCTATGATGGGCAGAAAGATGGACTCTAGCACCCAAGGGGCTTCCCCTCCTAAGTGATAGGGACTTCTGTATGGTATGCTGTCTTCTCAAGTCCCATGAGCTAAAGATATCAATGTTTCTTAGAGAGGAGCCTCCTCCAGGCAGTGGTTCCCAGACTGGTCCTCTAGGTATTTTGGACTTCAACTCCAAAATTGAACAATAATCAGGGAAACTAGAAGCTGAAGTCCAAAACACCCAGAGAACCAAAGTTTGAGAACTACAACCCTAATATAAGCTTACTATTGGGGACTGGGAGGTGGGGGGAAAAGAGAAAGCTCTAGCTAATAATTTGGAATTTATGTACCGTAATGCCTATTTCATTCAAAGAATGAGTGAGAACTACACTCTGAATTTACAATTTGGAATTTGATGTGATTCTCACATTGCAGGAGCAAGATAAGGCTCAGTTAGCCACAACGCTGGAGCTTGAAGGAACAGCTAGACATGGCTCCATTCAAACAACAAATGAATGAGTTGTGTGGATTTTTTTGGAAACACTATGAATAGCCAGCAGTGGGTGGGATATAAAACCAACAAAGAGGTGGATAAATAAATAAGCAACAGTGTTTGAGTGCATCAAGACAGAGCCATTTCTGGTAGGAAGATCACAGACCACTTGCAGCTGGTGGCAGCAAATACAGGCTTCAGTTTAGTTATCTCACAAATAGGTTCCACACCATAGAACAATATTTTAAAGGTCAGTTTAAAACCTAGATTGGATTAATTACCCTATTGACATGGGAGCCACCAGCTGTCACTGCTCTAAATACAATAAACCAGAGACCTCATTCTTTACCTAGATCTGTGATTCTGCTAGGAACAGACTCTTGTGTCTCTGGTCCTGGCCGCACCAAATCTATGATGTCTTCAGACTCTGAATGGCTGGACATATTTTCTTC
Source organism: Phrynosoma platyrhinos (assembly GCA_020142125.1). Lineage (NCBI taxonomy): Eukaryota > Metazoa > Chordata > Lepidosauria > Squamata > Phrynosomatidae > Phrynosoma > Phrynosoma platyrhinos. The sequence goes on from CM034708.1 coordinate 208,787,793, forward strand.
CATTGACTTTGGAGAGTAGCAATTGATGCCACTGTCATGGAGAGCTTGTTCTTCCAAGTCATCTTCCAAGGCGTCAATGGTTTCTTCAAAGAAGAGAAGGACATCTTTTTCCTCAAGAGTTAGGTATTTCAGAGTCTCATCATCATCCTAAGATTTAATAACAAGTGTGAGCATCCAGAAAGAAGGTTAAGGCATACCTTCTCAAACTCCCCTTTGAACCAAAATTCTAATCAACTCTCAAAATAAATTAAGGGCCAGACATTGTACTATTTTCCAGAAAACCTGATTTCTTCAAAAAATTAAAAATTCATCTCATTCTCAGGTCAACGACATTACTTCAGATCCAGACCCTGTTCCCCAAGAAGAGGATTTGAACCAAAGGTAAAATTATAAACAGAGCTTACAAAAGTAAATTTTGCTGTACTGCTCCCAAAATTTGCTAATCAGCCAGGCCATGCTTTTCAGAAAAAGCAATATGGTACAGGCTGTTAGGGACTACATGGCTTCTGAAAATGGATGAGGAATGGTACATTTTTTCCCCCCACAACAGCTTGGAGAAGAAAATACTAAGGAAAAAGAGATGATATTCATCATTAAATATATGAAGAGATGTCATGTAGAACAGTGCTACTCAAAGTGATGGTCCTTTGACCAGTGCCGGTCCTCAAGCCATTGACTGCTAGTTCATGATGAATTGGCAGGAAACTATGCAAATAACATAACAATATGACACAAATAACAATGACAGCCAACATAATGTAATGAATTGAGTATTGGATTAGGACTCAGGGAGACCTGGGTCTGAATCCTCGCTCAGCCACAGAAACCCATGGGGTGATCTTGGAAATGTCATACTCTCTCTACTCAGAGGAAGGTCATGGAAAAGTCCTTCTGGACAAATCTTGCCAAGAAAACTCCATGATAGGATCGCCATAAATCAAAAATGATTTGGAGGCATACAACAACAACAACAACAACAACAACAAGAAAAAGGTTGTCATAAGTTGGAAATGACTTGAAGGCACCTAACAACAACAAATGGTATCAGTCCCTGACACACTGGAGTGAGGGAGGCGGGAATTGCTAGTCAGCCATATCTGATAGTTTGAGATGCAGTAGTGTAGAACAGATAGCAAAATTGCTCTCTGTTCTTCTGGTAGACAGATCTAGAACCAACAGGTACAAACAACATGGAATGTTCTGATAGATATTAGGAGAAACATCTTAATGGTAAGGAACTGTTTAACAGTGGAACAGACCGCCTCAAGCATTCGTGAGCTATTTTTCTTTGAAGGTAAATTAGTGGAGATAAAAAGTTATCTTTTTTGAATAAGAATTGGGTATGCTAGATGGGGGGATTCTGGCAACTGTAGTCCAAAACTCTCCTAAGATATAAAAATGAACATTCAAATATCTGGTCTTGGGTAGGGCCCCAGAGATGTCTAGCATTCACACCAAAACTACCAGTACCCTCTGTCCATGAGCATGTGCGTCTGTGCATGTAAGCTCGAAATATAGCCTATTTTTAGACACATGTCTCTCTCCCTCCTTTCGTGTGAAATGTTCACCTTCTTCCTTGAAAAATGGGTGTGATGTCAGTGTGGGAATAGCTCAGAGATATTTGCCACCATGAATCAACATTGATACATAAGCCCATCCCATCTTGTGATGTGCATTGCAAAAGGGTTTGAGCAGGAAGTGCTATGCATAAAGCTTGAGAGAAACCTGTGAATGTCACAGGTTCAATGCTCTCTGCTTAAAAAAAGAGCAGTTAGCTTCGCACAGGGCAGGAACATCTGTGTCTCTAGAGAAGTTACTTTTCTGTTGCTAATGGGAGTTGATTGTCTCTTGTCTTCACATGGTCAATAAGGGGAGTGACCTATGTCTTCACTGAAATCCCTCAACACCATCTTAAGTGACAGCATTTCAGACAGAATGTAGTAGAATCACAGAATCATAGCGTTGGAAGAGACCACAAGGGCCATCCAGTCCAACCCCCTGCCATGCAGGAACTCAAAATCAAAGCATCCCCGACAGATAGTACTATGATTCTAAGATGGTCAGCATTTTTATTCTGTATGATTTTAAGCATCTTTATCTGAGGAAGAATCCAGTAAAGCTTCGAAAACTTGCAGAATGTATTTTATGCTTTGGAGTTGCCCCAAAAATGGTATCATTGCTGTAAATGTCAGGGGCTTTACTGATAGGCTTCAGACAAGAAATTCCTATGTCAGTCCATGCTTCTATAAATTACACAAAATTTTGCTGCTTGAGCAAAGGACATAAAAACTCCAGTTCCAAGAACACTGCTCTTTTTGAGGCACATCCCATGTTAGCTTCTGCAGCAGCAAGAAGCCATTGAAATCCAAGAAAAAGAAGGCAATATTCATTTGAAAGAGATAAATATAAATGCACACGCCTATACAAATCCACAGGTTTGCTCACCAAATTTAATGAGAGCAAAATGGAAGAACTTAGTACAGTTTTGGCCCTATCAACTCCTTCAGATACCTCCTGAATAAATACTTCCAATGTTTTTTGTGGACTTTTGTTTTGTTTTGTTCTACTCTGTAATGCATATTTATTAACCTATTTTGACTAAAACTGATATTAAAGATTAAGGATGTCATCCCTAAATACCAGCCAAGCTTTTATTTCATTCAAAACATTAAGTGAAATTGTTGGCATTATCCCAGGCACATAAAGGTAAATTTCCTAGTATGTATCTGTATTTTTAGAATCGGTATGGTGCAGTGGTTTGAACACTGGACTCTGGAACAACAGGTTCAAATTCCTTCTCAGATGTGGAAAGCCACTAGGAACTTTGGGCAAGTTACACTCTCTCAGCCTAAAAGGAAGGCAATGACAAATCTCTGAATAAATCTTACCAAGAAAACCCTAAGAAGATTGCCATAGGTCAGACTTGTAGACACATACAATAATAACCATGGGTATTTTATATCTGTATTTCTCCTTTTCCCTCCCTCCCTTTTAGGGTTGCCAGTTCAGGATCCTCCCAGGCCCTGAGTGTTTTAGGCCAAAACCTGCAACCTAGAGATGGCCCCTGGTGGTGCCATTAAGTGTTATCCACTAAGTACCAACCACGATTGCTCACAGTTTGTCATTCAAACACATACATATGTATTTTCCTGACTGGAAATTATGATAAGAATCTAACCTAAAGGGGATGATCTCAGTTCCAGGTGAAATGAAGGATCTATTCCTTTTCACTTATTTACAGAGATGCAATGAGGAACATTTAACTTCACCTACCTGCTTCTACAAAGATGGGAGATGCGGTGCAGAATGGAGGGTGAATCCTGGGGCCACAACAACTAGGAGGGAAGGAGGAAGCTAACTAAATAAATACATAGCCCCCCCTGCAAATTTCATAGGGTTTTCTTAGGTGAGGAATACTCAGAGGTGGTTTTGCCAGTTCCTCCCCCTGAAATATAGCAAACTGCACTTGTTAATAGGTATCATAAAATCAAAGAGTTGGAAGAGACCCCAAGGACTGTACAGTACAACCCCCTGTTATACAGGAGTACAAAATCAAAGCACTCCTGACAGATGGTCATACACACTCTAAAAGCCTCCAAAGAAGGAGACTCCATCATTCTTCAAGGCAGCATATTCTATTGTCAAACAGCTCTTACTGTCAGGGAGTTCTTTCTAATATTTAGGTGGAATCTCTTTTCTGTCGTAATGCAAGGAGAGGAATATTATTTACCCTTCACACCTTCAACTTCTTTATACCTCTCTAGATACTTTGCAAACTTCCATTTCAAGCTTAACATTTCAAGCAGCCACTTTGAGTGTGCTGCACACTTTGCCTCGCTTTTAAGGGTGGCTGGGTTTATGGTGAGGCTTTTCACGAACCAATTCAGGATAAATTCGCTAGCTCTTACTGCAGCTTCCATAAACCTCAATTTCCATTCTTAACTGCATTTCAGAGCCATGAGTTGCAACCATTAATTACTTTTAGTTGTGTTTTCTCTACATGAGAATACTGCAGTAGCTGTCTAGAGACCATCTTTTGATTGTTGGGTTGCTCACTAACTGCCAGGATAATCAGTTGGTATTTCCTTAGTAGGAGCTAAGAAACTTGTGATGTCTCTCTAATAGACAATTAATTACCTGCAGGGTGAATCTAAAATCCCTATGCTGTCCACAGGCAGGTATACCAGGGGAAAAGAAGGAGTTGCCCTGAATTTTGGTAAAGCAAAACAGCCATGGAGTTGGATAAATTTGAGGCAACTTTAGATGCAACGCAGGGGTGTAGCGATGAGAGGGGAGCCCAAAAGAGGACATATAAACCCACTGGGTGACCTTTGGCAAGCCCTACTCTCTCCGCCTCAGAGGATGGCAATGGCAAAACCCCGCTCAAGAAACTTGCCAAGAAAACCCAGTGATCAGTTCGCCTTATGGTCACTATAAGTCAGAAATGATTTGAAGGCACATAACAACAACAACAACAAAGCAATGGGGGGGGGGGAGAGGACATTCTCCCCCAAATAAGAATTCTGCTCCCCAAATATTGTTTTCCTTCAGTGCAAAGATACAAAACTGTACACTAAAGTTAGGATCATCCAAGCTATAGTATTTCCCTTCACCATGTACAGTAGGAAGAGCTGGATAATGAAGAAAGCTGGTACAAAGAAAATCAACTAATGCAAGATATGGTGCTGGAGAAGAGGGCTGCAAATATGGTGGATGGCCAAAAAGACAAATAACTGAGTCCTAGAACAGATCATGCTCAAAATTCTGCAACATAGACTCCAACTACAGATGGAGAGAGAAATCTCAGAGGTTCAAGCAGGGTTCCGGAAAGGAAGAGGCACCGGGGATCACATCGCAAATATACAATGGCTAATGGAGCGTGGCAGGGAGTTCCAAAAGAAAATCAGCCTTTATAGACAAGTAAAGCCTTTGACTGCATAGATTATGAAAGTCTATGGAATGCCCTTATAGACATGGGAGTGCCAAGACATCTTATATTCCTAATGAGGAATCTGTACTCAAGACAAGAGGCTACTGTCAGGACAGAAAACGGAGAAACAGAATGGTTCCCAATTGGCAAAGGGGCCAGACAAGGCTGCATCCTACCACCCTACCTATTCAACCTATATGCGAAACATACGTATTTTCCAGCGTCTAAGACGACTGGGTGTATCAGACGACACCCAACTTTTCCAGTTAAAATATAGAGTTTGGGATATACT
>CM034708.1:208793114-208808670 GCA_020142125.1 Phrynosoma platyrhinos
TATATATTGTAAGGAAAGTAGGTTTGGACATGGAAAAGGGAGGAGTGAAAATAGGAAGGCATATCAACAATCTGAGATATGCTGACGACACCATAATACTGGCAGAGAACCTCACAGACCTGGAACAACTACTAAGGAAGATCAAAGAAGAAAGTGCAAAGGCAGGCTTACTGTTAAACAGAAAGAAATAAAAAATAATGACCACAGAGAACTTACACACATTTAAACTAGACAATGAGGAAATAGAAATAGTAAGTAAATAGAGTTATCATATCTGGGATCAAACAGTGATCAGAACAGGGACTGCAGCCAGGAAATCAGGAGAAGATTAAGAATGGGGAGGGTAGCTATAAAAGAACTAGAAAAGATCCTAAAATGTAAAGACATATAACTCAGCACAAAAGTCAGAATTATGCAAGTCATTATATTCCCTATTACTTCACATGGATGTGAGAGCTGGACAGTCAAGAAAAGATAGGAGGAAAATCAATGCATTTGAGATAATGTGGTGCTGGAGAAGAGTGCTGAGGATCCCATGGACAGCCAAAAGAATAAACAAATGGGTTCTAGAGCAGATAAAGCAAGAGGTATCCCTAGAAGCCAAGATGACAAGACTTAGACTGTCATACTTTGGACACATCATGAGAAGGCATGAATCACTGGAAAAAACAATAAGGAAGGAAAGGTGGAGGAAAATAGAAAGAGAGGAAGGTCATATGCTAGACGGATGGACTTTATTAAAAAGACCATGAATATGAGTTTGTAGGAGCTGGGTAGAGCAGTAGAGGAGAGGGGAGCCTGGAGATGTCTCATCTATAGGGTCGCCATGGGTCGAGATTGACACCAAGGCAGTTAACAACAACCCCAACCCCACATTTCTAGCATTGCAGCAACTTAAAACATCAGCAGAGCATTTGGAACTACAGTTCAGGCATCCAAAGAAGAGAGGTAGGCAAAGTTACCAAGGGAATCTGAACACAGAGCATATAAGAATTCTGTTGTTGCTGTGTTGTTGTTGTTGTTATTGTGTGCCTCCAAATCATTTTTGACAAATGGCGACCCTAGGGCAACCCTATCATAGGGTTTTCTTGGTAAATTTCTTCAGAGGAGGTTTGCCATTGCCATTGCCATCCTCTGAGGCTGTGTGTGACCTGCCCAAGGTCACCCAGTGGGTTTTTATGCTCAAGCACGGATTTGAACCCTGATCTCCAGAGTCATAGTCCAAAACTCAAACCATTACACAATGCTCTCTATAAGAGTTCTAGGTGTGAACAATTTTCAGTGTCTCACTTATGAACGGCTAGAAATTTGGAGACTTGTAGGAAAATTTCATCTGGGGAACAGATTCTTATGGGGGAGGGGAACAATGCACTCATTTTGCCACTCTCCAATGCAGTTATACCCCTGGGATGATAACAGAATCATAGAATCATAGAGTTAGAAGAGACCACAAAGGCCATCCAGTCCAACCTCCTGCCATGCAGGAACTCAAAATCAAAGCATCCCCGACAGATGGCCATCCAGCCTCTGTTTAAAGACCTCCAAAGAAGGAGACTCCACCACTCTCCGAGGGATTGTACTCCACTGTCGAACAGCTCTGACTGTCAAGAAGTTCCTCCTAATGTTGAGATGGAATCTCTTTTCCTGTTGCTTGCATCCGTTGTTCTGGGTCCTATTCTCTGGAGCAGCAGAAGACAAGGTGATGTTATGTTGCTGTTTTCCTGTGAGTTGACGCAGGCCTTACAGCTGTGCAGCCTGCTTTATGAACTCTCTTCCTTGTAATATGGTCTATTTTTAATAGCTTTACACAGGTAGCCATACTCATTCAAGTCATTCATTTGTTCAGAGGGAGTTTGCTTTTCCCTTTCTCTGAGGCTAAGAGAATGTGACTTGGTCAAGATTATCCAGTGGATTTCCATGGCTGAGTGGGGATTCAAACCCTGTTTTCCAGAGATGTAGTACAGCACTCAAACCATACCATGCTGGCTTAGAGAACACTAATGCTTTAGTTTTATTCTAATTCACCAGTAGATGTTCCTTGAGCAATAATAGGAGCAGATCCTTAACAATCTTTTCAATCCAACTCTAGTTTGGGGAAGAAGTGTAATATCATCTGCATATATTATAGTAAAATGGATTAAACTTTCTCAGCTAATTTAGGGGCATGATAAGTAGAAATATTAAGTGCTAAACAATATATTTGATATATACATTGAACAATAAGGGGGCCAAAACACATCACTGCCTGACCCCTTTTGTTGCTGGCACTAGAGCTCTCTTGCAAGAATTTTAAATGCCCTTCCCTAAACTGCAGATCCCAGGATTCCATAAGATTCCACAAGATTCCATGGTCATTAAAGTGGAATAACAGTATTATAATTGTGTTGTACAAAAGGGCCCAGTTCTACCCATTCTATACCAATGAGCATCTGCTGCCTCTGGCAGCTCCCTCCCTCCAGCCCTGAGCTTAGCCCTTCATTTCAATATACAGTGAGGCTTGGGGGAAAGAATATTCAGACTTGCAACTTTTCACTGCATCTGCAGCATGAAATGGGTTGTTCTTGTTAACTGCCATCAACTTCAACTCGTAGAGACTGTATGAACAAGAGAGCCAATGTGGTATAGTGGTTTGAGTGTTGGACTAGGGCATGCGGAGTTGTTGTTGGATGCCTTCAAGTTGTTTCTGACTTATGGTGACCCTAAGGTGAATCTATCACAGGGTTTTCTAGGGCTGAGAGTGTGTGACTCATTTAAGGTTACCCAGTGGCTGAACAGGGAATCAAAGCCTGATTGCCAGAGTCATTGCTCAAACCACTATACCACACTGGAGGATTCAAATCCCTGCTCAACCATGGAAACTCATGATTTAGAGCAAGTCACACTCTCTCAGCCTCAGAGAAAGGTATGGGGAAAGCCCCTCTGAACAAATTCTGCCAGGAAAACCCTGTGACAGCTTCGGCCTAGGGTCACCATAAATCAGAAATGACTTGGAGGCACGCAACAAATGAATGAGAGACCTCCACATCTCCTGTTATCAACAGCTCTGCTCAGGTCTTGCAAGCCAGGGCTATGGCTACCTTGATTGAGCAGTATCTGCTTATAACATTCCTTCTCTTTTCCTACTGCCTTCTACCTTACCAAGCCCTACTGTCCTTTTTAATGAGTCCTATCTTCTCATGATGTATCCAAAGTATGACAGTTCAGTTTAGTTATCATGAAGTGGTACAGGATAGCATCATGTTTTGTGTTACTTTGTACAAATTTACCCTCAGGAAGACATTTTGCTTGAAGTGAAACAACCCTATTCATGATTAATATTTTAATCACACCTTTTTGATTTTTGGAGGATAGCCATATTAATCTGTTTCAGCAACGGCAATAACTATCATCATCCCTAGAGACACACATGAAATGATCAGAGACAATATGAGTTGTAGTCCAATATCATCTGGAGCATTGTTTCCCAGAATGTCAGACAGTTGGCCAAGTTAATTGGGGGCATCTGGGAGTTGAAGTCCAAAACACTTGGAAGATCAAAGTTTGAGAATTATTGATTTGGAGGATCACAGGATGCCCATCCCTGCATTTGAAGAAGACAGGGTTTTTGTGGGTTTTTTGCATTTATTTGCATGTGCATTTGCTGGGTCATTTGCAACCAGAAATGTCTTCATATTAACTGAATCTTTACATGATTACACTTGTCATTTGAGCTTGCAAAGTGAATTGAACAATTATATTGTTCCCACCCATTAAAACACTACCTCAAAAAGAAAATCACACATAAACCTGTCATCATTTACAAAAATAAATAAATAAAAATCTGGAAATGCAATGTAATTATATAAGATTACAAAACTAGAAGAACAGCGTTCCTCATCATAGCTAAAGCAACTTTTATTATGCTTCTGCTCTTTAAGACAAATTGCACAGAATTGACATTATCCCTAATATAACTTGACTGTGGCATATTTCAAGGCTTTAGCTATTTTAAAGAGGGTAAGACAGAAAGAAGGCTGGCCAGAAACTTGCCCTGAATACATAACTACAAAGTGAAATTCAACTCTGGAATTTCAGCTCATAAATCCCTGCAGATTTGCTTTCCTGACAAATATCACAGGCAGCATTTGTTCTAATTCCAGTCTTTGTGTTTAGTTGAATATCTGAACTATACTGAAATATACCTAATGTTCAGAGTCTTTCTGCACCAACCATTTTCTCTGGAATAAAGTTCACCACTCAGGCCATTCAATGTCAAGGATTTTTAAAAGCATTGCCTGAAACAAAAGACTTTTTAAATCTTAGGGTCAGCATTTATAGTAATCATAAAACAAATTAAATTGTTCCAGTGAAATAAGTTCTTACAATGAAATAAGGAACTAACTTTTAGAAAATTTCAAGGCTTCAGCAAAAGAGCTCATATGAACTTTATGGGGTAGACAACCAGATCACATCCCATGTTTCTACAATAAACAAGATAGTGTCATGGAAGGCCTTTGGTTGGATATCTGTGCTGGACAATTATTATTTTATTTATAGCCTTTCCAACAAGAGAGTTCTGCATGGCAGTTAATGATAATAATGATAAAATATAGATGAAACATCAATATCTTGGTGAAGAACATACAAAAAAGAGAACACAACTAGAATTTCAACAGTAGAAAACTATTAGAAATGCAACAAAGACACCATGATAAAATAAGTCTTTCAACTGCACAGTGACACACTTGTCTTCACCAAATATTGGACCAAAGAGATCAAATATGGACTGTCAATTAACTATATGGCCAACCAGCTGACTGGTATCTACCTGAAGGAGCAAATGCTAGGAGACAAGAACCAACGGTGAGGCGTGGGAGATGAGCTGTATGACCCACACAGGTTGATACTTTCAGGTTACTGGGATGTGGTGTCCCTTCACTGATGTTGGGAAAAGACTCAGATGCTAGTCTAGAAGGGTTTTGTGCACAGACTTTGTCTTGGCAGGAAAAAGTCTTTGGCTAATCCTTGACTATTTTGCACTTGGTTTTTATTATAGATAATCCAGATGATGTCACCACTCACTATTCCAGCAGCAAGAAAATATCCCCCTCCCCCTCCAATTCACACGTGTGTGTGTGTGTGTGTGTGTGTGTGTGTGTGTGTGTGTTGCATCCCTTCAAGTTGTTTCTGATTTATTGCTACCCTAAGGTGAGCCAATCATAGGGTTTTCTTGGCAAGAGCACACAACTTGCCCAAGGTCACTCAGTGGGTTTCATGGCCAAGCAGGAATCAAACTCTTGTCTCAAGAGTCGTAGTCCAATGCTCAAACCACTACCCCATGCTGGCTCTCTCTAGACAATTCACACTTACCAAGGGTTACTGACTGGATTTCTGGACCATCAGTTATACAGATCCTATCCAAGAACCTACCAATCATTGAGGTATCATTGGATAATATGACATGGTCCAAGTAATGTCACTTTTTATAATTGCACTATTGCAAGAGTAGGACAAGGTCTAGCACGTTTAGGTTACAAAAGGGCAAATTTCGATTGAACATGAGAAGGAACCTCTTGACAGTAAGAACCATTCAGCAATGGAACCAATGACCTAAGAAGGTGCTGTGTGCCTTCAAGTCATTTCTGACTTATGGCAACCATAAAGCAAACCTATCACAGGGGTTTCTCAGCAAGTTTCTTCAAAGGTGGTTTGCCATTGCCATCCTCTGAGGCTGAAAAAGTGTGGATTGGCCAAGGTTATCCAGTGAATTTTCATGGTCAAGCTGGGATTTGAACCCTGCACTCCAGAGTCATAGTCCAACAGTCCATGCAGTAGTCAAAGAGGGTGGTGGGGTCTTTTTCTTTAGACATCTTTAGTAAGAGGCTGGTCAGCTACCTGCTGGGAATGCTCTAGCTAGAGTTCATGCACTGTGCAGAGGGTTGGACTCAGTGGCCTACTTTTAAATAGTGCTTTCACCCATTCCACACACAAGACTTGGCTGAGTAACCAAATAATCTTCCCCTCCTTGACTGGGAACAGAAACTGGCCTCCCTCCACAACTATATTACATACACAGAGCCACATATTAAAAGCAACACTTCAGTTTAAGAAGCAGTAAAGCCATCTGCAAAGTTTATTGTAATCATTAGCTTAATGTTGTGTTTGAAAAAAGATGCACCTGGGAACTGTTGCCAATAGAACAATGCTATCTACACAAGCTGCTCTGTAAACTCCAGTTTCCCTTCCAATTTATCACCATCCTAAATCTTTGCTTTCCATTATGCAAATTTAACTACTCTAGTATTGACCTGGGAGAACAGTTTTCCACAACCTGATGTCCTACAGATGTAATGGACTCCAACTACAGGGTTTTCTTGGCAAGATTTGTTCAGAAGGGGTTTGGCACTGTCTTCCTCTGAGGCTGAGAGTGTGATCAGCCCAAGGTCACCCAGTGGGTTTCCATGGCCAAGCAGGGATTCGAACCCTATTCTCCAGTCAGAGTCCAAAGTTCAACCTACTATTACCATGCTGGCTCTTGACAGAAGATTAAATATATTTATTTGATTAACATTTCTGAACAGGAAAACCTTCCTAAATTCCTATGTAACAAAATAGGCATTATAAGTTTTTATTTTGAAACCAGAGTGGAATTTTTTTTGCCTGACTCCAACTGCACAGGTCTGATTTCAATTATTGTAGTATTCAATGTAGAATAGTATCTTTCCCTGTTCTTGCACTGTGTATGATGTCATGTAGCCTATGACTGCAATATACAGACTTTATACTATACTGTTGCTTGGCCATTACAGTGCACATCTGACAGTTCAGTGATAAGAGGCAAATTTGCAGCATGGCGGAAGAATACAACAAGAACCCCATCCTTATCTTATGTTTGCCTCCATCTTAGTGCAGCGTTCTTACTGGCTCATCCCTATCCAAATGCTTAGCAGGTGGCTGAAACCCCTCTTTCTGCAAATTTGAGAAATATCCAAATGCTCACAATAATTAGATATTGCACATACACGAAGTTACGAAGGAGAGCAGAAACAGAAGTAGAGCTGCTCAGCCACACAGATATTTCAGTGACTATCTGAATATTTCATAGGGCTAGCTATGAAAAGGCTTCTTTGCTAGTAAATAAATAAATGCAGAGGTAAAAAGTAGTCTCATATATTCATTTCTGAGCCCATTCCCCATCAAACTCACCAACCAGCAAAATGCAGTTAAGTCCCCCTCTACAGAAACACACACAAACACACAAAGATGTCCATTGTGCATAAACAAAGCCTGTTTTCATTCAAGACTAAAGCTGGATACTTTCCAAGTATTCTATCCCTCTCCCAATTTCTGTAGGGCCAGTGTGGTATAGTGGTTTGAGTGCTGGACTATGACTATGCAGATCAGAGTTTGAATCCCTACTTGGCCATGAAAACCCACTGGGTGACCTTGGGCAGATCACACTCTCTCAGCTTCAGAGGAAGACAAAAACAATCCCCTTCTGAACAAATGTTGCTAAGAAAAGCTTGTGATAGGTTAACCTTAGGGTCTCTATTAGTCAGAAATGACCTGACAGGGGTGCAGTGTTACATGTTGAAATTATGAAATGCAGCACCCATCACAAGAGTCCCCCAAAGCCATGGCCCCAAGGAGATTCAAACATATTAACATTCTAGGTACTGTCATCTCCACTTGGAGAACACCTTTTGTAAAGCTACTGGATCTTAATTGCCTATTCAAGACCAAGCCATAGCAAAATACTTTGCATTACCGCAGAAAGATTTCGCAGCAATGTATTTATTACTGCTGAGAAAAACAACTATCCCCAAACAACTGTGAGGATGATGACTAAACTCAGAGAGAACAGGAAAACTGGGGAGGATGTGTGGAGGCAGATTGTACCATTGCTACTGCTAATCAAAATATGCTGGTACGTTGAGCCTGTGAACTCTAACTCCTCTATCATGCTGTCCACTGGGACATAGGTCAGTTTGTCACACTGCAAAATACATGATGCAGATACTTGGGTACATTAGCACATTGGTTTGCACATGCCCATCAGTGTGTTGTTAATCTATCAAGCCCCTTCCTTGCCTCAGAGCAAGAATCAGCAACTGAGTAATCCAACTCCAAACAAAATGATCCCATAATCCAACTCCAAACAAAATAATCCCACCCCCACACCAAGAACTGTACATCTCATAAAATATGGAGGAAGATGTACTTGGGCCAGACACACTTGATGGGAATTAATAGGCATAAGAAAGGGCCTCAAAGGTAGCCAGTCAGCCAGGCAAGTTGCTTGCTGTGTTTCATGCCTGCCAAGATATCCAACAATCCCATGCATTTTTGCAGGCATAAAAAGATCCCCTACCTTGGATCAAACATTGATCAGAAAGGAGACTGCAGTCAAGAAATAAGAGGACTAGGAATGGGAAGGGCAGTGATGAAAGAACTTGACAAAATCCTAAATAGTAAAGATATACAACTGAGCTCTATAGTTAAAATTATCCAAGCCATTGTAGTCACCATCATCACATGTGAGTTGGAGAGTGAAAAAGGTATATAAAAAGAAAATCAACTCATTTGAGATGTGATGCTGGAGAAGAGTGCTTAGGCTATCATGGACATCCAAAAAGACAAACAGATGGGTCCTTGAACAGATCAAGCCTGAATTCTCCCTGGAAGCTGATTAAATTGGGGTGGTCGTACTTTGGCCACAACACGAGAAGGCATGAATCATTGGAAAAGACAACAATGCTAGGAAAAGTAGAGGGTAGAAGAAACAGAGAAAAACCACACATTAGGTGGATAGACTCAATTAGGAAGGTCATGAGCCTGAATCTACAAGACCGAAGCACAGCAGTGGATGATGGGTGGGGTGGGGTTGGAGATATCTCATCTACAGAGTTTTCATGAGTCGAAGTTGACTTAAGAGAAGCTAACAACAAAGTTGAAGGCTTCATAGCTGGCATCCATAGGTTTTTGTGGGTTTTTCGGGCTGTAAGGCCATGTTCTAGAGAATGGATTCCTGACATTTCACCTGAATTTGTGGCTGGCATCTTTAGAGTAGTTCTCTGAAGATGCTAGCCACAGATGCAGGCGAAATGTCAGGAATGCATTCTTCTAGAAATATGGCCTCACAGCCTGAAAAACCCACAAAAACCTAACAACAAAAACAGATCAAATAAAGCTGAAAGAAGTTTGAATTTAAAGATACTTACCAAAGACGAACCTTTTCGCCTTGGGTGTCTCTTTCCACTCTCCAGGTGATGATTTTTTCCAAAGCTACCAAACTGAATCTCAGGAGGAATTTCACACACCATTCCTGAGAAGTCCGACATCATATTTCTCGGCATCCCAACCTTCTGGATAGAGAACGCACTTCTGCTTAAAAGAGAGGCTGTTGTCCGATGACGTGGAATACTTCCAACTGCTCACATGGAAAATGTCTTAGGCATTCCTGTACAAAACAGGGAAAGGATGGAGGAGAGGAAAAGAGAGAGAGATCACTGAATAGTTTGAAAGCAGAACTTCTGATGTTTATAGCAATAAAATGAAATTATGAACAATTTCAGTGAGTTACTCTGTGACTCCACCATGAAAGTGCCAGGCTAATTGGTTATACTTTCCTTCTCTGGCTCACAAACCAAACTCCCATTCCTTCTTTGCTCACAAACCAAACCAGTCATTCATATTGACCTAATGCAGGAGTGGAAAAAGTATGGCTTCAGGCCGCATGTCGCCCTTCAGGCTTTTTCTGTGGTCCTCGACTCCTCCTGACTTCCTTCCTGGAATGGGGTGAACTGTCTCTCCAGCAATTGAAATTCATCTTTTAAAAATGCTGCAGGCATAAAAAGTACTCTTTTTTCCAAAGCCAATATTGACTTCTGGCAAGTTCTGGATTTTTGGGGGAGGGGAGCAGCATGTTTTGGGTAATTTATGCAGCTTTCAGAGGGCCCCAGAGGCAAAATGTTTGCCCCAGACCCATTGCAGTTTCCCACCTATGCCCTAATACTTAATTTTTTTTCCCCATTTCTGTACTCAATAGCCGCAAACAACGTCCACCTGCAGTGAGAAACAGACACAAAACTAAGAACCCTGGAGATGAACCTAAGAGCCATGTTGAATCTTTCCAAGGGCCTATCTAATCCACCATTCTTTTCACACAGTGCCCAGCCAAGCACCCTTTCACATTAACAATTACAGTTTCGATGTTAGTATTACAGTTTTGATTTCTGACCATCCCCACCCTATGGACACCAAAATCTGCAAATGCTCTAAGTCCTTTATATCAAGCCAGGGGGGGTATTACAGTTGGCCCTCCGCATTTGCAGATTTGAATTTTGGGAATTTGACTATTTGTGGATTTGATTCATATGTTTTGTCTAAGAATATCTAGATCCTTCAGTGTGATTCTATGGTCAACTTCCACTGGATGTTGAGCATAGAGTTATAATGGAGGACCTAGTGATTCCTAGAGGTGTTCTCTCAGGTTAAAAAATATTGTTTTCATTTTTTTTTGCATTTTTTCCACTTTCACAGGCATTCTGTGCCCCTAAACCCAGTGAATGTGGTGCACCCACGGTATTTATCTGTTGGTTTTTACATTTTATTTGACCTAAGTGGTCTCTTTTCCATTCCCTCAGCTTGGTCAGCATAGTGCAATGAGGAGCCTAGGCTGGGTTGCACCATGCGTCACTCATTGAAGGATTCCTTTTGCAGCAGAGCAAGAAATCGAAATAGAAAAAAGGTGCGAGAGTGGATAATTCTCCACAACCCCCCCCCCCTTCCCCATGGCTGTTCAAGTGAAATCACAGTGTTATAACTTTGTAGAGCAGAAGGGCTCCAAATACCTGCTCCTGCTCTGGTTTTTAAGTACCATATATACCAGTGTTGTTCCTGCACCAAGTATCACCAGGTTTGGGGGGTTGGTATGAACAAAGCATTATTGGCTTATGCACCTTCGCGATAGCACGAATGACGCCCTATCGGCAAACTATTTATGGGATTTCCCCATTCAGAAGAAGTTACAGGAGCATTTCAAGTTATTTATGGGACAAGTACTGGATGAGCAAGACATTGTGTGAAAATGTTTGCACAATCGCACAATCATGATGGCAGCATTCCCTTTTTCTCCTGTTTCTTAACCCCATTGATAAACTCCAGAGAAAGGGGAGAGAAGAAATAGCAGTGAGAGAGGGAAAGTGAGAGAGAAGGGAGATAGAGGGAGAAGGAAAGACTGGACAAGAGAGAGGAAGAAAGAGAGAAGTAGTGGCAGAGAGAGTGAGAAGAGGCAGCATGTAAAAATGAGAGGAGAAGCAAAAGAGAGGGAGAGAATTGGGGAAGGCTAACCTACTTTTGTCACTGGTCCCCCCCCAACCTATGAACCACTGGCAAGCAATCCTCCATGGCTCACCCCCAGGAAATCCCAATGCTGGAGAGAAGGAAGCCACCCACCAGGAGCACTGAGGTTAGAAGTCCCATTTTGCTTTCAACAACCTAAAGAGGCAAGGATCCTAGTGCACTGAAAACTTCTAAGAGCAACCAGTTACTAGCATCACTACCGGTTTGTGTTAATGTACCAAAGAAAAGCTTACATTTGGTTGTCTCTCAAGAAAAGTATGTTTCAAAGGCTTTCAGAGGCTGCTCAGTCCAGCAGCTCCTACAACAAGGGAGGACAGAATTTCTCTCTCCATGGGTCTCAGACTGACTGTTCCCACAATACGATAATGTGGGACTCTGGCCAGCTTCTAAAAGATGATCCTTTGTGTTTGTTCTTAAAATCCACCAGGAGGGAAGACTCGGAGCCATTATGGTGTAGTAGTCTGAGAGATGCACTACAGCTCTGGAGACCAGTGTTTGAATCCCTGCTCAGCTATCAAAACTCATTGGGTAACCTTGGGGAAGTCACAATCTCCCAACCTCAGAGGAATGTAAAAGACAAACCCCTTCTGAACAAATCATGCCAAGAAAAACCCATGATAGGTCCCTATACCGGGAAGGCAGTATATAAATAAAATAAAATAAGAATAAAAATAGATTTGCCTTAGGGTCTCCATAAGTTGGAAATGATTTATAGGTTTGCAACAACAACCCAATTTTCATGTCACATCTCCCAAATTCCACATTATTCAAATATGACATGAGCCACATTACATTCTACAGGGAGTTCTGGTTGGTTCTATGTTGGCCTATGCCAGGTTGAGCAATCTGTTGTCTCCCAGCTGCTTGTGGACTGCAACTTCCATCATCTCGCACCACTGCCTACGCTGGTTGGGGTTAGCAGGCACTGTAGGCCACCCCAAAAAATCTGTAGAGCACACAACAACAACAACAACAACAACAACAACAACGACAACAACAACAACAAGGGAAGATTCACAAGGGAAAAGAACTCTCCAATGACGTATTTACCTCGATGGGATGCCAGCAAAAATTGCCTAGGTAACCAGCTCTGGTTCATATTAAAGAGCATCCCTCTGGGACAGAACAGCAGGCTGGCAGGAAGCTCTCCTTCTGACCTTCAATCACATTCAAAATTAACATTATTCACAATAGGGCTTAAGCAGTGGGTAGCCACAAGGCTATAATGGAAGGTATTACACAGGCAGAAAGAGGCTGATTGTCAGAGCAGCCTGCTGTTCAATTTCCAGAAGAATATCAAGGCCGCATCATCGCACACCAAGAGAGCATCAGGTGAGGCAACAGGTTTTACGTATTTCTCTTGCAGGGCTCCTTCCTTGTGGTTAGAAGTTTTGTTCATACAAACAGTTGCATGCCTGTGAATAAAGTGGAGCAATCCTTCTAGCACAACCTTCCCACATCTGAAGTGGTGGACTACAGTTCCCATTATGCCAATAGTCATGCTGGCTGGGGATAGTGGAAGTTGAAGTTCAAAGCACCTTGAAGGCACCAGAATGGGGAAGATAGGCCACTCTGTAAGGTCCACTAATGATTCATTTTTAAAGTTGCACTGTGAAGATTATTATGCACATGATACGTTTTTTGAAGTGCCACCTTTTAAAAATGAATCATTCATAGCTCCCAAATTCTCATTTACCGTATTTTCCGGTGTATAAGACGACCCCCCATTTTCCCAGTCAAAATATAGAGTTTTAGCACCTCTATCCTCCTTATCCTTATACCTGGCGTATAAGACGACCCCCCACTTTAACCACAGATTTTGCAGGTTAAAAAGTAGTCTTGTACGCAGGAAAATAAGGTATTTAAGAAATTTGTACTGCACTTATTTTCACACACAGCAAAACAAAGCACCTTGCAGAAGAATGATGAATTGCAAACAAGAGCTACTGAGGAAAGGGGCAGATATCTTTCAGTTATCTTATCCCTTGGTAGCTCTGTTGTGTTTTAACGTTGTTATAAGCTGCCCTGGGTCCCAGATCAAAAGGAAGGTGAGATATATGTAAGATCAAACATTGACCAGTATGGAGACTGCAGTCAAAAAATAAGAAGAAGACTAGGAATGGGAAGGGAGCTAAGAAAGAACTGGAAAAAATACTGAAGAGCAGAGACATACAACTGAGTACTAAAGTCATAATTGTTCAGGCCATTGTATTTCCAATTACCATGTACAGAAGTGAGAGCTGGACAGTGAGGGAAGCAGACAGAAAGAAAATCAGCTCATTTGAAATGTGGTGCTGGAGAAGAGTACTCAGGATCCCATGGACAGCCAAGAAGACAAACAAATGGGTTCTTGAACAGATCAGACCAGGGCTCTCCTTGGAAGCAAAGATGATCAAGTTGAGACTATTGTACTTTGGCCACATAATGAGAAGCACAGATCACTAGAAAAAACAATAATGCTAGGAAAGGTGGAAGGTAGAAGAAAGAGAGGAAGACCACAAACCAGATGGATAGACTCAATCAAGGGGGTTATGGGCAAGGGTTTGCAGGATCTGGGCAAGCCAGTGGAAGATAGGGATTCTTGGAGATGTCTCATCCACAGGGTCACCATGAGTTGGAACCGACTCAAGGGCAGCTAACAACAACAACAACAACAACAAATAAAATAAAAAAGAAGTATTAGGCTGGTATTGGCCATGCTTATTCCCATTTTTATTAACTTAATAACCTCACCTTCTCCTTAGCCACACAACAGTTCATATTAGTTTTTCTAGCTGTTAATAATTATGCCCCTAACAGGCTCACAATTTCTGGAAATGAAAGGGTTGGTGGTGAGGAAAATGATATAAAAGAAACCAAATCAAATTTTCACTTTTTTAATGACATTTGAATCTGGCCAACATGAGATCTCCCATGACTTCTTAAATTACTCTTAGCTTCCTGGAAGACAAAAAACAAAACAAAACAGTCTAACTAAGATTAAAAGCTTTGCAGACCCAACCAAGTATTCCCCAACATATTATAAAATGATCCAAGAACGGTGCTGGATTTTGAAGCAAAAGCCAAAAACAGAACAGAAGGTTGTAAGTGAAGCTTAATGAAATAGCAATAGCAAATGAAAGCAATGTTTTTATAAAGACAGTAACATCACTTTAGGATCCCTAAAGGCAGCAGATTCTATCTGATCTTGGAAGCTAAGAAGGGTCAGCCCTGGTTAGTATTTGGATGGAAGATCAGCAAATATTTCAGATAAAGGAACTGGCACCCCTGAGCATTCCTTGCTTAAGAAAACCCTATGAAATTCATGGGCTCACTATAAGTTGACAGATGGCTTGAAGAGACACAAACACACAGACAAAACCCTTTTGCATTTAAAAGCCACATTCAGTACCTCACAGACATTCTGTGCAACTAGAATGCACCTAACATTTATGGCAAATTGAGATAGATCATATTTTCAAATCTGAATGTACTTTAAAATGTGTGTGTGTGTGCCTGTGTGTACGCCTTCATGGGTATGGCAACCCCATAAATTTTTCATAAGGTTTCCTCAGGTAAGGAATACTCAGGGGTGATTTTGTCAATTCCTTCCTCTGAAATATAGCCTACAGCACTTGGTATAGGGCCTGTTCAAATGGGAGAAAGTATTTAAAAAAATCAAGATTAGACTAGTATGTTTATTTTCTATTTAATATAAGCTAGTAAAATGTGGGCTAGACAATGCAACTGTTAACTAGATTTGTAATTGATTGACTGGTCAAACTCAAAAGGTGCTCTGCAATGACTCCTCTTCATCTTGGAGAGAAGTGACCAGTGGGGTGCCACAGGGTTCTGTCCTGGGCCCAGGGCTACCCAGTGCTAGTCAACATCTTTATTTACTGGGACAAAGGAATAGGGGGCATGCTTATCAAATTTGCAGATGACACCAAATTAAGAGGAGTGGCTAATATCCCAGAGAAGAGAATCAAATGTCAAAAATTACTTTAATAGAATAGAAAGCTGGGCCAAAACTAACAAAATGAAATTCAACAGGGAGAAATGTAGAAGTCTGTAAAAATGAAATGCACAGATATAAGATGGGGAACACTTAGGGGCTGCACAGACCACCCCAAAGGGGCAGTAGCAAGCCATCCCTTTCCTCACTGGATCAGGGCCGTGGCAACCGCACGCCGTGGCCCTGATCTGGCCTTTCTGCAGTGCAAAAAAAAAAAAA
>CM034708.1:208808770-208821198 GCA_020142125.1 Phrynosoma platyrhinos
AAAAAAAAAAAAAAGAAAGAAAGAAAGAAAGAAAAGCTGCAAAAAGCAGGTTCTTTTTGTGCCGTGGAAAAGGCATGCTAGCCGCCATAGCTCTCTGGCAACTCTTCCGTGCAGCGTGTCTAACGCTGCGCTAAAGACACACCCTTTTGCTGTCTGCTATGCAGTTGCTTGGGTGGTGGGACGCCGGCTTGGGGACACAGTCAAGGCGGCTGATGTGGTTGCCACCCTCCCACACTGCCCCCAGGCCAGCTCTTTATGCCAGTCTATACAGCCACGTAGACTGATAGTAGTACATACAAAAGTGATCTAGGAGTCTTAGTGGAACATAGACTGAACATGAATCAGCAATGTGATGTGGCATCTAAGAAAACCAATGCAATTCTAGGCTGCACCAATAGAAGTACAGTGCCTAGACTGAGAGAAACAATAGTGCCACTCTATTCTGTTTTGGTCAAGCCTCACTTGGAATATTGTGTCCAGTTCTGGGCACCACAATTCAAGAGGGATATTGACAAGCTGGAATGTGTCCAGAGGAGGGGGACCAAAATAGTGAAGGCCTGGAAACCATGCCTTATGAGGAGAAACTTAGAGGCAGGGTATGATCAGCCTGGAGAAGAAAAGGTTAAGAGGTGATATGATCGCCCTGTTTAAATATTTGAAGGACTGGCATATTGAGGATGGAGCAAGTTTGTTTTCTTCTACTCCAGAAACTAGTACACAGAGCAATGGATTCAGCAGAATCTACAGAAGAAATTCCACCTAAACATTAGGAAGAACTTCCTGAAAGTAAGAGCTGTTTGACAGTGGAAGACACTCCCTTGGAGATTTTGGTGGAGTCTCCTTCTTTGGATGTCTTTAAACAGAGGCTGGATGGCCATCTGTCAGGGTTGCTTTGATTGTGTATTTCTGCATGGGAGGAGGTTGGACTGGATGACCTTTATGATCTCTTCTAACTCTATGAGTCCATAATTCCATTACTGATAGTAAACACGGTTTAGGTAAAGGTAGGTAAAGGTATTTCCTGTTGACAAGGTTGTCAAGTCTTGTCCAACATGGTTTACTATATTACTATTTACTATACTTTACTATTAGCATAAATCTGTGTTTTAGAGATTATTCCATGACTTGAAACACAGAGTGCTTTTATGGTACACAATTATAGCACTATGTCCCACTTCTACTGCTATGGTTCTAATCCATGGCTAAATTGTTATTTAGACCCTGGTCTCCTGGAGTCCTAATCTAATACTCAACTCACTATGCAACACTGGATCTCATGGGGTAGAGTTGATTAAGTATACAGGAATAATAACAGTGTATAAATGGCTGGTTGCTGCATTCTTATACAGTCTGCCCTCCACATTTGCAGGGGTTAGGGGCTAGGACCCCCGCGAAAGTGGAAGAAACACGAATGTGGGGGGGAGCCCAGGACAGAGGAGGAACATGCACATGCATGCTTCCAAACTATTCTGGTCCTGGGCTTGGCTTTTCTCCCCTTTGCTGGGAGCATGCAAAAGCCCAGGACAGGAGGATGAGAATGAGGATGGCATGCACGTCTTTCTGAACTGTGCAGGAGGGGGCACGGTCAAACTCGTAAATAATCAGATCTGCAAATGTTAAACCTGCAAATATGGAGGGCTGACTGTATATCAGTGGGAGACCAAAATATCAAATAATAAATAGCAGGAATTAAATGGTTACCCCAGGTTTTAGCATCACCAAGAACATTTTGAAGAGATGCATGACAGGGGAAAATGTTCCGAAAGGGCCCCTGGTGTTGTAGTAGAGACAAAGGCAACAAACCTAGAAATCATAGAATTATAGAGCTGGAAGGGGCCCTGTAGGCCATCAAGTCCAGCTCTATGATCAATGGAGGAAATCCAGCTAGAGAGCATCCCCAGCTAGTAGCTGTCCAGCCTCATTCTGAAGACATCCAGAGAAGGAGACTCCACCACCTCTCTGGGCAATTGGGTCCATTCTCAAAGAGCTCTTAACATCAAGAAGTTCCTCCTAATATTCAATTGAAATCTACCATCCTATAACTTCAAACCATAAGATCTGGTCCTAACGTCGAAGACAGTAGAGAACAAATCTGCACCCTCCTCTCTGTGATAGCTTTTGGGGTGCATTCATATCACCCCACAGTTAAAGAGTGCATTCATATCACCCCACAGTTTTATGGGTTCTGTTGTCCGATCTGGGTGAAGAATTCTACCATTATTTGCAAGTGAGGGAAAATGGAAATACTGTAAGAAATCAAGCTGGGAAGGAGTTCAAGAAGTCAGTCTGTTTTATTCTAATTTTAGTTCATAGATGTATGTGTTGTGTTATGTTGTGTAATGTACAGTCGCCCCTCCATTTTCAAAGATTTGAAGACCGCATCCTTTGCCCATTCACAGGTGGCAAACAGGGGCACAAAATGGCGCGTGCACCATGGATGTGTGTGCTATTATTTTCAATGGGGCTCGGATATTTGTGAGCCGCTATGTTTTGGGAGGGGTCCGGAATGGTATTCTCATTATGTAATGCATTGTCCTTAGTTGTTTGTCAGAATTTAGGATTGTCTATATTTTAATGAGTAAATTAAAATAAACTGGGAAAAAAATGAAATGGATCTGGATAATCTGTCTCATCCAGCAAACCCTGGAGTTGTGAAGCCACTGCATGCTTCAGTACCTAGCCAGCTTTTCTTCTATAATGGATTCCTAGGCAGTGTATGCACAATAATAAAGTAGTTAAAAGTAGTAGTTTTAAAAAAAATCCAGAACAATTAACCACAATACAAATAAAAACTACACAACTCCCATTCAGAAGCATGGTAGTCAATTAAAATTCTTGAGCTTTAAAAATATTTCAACTTGGTACCAAAATGTAACCATTGTCACTCTCTGTCAAACTTCCTCAAGAAGAAAGTTCCAAACTTGGGAAGCCACATCGCCATAATACATCCTTTCATATACACTGGGGTGGACAACTGTCAGAGTTTGGGAGGGCCCTGGCCACTCTGCCAGCTACCACACTCCAAAACAAAATTTCCCCAAAATTTCTTTTTGCACCATAATGAAGGTTGGAGGCAAATATGTCACTGTTGCTTCCCCAGGAGAGGCCTTTATTTCAGATCTGTTTTCCTAAAATGGCCCAAGGGGTGTCTGAAACATTGCAAAATTGCCTCCCATACACACTACTCAGTTTTGGGGGATATTTCCCCCCAAAAAAAATTGTGTAGGAGAGAGTGTTGTTGGGGCCTCACAAAAATAACCATTGATGATGCATGTAACTTGTAGGCTGCACTTTCCTCATCCTGGGTATATGCAATACATGCCCACCAGTTCTACTAAGAGAAGGGTCTCCTCTGATCACCTTCAGGCATGGGGGAACTTTTAAAATAAATAAATAAATAAATAAATAAATAAATAAAAAAATAAATAAATAAAATAGCTTTTATTGGGTATTGCATGTACAAAAAGATTGTTACACAAGATAAATCATGCCATACCCAATAATAATGACAACTGTATAGAAAGCATTTCAATAACTAAAGTAAAATGAAGGGTAAACAGCAGCAACAGATTAAATTGGTTTAAATGTTTTACACCATTTGAATTTTTAAAAAAATATATATGTAAAAAGTTTTACAAAGATACAGAGCATAATCTAATTACAATATGGTTGCCAAACTGAAAACTGGAAAGGGCACCCAGACTTTTAATGGTTATGTAAAGAGAGGATTTTAGCAGATGTTGCTTGTCACACAACCTGGTACCAAGCAACACCTTCTGAAAATCCTTCTTCTACACTGTCATTAAAAGCACAGGAGCCTCTCCAAGTTTCACTCTGGCAACCCTTGATCACCAGTCCTTTCGTTCAAAGAAAAAGCTGAGACAACCGTGTCAGTTGATGATATCTGTTGACCAGAGTTGGGAAACAGTATTTTTGGGGACTACAACTTCCAGAATCCTGCACTGCCAGAATGGCCGGGGGAGTCTGGGAACTACAGTCCCCCAATGTTCCTTTTCTAAGCTTGCTGGTAACCTAATGTTCCCAAGGGGTGCTTTAACCTTGCAAAAGTAGTTTATTCATCCACAAAGCAAATAAGGCAGCTGCCAGAGACCTCATTGCGCCATAGTTCAGATATAGAACTTACGAATAACACTGGCAGCAACTGCATGGAGATTTTTTAAAAAATGCATTCCATTACTGCTCCACCTAAAAAATAAACTGCAGGGGAGATTGGAAGTCAGCTTTCTCTAACCAGGGAGCATTTTTTCAGAAGACCAAGAGCTGGAATCCAGCTGAGAGGAATGTAGAGGTCCCTTATAAAGTGCAAATCTTTGGCACATGAGCATGATTATTTCTAATGTGGCATTTTAATGTGCTGATTTAATGCTTTACATGCATGCCACAGTTAACAAAGCCTCTGATGAAGAAAGGTCTTTTTTTACAAAGCATTTTTACAGCTGCCCAGCTCTCATTTTCTTTCTCATTCTCTGTCTTGCTGAAAGTATTTTTAGCACCATAGACTTTGGAAGGATCACAAAGGAGGGCTGGAGAAACACAGACTTTTAATACTGGGTTGCAGCATCATATCTGCAGTAAACAATGCAAACAGAGCTTGAGCAGGGAAAGAATGGGATTCTGCTCTAGCCTATCCCACAGTAGAAAAGGGGAG
The DNA here is from genome assembly GCA_020142125.1 of Phrynosoma platyrhinos. Lineage (NCBI taxonomy): Eukaryota > Metazoa > Chordata > Lepidosauria > Squamata > Phrynosomatidae > Phrynosoma > Phrynosoma platyrhinos. The sequence continues at coordinate 208,813,440 of CM034708.1, forward strand.
AAAGAGCCAGCATGGTGTAGTGGCTTGAATGTTCGACTATGACTCTGGAGACCAGGGTTCGATTCCCCTTGTCCATGGAAATCCACTGAGTGATCTTGTGCAAGTCACACACCCTCTGCCCCAGAAAACCCTGTGATAGGTTTGCCTTAGGGTCACCATAAGATGGAAATAACTTGAAGGCACACAACAACAAGATAAGCCTCCCTTACCATCTTTGTTGTTGTTGTTACTGTGTGCCTGCAAGTCATTTCCGACTATGGACATTATCACATGTGGGCCACAAACCGATAATAAACTGGAAATGACAAATTCCGAAAATAAATTGAAAATAAACCTTGATTCCGCAAATGGTTTTCACACGTAATTACCTTAATTGCGCAATTAAGGGAAGCTCCCGCTGAAACCGCATTTAACATTCACACACAAGTGAGAAAATCCCACACATGTACTAGAAATGATCTTCTAGCACATGCGCACTATGCTCACCACAGCTGTCACTTGCCGCGGCTGTCACTCCTTCCCCAGGTTGTCCTTGAAGCAGCCGGCCCTCCGCACGGCCGGCGCTCCGAGGAGAACCTCCCGCCGCAGCGTTCGCACACGCTGCGGCGGAAGAGTCGCCGAAGGTGCGCCGCAGCCTTTTGCGGTGCACCTTCAGCGACTTGTGAAGGAGCGCCAATTTAGCGCTTCTTTCAGAGGCGGCGAAGCTATGCCACAGGGCCAAGGTGTGGGGATACCTCAGCCCCGCAGCGCAACTTCCCAGGGCGGCCCGCGTCCGCCCGTCCTTCAAGCTGCCGAAGGTGTGCCACAAAAGGCTGCGGCACACCTTCGCCGACTCCTCCGCCGCAGCGTGTGCAAATGCTGTGGCGGGAGGTCCTTCTCGGAGCGCTGGCCATGCGGAGGGCCGGCTGCTCCAAGGACGACCTGGGGAAGGGGTTGGGGCGCCGATCGTGTGGCTGCCCCTCCCCTTCCCTGCCCCCAAGACGGCTCAATTAGCCGTCTGCTGAGGGGGAAGGAGACACTTACGCTGCCGCGAGGACCCCGCGGAACCATGAGAAAATGCGGGGAAATGCTTCCAAATGCGCATTTGCTTTTCACATTACGGCAAATGCAAAATTACCTTAATTTCACATTTGCATTTCCTCAAAACAACCGAATTTCAAAAGATCTCGGTTAACACCAGTTTCTGTCCACTTTCTGTCCAGTTTCTGTGCGACGTCGTGTGAAAACACGAGGCACAAATCCAGTTTCTGTTTGGGATTTGTGTGGATTAACCAGCAGATTTGCCCCCGTGTGATAACGTCCTATGGCAACCCTAAGGCGAACCTATCATGGGTTTTTCTCGCCTAGGGTGGGGTTGTTATTGCTTTCCCCTGAGGCTGAGAGCATGTGGCTTGCCCAAGGTCACCCAGTGGGTTTCATGGCTGAGCGGGAATCAAACCCTGGTCTCTAGAGTCGTAGTCCAGCACTCAAACCACTATGCCACGCTGGCTCTCCTGCCTGCATTACAGTCTCCCTATTTTCCTACTGTCTTCCACTTTGCCGAGCATTATCATCTTTTCCAGTCCCATGGTATGTCTGAAGGCTTTTAGTGAGTGTTAAGGTTTGATTTGCTCTCAGACCCATTCATCTGTTTTTTGGACGTCCATGGTATCCACACCTCCCTTGAAGATCTTAGAACTTGAATGATTTCATATGGGAAGATGCAGGTAGTTCTCCCTGTAACTTTCCAAGTCATTTTTGATCTATGGTAATCCTAAGGTGAAGCTATCATAGGGTTTTCTTTGCAAGTTTCATCAGAGGGAGTTTGCCATTGCCATCCTCTGAGGCTGAGAGAGTGTGACTTGTCCAGAGTCACCCAGTGGTGTTTTATATTAACAATCTGGCGGCAGCTTTTTGGGCCAAATGAAATTTACAAACCCTCTTCAAGGGGAGCCCTGCAAAGAGTGAATTACAGCAATCCAAACATACCATTGTCCATCATATTTTCCAGCATGTGGTTTATTATTTGGTTACCTAATTCAGTCTTTTCAGAGGGAAGAAGGCTGGGCCAAGTACTTTTTATAGAATTTGGAGACAGGGCATTCTAGGAAGTCATTGGCCTTAATGCAGCTTAAGAGTACCTAGAAGCTAAGAGAAACTGACCTGACCTCAAGACAACTGTCTTACCTCTTTATTCCTTTTGAGAGTATGATAGCAAGTCCTCAGGTTCCCATCTCTAACATCTCATTATTTAACAGCATGACAGAATTTGAAGGCAACAAGAAATGCTTTGTTGTACCTTGTATTGTTTTAAATATGTTGTGAGCATCATTGATTCCCGTTACTGGAAGAAACGTAAGATATAAATGAATAACATAATAATACAGATTTGTTCAGAAAAGGTTTGCCATTGCCTTCCCCTGAGGCTGAGAGCATGTGACTTGACTAAGGTCACCCTGTTGTCCAGAGTCATACTGGCTCTTAGGGTCGCCATAAGTTGGAAATGACTTGAAGGCAAACAACAATAACAACAAGCCACATGAGAGACCAGTTTTTTCTTTCTTTCTTTGAAAGATGGGATGTACAGTTTACCCCTTCCCAGGGGAGGGGTTGAAGTATTTGAACATGAAACACAGAATTATGTGCTGAATAGGCACACCAGTGTCCATTCCAATATACTGGTGTTTGAGATAGCTAAATTATTTGAAACTAAAGGCCACTTGGATATTCATGGCAAAACAGTTCCTCAGATGCTAACTGCAATTTTGCTTGAAAGCAACCTTCAAGGTTTGTTGGACAACTCCCATTACCCCTAGTGAGCAGGGCCTTTGTGCCTGCTGGGTAGGTGGATGATGGGAGGTAGAGTGAAGTACATCTGGAAGTTGTGAGACAGTTTGGAGACTTTTTTTTAATTCTGCACTTTGGAAGACAATTTATTTGTGCAAAGCTAGGTCCTCAATACAGGTTGAGTATCCTTTATTTGAAATGCTTGGAACCAGAAGTGTTTCAGATTTTGGATTCTTTGGGGATTTTGGAATATTGGCATATACATAATGAGTTATCTTGGAGGTGGGACCCAAGACTAAGCATGAAACTCATTTCTGTTTCATATACACTTTATCCAGATAGTCTGAAGGTAGTTTAAAACTATTTTTAATCATTTTATATATGAAACAAAGTTGGTGTGCATTGAACTATCAGAAAACAAAGGTGTCACCATCTCAGCCAACCATGAAAAATGTTTTGGATTTTGGAACCCTGGTCTTCAAATACAATGCTCAAAAACCACTGCACCACATGGGTCACAGGACTATCACATATGGCAGGGACTTCACAGTGGTGGCACCCTGTCAAAAGTTTCATTAGAGATCCAGATGTCTCCAGTAACTTGTTTAAAACATGTCTATTTCTAAAAGTTTGGCAGGGGGGAGGGGGAGAAAGCAAATTATTGACCACTTTTCCACAGGGACGCTTTTCTGCAGGCTGTGTGTCCTAGTTATGTTTTTACGTTTTGTATGTTTATAAATTTTATACTTTTTTTTAGCTAGTTGAGTTTGTCTTTTAAATTTTTATTGCAAACTTTTCAAATAAATAATACTGGTTTTACTGCATTTTATTAATTGAGCAGACCCCTGCAAACATTCGACTGAAGATGATCCCATGGTTCTCAACAATGAGCACACAGATTAGAATAAACACAATCTGTGGAACAGGAACTGCATGCTAGAACCCAATGGAACATAGACCTGTCAGAGAGCTCTGGTGCCACAACAAACTACAAATCCCAGGAGTCCATAGGATGGAGTCATGACAATTAAAGCAGTGTGAAAATTTATTAATTCTGCAATGTGGCAGCAGCCGGAGTTCAGCAGCAGTACTTTTTAACCGCCTTGATTCCCTGTACCGGGAGGAAGGAGGGATATAAATAAATAAAATAATAAAAAATAATAATTTTTAAAGCACAGGGAGAACCCAGGAAATGACTCTTGATCCCAAGTCACTCTTGAAACGAGGTGTGTGTTTGTGTATGTCAGGCTTTAAGCCACACACACCTGTACTTGAATGGGAAGTTAGCCAAACAATCTGATCTAACTTTCTAAGGTGCCTGCCTTTGTTAATGCCATGGTTGCAAAACACAGCAATGTCTAAAAGTAGAATTAGTTAAAATAACTTAAAGGCAAACAAGACTTTCAAAGAAAAAGAACAGAGGGAGGAAAAGAAGATAATGATCATTTCCCCTGATGAGGATGATGCTAGCAAGATAGCAAGGATTTAAGCTACACAGAATCCTCCTTCAGGCAGCAAGCTTCGGGAAATCTACACCCAGCAAACCAGTCTGCAGAAGTGATCTGTGATCTGATTCGTGCTATAATCCTACTGGCAAATTCCTAACTCCTGGCCTTAATTTAAACATTTTTTAAAAAGAAAAAGAAAACCAGGAAAGCAGGCTGGTACTTGGGATTTCTCTAGGTCTGCTTAGCAAACTCTGTCTTGAATCGACACTGTATCTTCTGCAATCCTTTCATCCTGGTCATTAAAAATCACCACCACCAAAGCAATTCATGAGAGACAGGTTAATTCTATTTTAATGCCCACTTTTGTATGTTTTTAATTGTATTGTTTTTTTAATTTATAAGCTGCTTTGTGTCCCAACTTTGGGAAAAAGTAGATTATTGTTGTTGTTATTATTATTATTATTATTTTCTTAAAACAGGCGAACAAATACATAATTAAAATCTTATATTCACCCTTTCTATAACAATGTAAGTCTTATGTTGGCTAGTTTCTTATCTATACCTTCCCCATTCTCCAGTCTTCTGTATAATCTACAGTACATCTCTTTGAAACCTAAACCTATTTACATACGTACTAAATCCCGCCAAGGTGATCATATATTCTTTACGTTAATGTTATATTATATTTTATATTATTAGCATTAGTATTATTAGTATTAGTATCCATTGTGAAAAAGGAAGTGGAAGGCAACTATGACTATTCACATATAGTCCCATATTCATATCCCAGGTTCATATTCACATTTATGAACACATTTACCTAGGAGTAACCCCCACTGAATTAAGTGGGAGCAAACATATATGGGATTAGATAGAGGTTTATACAAAAATTCGGTATACTACTACCAGATATGCATTCTCAGACCAGCCTTCCCCAGACTGGCAGGAACACTGGGGATGATGGGAGCTGAAGTCTCCATTAAATTGTACAACAAGGACCGGCAACCCATGGCCCTTCCAACTGCCCAGTGCCATAAAAATGACATAGAGTCACTGATGTGTACAAATGTTTCACATTATGGTTTTTCTTTTTAAAAGGCTGTGATGGAAGGAATGGAGAAAAGAGATAAGGCAAAGGCAAAGGCAAAGAAAAGAAGTTTCAGCAAAACAAAGCTGGGTTACTCAACAAAAACCAAGCAGGGCACATTCTGGGGAGGCCAGGAATATTTTCAAGAAGACTGATGGATTTGGCACAAAAACTCATCTGCTTCCAGAAAGCAGCTTCTCTCCCTGTGCCATGCTGAGAGGAATAAATTTGAATTAAACATAAGGATAATCCAAAGTCATATAAAATAGGGTTAAAAGCTAATCGATAGTATTGAAAGGCAGGTAAAACAACAATTGAACACTTATTAAGTGCTTTAAAGTTTACTAATACAAATATGTTAGGGATAATGGGATAGATTTAATATTTTTCTGAACCTTAAAAAAACCTTTAAGTAAGAATAGTTTATCAAGCCAGGACCAAAGCATGCCAGAGTAAGTGCTTTGTTTTAAAACAGACAGTGAAATAAATTTTGTAACCATTTTTGATCAAATGAGTGCATCAAAGTACATAAATAACTTGTAGATAAAACTAACGGACAAAGTTGAGATAGGAGTTGAGCTATGGAAGGAGTTATTGTTACAATTCCTCATTAATTTCAAGGACAGCATTTTTTTCTAAGGGGTCCCAAAGAAAGGCCCGAACAGAGTCTGCGCAATGAACCTCATTAATATGTGTAATATGTGAATTATCCCTAATTGAAATGGTCATGAGATGTATGAACAGATATGTTGTGGGCTGAGCTTTTACATACATGAAAAAGGTGGCCTTAAAATTGATCATATGCCTTAACTAGCCAATAATGTTATCGGGTGGAAAAATACTGCCAGGAAAAATGGAATAAAACCGTGCTGTGTCAAGTGTGGAAGTGTGCCTACTCGCCTAGGACACCCCTTCTTGCAAGATTGTAAATAATAAATTGGAAATTACTGCTTCACTTGCTTTGTCCTGATTAATTTGATTTGGTACTTAGAAAACTGTATCCCACACATGCCCTCTCCAGTTGATTTAAAGCTCTGATGCAGGAGTTGGGGATTTTTGTCCCCCAGATGTTCTGGACTACAGATCCCATAATCCTCTACCCTTGGCTCTGTTGGGAGGGGATTCTGGGTGCTGAAGCTCAAAGTACCTGGAAGGCCAAGGATGCTCCTCTCTTGTCATAACACTGGGCAAGCCAGCAGAAGCATCCTAACTCTAAAGTAGTATAGATTGGTGTGCTAAATCTTTCCCATTTTGTCACTTGCACTAAATCCTGAACCTCCTCCCCAATTTTTCATATAGTGTCTGGGCTTGGAGAGGGCAAGTTCAGTTCATCTGTTCTCCATGTCCCAAATTAATAAATAAATTATTTATTTATTTATTTATTTATTTATTACTATATTTAATCTCATTAGGTGCCTGATTTGTACCAATCCACATCTAGGGTCATTTTGGCAAGAATTTCTCAGAGGACGTTTGGGACTCCCTTCCTCCTTTAGGCTGAGAGAGGGCTAGTCTATCCATAAGTGTACAAGAACAACAACAACAATGTTTATTTATAACACCCTTTCCACCAAAGGCAGTACAGCAGGACATATACAATAAAAACAAACGATAAAACACCACACTATAGAATGGTAAAATACTAAAAATATGCTCTTTGTGGATTGCTATGGATTTTCACACACTGGCATCAACGTTTAATTGTCTTCACTTTCCTGCCCAAATTCACATCTATTTGCCCTCCTTCTGCTGAAAATGTGCCACCATCTGAATCCATGCAAAACAGATGGATGGTCACATAATGCACATCCTTATGGATACTCCTGTAAAATCTGCGAAGCCTTTTTTCTGCAGTGTTTGTGGAGTTCCCCACCCAGGGCAAAAAGCCCAAACTCCTCCGAATCGCATGTGACGGGACTGTTCAAATGGACTGAGGAGTATTTTAATCATGTAGACAAACTTGAGAGTTCATATCCATAATCTTATGTTCAAATCCCTTGAAACATAGCCGCCACACACAAATCGAAGGAGTTCAGATCACACAGTGGGATTCCATGGCTGAGCAGGGATTCAAACTCTTCAGTGCTCAAATCACTACACCACACTGCCTCTTATACATGTCATACACTCTGTATCATACAACCTTCAGTGCACAATAAAATCAAACTGACCAATTTAAAGAGTATCATTTCACCCGACTAAAAGCATGTTAAACAACTTGCCAAGTAAAAACAACACCATTAAAATCAATTAAAAGAGGTGAAAACCGTAACCCATGTGCAGATTTGGATAAAAACCACCCAGATCCCAAAAACCGTAGGAATATTTAATATCTATATTAAGCAAAGTGCAGCAGGGCTGATGCAATATGAGCTTGCGGCAGAAAGTAGAGACATTACTCAGGATGCTCTTGCAAGATTAAAAGAGAAAGAAAAACTGATGTTTATTGTCTCTGGAA
>CM034708.1:208832243-208851536 GCA_020142125.1 Phrynosoma platyrhinos
AAGTCTCTCGGCCCTTAAAGGGGAAAGGTTGCCTACCCCTGCCGTATAAAATAGAAAGGTTACACAAAGATACAAATCATTTTCTTAAAATTAAAGTATCGGATTGACTTACAACTCTGGGGGGTTGCAGACTGCCAGAAATAGTGCAAATTGAGTTCACTTTTAGGGTTAGGGTTAGGGTCAGGGAATCATGGGAACTGTAGTTTATTGTGGCACCAGAGTTCTCTGACAGAGAAGGGTCAATGTCTCAGAAAAAAAAACAACTCCCATGATTCCCTAGCACTAACCCTAACCCTTAAAGTGGACTCAATTTGCACTATTTCTGGCAGTCTGCAACCCCCTTCTGGAATTATTATTAATTATACATCTAAGGTATCTTGCTATTAGTCAGACACCCCTTTGATAATTTGTTCTCTCTAATTTTAGCGACTAGAGACAACAAATTTGCAACAGACAGGGCAACCTTCATACATTTCCCTTCCAACAACATTTTGATATTAAACATTTCAACGGAGGAAGCCACAACCCTGAGTTTGCAAGAACTGTTGGTAAGCAGGGCTCTTGGAAACATCTACTTGACACTGTTGAAATAATGCACTCTGACACCACTTTAACTATCCTGGCTCCGTGGAGATTTGCAATCTGGGGAGGCATCAGCACTCTCTGGCAGGGAAGGCTAAAGATCTTTAAAAACTACAGATCCCAGGATTCCATAGGATGGCACTACAGCACTTAAAGTGGTGTCAAACTGCATTCTTTCTACAGTGTAGACCCACTTGAAAGGACAATAATGCTTGGTAAGGTGGAAGGCAGTGGGAACAGAGTAAGATCACATTACAAATGGATAGATTCAATCAAGAAAGCCATGGGCCTGATTTTGCAAGACCTGAGCAGGGCTGTTGATAACAGGGTGACTTGGAAGTCTCTCATTCATAGGGTTGCCATAGGTCAGGGGTAGGCAACCTTTCCCCTTTAAGGGCCGAGGGACTTCAGCTCCCAGAAGCCTCAGCCATGTTGGCCAATAGCTCCTGTTATACGGTTTTAAGTAATAGTGTGTCAGTCCATTGACCAGAGGTCCCCACACTTTTCCGGCTGTGGGCCAGTTCGATGTCCCCCAGAACAGCCGAGAGCCAGAGGAAAAAAAACAAAAACAGAGGTGCGCACGCGCACATGCGCATGACTCCGGCACCATTTTGTGTTTCAAAATGACGTCCAGAGTCGTGCGCATGCGCCCTTCGTCACACGTGCATGCACACAACTCCGGGACCCATTTTAGAACACAAAATGGCGGCGGAGTTGTGCACGAGCAGCGGCGGCGGTGGCAGCAGGATCGTCCGCGGGCCGGTTAAAAGGCCTCAATGGGCTGGGGCCGGCTCGCAGGTCGTAGTTTGGGGACCGCTGCCATTGACCGTCAATAAAGATTGATTGAGCATTGAATCAATCCATGTATAACATGGTTTTTCTTTGCATTCTTGTCTTTTCTAGTGAGTCATATCATCTCATGATATGTCTAAAGTATGATAGCCTCTGTTTAGTTTTTTAACTACGTTTATATTTTGCCTCTCCTCCAGTGAGCTCCCATGTGCTTTTATGCACCAACACTGAAGCCATATGCATCAGAGTGACGGCGGCTGTGATGGTGACAAAGTCCTGAAGCCACATGCGAAGAGAAAGTGTAGCAATGACCTGAGTTTCTATGATGATTCTTCCATCACTTTACCTCCATGATCTAATCTCGGTTCTGCTAGCATGAGTCACTCCCATGGCATGCGGGGAAGGAGCAGGTGTCATTGTCATGTGCCGCTTATTCAGATACATTAGAGGCATGTGCTGGTGCCGAATCAACTCTCTTGTGGGAAGGATCAATGAGGTGCCTATCTCACAGGTTACTAAGCTAATGCTCCAGACAAACACAAAAGTTTGGCTTCTCGCTGCTTACAGAAAAAGCAGACATGAAACCCAAACTAATGACTTTATCACATGGGGAAAATACCATAGAGAAACAGGATTTAAATAAGAAATAAGAAAAAACCCCGCGAAAGTGGGTAGATTTTCATGCACATCAATGATAAACTGTGCTTAGGAAGTATGTTTTGTCTATATTGTAAGTACATAAGTGGTCGTCATGTATTTGTATGTTTTTAATCTTGTATGTTCTATGTTTTATGATCAATGTTTCTATGTTATACATGTTATGTCATAATATGTGTGTCTTTTTTTTCCTTTTTAACTTTTTTCAATAAAATAATATATTAATAATGATAAACTGTGCTTAACCTGAATGGAAAGTAGTCAAAAGCCGCTTCTTTTTACTTTTGGGGTTTTCCGAAAATAAAAAGAAGCGCCTTTTGACTGCTTTCCTTTCGGGTTAAGCACAGTTTAACATTGACACCATTTTTCTATTTTTAATTTTATTATTATTATTTAAATCCCATTTCTGTATGGGATTTTCCCCGTGTGATAAAATCCTAATACTTTCATTCCTACCTTCTCCCTCTTGTTATCCAAAGGCCTAATCCCTCACAGTACTCTTCTGACACATAATGTTGAGGAAGAGAGTGGAAAATTCCACCGATTGCAGAATAATAGAAACATTACTTCCCCAAACCAGTCTCTTGCAGCTGTGTTAGGATCTTGTAGTCTGAGACCATGCACACTCATTCAGAAATCAGTAAACTAGTGGTATACAGACCAGATAGGAAACCTGAAATCCTTCATAAATTGTTGAACTACAATTCCCATCATCTGACCATTGGCCATGATGCCTGGCATTGATAGGACATGGAAATCCAAAATATCTGGAGGCCCATATGTTCTGCACCAGTGATGCACAGCATTGGTTATTTCTATTTCCCCGAATACAATAGTGAGGCAGCAGCTTAAGAGAGGACAGGGTAGAGGTTTATCAGAGAGCTAACTTGTTTGAGTGTTGGACTACAACTCTGAAAACCAGAGTTTGATTCTCAGATCGGGGATGGTGTGACCTTGGGCAAGTCACACTCTCTCAGCCTCAGGGGAAGACAATGGCAAACCTCCTCTGAATATATCCTGCCAAGAAACCCTGTGATAGGTTCACCTTAAGGCCGCCATAAGTTGGAAACGAATTGAAGGCACACAACAACAACAACAACAACAACATGGGATGGAGAACGTGTGTAGAGAAATTATTTTTTTGCCCTTGCTATTTTCATGATACTAGAACAACCTCAGAGTCATCCACTAAAGTCAAATGGTGGGAGATGAAGCAGTCAGACCAAGGAGGAAATTTCTTCAACAAGAAACTTGTGTGCTCCCAGATTGTTAGCTCTGGTTAACAACCCAGTTGCAGTTCTTTGGGCTATCTGAAGTTTCCAAGCAGTCTTCAAGGACAGTCCCAGATTGCATCCAGGGCTAGCGGTGTTGGCCACATAGCAAATCCAATAAAAATCCACCAGTGATACCTTTATTGGCCAACACAGCTTCTTGTGTATTTTGGTTGGCCAATAAAGGTATCACAGTTTGGTGGATTTTTTACTGGAGTCCCAAATAGAGATTGTTACAACAATCCAAAACAGGACTGATGAAACACACTATAAGTACATCGGTTGTGTCCCCCAATTCCAGTATAGATGCCAGTTCTGTTCACATGGCCATGACCACCTATAGTGACTTAGCTTAGTGTTAGTACAGGTATTTTACATTCAGAAGGCTGCAAGGTCAATCCCTGGCATCTCCAGTTAAAAAGGACCAGGAGATGAACAAGACCTTTTTTGCCTGAGACCTTGGAGAGACCTAGTCACAGCAGACATTTCTAGGCAGATGGGCAAATGGCTTAAGCTAATATAAATACTTCCTCTGTCCATCTGCCTCAAAACTGAGAGACAGAGGGATCAAGTCAGTAGCGTGTAATATTTGGGCAGGGTGACCAGTTGTCCTCTTTTGCCCGGATATGTCCTACATTTCAGCCTTCTGTTCAGACAGAATTTAAAAATGTTCTTCATTTGTACATGACTAAGAAGCATGGATTTGCAATTATATGAATGTTTTAGCTTTTCTTTTGTAAAGTCCAACACTTTTCTTGAATGCCCTATATTTTGCAATGCCTTGCACTTTGCGGTTAGAACATCTGGTCACCCTGTATTTGGGAGATCCAGGTTCAAGTGCTCACTCATGAAATGCATGAAATGCAGTGACTTCCTCTTAGTCTGACCTACCTCACAGGGTTGCTGTGTAGATCAATAAGGAAGAGAGCCATGTACATAGCACTGGGACCACTGAAGGACAAAATTGTTGTTGTTGTGGGCCTTCAAGCTGTTTCTGACTTATGGCGACGTGACACTGCTTAAACTCTCATGGCTCCATCCTATGGAATCCTGGGAGCTGTAGTTTGTTTTGGCAGACAGAGAAGGCCAAATAGCTCACAAAACTACAGATCCTAACATTCCATAATCTTGAGCCATGGCAGTTAAAGCAGTGTAAAACTGCATTAATTCTGTAGTGTAGATGCAACCCTACTCTCTTTTCAGCAGGATCCAGAAGGACCCTTAACTCTTTTTCTAGGGCTCCTATCTAGATGTTTCTGCTTGCTCACAAGTTTGAAGGAGAATGCCATCTCCTTTGGATATCCAAAAGGTATAGTACTCTTGGACATGGAGGTTTCTTTGAAATGCTATCTTATATCATAGCCATTGAGAGCATTATTGTTGTTGTTTTGTTGTTGATGTTGGTATTATTATTATTATTATTATTATTATTATTATTATTATTATTATTATTATTATTTAATTTCTGTGCTTCCTTTCTCCCAGAAATGGCTTCATGGTGGTTCACAGATAAAATCATTAAATAATAATAATAATAATAATAATAATAATAATAATAATAATTCAAAACAATTAAAATCATCTAACTAAATACAGTATAAATTGACATAAAACATACAAAGTTAAAATAATAATTATAATAATTATTACTACATTTATTTATATCCCACCTTTCTCCCAAAACTGGGACTCAAGGCAGCTTCCAGTTTATAACAGGATGATGAAAAACATACAGAAAGTGAACATTAAAATGAAATGAAACTACTCACACTATTCAAGTGATTGAAAAAGATGAAATGCAATTGAAAAGATAAAAAGCAATTAAAACCATTCAGTTTGAAACAGTAAGCGTTCCCTGTGGTTTTCCCTAATCCTTTTTAAACCTTAGGAACCCTTCAGATATCTCATGGCAATGCCTTCCATGTGTTTATACTGTGCAAAAGAATGCTCTCTTCATGTTAATCCTGGATGTACTGTACCTGTGTATACTCTGAATTGGCCTGGATATTTGGCAGATAGCTGTTGAAGGAGTCTGGGAATGACATTCCTGGAAGTATAGCTTTTCTGTCTCTCTGTTTTAAATCTGCTTGGAAGTCCATTTCTTGCCATGTAATCATAATATCTGAAGATATATCACAAAGACGGAGTGAGCGTATTTTCTTCTGCTCCACAGACTAGAATGCAACTGAAAGGATTTAAGTAACATGTAAAGAGATTCCTTGTGAATATTAGGGAAAAATTACTGTAATCACTGTTTGGTACTGGAATAGACTGCCTTGAAGGGTGATGGTCTCTCCTTCTTCGAAGATCTTTAAACAGAGGTTGTATGAGCATCTTTCAAGAATGTTTTAGTTATGTATTCCTGCATGGCAGGAGGTTGGACTATATGGCCTTTGTGGCCCCTTCCAACTCCAAGATTCTATTATTCTTAAGACACAAAAAATGTACAATCAAATGCACAATCACATGTGTGTGACCATTTGAGTACAATACACAATGTACATCCATGCACAGCCATGTACTGTGTGCCTCTGTGGATTTGGCTTGGAGGAGACAGGATTTGACCTGGGGTAGGAAGAGGAGGTCCTCAGAAAGGGCATTATGTTTGTTCCACAGAAAAAGGTAGCTTTAACATCGGACACCAGCCTCTGTGGCAGAGGGGCCCATTGCTGAGACTGTTATGCACAGGGCCAGTGGTCAGTATTGGAGAGAGTGCAGTATGTCCATCTGTTGGAAATGAAAGCTATAAAGTTGCCATTGCTGCATTTCTCAGACCTTTTGGGAAAGCACAATATATGACTGAAAAGGCTTATCTGTGCAACCAGGGAGGTTCACGTTCACAGAAACTGGTAAAAGAATCAACAAAAAAATTGAAGTGGGCACACAGAAAAAAAAAAGCTCAGATTAAAGATCTGGCAACAAATGGGCTTCCCCAACTCTGAACTGAAAGCAGAAGTCCACCTGTTTCCATAGAGGGACTAAAACATGCATCAACAGGTTTATTTTGACAGAGGAAGGAAGCCTTTTCCATCTTTCCCTCCAGACTTTTGCAACTGATTAATCTTTGCTCACACTGAGAATGAGAGTCTGCATAGTATAATGGTTTTGGAGTTAGGACTCTGGGAGACCATGGCCCTAAGACTGCAGGACCTGAGCAGAGCAGTTGAGGACAGGGGGTCTTAGAGGTGTCTCATCCATGGGGCCACCATAAGTCAAATTCAACTCAAAGGAAGTTCATAACAACAACTCTGGGAGACCAGGATTCATATCCTTGCTCAGCCATGGAAGCCCAGAGTGACCTTGGGCAGGTGACACTCTCTCAGCCTCAGAGGACAGCAAAGGCAACTCCCGTCTGAACAAATCCTGCTAAGAAAACCTCAGAATAGGTTCACCTTTGGGTTGATATGAAATGACTTGAAGGCACACAACAACATGGGGTGGAGTGGATGGGGGGCGGGGGGCGGGAGAAGTCTGTGCTATTTTACTTCTTTCTTGTTTTATTTAATATTCTGCCTTTCTTCCAATATGGGACCCAAGGTGCCTTCCAGTACAGTCAGCCCTCCATGTCCATGGCTTTTTTATCCATGGAATGAAGCATCCACGGCTTGGCAATATTTTAGAAATGTATGAATTCCAAAAAGCAAACCCTGATTTTGCCATTCTGTACCAGGGACACCATTTTACTATGCCATGTATTTAATGGGACCCGAGCACCCACGGATTTGATATCCACGGGGGGTCCTGGAACCAAATCCCAGTGGATACCAAGGGCCCCCAGTATAAGATGAAAATAAAAAGCAGTTAAATCATGACATAAGCAGCTCAGATAAAAACTTGTTTGGGTCCATATTGAGTGATACTTCTCCATCAGCTCCGCTTTGCTGAGACAGGCCCACTTCTTGGTGATGGAGAAACCACAGAGGGTTCAGTGGATCTTTTCTCCTTCTTGTTTGGAAAAGTTCCACCTGCCCATAATCACATGCAAAAGGCCATAATGAGCGGTTTAGTAATATCCAGCTGGTGCCCCAGGGACTGTTGGCACCAGTTGTGGGACAGGAAAGAGGTGCATACTTCACATGCTTTTAAAAACCAGCCTAACCAGTCTTTCTGAAAGCAGGGTGAGGAATTTTTATTATAATTATTTGGCGTACAAGTACAGGGCAACCCTTCAGGCGACTGTACAGCCTGGATTTGGAAACCGAGTGAATGACACAACTTCACACACAACTGGTTTCCTTGAGCAACATCCACCCTTTCTGGAAACAGTAAGTGAGATTATAAAGAACATCTAAGAAAAAGGAAACACAGAATAGAGCATGAAGGAGCGAGTTATACAGCATTTTCTAAAATCTTGCCTGGGGTCAGTTGGAGGAAGAGGAAAAGAGAGAGATTGAACCAAAAGTAGCATACTTAAAAAAACAAATCTCGTCATCTCGGTGTACAGTATCTGCCACATGGCATGTTATTTGTGAATGTATTTTTCCAACATGGGTCCAGATGTCCCCCCAAACATCACTGCTCACATCCAAGAAGGAGGTAGCAGTAGGTCTGAGGGAACCCTAAGGTTTGCAAACTTGCTTTTGTTGTGTGCCTTTGAGTCATTTCCGATTTATGGCGACCCTATTGCGGACCTATCATGGGGTTTTCTTGGCAAATTTCTTCAGAGAAGGTTTGCCATTGCCATTGCCATCCTCTGAGGCTGAGAGAGTGTGGCTTGCTCAAGGTCATTCAGTGGGTTTCCATGGCCGAGCCAGGATTCAAACCCTGGTCTACAGAGTCATAGTCCAGCGCTCAAACCACATCACACTGGCTCTCTTTTTGCAAAAGTCCATTGCTGTATCTACTCATGTACGAGTCTAGAAATTTTAGTCAAAAAATTTGCCCCAAAAACCATGGGTCAATGTAAGTACTGGACTTGAACTCTTTTTTTAAAAAACAAGGAGCCATCCTCTGGTGAAAGGCAAAAATGTAATCTGCCCTGGAAGCACTGACCCCTCTCTATTCTCTCATCCATCCAGCCTTTTGTATGAGCACACAGAGTTATGCCTGATGGAATTTTGTATGTTCTATGGCATTGTTTTCCTTTGCTTCACCCTTTAGATCCTTTGTTACAAGCCTCTAAGTTCTACCCTTGACTTATCCACAATCCATATCAAAAATCCATAATTTTGGCCCCAAAGCTGCCCTTGATTTATACACGGGGTCGACTTACATTGTTGTTGTTGTGTGCCTTGAAGTTGTTTCCGACCTATGGCGACCCTAAGGCAGACCTATCATGGGGTTTTCTTGGCAAGATTTGGTCAGAGGAGGTTTGCCATTACCATCCTCTGAGGCTGAGAAAGTGTGGCTTGCCCAGGGTTACCCAGTGAGTTTCATGGCTGAGCAGGGATTTGAAGCCTGGTCTCCAGAGTCCAACACTCAAACCACTACACCACACTGTCTCTCAGTTGACTTATAGGAGCTTATCCCATGAGCTTTTAAATCAGCAGCCAAGTATATTTAGTCGAGTATATTTAAAAAACAACAACCAGCAACCAAATCCCAAAACAGGCCAAGGAGAACTGATGCCCAGTGGCCACAAAAAAACTGTCTTTCAGTTGACATGGAGGAAAAAATAAATAAAGGGGCAGGTGGGATGGAATGGAGTGTTCTGGAAAAGAACATGGGTGCATAGCTATAGGCATGAGGCAGTGTGGCATAGTGGTTTGAGTGTTGGACTACGACTCTGGAGACCACAGTTCGATTCCCAACTCGGCTATGTAATCCACTGGGTGACCTGGGGCAAGTCACACTCTCTCAGCCTCAGGGGGAAGTAATAGCAAACCTCCTCTGAACAAGATTTCCCAAGAAAACTTCTTAACAGGGTCACCTTAGGGTCCCCAGAAATGACTTGAAGGCATACAACAACAACAGCTTAGCTGTAGGCTCCCATGCCAGTGGGGCAGTGAATCCATTCCAAGCTTTTGGTATGTAACTTCAATGGAGCTATCCATGCTTCTGAAGTTATCTGAGGAAAGAATTTGGCACCTTGGCATGCTCTTTTAGAGTTCACACTGAAACCCCCAGGTGCATTGACTCCAACAATTGGATGAAAGCAACCTGCCACTGCTGCTAGTCTGAATTTCCAACAAGAATGCTTCACATTGTAATGCTTTTTTGCACATCCCACATATGAGATGCAAGTCCTATTCAGTTATTGGTTCATTGGTAAGCAGGGCTACATCTGGCTCTTCTAACTTTTGTGCATTCAGTAGAATATTCTGGGGGACATTTGATGTATCTGTGTGCCTGCTTGCACGAAGCACCCACTGCCAACAGGGATAGACTTGCATTTATTTTAACCAAACAAATGACCTAAGAGGACTAGTGTCCTGTGAAATTAAGGATTTCATTCATTCCAAGTGAATGAATGACTGAAATGGGTGACTGAGCATGCATAATGTGTAGCGATTGTCCCTAAACTTTCAGTCAAGATTCAAAGAGCTACTTTAGGCTACACCCAGTAGGTTTGGCTTTTATTCAAGGCAGCTGGCAAACCATGTCAAAACTGGGGTTGGCCATATAGCAAAGGACAATAACATCCCAAATCCACAAAACAGTGGTATCTTTATCCAGACAACCAAAATGAACAAAATACATGTCACAAGCTTGCAAAGCTCCACTTCTTCATCTGGCAAAGGTGTTAAAAAAATATAGGGGGGGGGAGAGAATAAACTGATGATGTTAGTCAATTGTTTTTCTCCTGTGTGATTTTTTAACACTTTTGTCTGATGAAGAAGACAGTGGAGTTCTGAAAGCTTGCATCATGCATTTTGGATGACTGAATAAAAGTATCACTGCTTTGAGGATTTTAGATGTTCAGCCTATGTTGACTCCATAGGTCATTCATAACTACATAAACTATGCATCGGAGGAAGCAGGCTCAAGTCTACGAAAGCTTGTGCTACCAACTTCTTTCTTTCATTTAATCTCAAAAGTGCTACAAGATCCCTTTGCATACGGATTTTCCAGATTAATACAGCTATGTGTTTGAATTCTACATAAACTATGGTTATTTTGATACCACTTTAAATATTAATAGAGACTTTGGATCTACAGTCTGGTAAATTCTCTGACAGGGAGGACTAGTGTTTCACAAAACTACATAACCTAGGATCCCACAGGTTGCATCCATGGCATTTAAAGTGGTATTGAAGTGCTGTAAGGGTGTAGTGCAAAAGAAACAGATATCTTGTAACTTCAGTACCTTCTTTTTTAAAAAAACATATCATTTTACCAGTACATGCCATCCTCAAGTGTTGCTGCTGGGGTGGATTTTTGGCCTTTTAAAGAACAAATCAAAAATTAAATAATCTATTTAAAAGCACCTGGAAATAAATAATGTTAACATAATTTTAGAACACTCTTAGGAATGTATTACAAACGTGTCACTTGTCAAAGAATGGCCCATGGCTTACATGAATGAGTGACTTCTTTAAAATTATCAAGTAAGAAACTACTTTTTAATAATAATATTCCAAATTCTGTATGAAACCAATATTCAGGATTATGACATAGCATGGAGCAGATGAAATGCTGAACTACATTTTGTTCCAAATCAAAGAGGAGGTGAGAACTGAGTTAATGGAATGGTCTCTTAAAGGTGGGAGAGATAATCCTATACAGTTGCCCCTCTGTTTTTGTGGACTTCACGTCTGCGTCCTTCCCCACTTCGCGGATGGCAAATGGAGGGGACAAAATGGGGCATGTGCCCGTAGGTGCATGGCCCCATTCAAGCCTATGGGGCTTGAATATTTGCGGTTTTCCATTTTCACCGGGGAGGGCTCCAGAACAGATCCCTGTGAAAACAGAGGGGCAACTGTATGTAGAAAATTGGCAAACTTAAGAGTATAGAGAAGGCGTGGGCAAATTGCTGCACTGGGAACCATTTGTGGGCCTCTGGAGACCCCAAAATTCCTGCCATCATATTAATTTTCTCCTCTTTTGGGGCTAGAAAAGACCAAAAAATAGCTCAAAACCACTGTCTGATGTACCAGTTTTACCTTCATATTTCCCCATGCGTCCACCGTCTTTAACCTCACAGATACCCCATGACCAAATATTGGCTGAAAATGAAAACAGAAGTGACATGATATCACTTCTGATCACATCCAAATTATCAATATGGAGTGAAAAGTGGTCCAGTCCCATCTGCAGTTGTTCACCCCTGTTTTAGGCCTAGGAAGAGGGGCTCAAACAAAGCCATCCAATGCTCCCACTTGCACATTCCTGTGAGACATCATTGTCCTGGGTTCACAACGATATAGATCTGTGGGCCAAGGCTTATATAATGTCAGTCCAGGCAATCTCCAAGTTGAATCATAGAGTGCTTCATATCTAAAAATGGTCTCTGTCACATGGCTGCTGCTTGGACCAAAGCTTGGCCAAGACTAGACCAAAGCTAGGCCAAGGCTAGATTTAAGTCGTTCTCATTTTCTGTCGCCATTTGTATTAAGCAGGAGGGGATCAAAAGCTGAATGCTTAAATGTTTAAGCCACAGACCTCCAACTCCTCAATGGTAGGATGATGCTCTGGTACTGAGAGCATTGTCCTACTACTGACCAGTTGCAGGTAGCTTCAGCTTCTTAATCTACTCATTTGTTTTTCATAAAAATGACTTTCAAAGTTGTAGTTTAAAAAGTCCTTGCCCATTCCCAGTGGTTCCTGTGTCAATGGGATAGTGGATCTACTCTGGGTTTTACTCTACTCTGGGATCTACTCTGGGTTTTTGTCCAAATTTTAAAGGAGTTATTATCTAAGGATTGAACCTATTTCAAGGATATGGTTCAGCACCCTGGATAACTCTCATAAAGTTTAGATTAAAACCCAAGTGGAGTCATCCATCACTCCACTGACATGATCATCACCATTTTTTATGGTAGGGGGAAAAGCTGATGTTTGCTAGCTGTTTTCAAGGTTATCCCTGTATTATTATTTTTTTAAATGCTGAATGTATTTATGTTTCCTTTTCCTTTTTTTCTTCCAGGGAAAGAGGAAATGGCAACATGATGAAATTTCTAGCTTTGCTTCCATTTCTGAGCCTCTCTTCCCGGAATGATAGGATCCATCCGGAGCTGCATCTAAATATAGATTCCATGCATAGAGTTCCATGAAGAACCAAATGGCATGATAATTGGATTTGGCACCTTTATTAATTGATGTCAGCTTTTTCATCAAAGTGGCATTTGTGAGAGCGGCTTAGCCAGTGGAGGAATGTGGAGGAATTCATACATTCTTCCATTATCTTAAAGCAGGGGTAGGCAACCTTTCCCCTTTAAGGGCCGAGGGACTTCAGCTCCCAGAAGCCTCAGCCATGTTGGCCAATAGTCCCATATTGGCCAATAGCTCCTGGGATTCTGGGAGCTGAAGTCCCTCGGCCCTTAAAGGGGAAAGGTTGCTTACCCCTGTCTTAAAGTAATAAACCACTGTTTTCAACGGGAGCTAAGATCTCTGATATTCTTCCCAGCCCTATACACACACACACACACACACATATCCTGAAGATCCTTCCTTGGAGGCTAGTGTGGCTCCTATGAGAATGTAGTGCCAATCTGCTCTGGGTTTTAGTCCAAACTTTAAAGTAGGTGTGCTGAAATGTACTCCATTAGTGAGTCAAGCACCTTAGATAGTTGCTCAAGAATATGTACTAAAGCTAGTTTAGCACCCAGCTTGGTTGAAGATAAATAGATTTAAAATCAAACATTTGAGAACTCAGAACTCAAAGTCCTGAGCCCCGATGGATGAATTTGTCAGATTTAGTATGTTTTTTCCCCCCCTCTCTCTCAATCATATTAAAATTTGAACTCTGAAATGCTTTCTGTCCCAAATATGAAGAATTTTTCAAATTAGGGTGAAATCTCATCAAAACCAATCCAAAACATACAAACAAAATGTATCCCTACTTTCTGGACTACAGAAACTTCCATTCAAGCCATCTTGGATTGGGGATTTTTGGAGCTGTTGCTTTCCCTAGCTTGAGTATAATGCAGTTCTTTATCACTGTTAGTCACATTATTTCACTCTCATTACCTCTAGGCCAGAAACTAACAAACTACCGTATGTTATTCTGCCTGTCGGTTAAAAGACACAGCACAATGAGATGGTTACAGTCTGGGATCCAGGAGATCCAGATTTATGTTCAAACTCATTGGGTGACCTGGAGCCAGTCACTTTCTTCAGCCTCACCTACCTATCTACTTCCATCTACCCTATTGTGAAGATAATGTGAAGAAAAGAAGAAGCATGTATGCTGGCTTCAGGGCTATGGAAGGAGGAAAGGAAAGCAGGTAGATAGATTTGTTTAGGATTCTGATAGGTAAATTTGTGGCCTGACATCTATTTATTTTATTTTAAACCTGCCTTTCTCACATCATGGGATTGAAGGCAGCATCATGTAGTAATCTGAGTGTTGGACTAGGACTCTGGGAGACCAGGGTTCGAATCCCTGCTCAGCCATGGAAATGCACTGCGTGTCCTTTCAGCTTCAGAAGAAGGCAATGACAAACCTCCTCTGAATACATCTTGCCAAGAAAAGCCTAGGATAGGATGGCCCAAAGTCAGAGCTGACTGGAAAGCACAACAGCAACAATGAGAAGAGAAACCGTATTCTGTTGCCAGTTGCAGAGAATTTCAACTTTCCTGGACCTACAATACAGGATTTACAGGTCACAGTCCTCAAACAAGGAAACTACAAAGAAAGACTAGAAAAAGAAACACTTGAATTATATTCACAAATTCCAATCCATTAGCAGAGGTATGAACAAAGCTAATGGTTTCATGATGCACTACATATATTAAGACATGAGTGCTCACTGCTGCACATATAAGAAAAGGAATATTCTCTGAGAAGGTTTTGACCCCAAGGGAACTGACGTTTGCTAAGCAGATTTGTTGCTTTCAATAGTAACAGACCACTGTAAAGATCTGAAAGACCTGCATCACTGCACACAGTGAGAGTCACAATATGTATCTTTCTGGATCCTATTATATTCTAACCCACTTCTCTAGCTATATAAATAAGCTTAATAACCTGAGGCTTTAATATCACTCTACATTGCCTCTGAAGAAGTGGATTGGTATCTATGAAAACTCATGCAAAAAATGCTAATAGATTTTGAAAGTGCTGCTAGATATTTTTTTTCCTCCCCCTCCCTGGGTGCATTTACACTATAGAAATAATGCAGTTTGACACCACTTTAAGTGCTGTAGTTCCATCCTATGGAATCCTAGGATTTGTAGTTTTACATCTTATTTAGCCAAAGAGTGCTGATGCCACACAAAACTACAGATCCCAGGATACTGTAGAATAGAGTCATGGCAGTTAAAGTGGTGTCAAATTGCATTATTTCTACAGTGTAGATGTACCCCATTACTCCTTTTTCTGTTGCAACAGACTAAAAAGGCTACTTCTTTGGAAACTTTCTGTTAGTTAGCCCCAAGCAGAGTAAACCCATTGAACCAATTGCTGGAGGATGGCTCAACACATGGGTAAATCCTACTGATTCAAGAAATCTACTCTAATTAGCAGTAACAATGGGATATGGGCCTATATGTGTTATTTTCCAAAGAGACCAAGTAGTAGGGGGGGGGGAAACACCACTCAATATCCCACAAATGCCCACAATAGCTGTGAGAGACTGATGATGGGTTTACTCTGCCTGGAAGCAGATTAGCACCAATCTTTTCCACCCTTTTCTTGGTCTCCCTCCCTCCCTCATACTTTGGAATATAACTGCAAATTACAACATGGAAACTGCCATCTCTGTGGATTTTTGGTTGCTTAATTGTTTAATTCACTTTGTGTAAGTGGCGACAGTTGTCAGGAGTAGTACTAGTGGCCGGTCACACAGCTGCCTAATGCTCTCTAAGCTGCCCTTTCGAAGCGTGACTTGTTCTCAGGCTAAGGGCAGGCACTGTTCTTGTTCCGTACAAACATGGGTGGGTCAATAAACACAGGGGTTTCTTTGGTCTGCAGAGACAGCTTTTTAGAGGAAAGGAATGCAGTGGAAACAGAGCTTGGTGCCTTTCTCTTTGCTTCTTAACACCTTATCAGGATGGGTTGGGAGTGCTGCTCGTGTTAATCATCCTTGCTAAACAGCCCAAAGGCCATTCAGGAGGTTCTCTAACAGGTTATTTCCTACTCAAATGTTTTAATGACTTATTCCATACAGGAGAAGAACAAGTTGGACCTGCATCCAAATGTTGTAGTATTTGGACTGCTGCCCTCTTTGAGGTTCCAACCATTTCTTTCCATTCCCTTCCTTTCTAGCTCCCATCAAGCCTTCTTTCCCCTCCCTACATTCTTGCCCCCATAACGCAGTCCATCATGATTCCATGCCCCATATGAGAACTTCATTTTCATTGAGCTCTTTTGGATTTAATTCCCCTTCCCCTACGCTTGCAGACCTTGGTGTCTTCCCCAACTCTGGCTTTCTCTTGCGGAAGGGTGGTGCCATTTTGACTATATAAGTATCAGCATGCACTACCTAGACATAGAATCATAATAGAATTGGAAGAGACCCCAAGGGCCATCCAGTTCAATTTCCTACTTTGTAGGAAGACACTAGTGTAGCACTCCCAACAGATGGCCATCCAGCCTCTGTTTGAAAACCTCCAAAGGAAGAGACTCCATCACTTTCCAAGGGAGTGTGTTCCACTGCTAAACAGCCCTTATTCCCAGGAAGTTCTTCCTAATGTTTAGGTGCAATCTCTTATCCTGTAGTTTGAAGCCGTTGCTCTGTGTCCTATTTCCAGCTCCCATCATCCCTGACCATTGGTCATGGAGATCAGGTTGATGGGAGTTAAAGTTGAACATTTGGAGACCCAGAGGTCCCATATCCATTATTGCAGCTAAATCTCCAGTTCTCTGGAGCAGCAGCAAAACCAGCTTCAATCCTCAATATGATATCTCTTCAATTACTTAAACAGGGCTATCATGTCACCCCTTTACCTTCTCTTCTCCAGGCTAAATATACCCAGCACCCTAAGTCGCTCCCTAAGTCATTTCCAGATCTTTCACCATTTTGGACGCCCTTCTCTGGATGCATTCCAGCTTGTCAACATCCTTCTTGAGTTGTGGTGACTAGGTGACTTGAAGGCACATACACACCCAATGGTTTTAAATTATTTTAAACTGTTTTACCTGGTTTTACATTTAAGGATTAAATGGTTTAATATGTTTTTAACCCTTTACAGCTATTATTTTTCTTCTAAGCTGTTCTAAACTGATTTTACTGTACACCACTGAGAGATTCTTAGATACACTTGGCTCTTGCCATCCACAGGCTTGCCATCTGTGGATTTGAGCTTCTGTGGATAGCCTGTCCCATTCAACCCAATGGTGGAGCGTGCATGCACCCATGCCAGCATGGTCATGAACATGCTGTGCCACATCATTCGGAACAATAGGGCTTAAGGTCCCACATTTTTTGTTATCTGCACAGGATAGGAACCTGGAAAGGAACCCCCATGGATATGAAGGGCCAACTGTATTCTTATATAAGGTATAAAGATTTTTAATAAATAAAAAAACTATGAAGTTGCATCATATTCTTTCTGTATTAAGAAAGATATTGTCATGCATTCTGATTTGAAATGTGGGAAAGATAGATTTTTGTGCCCAGAGTATCTAACCCCCCCCCCAAAAAAAAAGAAATAACATTCCCAACCTCTGGGAGGCAGGAAACAGAATGGAAAGGTAAGAGATGAAGGGGGTTTATGGTCACAAAAGGCACTGGAGATGACAAACAAGAGGAGATCGAGTTGTTTTGTGGACCCATGTGCTTCTTCTTTTGGAGATACATAGCTTGGTGGAACTTGGCCACATGCTAGTGGATGAACTTTATTAAAGAGACCATGAATATGAGTTTGCAGGAGCTGGGCAGAGCAGTAGAGGACAAGGGGCGGCTGGAGATGTCTTTTCCATAGGGTCGCCATGAGTTGAGATTGACACGAAGGCAGTTAACAACATTAAGAAGAAGAAAGCTTGGTAGAAGAGCACATATGCTGTATAAATGAGATCAGACCTAGTATATCTAACCCATGGCTCTTCAGATGTTTCTTTGAACCCCAGCTCCCATCATCCCTGACCATTGGACATGGAGATCGGCTTGATGGGAGTTACGAGTCGAACACTGATGGCCCAGAAGTCCCTTATCCATTATTGCAGCTAAATCTGCTGATGCAATAGCTCAGCCAGAGTATTTTGAAAAAGATGAATTCATATTTTAAGAAAATAATACCAAATATCCAGGAATGAAATTTTTCATTGAAACCCCTCACACACACACACCTATCACAAATCCATGTGCCACCCCATGCCTGCAATTTGTTTGAACATAACTTTCAATTAGAGGTTTTGTTAATGTGCTATCTTTAGTTATCAGCTTTTTTTTCTGCACCAAAACAAACATTACAGTGGCAAGAGCTTGGCTAAGCTTGAACAACTGCAGACCACACCTTTATTTTCCAAAGGTTTGATTCTTTCAGTACTTGGCATTATAGGGTACTTGAATGCAACATAATCCAAGGCTTAGGAAAACGGGGCGCTTATGATTTCTTTTAGAACCTCAGGAATCACTTTGGTGAAATGCAGCATTCTTGGGCTGAAACCCAACAGGACTGCTAGTGGAGCATAAAACAACACAAGTGCTAGGGAGTGTAACAGCTTCTTTTCCTTTCCTGGATGCATTCCTGCAGTCAGTTAGTAACTGGGGGCATTCTGAAAGAAAGACATTGCTCAAAGAGTGGTTGGATGCCTCCTGCCACAACATCTTTAAAAGTACTTATCCAGGTGTTACACTACCCATAGTCTTCGGCTTTGGTTTTGAAGCATGGCTTTTTTAAAACTGACATACAGAACATGCATGTGTCTTTGAGAATTACATAAAAGATATACTTTTAATAAACTATGGTAAGAACTGGCATGGTGTAGTGGCTTGAGCCTTGGACAATGTCTCTGCCAACCAGGTTCGAATCCCTGTTCAGTCATGGAAACTCACTGGGTGACTTTGGGCAAGTCACACTCTCTCAGCCCCAGGGGAAGGCAATGGCAAACCCCTTCTTAATAAATCTTGCCAAGAAAACCCTGTGATAGGTTTGCCTTGTGTGTTGTGTGTTGTGTGTTTCCGACTTATGGCGACCCTAAGGCGAACCTATCATAGGGTTTTCTTGGCAAGATCTGTTCAGAGGTTTGCCATTGCCTTCCTCTGAGGCTGAGAGAGTGTTACTTGCCCAAGGTCACCCAGTCACTCACCAAGGTCACCAGAGTTGTAGTCCAACATTCAAACTACTTGTTTTATTGTCACCATAAGTTGGAAATGACTTGAAGGGACAGAATAAATTATGGCTGGAATTCGGTATGAGACTTATGTGACATAAGTAGACTTGTGTCTGGGGGAAAGAGAACTGAACATTTTTCAAAATCTGTATCCAACAAGGGGTGATGAAACATTGCTATGGAGGGGAAGCAGCAAAGTGATCATTGTGCATTGGAATCAATGCCCATTGCGACTGATGTACAATGGGTGCTGATGCGCATGGGGCACCCTTGATATCCATTAGACAATGGTTAGGGATGCCAAACTCTCTTGCTGATACACATCTTTACAACTTACTAGGAGGGTTCTGTAGCAAAGTGTGCTTAAAGTTACATGACTTAGACCACGATATAAAATTGCAGCCATTTTTCAAAAAGTGCTATGAAAAAATCTTTCACATTCTTTCATGAAACAAAAAATTAAAGAAGTATAGATGTGCATATTTGTTCCTGCAAGGATATCTCCATCCAACACAATAACAGCAGTTTGATACCATTTTGTCATGGCTCCATCCTATGGTATTTTGAAATTTGTAGTTTGGTGAAATACTTATAATTTTCTATTTGAGATCTCCAGTTCTTTCCCCCTGAACTACAACATTAGAGCTGCCTAGAAAGAGGATTTCTAGTACCTCC
>CM034708.1:208851932-208871926 GCA_020142125.1 Phrynosoma platyrhinos
AGGGAAGGTGGAGGGATTTAGAAAGTGAGGAAGACTGTACACTAGATGGATGGACTCTGTTAAGGAGATAATGGGCCTGAATTTGCAGGAAATTAGCAAAGCAGTGGAAGATAGAGACTCTTGGAGATGTCTTATC
The DNA here is from genome assembly GCA_020142125.1 of Phrynosoma platyrhinos. Classification (NCBI taxonomy): domain Eukaryota; kingdom Metazoa; phylum Chordata; class Lepidosauria; order Squamata; family Phrynosomatidae; genus Phrynosoma; species Phrynosoma platyrhinos. The sequence continues at coordinate 208,852,069 of CM034708.1, forward strand.
CATAGGTTTGCCATGAGTTGGGATCGACTTAAGAGTGGTTAATAACAAATATAGAGTAATGCATTAAAGTACATAGAATTAATACAGTATTCTATCTTTATTTCCCTTCCTTGTTCAATTCATCATGTCATACTTTGTAATTTGTTTTGTAAAAATAATCTCACCTTTGCTGAACAGTAAACTAGGTAGATCTTCTGACTGGTATTTAAAATTTTTATTAGCAGATAAAGATAAGGGAATCACTGAGGGAGTTGCTAAGTTTATTCTGTCCACTCTTAAAATCCAGAAAATTATATGTCATAAGAAAATAACCTTGTAAGAAAAGGAAAATCTGGTTTCCCTAACGAGAAACTTAAGTTATACTTCTCCATGGGAGCCGTTTTAAATTGGTTTTATATACCCCCCCCTTTTATTTGGTAGTGACCAATTGTACAATTGTAATATTTTACTTTCTGTGGCCACCCAAATGTTTTATGTGTTGTGAATTTCATGTTTTAGCGAGTTTGTTTTGTTTTTTTTAATATTTGCCTATGGTCTGTTGACTGCAATAAAGGCTTTGATTGACTGATTGTAATTTGTTTTGGCTGGCTTGTGACTGAAATAAAATATCAATCAGTTATCACCACCCTTGCATTCAGGCCCAGGGAATTCAGTGCATGCCCTCCCTTGAATTGCCTTGTTGTTCTAGAATCCCCCGGCCACAGTCTTGTTTTAGCAGCCATGTAGGGGAGTTGCACACACTCTGTTTAAAACATTGGTTGAATGACCAATGGTCTTGTGCAACTTTAATCCAGTATTAACAGTTCAAAAGCCAATCAAAAGACCTGGTTAGTGTTTGTTTATGGTACATAAGGAAAGAAGTTCCAGTTTAGATTTGGAGATATCGAAGTGCATATTGTTTAATATCTGCAGCAACTAGGTGATTGCAAATACAAGTTGTAGCAAATTTTCCACCTGCCTGGCAGACCTGAGGGTGACTCTGCAGAAAATGTGAATTACAAACAGAGCATTGTTTTTTCTTGACCTGATGGGAAGGAAAAGAGAACCAGCTAAGTGCATTTTGCCTTCTACAGTAAGATCTTCAGGGACACTTTACCTGCTGTTCCCTAAGGAAGCAATTCTAATTGAAGGATTGGGTCTATTAATACAAGTCAAGTGGGAGGATGACCAAGATGGCAAAGGGTCTGGAAACCAAGCCCTATGAGAAATGGCTTAAGGAACTAGGTATGTTTAGCTTGAAGAAGAAGAGAAGATTGAAGATGGTATGATAGTGTAAAATATTTGAAGGGTTGTTACATATAAGGAGAAACCTTGTTTTCTGTTGCTTCAGAGACCAATTCATGAATGGATGGATTCAAATTAAAAGAGAAAAGATTCCACCTAAAAATTAGAAAGACCTTCCTGATGGAATAGGTTAGTAGTGGAACAAACTGCCTTAGATGGTAGTGGACCTTTGGAGATCTTTAAACAGGACTGAATAGCAATCTTTTGGAAGTGCTTTAGTTGTGTATCCCTACATGGCAGGGAGTTGACTTGATGGCTCTTGTGATCCCTTGTCAACTCTATGATTCTGTTACTACAAAGAGTTCAATAATATGTTTGTATTCTTAGGAGTCTCATCTAGGCTTAATGGGACAAGCCTCAGGTAACAACTTTTGGAGGGGTAGCCGTGTTAATCTGCCATTAGGAAAAAATTATTAATTTGAGAAACTCAGGCTGGGATCCTACTGGATGCTGGCAGAATATAAAGTCCCCTTTCCCTCCTTATATATACACTGGCAATTCAAAGGAGGAAGGATTGTCCTTTTTTCCTTGCTTGTGCATTGGGAGCTGGACAGCAGTGGGCCACACTCCTGTAGGCCTTTGGGGTGGAGGCAGAGGTTTGTCCAGGTGCCAAGCAAGTGCTACTATCCAGTCAGGAGAAATGCATTGTGCAAGGAGGTGCTGGATACCTCCTGAGCCAATGCTTGAGAAATTACTCACACTGGCATAACCCCCTCCCTCCACAGTCATGCCAGTGTAAATCCCCAAGGAGATTCCAGCCAAATACATAACATGTATGACACAGGCATCCATGATACTTCCTGATAGTAGTCATAGAATCAAAGCCAATGCCAAAGCATGCTATCCTTATTGGTAAGGATGGCTAAACACCAGCTGAGCCAACATAGGTGTACTGAATGTATTCCTCAGCTGAGAGGAATGGTGGAACTCATTTAGGATTACTCTGATCTTCGCCTAATTTAGTGTCAGCCTTGTAACTGAATCCCTCGCTGTGGGGAAGTTTGGATCTGACATAAGTTGACCCCTCCCTTTTTGGGTTCTTCTTCTGGCAAATCTCAGCCAGTAGAACAGCTCTGCTGGCAGATTGCTCTATCAGCCGATCTCTGAGATTATCTGGCAAAAGCTAGATAATCCTAACTTCCTCACAGAATGGTGGTTGGTACCCAACCAGTAGCCAGTGAAGCTGTTGCAAGGAGGGAGCTATCTCTTCCCTATAACCAGCCCCAGTCAGGAATCTAGCTGCAGCCACATTCTAGAAATAACAACACAGGGTTTTGTTTTGTTTTTACATTTAGTGATCACATTTTTATTATTTTGTGGGCTCACAAGAAAGCTGATGAAGCTGTATAGCAGGGGGTGGGCAGGTAGTCAGTCAGGATCTAGACACACCTCTGGGTGAGTAGATCAGCAAAGATCCTAACTTCCAGCTGTTTATCAATAGCAACAATAATATACTTGTCCCTGCTCCTGGTGCACAATTCCTAAATGTGGTTGCTAACATGAAATGGATGGACTCTATTAAGGAGGCCATGGGTATGAAATTACAGGAATGAAGCAGTGCAGTGAAAACCAGGAGGTCTTGGAGATGTCTCATCTACGGGGTTGCCAGGGGTTGAGATCAACTCAAGGGAAGTTAACAACAACAACAACAATAACAACAACAACCATGAAGGAAGCCAAAGAGTGTTTTTTTTAATGTGTGAAAGTTCTAGGGACTCAGCCCTGTTCCTTAACTGTAAGTGTTTGAGTTCCTGCTTTCCATTTCGTTCTTGCATTCTAAGTGTATGATCTCCCAGCTACCATTATGCGCCAGACTTTGACTTACACAGAGCTCTGGTAAAAATGAGTTGTTGTTGAAAGGTTGAGGTCTGCCAGCCTGTAGAAGACATGAAAATATACCCAGCCTGTATAAGACACGAAAAGATAGTGTGCACTTAGACATGGATATGTATTGCCCTCTCGTGGTTATATGCAGAATAGCTCAGTTTCTCTGCCAAATACAAAGCAGTCCACTATGTATGGTTGTGAAAGTTGGACAGTGAAGAAGGCTGATAGGGAAAGAATCAACTCATTTGAGATGTGGTGCTGCAGGAGAGTGGATACCATGGACTCCTCAAAAGACAAATAAATGGGTCTGAGAGCAAATCAGGCCATAGCACTCACTGGAAGCCAAGATGACTAAACTGAGACTGCCATACTTTGACCATATCATGGGAAGACTCACTAGAAAAGACAATAATGCTTGGCAAGGTGGAAGGAAGTAGGAGAAGAGGAAGACCACATTGCAGATGGATAGACTCAGGGCTGATGCAGACAGCCCGTTTGGGGTGGCAGAGAGCTGCCCTGGTGAGCGGTGGATTGGGGCTGTGGCAACCCCACTCTGAAACCCCAATCCTTCCTTTTGCTGCCCCTAAAAGAGAGAGAAAATGCTGCTCCTTTTAGGGGTGGTAAAGTGTCGCAGCTCTTCTGCTCCCTTTCAGGTGTCCTGATGCCATGCGTGTGCATACGGCCTCAAAGCGTCAGGACAGTGTCGGGGTGGGGTTGGGGTGGCCGGCTTGTAGCTGCCCCACCCCAACTCTACCCGCAGTCCGGCCCTTTGGGCCAGTCTGCAATGGCCCTCAGTCAAGGAAGCCATAGCCCTGAGTTTACAAAACCTGAGCAAGGCTGTGGATAATAGGGTGACTTGGAGATTTCTCATTTATCAGGTCACCATAAGCTAAAATTGGCTTCATGCGAGTTAACAACCACCACCAATTCTGATAGCAGACCATTCTTGCCAGCACATAAAATTCATATTTGGCCAACAACCTGTATAATCATGATCATGGGTGATTTATACAACTTTAAAGTAGGTAATGAAGACATCAAAATAGTTAAAAGATTTTCTATAAGCTGGTTCCACCATTAATCAAAATGGAGACTGTAATCAAGAAATCAGAAGAAGAAGAAGACTCATAAGAATGGCTATGAAAGAACATGATAAGATCCTCAAGTGTAAAGATATCTCATTAACTACCAGAATCATTCAGGCCATAGTATTTCTGATTTCTATGTATGGCTGCGAAAGTGGGACAGTGAAGAAAGCTGATAGAAACATAAGCTCATTTGAAAATCTGTGGCCTATAAACTGTATGTGGCCCTGATGATCTTCTGTGAGGCTCCCTTCATCTCCTCCAAACAGTATCCTCCCCAAGGAGAAAAGCCACTGGGGGGCAATTCTCTTATAAAACAAGCATCCCTCCCATGATTTTTGATTTACACAAAAATAGCCATTTCAGATAACTAGGTCACTTCTGTTTTTATCAGAACAGTTGTGTGTCCTGTGTGGGGGGTATCTAAAATGGCACAGCAGCTGATGGCCTCCAGGTCCTCTGCAGTTGCCCACCCCTACTTGGTGGAACTAAAGGCTTACCATCAGAGCAAAATACAAATTGCTGATACTTTATTAGGCCAGTGAGAATGGGGTTAGGAATGGCAATAGCTTTGGAACCTTACTGGCTTCTTCAAGGCATGCAGAACAAAAGTGATGCTGGGACTCACAGGACTGTGTCTTGTTATCAGAGAAGGTTCACAGTTGCAATCAGAGGGATTTCACATGCTCTGCTCAGCACCCTGGCTGCATCTACACTGCAGGTACATGTTGCTTTAACTGCCAGGGCTCAATGCTATGGAATACTGGGATTTGTAGGTTTGTGAGATATTCAGTTTTCTCTGTCAGAGAGCTCTGCTGTCACAAAGAATCCCAGGATTCCATAGGAAGGAGTCATGACAATTACAGCAATGTCAAACTGCATTAATTCTGCAACTCCTGTTTGCTATATGCCTTCTTTGTGTTTTTCTGGGATGTCAGTGACATCTTTCCCCTCTAGCTATTGAAACATAGGCATATGGAAAGGTTAGATGCAGAAATGAACTGCATTTCAGGTGTCTAACCCACCTTCCTCTGAATTGCTGGGAAAATTTGGTGCACAGGTGTGGTCAGAAAGATCACACCTAGAAGAAACTACTGGTAATAAATATTAAAAGGTAAAGGTAGTCCCTTGACATGAATGTCTAGTCATGAGCGACTGTAGGGGGTGGTGCTCATCTCCGTTACTAAGCCAAAGAGCCTGCATTGTCAGAGACTATTCTGTGATTATGTGGCCAGCAGGATTGTACAGAATGATGTTTCCCTTCCCACTGAAATGGTGCCTATTTATCTACAGCTTTCGAACTGCTAGGTTGGCAGAAGCTAGTGACAGGAGCTCACCCCATCATGAGGCACTTGGGCCTCAAACTGCCAACCATCCATTCTTCAAATCGTCAGAATGGGCATCTTAACCACTAAGCCACCACATCAATGTAAATGTTAAACTGTAACTTATCCAAAGCCAATAAACATCAAGGCAAGAGATGGCTCACCACCTTGTAATTACTTCACTTTTCAAAAATCCCTTTGCAAAGAATTTTCACAGCCCTTCCCTTCTGTGGATATTGCTGAATAAGTTTCTTGCTGGAAATGCAAAGCCTTTCTCCCTTGTCACTGTTTTATTGACTGACATCTATCCTGCAATATTCCTTTACACTACATGGGACTGCCTTTGAAATGTTTTGAAACTTCAGCTGGTTCAGAAGGATGCAACTAGATTGTCAAACGGCACACTTCTCTGTTGCAACAGCTCCACTGGCTGCCAGTTCATTTCTAGGCACAATTCAAAGTGCTGGTTTTGACCTATAAAGCCCTATAGAATGATCCTATCTCCCTCGATGAGCCTGCCTGGGGTTTGAAATCTTCTGTGGGTACCATTTTTTCTCTCCCACCACCCTCACAGGTACATCTGACAGGATATATGGGAGGGCATCATAATATATATGCCATATCAGCACAGACACTGTTCAACATCTGGGAGGGACAAAATGCAAGAATAGCATCAAAAGAAGGAATTATGTTCATGCTGATGGCAGATCCCAGATTAATAGCTGAAAGGTGGAAAACTGCAAACCTTTTAACACCAAAATGATATATGGGGCTTTAACAATAGCCATGAGAGAAAAATGGACACATCAACTTTAATTACCAGAACTCAAACCAAAAAGGTCTATTTCTTACACGATATACCATGATTTCGTCTTACACAGAAATTAAGGACCTATGTAGCGATCTAAGTCTGAGCTTTAATTCAGGTGGGGAGAGGGATTAAACTCAATTTGTGGAATATCTCCAAAATGCCTAGAAACCATTCAAGAAAAAGAAGAAAAAAAATTAAGGGTACAAAATTGTGTCCATAAGCATCATGTAAAGGGTGCCTTCTTTTATTGTTTGGTGGTTTCTTATTTTAAATTAATTTTGAATTTTAAGGGGAGGGGAAGAAAGGGAAGATGCAATCAGTCAAGACAGACAAACAGTCTGGCTTGTTATAAAGGCCATTCTTTACATATTTATATTTAATCAGCAATTAATACATCATCAAATACAGCCAACATGAGTACCTGCTTAATTTTGTGGTATCCTAATAGGCAATGCATAGGGGCTGGCATGCTGCAATGGTCTGAGCATTGGACTAGGATACAGGGTGACCAGGGTCTGAATCCGAGCTTGGTCAAAGAAACCCACTGGGAAACCTTGGGCAAGTTACACTTTCTCAGCCTCTGAGGATGGCAATGGCAAACTGCCTCTGAAGAAGCGTGCCAAGAAAACCCTATGATAGGGTCACATTAGGGTCACCGTAAATCAGAAACAACTTGAAGGCACACAACAACAACAACAATTGGCAATGCTTTCCTGAATATTGCACATCAGGTTGCTACATTCGAATCTGGATAGGACCTCTGTCCTTTGAATGGTCTTGTAGAAGGAATTTTAGCATGTGTTCCTTGTCACACAAATGGATCAAAAGCAACACTTGCTGAAATTCTGTCTTCAACAAAACAATTTAGGGGACAGAAGCCTCTCGTTTTCAGTCTGGCAGACCCATACTTTGTGCAGGCAAAAAGAGGAGCACTAAGCACCTACTGTATCAAAGAGGAATTACTCCAAAGAAAGTCCCCAGTCCCTGTGATTTTTAAACAGAGAATCTATCAAGATTGCCATCTGGTATGGCTTACAAAGGTAGAGGATGGGAAGTTCAGCTTCAGGAATGCGACCAGCTAGGCTTGCGTTTAGAGATGAAGGCCTCAATCCCTTCCTGAGCATCCTTCATGGCAAGATTGTCCACCATGACCTGAGAGGTCATTCTGTAGGCTGTGCTAATGTCCTGCTCAATCTGTTTATAAAAGGTGGCTTTTCCCAAGGCCAAGACAGTCCGACTGCTCTCACAGATTTTGTGTGCAATTCTCAAGGTCTCATCTTCCAATTTGTCCTCTGGTACCACTCGGCTGATGAGCCCGTAGAGAAGTGCATCCTGGGCAGTCATGGGTTCTCCCGTCAACAGCATCTCCAGTGCAACCTGCAAAAGACTGATTATGTGAAGCTGACTCACTTCAGGCCAATGGCAGCCAATGGCTCTCACATCAGTAAGTTCCATTCTGGGTTTGAGTCTTAATTCTAAAGGAGTCACCCAAGGTGGAGTACCTATTTAGGGGACATTGTCGCTAGACCTTTTATTTGTTATTGTCGTTGTTGTTTGCCTTCAAGTCATTTCCAACTTATGGTGACCCTAAGATGAATGTTTCATGGGGCTTTGTTCAGATGATGTTTGCCATTGCTTTTCCCTGAAGCTTAGAGCATGTGGATTGTTAGGACAAGAGTGTCCAAGAAGGTCTTACTTAGTTATGCATGTGTAACTAACATCTCCTGACCCAATTCCACAGCCCCCTTTAAGAACCAGGAGCCAGATCAAGCAAAGGTAGTCTGTTCAGCTGATAATCAGCATGCAAGCAAGAGGACATTTCCACTCCATTCCTCCCAGCAGGTGGGACTGCAATAGGACTTGCAACAGGGGATCTACTTTCTATTGTCAGTCTTGCTCACTGGACAGAGTGGAAACATCAATTTTTTTGGATTCCCAATTGAAAGGTGAATGGACTTCCTTTACCTGATCTGGCTGCTGGTTCTTAAGGTGGGCTCGAAGTACATTTACATAGTCTTAAAATAAAACTAGAAACCAACATGGCATAGTGGTTTGAGTGCTGAACCCATAGTGATTTCAGTGTTGGATGACTCTGGAGACCAGGATTCGATTCTCAGCTCAGTCATGAAACCCACTGGGTGACCTTGGGCAAGTCACATGCTCTCAGCCTCAGGGGAAGGCAGTGGCAAGCTTCCTCTAAAAAATCATGCCAAGAAAACCCCATGAAGGGTCACCTTAGGATAGCCATAAGTTAGAAATGACTTGAAGGTACACAACACATGCACATAGTAAAATTACATAATCTGATTGAATACAGAGCAGTTATGGATCTGTAACTCTAGGTTATGAATCCGTAACTACAATACTTAATGCCAGCCAGTAACAACAACGTTCTATGTGGAGTTTTTTTATAAACAACATGTGACACACACACAAATCTTGCTATCAAATCATTGATGTTAAAGGGGAAGGTAGTTTCTGAATAAGGTGTGGGGACCCATCCTTCTTCTGCTGTGGGCTTACCTTTCTAGGAAGTGATCTCCCCACAGCCACTGCAGGAGTCGAGCAGAACAACCCAACATTCACTCCAGGAGTGGCAAACTTCGATTTCTCACTGGCCACAGCAATATCACAGCTGGCCACAAGCTGGCAACCAGCTGCAGTGGCAAGGCCATTTACTTTAGCCATCACTGGTACAGGTAGCTTTGGAAGCAAAGTCATGATCTATAAGAAAGTGTTTGGAAAAAAGAAAGAAATTAAAAAAGGAAGAAAGTATCACTTCTATGTTGGTAAAAACAAAAGTGTGCTATAGCATCTTTTTCAAATCCACCATGATAAATGAATGTATTTATTCATCAGTTTCAAACAGGTGTTTCATTGGTTTCAAACACTGACACCAAGGTTGAGCCAGGATGTTTTTCGCCAGAGCTGAAGAAAAGGATGAAAACTGTCCTGTTTCATTAATACGAGTGCCCAGGAAATTGCATCTAAGGTTCAAGAGAGCAAGAAATAGAGAACTCAAGCCACTCCAGGGTCATGCACAAATGGTCTGTAACAGCAGAAATATGGTCAATACAGTTCAGGGTCTGAGCATGAAAATCAGTCCAAGAGAGAAGCCAAAGTGCAGAAAACAAGAGAACAGTGAATGTCAAACAATGTCAAATGGAGCCAGCAGAGATGTTCACTTGCAGCAATGTACAGGCTGAGTCTCCCTTATCTGAAATGCTTGAGATCTTGCATGTACAGGCTGAGTCTCCCTTATCTTGCATGTACAGGCTGAGTCTCCCTTATCTGAAATGCTTGAGATCAAAAGTATTTTGGATTTCAGAATTGTTTGGATTTTGGAATACCTATATTTGCATATATGCACATAATGATATATCTTTGAGATGAGATCCAAGGGGGGTTGCAGACTGCCAGAAATAGTGCAAATTGAGTTCACTTTTAGGGTTAGGGTTAGGGCTAGGGTTAGGGTTAGGGTTAGGGCTAGGGAATCATGGGAACTGTATTTTATTGTGGCACCAGAGCTCTCTGACAGAGAAGGCTCAATGTCTCAGGAAAAAAACAATTCCCATGATTCCCTAGCACTAACCCTAACCACAAAGTGGACTCAATTTGCACTATTTCTGGCAGTCTGCAACCCCCCCAAGTCAAAACACAAAACTCATTTATTATTCATATATACTTTACAACACAACTTGAAGATAATTTTACACACAATATTTTAATAATTTTGTGCACTGAACCATCACAAAGCATAAGTGTCACTATCTCAGCCACCCATGAAAAAAGTTTTGAATATTTTAGAATATTTTGGATTTCAGAATTCCAGATAAGGAAGACTCAACCTGTGCTAATTTATAGCTGGGTGGCCTTATTATCTCATTGTATCATGCTTTAAGGCACACCAATGTTTCCGGCTTTTCTGTTCCTGCCAGTTTTATCTCTGTCATTCTGAAGGGTGCAATGGCTTTCATATTTATTGCTCAGGGTTTTCGTGGGATGGGCCAAACTCTGCTTCCAGGGCACAGCTATCAACTACCTCTGTCTCTGATAAAATCCTGTTATCTGGGCTCTCCTATTCTTCTTATTCATCCGAATCCTCCTCCAGGTAGGGCATGATAGTCACTTTCTCTCATTCCACATACAAGCACTGACTTGACTTGCAGTTGAATCCTTTCTCAACACTGTTGATGGCAGCAGACTTGCTTAGCGAACACATAGAACAGGCTGTGCAACACCCTTCTCCAATACTTTGCTTTGTTGTTGTGTGCCTTCAAGTCATCTTTGTCTTATGGCAACCCTATCGTGGGGTTTTCTTGGCATGTTTCTTCTGAAGCTTGAAAGAGTGTGACTTGCCCAAGGTCACCCAGTCAGTTTACATGGTCGAGCTGGGATTCAAACCCTGATCTCTAGAGTCATAGTCCATCACTACACCATGCTGGCTCTCAATACTTTGCTGCCATCTCCCAGCATCTGGCATCTAAGGTGACTATGGGAGGGGGGGTTGCAGACTGCCAGAAATCGTGCAAATTGAGTCCACTTTTAGGGTTAAGGTTAGTGCTAGGGAATCATGGGAATTGTTGTTTTTTCTGAGACATTGAGCCTTCTCTGTCAGAGAGCTCTGGTGCCACAATAAAATACAGTTCCTATGATTCCCTAACCCTAAAAGTGGACTCAATTTGCACTATTTCTGGCAGTCTGCAACCCCCCTACATCTCATGCTGCCTAAAAGTAAGATTGACTGTGATTGATAACACTCCTCATCTGATGCAGAAAGCCTTTCAAAGCAATTTGCCACAACACAGAAACAAAGCATCATTTAGAATAAAAATAAAAACCAGGAAAAATGTTTCTAAAATTGACACAAAACCATCAGAGTAAGTTTAAAAATAACTAAAAGCCTAGGGTAATAAAACCTTATGAGAGCCAGGGTGGCATAGTGGTTTGAGAGTTGGTGGAATAGTGGTTTGAGAGTTGGATGACGATTCTGGAGACAAGGGTTCAATTCCCAGCTTGGCCATGGAAACCCACTGGATGACCCTGGGCAAGTTACACTCTCTCAGCCCCAAGGGAAGGCAATGGCAAACCTCCTCTGAACAAATATTGCCAAGAAAACCCCATTATAGGGTTGCCATAAGTTGGAAACCACTTGAAGACACACAACAATAACAATAAATACTTGATCTGACACCAAAAAGGTAGCACCAACAGATGAGATGCATTTTTGAAAATCAGGGAACAGAGACCTTTCCCAAGTACTGGTGATGGCAGAGGGATCTTGAATGAGGATAATAGGACCATGGAGTTGGAAGAGACCAAAATCATCTAGTCCACTTTCCTGTTCCGTGTGGGATTTGCAAAGCAGACTACAACCACAGGATCCCTTGCTGTTGAGCCTCTGGTGAATATCGCCAGCTAAGGAAATCCTACTACCTCCCAAGGCAAAATGTTAAATAACCATTAGCCTCAGGAAGCTGTTCCCAACATTTTAGCTCAAACCCATTTTCCTGCAATTTCCATTCCCTGGTTTTCGCACTGCCCTCTGGAGGAACAGAAAACAAGCCTGCACAATCTTCTATATCACAACCCTCCAGATATTTTGAGATGACTATTATCAAGTTTCCATTTAAACCTTGCAACCTCCTGGTGTTAAGCTGCCTTATACTGAGTCAGACCGTTGGTCTCCAGCATCACTGATGGTGGCTCTTGATCACAAGCAGATCATTTCATGAATTAAGTGCCCAAAATCCTATTCACTGGAGCTCCTGAAGACTGACCTTGGGACCGTCTGCATGCAGAGCATTTATTCTGCAATCCAGATACAGCCCCTAACCAATTTACTATATGGAACATATTCTTAGGTGAATCTATTCATGATTAGGACTCTAGTTATATTCTGGGTGGAACTTAGTTGGTTATTCTATTTTTGGGGTGGAACGTAGCTGGTAGTTCTATATTGTGGTGGAACATAGCAGATAGTAGTTCTATTTTGGGGTGGAGCCTTTCATCTAAGAATTCCCTATCAGGGTCAAGGCTTGGAAGATAGGTGTCAGATGACCTGAGGGAATGGATGGCAGTGTTATTTTGGGATGGAGCTACTCTAAACCTTAAATTTGTAGTCATTTAGCCCTATGTTATTCCTTTGACTTCAATTTCCTAAAGACTCTTGCAGAAAGCTTGAGGGGTGCACACTGTCTGAACATCAGTTAATATTTTGGAATATAATCAAATAACATAGAGCGAGGCAACTTCTTTCACACCGAGAGAACGGTGAGGGAACTCACCTCAGCACAGGTCTTAAAAACTTCCATGTGGTGGTCCTCACCTTCCTTGTGAGTCAGTTCCTTTAAGTCATGTCCAGAGCAGAAAACAGGCCCTTCACCTTTGATGATATTTGTGCAAGAAAACAAGAGAAACGTACAAAGTGTTACACATTCCATACTGAACACATAAATGTCAATGTCCTTGACTGGAGGCCTACAGAACTGATCAGAGATGTAACATTTCCAAAAATGTTGAAATCATTGGGGAAGGTGACTGTATTTCCCCCCAAGAAAAAAAATGGAAATTTTCAGAAAAACTGAAAAAAGCAATATTAGGACCCTTTACCGATTAAATACAGTCAAGGAAGAACCGCATAGCAGCTGGATAGATTCAACCAAAGAAGTCACAGTCCTGAGTCTGTAAGATCTGAGCAGGGATCTTGAGGTTAGGGTGACTGGGAGGACTCTCATTCATAGTCTACCATAAGTCTAAGGCTGCATCTACACTGCCGAAATAATATTCAGAGCTCTGCTCTGGTGTCACAACAAACTACCATTCCCAGAATTCCATAGCATTGAGCCATGGCACTTAAAATCATGTCAAACTGATTATTTCTGCAATGCAGATGCTGCCAAAGTCGACTTGCAGGCAGCTAACAACAACAGACTGAAAGTCACATTGTCATTTTAGGAACATAAAAGCCATTATATATAACATGGTTTGACACAAAATTATCATGTCTGATATATTTAAAGTACTTATTATTATTATTATTATTATTAATAATAATAATAATAATAATAATAATAATAATAATAATAATAATAATATCCCGCCCCTTTGCCAAGCAATCAGGGCGGCTTACAATGTTAAAATTATCATACAAATATAACCCACATTCAAAAAACCCTGAAACCCACCCACCCCTTAAGAAAGTATTAAACAAATTATACATTAAAACATAACAATACATTAAAACATATTTAAATAATCTTGCTGAAGCGACAATAAAAGAATAGTAGCAGCAGCTACGGCAGAGTTGGAGAAGAGAAAATAGGCTGATTCCTGAGGCCGGGAAATCTAGTCAGGAAAGGCCTGCGGGAAGAGATCCATTTTAACAGCTTTTTTAAAGCTGCTCAAGGTCGTAATCTGACGGATCTCGTCCAGCAGGCCATTTCATAATCTGGGAGCGGTCGCCGAGAAGGCCCTCTGGGAGGTTGCAGACAGCCTCGTTTTTATCGGCTGCAGTAAATTCCTCCCAGAGGATAGGAATTACAATTCACTTTTTTAAACTTTTCATTTTTTGTTATACATGAAGCTACAAGGTTCTGAACAGGAACACTTTTTGCTTGGCTGTATGGAGCAGGTGTAACCCACTCATTCCCTTATTAAAAAACGAGAAAATGAAATCAAAACCAGGAACTGCTATGTTTCAAAACAGCGTGTACTTGTCCCTCCACATTCCCTGGGGTTAGGGGCACAGGATCTCCGTGAATGTGGAAAAACCGCAAATAACAAAAACACTATGCTTTTTCCTGAGAGAATGCCTCTCTAGGAATCTCTAGGTCCTCCAATACAACTCTGTGGTCAATATCTGCCAGAGTTGAATTTGCACTGGAGGAGCTATAAATGCCTAGTGAAGTAATTCTCTCTGGGAATGTCAGTTCCTTCAGTGCAACTTTTGGTTAAAGTTGACCACAGAGTTGCACTGGAGGACCTAGATATCCCTAGAGAGAGTATATTCATAAAATCTGTGAATAATCAAATCTTTCAAAAGTCAAAACCACAAATGTGGAGGGACGAGTGTACACAGTCTTCCTTTAAAATCTACCTGCTATGTTATTTTACTAATAATGGTGTGTGTGTGTAAGTGTATGAACCTTATGTTTTAAATATTTTTTTCTCATTGTAAGAGAAAATAGTCTATAATCCATTTTTTCCAGCAAGAAAAAAGCCTTCAGAAAAAATAAAGGAAAACAACAACAACATTTTTTCACTGAAATGTTTCTAGATTTTTTCCCTAGACCTTCATTTCTCCAGGTTTTTGACACACAGGATAGTCATGTGTGAACCCTACAAGTCTTCAAGTCTTTTCCAACTTGTGGCAATCCTAGGGCCTATCACAGGGTTTTCTGAGGCTGAGAGTGTGTGACATGTCCAAAGTCACACAGCGAGTTTTCATGGCCAAGCAGGGGATTGATCCCTAGTCTTCAGAGCCACAGTCCTATGCTCAAACCACTACACCACACTGGCTCTTGAACACCACATCCACTGGTCCATATAAAGATCACTTTGAGGCCCGATCCATGGAAGGCTGTTGAAAAGGAAAGGAACAAAATAGTAGTAATTCCACTGTTCCTTTGGGGTGGGGAGGAACATTGCAATGGAAGGAGTGCTGAGATCTGAAGAAATAGGAGTAAACTAGGGCATGAAAAGCTTGCACAGCAGGTCTCTAAATCGACTATAATGCTCACAGGAAAGTCTGATGCTACCAACTACTAAAAGTGTGACTGCAACCCAGTGTTTTGTTGTTGTTGTGTGCCTTCAAGTCATTGCTGACTTATGGTGACTCTAAGATGAACCTATCACAGGGTTTTCTTGGCAGGTTTCTCCAGAGGGGGCTTGCCACTGCCATCCTTTGAGGCTGAGAGAGTGTGACATGAAGAAAGTCACCCAGTGGGTTGCATGGCCGAGCTGGGATTCAAACCCTTGTCTCCAGAGTCACAGTCTAATGCTCAAACCACTACACCACACTAAAATTATGCATTAATCCTTATAAATACGCCTGTTCTCAAATGCAAACAATAATCCAAGTGGAACAATATATTTCTTTATTCCATCAAAGAAAATGCATATAATAATGACTCAAAATCAATGACAACACGAGGCATAGTAAAATCCTTAAAGGTTTGGAATACACCATCAAAAAACAATCATACAGTGATGTCTATTATAATACAAATCCAACACAAAGTATGCTTTGGTCTGTCATTGATTTTGAGTCATTATTATACTTTGACAAGAATATATTGTTTCAATTGGATTATTACTGATTTATATTTGAGAACAGGTGCACTTCCTAATAGTGTATACATAATTGTAACATTAGATTACAGTTACACTTTTAGTAATACCAGACTTTCCTAGTAATCTTATGATCTGAAGAAACAGCCCTTTGGTCTGTATTGTTTTTAAATATGTTGTTAGCCATCTCGAGTCTCCTTCTTGAAAGAAAGACAGGATATAAATGAATAAAAGAACACCAACAAGAACAGACTACAAATAGAGGTCAGGATGGAAGAAACAAGAGTACCTGAAATAATGATGATTCGCAGATCGGTGTTTCCAATATCATGCAAAATGTCCTCACGGAGAGATCTCAGCATGGAGAGCGACAGGGCATTTCTTTTCTGGGGGTTATTCAAGACGATGTTCCTGGAAAGATAAGAGATGACTTGGGACTGAGGGTTCTGACAATGCTAAAATTTGGCAAAGATTTGTGGATACAGGGGAACTTGCATTCACGCACGCTTCCAATACAAAGTTGAAAGGGACTGTGGTTGTATGCCTTTCAAGTCACTTCTGTCTTATGGCAACCCTAAAGTGAACCTATCACCAGGTTTTCTTGGCAAGATTTGTTTGGGGGGGGGGTTGCCTTTGTCTTCTTCTGAGGCTGAGAGAGTGTGACTTGCCCAAGGTCAGCCCAGTGGGTTTCCATGGCCAAAGAGGGATTTGAACCCCAATTGCTAGAGTCATAATCCAACACTGAAACCACTACATCACAATACTATATAGATATAGATATAGATATAGATACAGATATAGATATATAATGTTGCCAGATGGCATTATAATCAACACTCAAACCACTAAACCATACTATATATATGTGTGTGTGTGTGTGTATATAATGTTGCCTGATGGCATTACAATCCAACACTCAAACCACTATACCATGATACATACATATGATGTTGCCAGATGGCATTACAATCAACACTCAACTAAACCGTGATATTATTTATCCCCCATGATAACCCTCTGTTGTCATGGGGGAATCCATTCTGGACCCTCCTGCAAGAACAGAAAATTATGTATAGGCTTGAATGGAGGTGCACACCCCATTTTGTGCCCCTCCATTTGTCGCCCATGGATAGGAGAGAGACACGGATCACAAGTTTGCAAGAATGGAGGGGCAACTGTACGTGTGTGTGTGTGTGTGTGTGTGTGTATGATGTTGCCATAAATAAATAAATAACTGTCACTTGCACTTGTTCACAGTCAGGGTATAATTCCATTCTGGTTCTGAAAAAGCACAAGATTTGAGGCAGACCCAGGTCACTGGTAACCCTTGAAGTGCATGGAGTAATGTGCTGAAGGTAATGACCCTAGCACAGATCTCCAAATGATGTTGGACTTCTGATTCCAGAAGCCTGAGCCAGCATGGCCAATGGTCAAGGATTCTGGAAGCTGGAGTTCAATTAGATCTAGGGATCCAAGTATGGGAAACGTTGCTTTGAGCCACATTCTAACAGTTTCAGAGCCATAACTCTTATCAATCTGTTCTTGTTCTTTTTTCAGGATAGCTGCCCTGTGGAAGAATCCTCTTGGACTTTAGGAAATATGTGAGCTAAAGCTTAAAAGCATACATGACAACATTCAAGGTAGCACTACCCAGAGAGTAAAATATTTGGGAAACATAGAGCCTCCCACACAACAAGGCAAAGGGCAACAGGAGAGGAGTGGAACTTGGTTTACCTCCAATTTCAACAAGACTGTTTTTGCAAGCCAGGCAAAATTCACGATCAATGTCCACTGTGCCTCTCTTCCTTTCCTCCCAGTTCAGTACCATCATCTGTTCTGTTTTTGATAATGCCTTTGCATTCAGAAGGCAATGAATTTCCCTAGACATGTCCTCAGTCCTATTCACACATTGCATTTTAAATACAGATTGATACAGTTACGGCTCTGGACCTGTTAGAATGCGGCCCAGGGCAACGTTTCCCATACTTGGATCCCCAGATGTAATTGAACTCCAGCTTCCAAAATCCCTGACCATTGGCCATGCTGCCATCTGGCAACATCCGCTGTTTGTTTTAGATTTTACTTATCTGCCAGGATTCTCTGGCACTCAGCAGTCAGAGATCTCTTTATGGTTCACAAAATAAATGAAATGCACAGATATAGGATGGGGGACACCTGGCTTGATGGCAGTACATGCGAAAGGGATCTAGGAGTCATAGGCCTGAAACACACAGGCCAAAGGATGCAAATTCTGACCACGTTCAGACTATGCATGCCCCGAACGTGGCTAGAAGCCACACCAACATCCATGAAGAACCGGACCAAGAAGGAGCAGAAAGAATCCACTCCTTCTGGCAATCTGGTTCAGGCCTTGGCAGCAACCTGGATCAGGGCTGGTCCATGTGGTTGCTGTGGTCCAGGGGTAGGCAACCTTTCCCTTTTAAGGGCCGAGGGACTTCAGCTCCCAGAATCCCAGGAGCTATTGGCCAACATGGGACTATTGGCCAACATGGCTGAGGCTTCTGGGAGCTGAAGTCCCTCGGCCCTTAAAGGGGACAGGTTGCCTACCCCTGCATGGTCCCAGGTGAGCAGCACCAGCACAGTTTTGCCATGGTCCTTTTAGCATGTCTGTTTCAGGCCTGTGTGAACCACAGGCTGAATATGAGCCAGCAGTGTGATGCAGCAGCAAAGAAAGCCAATGCAATGCTAGCCTGCATCAATATAGTGTCTGGATCAAAGGAAGTAATAGTAATACTCTATTCCCCTTTAAGGGCCAAGGGACTTCAGCTCCCAGAATCCCAGGAGCTATTGGCCAACATGGCTGAGGCTTCTGGGATCTGAAGTCCCTCGGCCCTTAAAGGGGAAAGGTTGCCTACCCCTGGGTGATATGATAGACCTGTTTAAATATTTGAAGGGATGTCATATTGAGGAGGGGGCAAGTTTGTTTTTGCTGGTCCAGAAAATAGAACCTGGAACAATGGATATAAGCTACAGGAAAAGAGGTTCAAAAAGAGATCTTTCCCAGGTTCTGCTGATTAATAGACACACTGATCAGACTGCCAGAAATAATGCAGTTTGAGACCACTTTAACTGTCCTGGCTCAGTGCTAGGGAATCATGGGAACTGTAGTTTATTATGGCACCAGAGCTCTCTAACAGAGAAGGCTCAATGTCTCAGAAAAAAAACCCTACAATTCCCATGATTCCCTAGCACTGAGCCAGGGCAGTTAAAGTAGCCTCAAGCTGCATCATTTCTTGCAGTCTGTTCAGGCCCAGAGTGACTCAAGGGAGGCCAGAATGCAACCATGCTGGCTGGGGGATTCTGGGAGCTGTAATAAAAAAAAAAGGACTTTGCCCATTAGAGCCAGTGAATCGAGATAGTCCAGAGAGGGGATTCTGGGAGGTGCAGTCCAAAACAGGCTCTTTCCTGAGCTCTGCAAAGTAGGCACAGTGAATGGACATGAAATCTGAAAGTATGAGAAGGGGAGGAGATGACTCTCAGGGGACAAAATGGCAATGGGACCCAAGCTTGGCTGGATCGCCCCCTTTTCCCTCTCCTCCCAGGTCTCTGCCCCCACCTGATGCCATCCCTTTGCCACATGCGGGTGAGTTTCTCCTCTCCTCCAGATGCTGCTGCTGCTTCTGCTGCCTCTCGCTGCTGGTGCCGCTGTCCGGGGGCCTTGGGGTCTCCGCTGCTGCTGCTGGCAGAAGAGCCCCTGCGGCTCCAGAGAAGGGGCAGAGCCCTTTTGGCTCCCCAAAGCCCCCTGCAAGCAGCTGCAACAGTAGCAGCCATGACTCCCTTTCCAGCAAAGGGAAGGGAGTGCCTATAAGGCTCTGTTTGCTGCTGCTGCTGCCGCCTAGTGGCTATTACTTGAAAGCTCCCTTTCCAGCAAAGGGAAAGGAGTGCCTATGAGGCTCTGCTCGCTGCTGCCGCCTAGCGGCTATTACTTGAAAGCTCCCTTTCCAGCAAAAGGAAGAAGCTATCTATAAGGTTCTGCTTTCTGCTGCCGCCTAGCGGCTATTACTAGAAAGCTCCCTTTCCAGCAAAGGGAAAGGAGTGCCTATGAGGCTCTGTTTGCTGCTGCTGCCGCCTAGAGGTTATTACTAGAAAGCTCCCTTTCCAGCAAAGGGAAAGGAGTGCCTATGAGGCTCTGCTCGCTGCCGCCACCTAGCAACTATTTCTTGAATGCTCCCTTTCCAGCAAAAGGAAGAGGCTATCTATAAGGTTCTGCTTTC
>CM034708.1:208879643-208903440 GCA_020142125.1 Phrynosoma platyrhinos
ATAATAATAATAATAATAATAATAATAATAATAATAATAAATATAGACATTTGGAGGATGGGGAGCATCTGGGATTTTGAGGGACTCCCAGAATGGTCTCCCAGAATTGGAGGGTTGGGTGGGTGGAAAGGTGAAGGTTTTTTTTTGCAGGGGACCTTGAATTGAAGGTGTTGAGTGGATGCAGGAAAAATAAGATTAACCCCCCACCAAACATCCCAGCTTCTGCTAGACTTGCAGCCCCACTCCTAACTATGGATGTTTGCTCAGAAGTCAGTCCTATTGTTTTTAAAAGTAGTGGGATGGATCTGTTTTGCTTTAATCCAAGGTGAGCACACATAAGTCTCTAGGTTTGAAAAGGTGTGGCATAATATGGCCCTTGGAGGAACTGTGTGTCCTGGAGCGTGTCCCACTGATAATGTAGGGATTTGTGAAAACGTGTGAAAGCTCCTGAACCCACCCTTGGTGGTGACAGCATTGCGGTGGGTTAGTGGAGATTTGTGACAACTTGTGAAAGTATCTGAATCCATTTTTGGTGATGACAGTGTTGTGGTGGCTTAGGGTGAAGAAGTTCCAGTAAACTTTTTGTGCTGCTCCAATTGGAGTAAAAACGTGAAACTATTTTTTCCTCTGATGGGAAACTCTTGGGAAGGAAAGAGGCTGCTAATGAGTGCATGCCTCATGTTACTGGCCTGGATTTCTTGCTCATGTGTTTGTGTAGGGAATATAAGGCAGAATAAGGAGAGTTCAACTCTGGGTGCAAAAGCTCTGTACGAATTGTAATCTTTGAATGTGTGGGTGATAAAGTCTGGCAGACTTGTGGAGGAGTATTCTCAGAGTATAACACACTTTATGACTTGTTCAAAAGACTTTCTAGCACTACTCAGCTTCTCCACTCATTGATTGCATGGTTACTGATTGTTAAACTGCATTAAGCAGAATTAAGATATGAAGCTGTGAAGAATTGGTTGTTAACACTGAATAGTTGTTTCCTTGGAAGGGGCTGAAATTACTGTTTACTATTGACTATGTCTGATCTGAGACACACACTGTATTCTCCCTCTTACAAGTCTCAAATATTCAGGATGATTTTCTTTGTTAAAAGTTTAGACTAGTCCCTGAAACCTAGGTCCCAAACACACTGCAGAAATAATCCAGTTTGAGACCACTTTAACTGCTGTTGCTCAGTGCTAGGGAATCCTGGGAATTGTAGTTTATTGTCGCACCAGAGCTCTCTGACAGAGAAGCCTCGATGTCTCACAAAACTACAGTTCCCCAGGATTCCCCAGCACTGAGCCACAGCAGTTAAAAGCGGTCTCAAAGTGGATTATTTCTGCACTGTGTTTTGGAACCAAATTGATCAGATCAGGCCATCTGGATTGTGTCTTACATTGTGCAGAGGTGGAACTGAAGTGCCTTCTCTAAAGTTTAACAAAGACCTCTTTTAGCTTGGTCCTGCATTATTCAGAAGTTACAAAATTTGACATAATTGTTCCAAAACAGGGCTGGAATCTTAGGTGTATTTCCTTGAGAATGGTTAAACTCAGTTGAGTTTAGCTTGATTTGCGGTTGAGTGCACATACATGAGATTGGGATATAAGATAGTACTGTATTGCAGTTTTTAGAGCAGGCATTCATTTATTTGAATAGTAAGTTAAATGATAGTTGTGAAAGCCTGATACATTTCTCATTTTTTTCTCCAGTGACTACTGAAAACAGTTGGCTGAATGACTCTTTCATGTGTAAATACACTGAAACTGTGAATGAGGAAGAGGGAGTGTCCCTGCAAATATTTGATCTGTGTTTCTTCTATTCCTTTTCTCATTTGTCAGCATGTCAGGAAAGGTTATTAAATGGTAGGAAGTTATTTGCTTTTGCAGTGAGCTGGGTCATTTCTTAGGTTGCCAAGATGGAGAAACTGAAGGGCTAACACAGATTTCCCACTCCCTCCCATACGTTCTGTACTATTTCCCTGCAGATTGTTTGTCTAACTGGCCTTAAAACTGAACTGAAGGCAAGCAAACTGGATATAAATCAAAACAGAGCAGTTGTTGTTGTTCAGGAGAAGGTACTGTCTGCTATTTCATTTATGTTTGTTCAGGCAGAGATGATTATGCCCCAAGCTAGTGTAATAAATCTGTAGCATGAATCTGAATAGGGCTGTAGGCCTTGAAAACTTATGCTGAAATAAATAGGTTACTGTAGTCTTAAAGGTGTTACAAGACTGTTTGTTCCTTCCCTCTTTTTAAGTTCCTAGATGGGCTACCTGCTGCAGAGTCTACTAGCCTGAAAAACTCATAATTTCTCATGTAGTTGTTTTTTTTAAATGAAATGGCAGGTTACTAGCCTAGTTCTGAAAATAATACTTGAAAGCATAAGCACCTCCTGGGTCAGCATCAGAAGAGGTTACTGAATTAGATTTCCAGTGGTGAAAAGGCATGGCTTTAGTTCACACTGTATTATATGCAGGAGTTGGTTAATAGGTCCTACTGTACAAATGGTTATGCAGAATGCTTCAGCTTTTTTAATTTTGTTTGCACATTTTATACTTGTTGCAGAACCCAGCTTCCCTTTTTGAAGGTAACTTATTTTGATGAATATACTGTGGAGGAGCTGTGATTTTACTTTGTATAAGTAAGAAAACAATAAAAGATGCATCATAGCATCATAGTGGTTAGAAGTATGAGAATGTACACTGTTGTTCCTGTTGATGCTGTTGCTTGCAAAGAATGGGCACCCATCTTAAAATAGCACCTGTCTTCATACTGGGTGGAGTTGTAATTAGAATGGAATTTCTAATAACTATAACTATAGGAGCCAAAGCTTTCCATTGAGCACATTGTGAATGTCGTATAATTTAGCTGGAGGTCTTATCATGTCTGTCTTAAAATTATAGTTCAAGAGAGGCATGGTGGTGTAAATACTGATGTAGATGTTGGGTGGTGTCTGATAAAAACATGATTGAGGGCTGCAGGGAGCTGATAGGAGTTTTCAAAAGAGCAGCTTATTTTTTTGGCTGTAGGTCAGTGGCAGCTAGGCTTCGTGGTAAATGCTTTACACATCAAGTATAGACATCAGTACAGCCAGCCTGCCATATCCATGGATTCTTTATCTACGAATTCAAGCATCCATGGCTTGAAAATATTAATAAAATATATACATTTCAAAAAGCAAACCTTGATTTTGCCATTTTATATAAAGGATACCATTTTATTATGCCACAGTATTTAATGGGATTTGAGCATTCACAGATTTTGGTATCCACAGGGGATCCTGAAATCAAACCGGAGTGGTTACCAAAGGTCCACTTTATAGAGAGGTTCAGCAGAATTCATGATAAAGCCTTTTGTTTACTCTGCGGTGTACAGCCGGATGGGTTGCACACTCAGTTGTTCTATTGGCATGTCTGGAGAGGAGACTTCATTTAATGTAGAAATACAGAAATTGATTATCAAAGAGAATGCCAACCTGAACAATGCTGATTCTAAGTTTAACACCCCCCACTGGCTGACCAGCCACCTGAATATCATTGGGGATGGCTGCGGTGTCAGAGCTTAGCAAAGTTACTTTTCCGGACTATAATTCCCAGAGTTTCTTAGCCATTAGGGTCTTTATGGATACTGGGAGTCAGAGTTAAAAAAAAAAAAAAAGCAAAATTCCCAAGATCTGGTCAGCAGAAAGTCCTATAAAGATCCTGGCAGTTGCCCAATGATACTGGGTGCTGACAATGGTCTTAGCTGAAGCCACCTCTCTAGCATGCTAGTTTTGAAAGTGCTGGAAGATCTTTAGATGGAAAAAAAATAAATATTCCAGGAACTTTTATAATTCTGGCAAAGCTGCATATCTGAATTCTGCTGAATGCATAAAGTGACTTTTAGGTAGGTTTTGCAATATGAACTTGTCATAGTTACCTGGGCTTTAGATAAACATCTTGGTTATATATCTCAGTTGCATGTTGATATCTGAAGCTTAGCAGTGTTGCTAAATAACTTCTTGTCATGCAAACACTCTTGGAAGTAATCTGTTTTCTGATGGCAGATTCTAGCTTATGCTGTTGTTATACTTGTATTGGGTCCCATAGTTCGTTATGGAAAAGCCCTACCTTATAGTAAGTATGCTACTCTGTTTTCAATATGTTTTCCAGTGCTTTTCCATTAAAAAACACACACAAAAACTCCTGACATGCTTCTGGCAAGTATCAGCTTAAGAACACCTAGCAGGGGAAAAATAACAGATATGAAATGTGAACTAATACAAGTGAACCATAAAGGCACTGTGCCAGTATTTGTAAATTGCAGGAAGTAAAGTGTTGTAAAAAAGATTTTGTCAAAAAAATCCTATAAACAGAGTTAAAATATTAGAAGGTTAATGGTCATCTGACATTACACACTGAAGAAATAATCCAGTTTGAGACCGCTTTAATTGCCCTGGCTCATTGCTAGGGAATTCTGGGAACTGTAGTCTTGCAAGAACATTTAGCCTTGTCTATCAGAGAGCTTTGGTGCCACAATAAACTACAATTCCCAGGATTCCCAATCACTGAGCCAGGGCAATTAAAGCGGTTTCAAACTGGATTATTTTTGCAATGTGTTTTGGATCTAAAACTGGTTGCCTTGATAGGAGCAATACTGCTATAGAAAAAAAACACTCTGTTATAGAAATCTTTGGATTCAACCTTATGTGGGTTGCATCCACACTATACAAATAATCTAGTTTGGCACCGCTTTAACTGCTATGGCTTAATGCAATGGAATTCTGCCATCTGTAGTTTTGTGAGATATTTAGCCTTCTGTGGCAGAGAGCTCTGTTGCCACAGTAAACTACAATTCCCAGAATTCCATAACCTTGAGCCATGGCAGTTAATGGTGCCCAATTGGATTATTTCTGCAGTGCATATGCAGCTGTGGAGGCAAAATGCAGAGCAGAATCAGTGTGTCACTTAAGCTCATTTGTGTATACAGTAATACATAAACAATTATAAGCCTGGATATCTGAATTTCTGCTGCATATTAAACAGTATATTGTTGTGTTCACTCATGTATAGGAAGCAGTGGTTAGAAACAGCTTCCAAAAATATGATTTACAGTACTTGTTTGCTACATTTCTGTATCATTTTTCTACCAGTATATTTAAGGTAGTGGTGCTGGTGGTGATGATGATGATGATGATTAATATCCTGCTATTTCCTCAAAATTGGGCTCAGAGCAACTTACAGTTTAAAAGAAAAGTACAATTAAAAACATACAAAAGAGAGCATTAAAATAAAATTATACTATTACAATATTAAAACAGGTTAAGTCATAATAATAATAATAATAATAATAATATAATTTAATATTTAAAATGGTAAAACAAAAAATACAAAAACAGTACTCATTGAAACAGCAGAATTATTTCAGGAGCTGAGGTTCTCGTCTAAATTGCATTTCTCTAGTCCTCCTAGATACCATACTTCATGTAGACATGAAGGGAAGTGATGAGTAGGTCTGTCCCGGCTGATTTCTTACCATATTCATTATCTCTCCTTTATATTGAACATTGTCCGAAGAGCAATGGAAGACTAAAGAATTTTTTTTTAAATCCCAGACTGAGTTTTTGTGGACTTTGTTTGTAATACTTCATATGTGTTAAATATTTTCTTATTTGTATCATCTCATGGCCTGTAAAGTATACCACTGTTCTGTTCATTTTTCTGAAAGCAGAAACCTTTCTCTGGCTAAGGTGCGATTTGAACCCAGGCTTCATAAAGTCCTTATTTTCTATCTCTAGGGACTCACTGTACCTCACCTAGGTTGTAGTCCTTGACCTGTTTATCTTGCAGCCAGCCTCACTGAACTCAATAAGCCTAACTTCTGAGTAGACTGCCATTGAAGTTCAGTGTAAATTGGTAAAGGGAGCACCCAAAATAAACATATGTGATTTATGTCAGAGTGGAGGAGATGCTGTTTGGAATGCAAGGAGTCCCCAGTTGTTAAAGTACTGCCCTTAAAAGTGTCTATGCATACAGATTTTGTATACATATGTAAATGTATTTCCTGACCCAGTTTTCTTCTGGTCTAGGGGAGAGGGTGAGACATCTTCCAAATGCTTTCTGAATTCATTTTCAGAGGGTTGAAAAACAAACTTGAAACCTCTGTTTTAGGAATGCTTCATCATGGTAGTAGTAGATGTAAGTGAAAAATAGACAGTCTCCTCTTCAACAGATTTATTTCATGCAAGACACTGACCATTTATGTCTATTGGGCTTCACTGACAGAGCTCATGAATTTGTCATGTTCTGCACTCTCAATACAGGGAAAGATGAGCACACAAGGTGCCTTTCAAGGATATTTGCAGTTTGTGTTTACTCACTGAGGATATGGAAAGTTATATTATTTTATCTGCTGTTTTTGATATTCTCATTGAAGAATTCCTAATATGTTTCCAAGGGGCTCCCACAAAGTTCTGTTTGAAAGCCACTGCCTTATATATGAAGCAGCTATAAGTAGACCATTGGAAGCCTGCTTCCAAGAACCAAACAGTTGTGTTTCTGTGCTGCAAGACATAGGGTGGGGAAACTGATGTGGATCCCTCTGGGAAGGGGCACAGGGTAAGTTGCAGGTGTGTACTGAACTTGTAGCATGCTCCTGGGCAGAGCATCTTGTAGGAAACAGATTGAGTCTGCAAGAGACAATCTGCTGCAACAGCAAGCCAATCATGTAATGACAGCAATTAGCATAGTGAATAGTTGACAGCAGAAAGTTGCCTTTGGAAGACATTGGTCAAGTGAAAAGATCATCATTATAATCAAACAAATTTATACATAGTGTTTCTGTCACTGATTAAGCAATATGCTGTGCTTTGATTGCTAAGCTATCAGTCTTGACAAGCCTCCCACTCTGTTCTGTTAGTGCTACATCAAAAGGTTTGTTTCCTTTCCCCTGCATGCGTTTGCATAAGCCAAGGGAAAGCAATTTGACAGCTTCAGATGTTTTGCAGTACCATAGCCATTGGTCAGGGTTTATTGGATATGTAATCTAGAACATCTATAAGGTACCTATATGCCTACTCCTGGCATAGCCAACTTCCATGTTCTTGGAGAGACTCATTGTTCCCTAAGCAGTAGGTGAAGAGTTGCTGGTATGCTTCGCCACACATACTGACCCCTTCACAAATAGTCAGGTTCCACAATTATGTGAGTACCAACTAATGTTTTAGGTGCAGTAGAAATATGTACACATACATGTTGCATATAAAATACGGGGGAGGACTTGTTAGGAAGCACAGGATTATTGAGTTGGAGTTTTTCTTGGGCTGAGAAGTAGGTAGGGCACTAACCAGAACCTGGATTTCCTTGTTTTGTCTGGATTTGCTTCTAGATGTCCAGCTAAGCTCTAGAGAAATCTTTCTTCACTTTGCTGCCACTAGTCCTAAACGTTTCCTCTTCAGATGACAGATAACTTTTACAGTGGGGTGAGTAGGAACTGACATATGTCCCTTGCACCCTACTTTTATGCTTCTGTAGCCCCACACTAGTCCTCCATAACTCTTAATTTTTCTTATAACATCTGGGACCCCCAGTTAAAAAAATGGGATTTTCAGGCAATTTCTGTGCCCAAGCCACACAGAATACCCTCATACATGCAAATTGTTTCTCCTACTCTCATAAGCACCTCAGGATCCTATACTACTTCCAAATACCATTTTTCATTTGCAGTCCCATTCAAAATGGTGCCAGGAAGCAATGTGAGACCTCACTTCCAATTGCCATCTTGAGAGGGACTGCAGAAGAAAATAGGTACTATATTTGGACTTGTTGTGGGTCTGTATGTTGCCCATTGGAGGGGCCGGGGGGGCGCGAGTTGGTCACTGGCTTCCAGCTCTGATGCAGTTGCTCACCCCTGTTCTACAGGAATATGTGAAGAAATCTTTCATGACTACCATATCTTTTGATACTAAGGGACTGTATTTTTTATCACCATGAGCTGTTGCTTCCCATGTACACAGTATGAGAGGACTCATGCCTCCATTACCATGACAGTGAGTTAGTTGGCTCCAGCAAATAGCATGTTTGTTTCTTGCTTTAGATATGGAGTCAACCCTGGAAGGTCCAGTGATACAGCTTTCTTTTACAACTAGAGGACATTTTTCTTGAACACAAAACTGGACAAATGTCCCTTAACTAAAATCCAGCATGGTAATGGGGTGATGGTGAATAAAATTTCTTAAGGAGCTTCCAGTTTATTCTTGACATAAATTGTTCTTCATTGCTCTCATTTCTAGAAAATCACCCTTTTATATCCCTTGTTTCTGAGACAGAAGGAGCCTGCTTCCTCTGTTTTGCAATGGATTAACTGGCATTTTTGTAGAAAAGCCGAGTGGCTTTCCAGTGTTCTTTCTTGGATTTGCTTTGGATCTGCAAATGTTATGTGCAATCACATTTTAAGGAAGTTGGATAATTACTTTCTCTTTCTTCTTATCCTTCTTAAGTCTTAAGGAATCAGGGAGGAGAGATGCAGCATGGAATTAGCTGGCTAGGTTAGCACAGATGGTGGAGTTCTAGTCAGTTTATAAAGGAAAACCAGATGGGTAGATGCTTCTTGTTTTGTACAATGTCAGTTTCCAAATAAAGCAACTGGGCTTTGTTGCTGGGTTCACAAGCTTTCTGAGTAGGCCTCCCTGGGTGAAAGAGAGGACCTAAGCAGACTGCCAGAAATAGTGCACATTAAATTGAGGCACTGCCCTGGCTCAGTGCTAGGGAATCATGGGAACTGTAATTTATTGTGGCACCAGAGCTCTCTGACAGAGAAAGCTCAATGTCCCAGAAAAAAATACAATTCCCATGACTCCCTAGCACTGAGCCAGGGCAGTGCCTCAATTTAATGTGCACTATTTCTGGCAGTCTGCTTAGGCCCAGAGTTCTTGAAGAGCCAATGTATTTGATCAGAAGCCCCTTGTCAGGAGGATGTATCCTTTGGTTTCCCCTGAATGTCATAACAGGGATGACTGTCCTGAAGTAAGAGCAGGGCAGTGACTAAATAAAGCAAGGCAGGTCAATGACAAAGAGTCTCCATTTTCCATTTCCAAAGCATTGGAGTCTCCATTTTACTTCCAACTAGAGAGCAAACCTGGCCTGTGAACTTTTATAAGGGAACAGGTCGTAAAATGTGACCTGTGGCTGGTCCAGATGGTTTAGTTCAAGAATAGGGAATACATGTCCCTCCAGACATTGGTCTGCAAGTCCCATTGTTCTTCAGTATTGGCTGATGGGAACTGTAGTGTGGCAGCACCTGGAGAGCCACATGTTCCCTACTCCTGGGTTGGTTGGTAGTTTTCTGTTCTTGATCTTCCCTTGGTGATGGCAGTGCTCCTCATTTGATATACCTCTGGCTCGCAATTCAAGACCTGTTCTAGACTTGGGTAGAAATCGATGCTTCAATTAGTGGCTTTTCTCTCACTGAGGCAGCAGTGGCCATGGGAGCTTTCCATGGATGAATTCTGGGATTGGCTGTATCCCACTGGTAGTAATGTTATCGAGTTCTACACTGAAACCATAAAACCAGCTTTTGGCATGCTAGTGGCTCTGCCAAATTTGTTTTGATAGCAGTCTTCTTCTGGATTCCGTCTCTTCATCAGTTTGCATGTTGAACTTTATGGTGTTTGAATAGCTGGGCAAAAGCCTACTAAATACAAATGAAACAGAAGCATTTGGGGAACTCTTGTATAGAGGAAAAAAACTCAGTGATTTGGTTTATAAAATTATTTATGGTGTTAAGAAAGTGAATAGGGAACTTTTCTGCTTCTAAAATGTGACCCAATGAAATAGTTGTGAAGTCATTAGTGTGACCCAGTGAAATACCTGTAGAGTAGATTCAAAGGACACAGAAGAAATTACTTTTCCCAGAGTACAATTTATGGGACTGCTTTCACAAGATCTGGTGATGTCTAATATCTTAGATAAATATATGGTTTTACCAGCAGTGGTATGGTAGTCACCATTATCATTAAGCATAACAACTAAATAAACTTTCTGTTGGAAAATCTTTGCATTCTCTTTCCCCATCCTTAGATAAATAGGGATTTCCTCCCTCCTTCTCTCATTCTCATTCAAAAATGAACCATTTGACTTAGGTCACTCACTCTTTGGGACTAACAATATTTCTCTCAAGATTTTCAACTGAGCTATTCCCATCTTCCTGCTCTCTCAACTTTGTTTGGAAAGATGGTGGGATAAATACTTCTCTTTTCCTGAACTATTCACTAGATAGATTAGGATATAGCCTTTTATGTAAATATAGATTAAAGCCATTGTTGTTTTAAACTACAAACTATGTGTTTGTTATTTTTTTGGAGTCAATCTCAATTCTTAGGGAAGCATAGTTAGGCAAATGCACATTTCTATTACTCTGCTAATTTAAAGCTGGATTCTAACAGGCTTGGCTTTCATGTTTTGATAGTTAAATATTTTTGTTTCCTTAAAAAGGCTGAAGCCTTAGGAAACTTAAATTACCCCACATTTTTATGTTCAGAAATAGTATCCCATACTGGTGGTCAAGAGTGGAGAACTATTTTGCATTCATGTTCTACTTGTAGGTTTCCTGAAGTGCCTACCTGTCCTCTGGAGAACATGATATTGGTGTTGTACCATCAGGAAGGGACCAATTCCACCCCATCAGAAGCTGTAGGAGAAGGTGGTGGGAAGCAGGACTTTTTAGTTAGCTTTGGTGAAACACTAGCCACTTTGGGCTGCTCTTCTGCTCAAAGTGTTCTCATTCTAGCTAGTTATCATAAAAACTGGTATTTAAATTTATCAGTTGATCAAGTTTGTTTCTCATCCTCATCAATCCTTTTTCTTCTCTTTTGTGTCATGCATTTCTGACTATTAAGCCCTACAGGCTTCAGACTGTCTTGTTTTTATTGATCCCAAATAAGTTGCTGTGTGACCTCTTTTGTTTAAAGAGTGAGGTAGAAATGCTTTAAATAATCCATGGGGGTTGAATTCAGTGTTGCTTAGCTAGAGAGTTAAAAAAGGTTTCATAGTAATATGCTGGATAACTGTTATTTGTATTTGACATTTTTATGCCACCTCTCTGGGGACTTCCAGAATCAGGTTATATAAAACATCAGTAAATTATGACGAACATTATGACTAAGGATCTATCAGATATGAGTATCAGCTGTCTTCCTTGTGTCCCCAATAACTGCCCTTTCCCATTAGAAATGGTTGCTGGGAACACATTTGTGATAATTATGGGAGCAAAGCTCTTGCTTGCTGGATCTCAGATGTATTTCACCCTATGGCTGCTTTTATTCTCTTGGCAGTGACTCCAAGTGGCAGAAGACACTTGGGATAGAACAAAGGAAGGCACCTGCACAGGGGGGTGGGGGCCATGTTTTCACCCTGTGTCTACCTGTGGACCAGGTAGTGGACCCTGTGGACCACACTCTCACATTTTGGAATGACCAAATTGATGTGATGCCACTTTCAGCTACCATTTTCACTTATTTTTGGCTGAAGTTTTTTTTTTTTTTTTTTGCTGTTACTTTTGTTTTGGGGAGCTTTGAGTGGCTATTGAGGATCAGGTAAAGGAAACCACTGGTTTGGCCACATTTTGGGCAGTTTTGGAGCATAAAATTGCCCCAATTGGCATAGAGGGAGGGCTTCTCTGGCCAAATGGAATCCCATGGGCTGCATTTTGCTCACTCCAGGGTAAATAAATAGGGGTTAAGAGGGCAGCACTTTTCAGACTGGACCAATCACTCTGTTTTCTGCTGTGTCCTTAAATCTACAATAAACCTGATATGAACAGTATGGTTCCCATACTTCATCCTGAAATGGCTATCAAGAAAGGTTGAGACCAGATGATGGCTGCATCTTGGTAGTTGCCTCTTACAGGGCTTACAAATAAATTAGTTTTGGCTCCATCTTAAGGTTCACCTCTCTTCTCTTGGTGCTTACAGAACATTTTGAACATTTTGTTGTTTACTGAGCAGTATACAGTTGCTCAATATTTTAAAGTATAAAAAGACACAGAATCTTTTTAAATGAAAGCTGGAAAAAAATTAGAAAAAGGGTCTGAAATGTCCCTGGGGAGAGGAAAAGCAGCTCCCTGGTGCTATGCCCAGGAAGAATGTGGGAATTCTAAGGAATCATTTGCTAAGATTATATTTAGACTTGCATTTACTGTTGATTTTTCCCCCTTTCCCATCAGCATAGTCACTGTAAAAATGCTGTGTATGACTTAAGAAAACTGATTTATTTTATACCCTTAATTATGACTTCTAGATCTATTACAAGTGTTTTGTTGCTAAAATTACTTACTTAATGAAATTCAGTGACTGATTTTGCTTGCTTTGTGTTTTTCTCTTTTTGTTAGGACATGTCTACCTCTGAGAGATCTTGGACAAGATACCTTGGTTTAATACCTTTCTGGGATTATATGCAAAGAGTTTACCAGTCATGAGTGAGTACAAGTTCTTTAAAGAATTTTCAGGGCTCAGCCTCTCAAAGCTAAACATATATGTATCAGATGTTTGCCTCTACTGTTGTGTTTGGAAGTTTCTGTGTCACAAAAAAATTTACGTGTCCATTGAGAGATTCCCCATTTTCCAGTTCTTAGCAATTTCCAGTCTCCTGATAGTGAAAAGGAAAGCTACCAGCTCTTTATATTTCAATACTTTATTCCCAGACACAAAGATGGTAAGTAAAAGAAGGGTAGGCAATAGCTTTATTTTTCTTGCTTTGCTCAACTTTGGGTGATTCCCCCCCACCTCCTTTATTTGACTAGGAACAAAATCTACTCAGAAGTCTTCTGCAGAGAAGACAGTCCACTGAAATGAATAGGAGCCATGCTATAGCTGAATAATTGCAGAAATAAAAGTTTGGGATTGGAATCATTTCTAGTGCACTATAAGTCCTGAATAAGAACTCACTTTCTGTGGGGTGGCACCCTATTCTTGAAATATCCTTCTAAGGGAGTTATAGTACTTCTGGCATTAGCACTGTGATTTCTTTTGCTGTGAGTTCTTTTTATTTGTCCAGTGATTATAAGCAAATCTGTTTTCACCAGGTTTCTACTGCTTTATTGGCATAAGATTTGCTATAGTGTTTGCTTTAATTGCTGCTTAGTAATGCCAGAAATCTCTAGGTGTGAGGAAGTGACTTTCTCTGTCTTTGTTGCTTCAGTTTCCAGGAAAGAAA
The DNA here is from genome assembly GCA_020142125.1 of Phrynosoma platyrhinos. Classification (NCBI taxonomy): domain Eukaryota; kingdom Metazoa; phylum Chordata; class Lepidosauria; order Squamata; family Phrynosomatidae; genus Phrynosoma; species Phrynosoma platyrhinos. Next base: position 208,892,821 of record CM034708.1, read on the forward strand.
ATTCTTATATGGGAATGAGCTGCAACATAGACTAGTTTCACCTAAATTTGGAAGTAGCATTGGAGAGAGCTGTGGCTTTTGTACCAGCTCCCAAACCTTTACTTTTAACCAGAAAGAATCCTTGCATAGTGGGCTGTTATCAAGTCAGCTTGCCTGGTATCATCAACCATGTATTTTTGTTGCCATTCCCACGTAATTTGGACTTGCCTGCTCCTCAGTTCCAGCTGGCAACCATACACCATCTCTCATAAGGTGCAACCTCCAGCAAGTATTGACTCTTTGGAGCTTGTAGCTACACCAAGTCTTGCTGTGAATGCATTTCTTGGGGGGAGGCCCCTTTAAAGAAAAAAGACAAACAAACTAGGGTACATCTGCACCCATTCTTAATAGGGGAGAGACTGGTTAGTGGAGGAATAGAAGGAAATCTTGTTCAGCTTGCTGTGTTAAAGTCTGTATTGAAGAAGAAGTGATCTTTGGCTTTCAGATGAAATTACAATTACAATGATGGTGATTTTTTGCTCTATTTGGCTAAAGAATAGATGCATTACACTTTCTGTGGATATATGAAGGGTCTTTGATTGAGAAGTTAGTGGTTGCAAACAAAAAAGAAAACAAAGTAACTAAACAAGGCATCTTCAACATAAATCACAGAATTCTCTTGCCAGAAAGGAGTAGAAGGATCATTGTTTGTAGGCTAGGGAATGAAAGCAAACATACTCAGGCACAAGGTCACTTTCTAATGCAGAATAAAACATTGCTGTGCTCTGTGACCTTTCATTTTAGAACAATAGCCTAAGCTAAGATTGTGTTGGAGTCTGGAAGACATGGCTCCTTCATGGAAAGGTCAGCTCTTAGTGTACATTATCACTGGTTCTGCACAGATGTAGAAACACAGCCTCTGATAGAGTGCTTTTGTGGAATAATTATATAGTGTATGAAAATTTTAATAACTTGCTGGACTGTTTATGAAAGATTTAATTGCAAACTTTAACACAAAGGAGGGTAATATGGCCGTGAAGATGTTTCCATTGTTGCCCTTGTCATGTTCATAAATGTCTTTCATAAGAGAGCAATACAAAATAGGGGAATAAGAGTCACAAGAGCAAGTATGATTTGGTAGCACTGACAGCTTGAATATGGTGTTCTTCTGTATTGTAGAGCATCTTGGTATGTTGTAAAAAGCAGTAAGTCCTTCCCATTATATTAGACAGACAGATAGACTGTTTGGCTGTCTTTTGCATTAGGCATGGTTTGTTGCCTTAAATGTGTTTCTAACTTATTTCAGAATCATTCTCAGGTGCTGAACTGATCCCTGCCCTTGGAGGACATACATACAGAAACACCACTGGTCCTTCTTGTTAATTTCCCCATTTGCAATCTCTCTGGTTCATATGGTCTTAACTCTAGTTTGCTGTTTGTAGGTGGACAGTTAACCATAGTTAATTGAAACCATGGCTTTAAAAATTTATTTCATACCATTGTTTTGCATCCCAGTCTATGGCAAATAAAGAACTACTGTTTAAGTATGTGCTGGTCCATGTGTATCTACAATATTTTTACTGATGGATGCAGAGATGGAAGTTGTAGAATATGGTGTCCATGTAATTCTTAATTCTTAATTCCATGTAAGTTTGAGAGCATATACTCGTAAGTGTTATGCTTAAATCAAGTTGTTCTGTGTCTAGGTAGTTTGTGCTGTGGATGGGAAAATGAGTTCTCCATGTATGACCCTGCCTGTCTGCTGTCTAGCTTCATGACTTCCTGCTGCTTTTCAGGGCCCCTTGCAGACTGCCAGAAATAGTGCAAATTGAGTCCACTTTAAGGGTTAGGGTTAGTGCTAGTGAATCATGGGAATTGTTTTTTTTTTTTCCTGAGACATTGAGCCTTCTCTGTCAGAGAGCTCTGGTGCCACAATAAAATACAGTTCCCATGATTCCCTAACCCTAACCCTAACCCTTAAAGTGGACTCAATTTGCACTATTTCTAGCAGTCTGCAAAGGCCCTAAGTGAACCTGTCAGCCTACTTCCCCTGTGGTGTTCATATCAGCCTTCTGCTAATTCCATAGCCTCTCCCAGCCCAGTGTAACTTGGTATGATCTTCAACCAGAAGAAAGATAGTCTTGGGTGGGGTTAAATCTCCACTCTAACCCATCACCCCTTGTTCTTGCTACCAGCTGCTAGTGGGGATCTGACCCTGCCTAGCACTCAGAGTAAGTGCTGGACATTAGTTCTGTCAGGATACAAAGGTGGGTGAAACACTACAGGAGACAACATGTTTGACCTCTGCTCTGCCTTCTTCCTCTAGTTCCATATGAACAATTTCTTAAGAGTTTTCAAAACTGTGAAATTTTGGGTCCAGCATTGCCACATAATGTGGCTGAAGCACAGTTATTCTATCTGACTAACCCTTTATATATCTACTTTTTTCCAGTTTGGTTTGGATACAACTGAAGAGAGCTGGTTTTAACTTTGAGAACCTTAAATGTCTAGGGATCCATATGCTTGGGAGAATACTGTGGTCCTATCTAGGATTAGCTGAGATCTTCATTGGAGTTAGAACCTATGTGGATAGCTGTTGGAGGGAGATGGTGTTGGGAAGAGACCTCTTCAGTGGCTGTGCATCAATTGCAGAACAGCTTCTGCAGGGAGAACTATCTGGCACCTTTTTATTACCTTTTCAGTGACAGGCAGAGTTGGTCCTTTTTCTTCAGACTTTTATTGATAAATGTGTTCATAAATTGATTTTGTTCTAATCAGCTTAGATTGTATACGGTTGGTTTTCCAATGACTGGATTGTCCCACATGCAACTTCTTTGCTTTTGCTTTGCAAGCACGGATGCTGACATAACATCCTGTTCATTCTGAACTGAGGGACTATTATAAATGATTTTCAAACAGGCCAGTTTGTGAAGCCATGGTTTCCTTTTGTTTTCTTGTTTAGAAACCCTTGTTTAGAAACCCTGTCACCCTGCTTGGCCTTAACAAGGAGCTTCAGCTAACTGTGGGCGTCCTCATTTATTTACTTGCTTGTGCAAAGGAGCACCATGCTAGACATAAGATTTGTCTCCTTAAAAAAGCTATTAAAAGATTAAGAACAGGAACATGGTAACTGGCCTTTAAAAATGGAGCGGGTGGTACACCAGTGTTTCAGTAATTGTGTTTTTTGGAACTTTGTCCTCTCTAAATGTCAAACCTCCTAATTATATTCCTGATCTAAAATAAAAAAGACCAAAAAAAAAGTTTTAGCCGAAGAGCTCTAAGATAGATACATTCATTTTTGCCCATAGGGTAGTCTCCACATCATTATTTCAACTGTTGGTACTATACTCCCTCTTTTGCTGACCATATAGTAGAGAGGGACTTCAAATTTGAATGGATCTCTCCCTAGGAGGTTTATAATGCTCATTTAGGTATCTAGGATGGGAATCTAGAGTTTCATGATAGAGATGAGTAGTTTTATATCTGGTAGCTTCAGCTGTATAGAACAACAGTCATGTGGGAAAGGAAAGATGAGTTGTGCAGATTGGATAGGACGTTACCTATGCCTGTGTTCAGTAGTACATGGCTGGACAGTTATTTTCAATCTCAAATGCTTATTTCTTTTTCCTTTTTCAGAAGGCCATGTGAAATGCCTTATAGCTATTTTAAACCAAGGTAATTGATGTTTTAGATAAATCTCTTCTGTGGCTTTTCAGTGTTTCTAAGTGTATGTCCTTTCTGATCAAAGATAATCAGATTGATCAGTAGAACAGATGGAAATTGTGGGAGGATTGATTCTGTGTTACCAAATAATTCTACCAGGATTCCACTATTATCTGTGGAGCTTGTTTTAAAATCATCTTTTTTTTTGCTCAAGCAGGCCAAGCTGCTATCTGTACTTTTGTTGTTTGCAAATATTTCGGTATTATGTAGCTCTGATTCAATAAGTATATAGATGTATCTTCACATACCAGCCAATTGAAAACATATCAGAAGTATTCTTAAAAGTCACAATAGTAATGTAGCGGGGTCTATTTGCCTAAAAGGGATTTAAAGATATTCAGAATGACGAGGTTGTCTGTTCCTTCCCCTGCCTTTTTAAAATGAATGTTGAATTTGGTCAAGTGTTGGGCTTGGACCAAGGCAGTCCATATTCATATTTGTTGTTGTTGTGTGTCTTCAAGTCGTTTCTGACTTATGGTGACCTTAAGGTGGGGCTGAGAGGATGTGACTTACTCAAGGTCACCCAGTGGGTTTCCATTGCTGTAGTGGGTATTGAACCCTGATCCCTAAAGTCCTACCCTACACTCAAACCTCTGTGTCATGCTGGCTCATATTTGCAGAGCTATAAAACCTGTTGCATGAAATTTAGGGCAAGAGAGAATGTTTGTCCCAATTCACTTTATAGGATAAAATAGGATAGTGTTATTAGTGCCTTGTAAAAAGCTTACGTTTCTAGCATAGCAGTAATAATAACAGAAATCATATTGTGGATGAGAAAATGATACTGACATATATATTGGCTGTTTGAATTGCTTATAATGAATAAGCAAACGACTTGTAATGGATCAATAAATAACATGAGGGAATTCTCAGTGCTTCTCTTGGATTTCTTCCTTGAGTTGTAATATAGGACTCTCTGTAACAAAGCACCTCTGTTTAAATGCACTTGAATCTCCCAGATGGAAAGCCTGTTGAATGGAGTCACTTTGGTCTGATATTTCAGTAGCCCATTTGCGATCCTGTTAAGTTTCTCACAACCATACTCCTTGTTTCTTGCAAGGGGCTTTTCTTGCAGAATCTTAGAGGTGGTAGTGAAAAATGTTGTATTTGTCTTTTCTCTCTTTCTTTTTTTTGGTCCATGCCTGTATTTTTCTGCAACAATTTAATCAAGCAGCTATAAAGGTGCTGTCTAGGGATTGTAGTGGTCTGCAGAGAATGACTGATATTGGAAAGATGGAGGCTTATGGGCACATTTATAGATTTAGTTGTTTTAAGATTTACTTGTTTAAAATTTACCAGGTGGACAGAATGAATCATGTGAAACAAGAAGATGTACAGGTACATTAACTTGAAAAATCTGTTCATGCTGCAGAATTGGGTATTGGCACTAAATTTGATTTTTAACCATATATCTTTATTTTTAACCTAATTCCTCTTCCTGTTGTGGTCTATTGGATTTCTAACCATATTTGTTTGTTTTTAAACTTAATTCTTCTTTTTGCAGTGATATGTTTGAATATCTTTCATCACCTATGCAGGATGGGTTATATTTTGTTGTTGTTGTGTGACTTCAGTTAGTTTCCAACTTGTGGCAACCCTAAGGGGTTTTTTGAAGGGGGGGCAAGATTTGTTCAGAGGAGGTTTGCCATTGCCTTCCCCTGAGACTGTGAGAGTGTGACTTGCACAAGGTCACCCAGTTGGTTTCATGGCCGAGCTGGGAATTGAACCTGCCATTATTTAAATATAGTGATATTGGTGCTAGGCAGGAAACAGAGAGGAGCCAAGACTCATGTCTTGGTTTGTTCTTCATTTCACATTTTAAGGGGTAGACCTGAAATAATGGCATTTAGGAAGCTTGCCCTGTCTGTGTACCTCATAATTCTGGAGTCTTTCTGTGTTTCATCCTGGGTGCTGTACTCTGGTTATCAATTGTGTAGATCACTCTTTCAGATCTTGTAGGCTTACACTTGTCCCTCCATATTTGCGGCTTTGACTTTTGCACATTTGACTATTCATGGATTTAATTAATATGTTCTCTCTAGGAATACAGTATCCAGGTCCTCCCGCACAACTCTGTGGTCAACTTTAACCAAAAGTCATGCTGAAGGACCTAGAGATTTCTAGAGAAAACACTCCCCTAGGCATTAGTAGCTCTTCCAACTCAATTTTGTGGTCACTGTTTGGCAGATGTTGACCACAGAGTTGCACTGGAGGACCTAGAGATTCCTAGAGAGGTATTTTCTCAGGTAAAAAATACAGTGTTTTTGTTATTTACAGTTTTTCCACATTCATGGGGGTCCTGTGCTCCTGACCCCAGCGAATGTGGAGGAAACGAGTGTATTTCTTTCTATTTTAAAAAATATGTATGCATCCTGCTTTCACATAGTTCTCCCTGTAGTTTCCCATCCTGATAAACTGATGAGATGCTGCAGCATCTGTGATTCCCCCACTCCCCAGACCATTCATTGTAACCATCTTTCTGTTCTTTTTAGGTTAGATAAAACCCGCAACTTCCCCCCATTTCCCTCAGTCTCATTTCTTTTATTATGCTCTTGCAAAGTTAGTGGTAGTATTTGAATTACTGTTGAAAGAGAAACTTCCATCATCTACCAAATGCTTAGTGGACAATGTATTTAAAGAGAAGGCTTTAGACAATATGTCTCTTAATGCACTAGGGTTTTATTGGATAAAGCAAAATGTGCACTTTAACAGGCAGAATTTATTACTGTTGTCTGTTTGCTCTGTGCTCCTAATGAATCTGTCTTATTTCCAGTGGTTAAATAAGGGGCTGTGTCCTTGTAGTGCCTGCATCCCATTGTGTCTTGAATTAAATATCACCACTGACATTTGCATGCTGGAGAGTCTTTGATCTTGCTAACAAACTCTGACAGTTAGAATTATGTGGTTACCTTCACATTTCTGCATGATGTGAAAATGAGTAATTTGGTATCATTCATGTCTTTTTTTCCTAGAAGAAAACTGAAGAAGGTTGATATATAGGGGAAGCAGCAAACTGCTTTCTCTGCTGTCTCATTGAATTGGATTGAGATGGAAAAAACCTGCAAAATTTCATTTACTTCTGACAGAACTACTTTGGTTTTCAGTGTCAGCATGGGGAAGTTAATAGTGATTTGCTGTCCTTGAAATTACTCTGTTGAGGGTCTCCTGTTCCCTTACTCAACTAGTATGTCTTGGTATAGCATACACTTTTCATTGCTAAGTAGGTTTTTTTACAATTAAGTCACACAGGTTCATTATAATTTTTGTTGTTATGTACCTTCAAGTCAATTCAAATATATGGTGATTCTATCCTAGGGTTTTCTTGGCAAGATTTATTCAGATGAGGTTTTCCAATTGGCTTACACATTGTAAACCATTTAGGGAGTGTTCATTCACTGATAAGCCATATAAAAATGTACTTGCTATTGTTATTGCTATATTGCTATTCCTCTTAGGCTTATAGTATGAATTGCCCAAGATCACTGATTGGGTTTCCATGGCTGGGCAGGGATTTGAACTCAAGCCTTGCAGAGCCTTGTTCCAACACTGAAACTGGTGTACCACATTTTCTCTCTTAACCTACTCCCAAATAGATGAATACAGTTGGACCTCCATGGATTCCTTATCTATGGATTCAACCATCCACAGACTGAAACTATTCAAAAAAAGATATAAATTCCAAAAAGGAAACCTTGATTTTGCTATTTTATATAAGGGACACCATTTTACTATACCATAGTATTTAATTACTTGAGCACCCATGGATTTTGGTACCCTTGGAGGGTCCTGACACCAAACCCCAGCAGATACCAAGGTTCCACTGTATTGCTTAGATACTTCACTGCATTGGGTCTGGATCTAATATAGGATTGCATGGTATCTTGAAATAAACAGATGTAGCATTTATATTGGGATTTTTTTGGGGGGGGGTGATCAAAGTATCCCTCGTACACTATTTGCATTGTTAATTGTCCTTAGATAGTGCAGTCATGTATAGCATATACATGACTCAAAATACACAAAAATAAACTAAATAAATGAAACACTAACTTGTACAGGTCTCATTCCTGTCCTTCCCTTCCCCCTGAAAGTTCTCCTGAGAAAATATGACAAGATAGGAGTTTTCATCTGCTGTTACTCTGGTTGATGACTGAATTACTTAGCCACTACGATACACTAGCTCTTGATCTTAAAGGAAACCCTAAGTATTCCAGTTATTTGAAATGGCTCTAGCTATGTACAAGTCATGAATCAATATTGGGTGCTTCGTACAGCAGCTCGTCATTGCTTTTCCTGAGCAAAAAGCAACATCTGGTAGCTTGGTTTCAACAAAAACCCTGCTTGAGTGGTCCTTATTCAAAAATGAGGAGTGATTGTTGGGTGTGGATAGGACAAGACAAGTTGTTGTGTATGAATTTCATCTGAAGAGCTCCTAAGGCAGAGGTGGGAACATCTAGATCAGGGGTAGGCAACCTTTCCCCTTTAAGGGCTGAGGGACTTCAGCTCCCAGAAGCCTCAGCCATGTTGGCCAATAGTCCCATGTTGGCCAATAGCTCCTGGGATTCTGGGAGTTGAAGTCCCTCGGCCCTTAAAGGGGAAAGGTTGCCTACCCCTGATCTAGATGTTGTTGGATAGCACTTTCTGTGAGTCCTCACTATTGGCTGTGCTGGCTATTATGGCTGATGGAAGCTGCAGTTATATTTATAGGGACACACATTCTCCATCCCTGCCCTAATGGATGTACTTTGTGATTATATCTCTCTCTCATTTCTGTGGTTTGTGTTCCTTGAGTGGCCTATGTCAGTCATTTCTTATGCATGGTTTCAGATGGCTTCAGCCAGTTAAGCGTGATTGTTACTTTTTAATTTGTGCTCTGTTTGGAAGTACTGCTTCAGCCATATAGAACTAAATTAAGGCTGATTTGATTGGATACATCTAATAGGATAACATAAGCCTTAAAACATAGATTGAGTCTTCCAGAAAACATTTGTTCACATGATACAGTATTATCCTCATTCTAAATGCAGAGTTAAATCCATTGGTATGAAGCCAACTTAACATTAGAGAAGAAGTACCAGCACAATCTTTGAACAGTCATGAATTCTAGCATTACATGGTCACTCCTCCTAAAATATCAACTTCTTTGATTCCAGTAACCAACTTTTCCTTATAGGTTAAGATCAAGTCTGGATTGCTGACCCCCTTGTTCCTTCCTCCACCTTTTGAAAGAGGAAATTATTTGCAAGACACATCAGGAATTTGTTGGGGAGCCTATGTTTAGCAGAACTAGTCTCCCAGCATATATCAGGAAAATTGAAGTCTCACATCACTACCAATTCTTGCTTTTTGGAAATTTCTGAGATTTGTTTCAGGAAAACATTGTCCACCACCTCATCTTGGTTTGGTGGCCTATGGTAAATTTAGTCATGTGCGTATTTTTTCTCTTCTTTTTTTTTTTTTTACCCAGATGTTTTCTCCACTAGTCCTGTTGATCATTCACATGGATTTCTGTACAAGTGAATTTGTATTTGACATATAATGCTTCTCCCTCTCCTTTCTTTCTCCGTCTATTCTTTTTGAACAGATTATATCCTTCAATTGTTATATCAACTCAGGCTTTAGGGGTGTTTTTTTTTTTAAAATAAGTAAACTGGAATCTTGTGGCACTTTTGTGATATGTGGTACCTGTTGAAAATGGAGAATCTGGGGTCCATTGGTAAAAGTGGTGTCAATTCCCCTCATAGTGAGCAGCAACTATTTTGGAGCTCCCTCAGTCCAGTTAAAAAAATGAAAACCTTTTTCACCTTTGTTGGCTCTTTATCTGCAACCCACTGCTTTTCCTACCCAAATCTTTTTTGTTCATTCAAGAAAACCCTTTTTAGCCATAAAAAGCCATTGAGCAAGCACTTCCAGCTCATTCTGGACATATCAGTTGATGATCACGGGCCATTACAAAGCAATCAGTTACAGAAAGGTTTATGGCACTACTACTCTTAGGTAATCACCTGTACCTTCTTCAGTTGGTTGTAACATTTCAGATAAAATAGGGCAAGTAATGACTACAGGGAGAAAGAATGAGAAATGATTTTATAGGTGTCCATTTCTTAAGGAAGAAATGGACACCTTTCCAGTTTAATTGAAGCATTTTACCACTTGCTAGCTCTAAGCTGCCAATAACCCATAATGCTCATTACAGGAGATCAGTCCAGCAATTTTATTGGCTAAATCTTGGTTTTGGGTTGAGTGAACCTGACTTACTAGGAAAGCAATTGGGGGGAGGGCAACTGAGTCTGTTAACTTTGCACTGCATAATTTTGCAACTGAGGCATATTTGTTGAATTTTGTATGCCACTCAATTATTACGGGTTTACATCTACATGTCTTTGAATAGGTCTAGTTGTTGTTGTGTGTCTTCAAGTCGTTTCCAACTTATGGTGATCCTATGGGGTTTTCTTGGCAAGATTTGTTCAGAGGAGGTTTGCCAAAAGGGGGAAAAATCCCTACCAAGGGTCCAATTCCTTTAGAAGTAAACAGTTGGAGGAGCTGCATGCATGGTTGGATGGACCCACCTTCCTTTCTGCAGTCTTCCTTACTCAGTAGGCTGCTTCTCAGGGAGGAATCATAGAGTTGGAAGAGACCACAAGGGCTATCCAGTCCATTGCAGGAAGACAAAGTATTCCTGACACATGGCCATCCAACCTCTCTTTAAAAACCTCCAAAGAAGGTGCAGAGAGTCATGGATTTAGTGGGCGGAAAAGTGCCCCCCTGGCATACATGGGGCTGTGGGATCCAAGCATGCCGGGGAACAGTTTCCCCCCCACTGAGTTCATGACTCCCTGCACCCGTGAACCCATGCAACTATGACCCTGAGCAGGAGCGCAGGAGGTGCCATTTTTCTTTTAAAAGCAGCACTATGTC
>CM034708.1:208903488-208915242 GCA_020142125.1 Phrynosoma platyrhinos
TTCCTTGACCTCTGCCCCACAGGCAAAAAGGGCACCAAAACTCCGGTAGAGGTGGAAAATAGCTGCACTAGGATTTAAAGGGACCACTTTGACAATGCAGGAAATTTAAAATCCTAAGGAGCCCCACGAACCACCATGGGCTCTGAGAGGGGGAAAAGGAGGTTTGGCAAGACCTTTGGGGTGGGATGGGTACCAACCCTTTCCCCACCCTCTGCCCATTGTCCCTCCTTCCTGTGAAACCCAAATGTGATGGGACACACATTCACATTTGTTCAACATGCTTGTAACCCATTTCTTTTCAAAAGAACCTGTATTTGATCCATTTCCAAAAGAACCGGTTATTTTTTAATTGCACCGATTTACCACTATTCAGATCTATTCAGATCGAATATGTTTGGATCTGAGATTGAATCAAGTGTGAATGAGGCACATATAGACTGGTTTAAGCTGATCTGCAAACTGGTTTAAATGATAGTGTGAATGAGGCGAGAGCAGGGGTAGGCAACCTTTCCCCTTTAAGGGCCGAGGGACTTCAGCTCCCAGAATCCCAGGAGCTATTGACCAACATGGGACTATTGGCCAACATGGCTGAGGCTTCTGGGAACTGAAGTCCCTCGGCCCTTAAAGGGGAAAGGTTGCCTACCGCTGAGCCAGAGTGTCAAGTATTTGTCCCTTTGTAAGGTAACAGCATTCTTGGTTGTTGCCTCCTTTTCTCTGGATGTTAGAGCATCAGGAGCAACAAATGTCTGGCCCTTCAGGTCACTCAGAGAAATGAGGTGAGCATAACAATATCACTTGACTGTACACTGTTACAGCCTTCCTAGGCAGAATAAATAGAGTAGATCGGTTGTCTCAGTACTTGCTTATCTGATACTTCTTCTCTCTTCAGCACAGTAGCAAGCCAGACAATGCCAGTATTTTATTAATTGCAGCATAATTGGCTGGGCTTTGGAGGCACTTAAATTGCCTTTATAGTCCTATCTGAGGGCAGAAACCAGCTTGAAGGAAAGCAGTAACTAGCTTTGGCTAGGAGGAAGGTACATTTGGCTGTCCTAGCCACCCCACAAAGCAAGAGGAGGTATAAATGCATTGTACCTTACTTTTCCTCTGTTTTTTTTAAGGGTAGGAAGCAGATCTTGCCCCAGTTTCATTCAGCTTTGGAAATGCTAGCCAGAGAGAGAGAGAGAGAAAGGTACTCAGGGTGATAGGCGTGGCATGGTAATTTGTAGGCCCTTCTGCTGGAGTTTGACATTTAGGAAGTCATTGATAGCTACTCTGAATATTTAGTTTGTGGAGGAAGAAAAGCCTGTCAGACAAAACACACACACACACCCCACCACCACCACCACCATCATCTCCATATTTTCATCATACCATTTGGCTGTGTCTCCTCCCGTTGTAATTAGGACTTTTCATGCATTTGACTTCAGCAAATGATTCTTTTGAGGCTTCTATATATTCCTGTGCATGCACTGTTAGCTGTGTACAGGAGATATGTGAAGAAGACTTCATGAAAATATTTAAGAACTTCTTTGATGGTGTGCTAGGAAGGTAGACTTTGTATAGATACAGTTATCTCACTTTCTAGAATGGGAAGGTTTGGTCTATTCTCAGTGAGCTGCTTTGGTTTCAAACTGAAATTAGAGAAGTTAAAATCTTTACATGTTTAAGACTGTTTTTTTCTTGCAGCTCTTTTTCTTTGAAATAGTATACATTTGTTCTTTTTTGTCCTCCCAGTACTAACTGACAGATTGCTTTCTTCAAGCTGGCTGTATTCTGACAAGACCTTTGATAGTTCTTGTTTCAAAATTTCAGATAACATGGAACAATTACTTAAAAACTTTCCAGATGTTGGGAAGACGGAGTACAAGAAGTTTGTTGGTATGCCTTTCAAGATATAAAGTCAGCCCTGCAAGCATTAGAAATAGATGCCATTGAGTGGTGTGTTTGATTAGCAGGTTTTTGGCTCTCTCTTATGCTATAAATGTGTTGCCTTATGGCAATAGTATCCATAAAAATTGCTTTTTCCCAAAGAGCAGCTAATTCTAATTACGTTAATGGCAACATATTTGATCTTGACTGATGACAGCTGAGTAATCAGAATTGAGGTCACTTGTGCTTCAGGGTATTAAAACACAGGGGTGCTTAAAACTGTAGTAGTTTATTGGTATCTTGAATGGTTTCATAGAGTTATTTTAAACTCCCCTTAATCTCAGGGTCTTTTTTCCCCTTCTATTTAGGTTAAAGAAAGATGTTCATTCTCAACTTGATCAGAGGTATGTTCTTGTTCAGTGCAGTGATTTGACACTGGAGAGATGGGTTTCAGGTAATGTTAACATAGAATAAGAGTTGAACAAAAAGCACAATCGTAGCCCCTGCTCAAGTATAATGCCAACACATAGTTTGTGGCTATTTGAATGTACCTAATGTTTAATTGTCCTTTTACTTAACAAGCTATTGTCGCTTCACTCCTTGATTTATAAGCCCTGATTTTGTAAGCTATAAAATGGACAAACCATAGTTTGTCAGGGTTTCTGGTTTTTTAGTGACTTACAATTTGTGCAGAGGCTAGCTTGGGTGGTTCATATATACTTGTAAATTATAATTTGTACACATAACATGCAAAAACAGGACTGTAAGGAACCATGCCATCCAAAAGAAGGAGGGAGACTATTGGCCTAAAGTTTATTGACATGAAACTAAACCATGTTTTGATACTGCATCTGAATCCAGTCTCTTTTAGCAATCCAGTATCTTTTAGCACCAGGAGCCCTGGTGGCGCAATGGTTAAATGCCAGTGCTGCAGCAACTCACAACCATTGTGAGTTCCATCCCAGGCAGGGCTCCAGGGTCCATTCAGCCTTGCATCCTTCTGCAGGTTGCTAAAATGAGTACCCAGCTTGTTGGGGGGCAATTAGCTTACACATTGTAAACTGTTTAGGGAGTGCTTAGGTGCTGTGATAAGTGGTATAGAAATGTGCTATTGCTGACTTTTGGGATTAAAACTGAACATTGAAAAAAATGGCTTGAGATTAGATGAATATAAGCACAGGAATGAATGTTCTATAAATCTGATCTGTATCTTTTTTATTTGGTTCTCACAGAAAAGCTTGATTGAGACACATTGTACAGCAGGGGTAAAGCATATGTAGTGGACCACTGTATTGTTGTTAACTGCTTTTGAGTCAACCCTGACTCATGAGCACTCTGTGGATAAAACATCTTTAAGACCCCTGTCTTGCACTGTTCTGCTTAGGTCCTGTAAATTAATACCTGTGACCTCCCTAGATGCAATTAGGTGTGGTCTTCCTCTCTTTCTACTTCACTCTACCTTTCTTTTCTAATGAGTCCTGTCTTCTCATGATGTGGCCAAAGTATAACAGCCTTAGTTCGATCTCTTGTCTTCCAGGGAGATTTTAGGCTTGATTTGTTTAAGGACCCATTCGTTTGTCTTTTTTACCATCTGTGGTATCCTCAGCAGTCTTCTCTAGCAGCACATCTCAAATGAATTGATTTTCTTGCTATCTGCTTTATTCACTGTCCAGCTGTCACATCTGGCCCTTCCCATTCCTAGTTGTCTTCTTATTTCTTGGCTGTAGTTTCCATTCCAATCAATGTTTGATCCTAGGTATGGAAACTCTTTAACTATTTTGATTTCCTCATTATCTAGGTTGAATTTATGTATTTTTTTCTGTAGTCATTATTTTTCTTTTGTTTATGTTCAGCATTAAGCCTGTGTTTGTACTTTTCTTCTTTGACCATCCTTAACATTTGTTCCAAGTGTCTGATATTTTCTGCTAGTAGTATGGTATCATCTGTGTATATTAGGTTGTTGATATTCCTTCCTCCTATCACTAAAAGTAAAGGTAGTCCCTTGACATGAATGTCTAGTTGTAACCGACTGTAGGGGGAGGTGCTCATCTCCATTACTAAGCCGAAGAGCCAGTGTTGTCCAATGATGCTTGGTCATGTGGCCAGCATGATTGCACTGAATGCTGTTACCTTTCCACTGAAGTAGGACCTATTTATCTACTTGCATTTGCATACTTTTGAACTGTTAGGTTGGCAGAAGGACTAGTGACAGGAACTCACCCCATCGTGCAGCACTCGGGCCTCAAACTGCCAGCCTTTCGATTTTCCGATCATCAGAATTGGTGCCTTAACCAGTAAGCCACTGCTTTTTCTGAGTTTGAACCTGCTCTTTGTATGATATTTTCTGCATACAAGCTGAACAGATACGGTGACAGGATGCAGCCTTGCCTGACCCCTTTGCCCATTGGGAACCATTCTGTTCTATTCTAACAGTAGTCTCTTGTCCTAAGTACAGATTTCTCATCCGGACTATCAGATGTAGTGGCACTCCAATGTCCTTAAGAGCCATTTGTAGTTTTTCGTGAATTATGCATTGAAATACTTTGCTATAGTCTATAAACACATGCTGATTTTTCCCCCCCCTGGAATTGGTTTTATGGATCTCATGTAACATCTTGGGTTGTTAGTGCATGTAACAACCATGTTTTGTGACTACTCACAACTGGTATCAACACTTTTTGGGGTTTAGAGTTCCTGTGAAATTACGTTTAAAAGCACCCCCTAATTTACAAAAACTATTTTTGTTGCGTACAACCCATTTGACTGTAAAACATTCTCAGTTTCTCTTGTGTGCTCCTGTATTGTCTGTTAGTGCTCTGAGAAGTATTTTTTGTCTATTTGTACCTCATATATGTTTCAAAGAAAATTACCAGTGATGGAGGACTTTAATAGAGGCAAATAGAGCTGAACTGGTACTGTGTGTTTTGTATTCTACATTAGCTAACTAAAAAGAAATTACTTCACTGACTGGTTTAACTTCTTTCGCCTTGCTTGCTGACTTGTTTAAATACATGCACAATACCCATAACACTGCAAACAACAGGACTTATGGAAAACTGATCACAGATTCTTTTGTGATGCTGCTATTTTCCAGCAAGCTGGAGAACCAGCATGCTATAAAGCTATTGTGTGATTCTGCAAAGCTTGGGTCTGAGCATGCCTAAATTATTAATCACTTTGTTTACCATGAATACTGATGTTGCTTTGCTGTTACCTCATGCTGATCCTTTCACTCATTTTTTTTCATGTTTGTCACAAGCAGAGAATTTAGATGGGATGCCCCTGGTTTTCCATGGATTATTTTAATTCTTGGAATTCCTTGCTTGTTTGGGTCACTAATCCATGCTAACTATGATCAAAGGAAGTTGTCTTCTTTGCTCAACCATGAGTCAGAATGTTAATCTCTCTCAGTACTAGCTCATGACTGACAGCTGCTCTCTAAGATAACAAGCAGGATGTTGAAGTTTGAACCAGGCAACTTTCACGTGTAAATAATGCTTTGACAGAAAACGGTCCTTCAGAGAAAGAGGGTAGGGATGAACAATTTCTGTTTCTCATGCAGCCCCAGCTATCAGCTGCACTCTGGCTTGCTCTGGTTTTGCATTTGGCACATGTCCTGCAGACCTATGACAAGCCACCTGTGTCTCTTTTCTTATGCTTTGAGCTGGAGAAGTGGGGACAGATGTATGTGACATTCATGGTGTCCAAGAAGTGCTCTGAATGCCAGGCAAGAAGAAAACCAAGGTAAACCTCTGCAAACTTGGACCCTTAGAAGGGTAGATGTGTCCCTACCCTTGCAGAGAGTTTCATGTGTGTGGTGTGACAACTGGACAACAGCATGCCTCTTGCATAAGAGGGGGGGGGGAATGGATCCTGGCAGCAATACATTCTTGGTTGGCAGATAAAACTGTTGAGAGCCAGTGTGGAGTAGTGGTTTGAGTACTGGACTAGGATGCTGGGAGACTAGGGTTTGAATCACCATTCAACCATGGACACCCACCGTTCAGCCATAGAAACTAGGGTTTGAATCACCATTCAGCCATAGAAACCCACTGGGTGACTTTGGACAATGTTTTAGTCTCACTGTTTTAGCCTCAGGGGAAGGCAACGGCCAACACCCTCTGAACAAACCTTACCAAAAAAATCCCCATGCTATGTTTGCCTTAGGGTTGCCAAATGTTGGAAACGACTTGAAGGTACACAACAACGAGAAGGCTGTCTGAAATTTGCTGGCTCCTGTGTATATGCGTGAATGGGAAATAGATTTCTGTGAGGTGGCAACACTCAGAATCAAAGTTTTCAACTGGAGTAAGTTGGCATGTGTGAGAGGGTAGAAAAGCCAAGCAGCATCAGCATTGCTCTGATATAATTATGGCTGGATATTTTACTTCAGTGTTAGGTTTCTTTTTTCCTGGACTATTGCTGACTTCTTAAGTGTTCTCTTTTTCAGAATCTGATGTGGGTCTGGGCTCCCACACCCTCTTGTCCAGCCACACCAGCATGAAAAGAAAAAAAATATCAAGCTTCTAACCACTTTTGGTTTTGTTTTATGCTTATTTGGGTTTGGGGGTCCAGAAGATTTGGGAGGGGGAGTGGCCTTTGGGCCTTAAAAAAGAGGTTAGATCTGCATGAGGCTGATGTGCTACACATTCTCCACCCCTGAATTAAAGGTACATCACCCTTTGGAAGACTGCAGCTCTTTAAAAGTACCTGGCTTTTATTTTCTAAGGGAGAAAAAAGCAAAGTATAGCTTTATTTTATAGGATCTTGGGTGGGAATGATAGTTCCTTTAATGTTCAGTTTTGTGGGCTACTTTGATAAGTTGGTGTCATGGGTAATCACTGTACATGTTGTATAATGTTCTGTAACATTTAATTTCTTGCATTTGACCGTTAAAATTTTCTGACAGAAGCAATAGGAAAGCTTCAGCTCAGTGTAAGTTCTGTGCCCCTGCTGGTAAATCCAAGTAGTGTCTGAGATACTCCGAAGATTTTCAGCACGCAGTGTGCTTGTATGTAGGAGTCTCAGAAGCAGGTACACATGAAAGCAGAAAAAGGAGAAGGAGCTAAGGGCTTTAATTGTGATAATTTGAGAACATTCTTGGGCATGTTTTTTTTTTCTTTTGCAGTACTGCTAAGGGCTTGAAAATCCAGTAAGCTGTGTGTGTGTGTTGGATTTTTATTTCAGCTTTGTTGGTAGCCTTCCTACCAGCTTCAAGGCTGAAATGATCAAGGATCTTTTTGTGCCGTGCACAAGTTCCATGCTTTCAACAGGAGCAAATCTGTAGCCTCAAGTCTTAACCGAAAAGAGGCCATGCTAACATCTGGTTCACATACTAAAATGCTTTATGGAGTTACAGTAAGAAATGCACAGCTGGCACTGCCTTTGCATCCATGTGCTGCAGCCACTTTTAAATCTTCACCTCTCGCTGTACCGTTGTCAGGCACCCAAAGCGTCTCCCAGGAAAGGTAATGGGAGTTGCTGCTGTTTCGCTCTTGCTCCAGTTTACATGAAGCGGACATGTAATGATCTGTAGTGATGAAACCTGTTGGCATTCCAGAGAAGCAGCTGGTGACTTTGATTTTGCTAACTAGCAATGATTCAGGTCTTGCAGATTGTGAAAGAGCTGGTGTCACCAGCCCGACGTAGAACAGATACTGCAAAGAAAGGTAGGAGAAGCCCTGAAACATTCATCCTTAGCCATCTGAGTAATCTGTTCCTGTGTTAACCTTGAGTGATTGCCTGAAGCTAATTCTATCTTTATTTCAAGTTTGCATTTTGGGTACTGATGTTCAACTGCTACTGTTTTGCTTTGAGGAGTGATAAATTCTGTGTGATCAGAAGCAATCCTAAAGGGAATTCTGAGCACTTTCCAAAACTGAAGATAGAATTGCTGTGTATGTAGTAGATGCTTTATTTTAAGGACCATATGCTCTTTTCTGTTCCCCTTCCAGCTGAAAAGATTTTGCTGTCTATGTAATTGTATTAAAATAATCTTGGTATGTGAGAATATCCTGCAGATATTCTCTTACTGGATTTGAATAGATGAAAAAGACTTGCTGTTGGTGCTTTCTTGGGAATACGAGCTTTAAAAGCCTAGTGTGCATTCATTTTCTTTAAAAAGTGGGTTGTATATATCATGTTCAACTTTAAGATTACATCTCCAAAAGAAATGTTGCTAAGAAGTACTCCCCACATCCCATTATGCTACTTGAGATGTTTTGATGTAATTCCATTTTGTGTTTATCTCCTTTAAAATGTAAAGTTCTTACACTATACCTGTGTTGGTTTCACCTATTCTTGAGGGTTTAGTGAAATATTTAATTAACACAGCCAGCTTCTAAAGTTAGGCAATTATTTTATACATGTATGAATTTCAATGTTGTGTTTTCAGGTAGAGTCCTGAAATGGTTAAGGACGTTCACTTTTATAGAATTTTACTAGACTATATGAAATATAAACCATATATTGCCTTTGCACTGATTGCATGTTCAATGGGTCAGAGAAGTACAGTCAATACTCCTCTTTTTGGAGTTTCTCCCCCTCTTCCACATATGAACTAAGCCCTATTGCTTTCAGCAGAATTCATTTCTAAGCAAGTATGCCCATGTTTGCAAACTTAAAACGCCAGTTTGCTTATATGAATCAATCTGCAGACACTAAGTAGTTTAAACTGACGGCTTTGATGATCCATTTGCTTAAGTTTTGGATCCTTAATCATATCATGATATAAAACAGGGGTAGGCAACTTTTGCTTACCTGGGGCCGGTCCGTTGGTCCCGAGGTCTTCTGCGGGCTGGGGGGGGGGGAATGGCACTGCGCGCGCACGCATGCACAGTACTTCTGGCATACATGTGCGAGCGAGTCACGACCACCATTTTGTTTTCCAAAATTGCGGCCATGACTTGTTCGCGCATGCGCAGTACTCCAGCGCATGCGCAAACGAGTTGCGGTGCGATTTTGGAAAACAAAATGGCGGCTGCGACTTGCATGACAGTGGGGGCGGCGGCAGGACCGGGCTGGCGCTGGTCCAAAGGTCTCGGGGGAGGGGCGGATCAGCCCCTGGGCCGTAGGTTGCCGACCCCTGATATAAAGCTATGACATGTTTGATATCTTTATTTTGAATTTGAACCAGCCAGCTTCTTTTTTTTTAAAAAAAATTAGATCTGTAGTTCTGTGTTACAGACAGAAGGACATTGTGAGTTGTTTTTTTCAGTTGGTTTTTTGCCTATAATGGAATTTGGACATGTGTTGAAATAAAAGTCAGAATATTGGCTGTTGAGATTAGCCTGCTGTCACCCAATAACAAGTAAGCTTGATGCTATTTTCATGGGAAGAAACAGGATTTCAGTGATCTTCACTAGTTAAGTTTTAGATATGAGTTGAATATCTTGCCTTTTATAAATGTTGAATGTGGGCACAGTTGAGCTCTCATTGGGAGAGTTAAATCATAAGCATATGCTTAACTTTGTTCAAATTAATGGGATTTCAACACTGAAATGAACTTATCTGAATGTAAGCTTGGTTTAAGTTGATATGTATAGATGGCAGTGTTAAAATATTTACTCTGGCTCTATTATGTCCCATGTATATCAGATTTTTTTTTATTTCAGAAAGCATTAGAAAGCAACCCTCTATATGTTGTTTAACTGTAGCTCCTAGCATTCTTCACCATTGCCAGTGCTGGCTAGAGCTGATAGGAGTTTTATGTAGAAGACTGCATTAGCCACTCCTGTATTACTGTGACATACTAATCACTTCCCTTTACTATAACAATACCTTAGGCTTAGAGCCTTTTGTTCTCTGTACTAGCATGGCATAGTGATTTGAGTTTTGGACTATGACTCTGGAGACCAGGGTTCAGTTCCTTGCTTGGTCTTGAAAGTCACTGGGTGACCTTGGTCAAGTCACATGCTCTCAGCCTCAGGGGAAAGCAGTGGCAATCCTGCTGTGAACAAATCATAGTAAGAAAACTCCATGGTAGGCTTGCCTTAGGGTCTCCATAAGTCAGAAATGACTTGAGGGCACATAACAACAAAAACCTTACATCCCTAGAGGTCACTAAGGATCACAAAATCAATCTTAATTTGGCTGCCTTTTGTTATTGAATGTTAAACTGCAATCAGGTTTCAGGTAAATCAGTGGATGGGTTAGCTGCCATTGCCTCCTGTCCACAGAGCCATAGGATTTTTCAAGTGACTTTGGTGAGACCCAAGAAAAGTTTTGTGAGTTGAGACACTGGTATTCAGAATTCCCCTGGAAAGTACTGTATCATCAGTGTGTTTCAAGCCAATGCTTTGGTCTTGTAAAAAAGCATTGTTATTTTTTGATAACTGCTGTCAATTCTATTTCGACTTATGGCGACCATGTGAATGAGAGACTAACAAGTTATCATCAAGAGCCCTGCTCAGGTCTTGCAAACTCAGGGCCATGATTTCCTCAATTAAGTATTTCCATCTGTACTGGGGTCGTCTTCTTTTCCGGCTATCTTACTAAGCATTATTGACTTATGCCCACTGATGAAGGAACGTTAGGACCTTGCTGAAATATTCAATTGATCACTTTTAACTACTACATTTGATTCTTAATTTTTAGCTCTCTGTGATGGTTGCAAAACAATTGAAAGGAACACTAGCAGAAGTGAAATAAAATGCTTATAGCCAAATTTCTAAACACTGCTTAGAGATTCTGTATTTATTAGAGCTGTAATTGAATTTAACCTTGGGCAGATTCTGTATGTCAAGACAATGTTGTGCAGAATGAGTCAGTCTTGTTAACTGTTATTCAGTGGAAGTGAGAAAAATATTATAAATGATGTTTTTTTAAGAATCCCAGAACAAGAGGTGAATGTAATCAGTTGCAGCAGATGTTGATGACTTTTAAAAAGTTGTTAGTATCTAGCTGTGCACCTTCCCCTCTTCTGCTGGGTTTTGCTGATTTTCCTGAGGGCTTATGCTGCATGTTGTGACATATAGGATAAGGGCTAAGGGGTCATTCCCACTAGGATATGAATCGATTTCCTGATGGCTTTATATGTGTGTCATTCACGCTGGGAAATATTTCAGATCCCACTGCATTCTGTTGGAGTTGTGTTAAGGTGAGACAAATAAAAAAAAAAATCCCATTTTTTTCCAGACACTAGTTTTTTTGGGCAGTTCTTTTGTAAAAAATCGATTCAGAGGAGTGTTCTAACAGTGGGAATGAAGGATCTGATTCGTATCTTGCCCGAAATTGAGGGTAGTGAGCTGGGCTCCCTTGGCCTCACAAACCCTCACTTGGCAGAGCAGGGCCCCGCTTTCAGGGACCTGGCTTTGGGGTCTCTGTGATCATGGAGAACAGTGGCCCGGAGGGACAACTCTAGCCTGGTGACCACCACAGAGGACTCAGGGCTGCTCAGCTGGCTTGGCCTTGCCTGCTCCTCTGGGAGTCTCTTTGGGTGGGCATTCTCTTCCTGGCCCCCGTTTCTCCCTCCAACCCCACAGCATTTCTCCTTCTCTTCCTCTTCCTTTCTTGATGTGATCTCTGGGGCTGAAGCAGGGCCGGGACAAGGAGGCCCCAGGCTGGCTTGTCAGAAAGCGGATAAGGCAAGGAGGAGAAGAGAGAGATGGAGCGCCACTGCTGCCATGAACAGAAAGGGTCCCTGGGAGGGTTCTGGCAAGCAGCGGTGAGGTGAGGGGCACACCAGAGAGCACCCCAACATGAGGAGGCAGAGGAGGAACTGCTGAGGCCCAAGCCTTCCCGCCATGCCACTGCCCCCCCTGTTGTTGTTGTTGTTGTTGTTGTTGTTGTTGTTGTGTGCCTTCAAGTCATTTCCAACTTAGGACGCACCTGTCGTGGGGTTTTGCCAAGAAAACCCCAAGAACAAGTAATAACAACAATAAT
>CM034708.1:208924055-208934702 GCA_020142125.1 Phrynosoma platyrhinos
TCGTCTTATACGCCGGGTCGTCTTATACGCCGGAAAATACGGTAGGTGAAGGAACTGAGAGTGGAATTCACTACCTCATCGACTTCTTTTGATGTCCATTTATTTCCCAGCATAGCTAGCGTGGTTGTGTGGTTTGAGCATTGGACTGTGACATCAGGGTTTGAATCCATCTTCAATCATGTAAACCCAGTGGGTGACCTAGGGCAAGACACATTCTCTCAGCCTCAGAGGAAGGCAAAGGCAAATCCCCATCAACAAATCTTGCCTAGAAACTCCCCCAATAGATTTGACTTAGGGGTGCTGTAAGTCAGGAATGACTTGAAGGCACACAATAACCACAAATAGTTCTTTACTCTATTGCTTTTATTCCCTTGATTATCTTTCCTCTAAGAGAGGAATGAGCCAAAAGGGATGGATGCACAAATAATGAAATCTCTAAAAAAACCTTGCTGTTTAGATAGCTCATTTCCTTGTTCTCACTGAGAAGCTATTTTTAAATTTCCTCTGGGACTGAAGCCGGTAGAAATCAATGAAGATATCCCAACATTTTTTTTTTTTAATATAATGGGGTTTGGGTCCCATTGCCTTTTCTCCCAACCTCAAAGGTAGCAGCAAAGAGAGTTCTGTTCTTTCTAACTTAATTCTTACATAGTGTTGAAATAGCTCTTCTGATGCAAATTCCAAGGCACTTATTTCAGACAGAAGAGAGTGCAGTTGGAAGAGATTTATTTGACAGCCCTGTAGTGTAGTTATGTGAATACCCAGGGTCCCATTGTGAGAATTTTGCAACACCCCTATAATCATGTTTAGAGGTGTTGAATCCCTGTTGTAGGTTGGCAATTGAACTGATACTGAGAAAGGAGTTTATAAGAGCTCACTTTAGTGTTTACCCACACTTGTATCCTCATGTTGCAGATGGGGTCAAGGGAATAATAATACACCTGTCCTGTAATGGTAATTTACTTTTACGCAGAGAAAAGTTGACTGCCTCCCCTTGCTTTCATGTACCAAATGTCTCATGGCCAGCAAGAAATGTGGCCTTTACCTACATCAAAGCTCCCTCCAGCACCATCTTAAATTCAGTGTTGACATTTCAAGAACATCTCTCTGAACTCTGAAGGCTTGTGTAATGTATTTTATGCCATTTGATTGGCTTAATAAAGGTATCACTGTAAGGTGTGTTTTTTATTTTGCTGTAATTTACACTCCTGTTACAGATGGAGGGTGATTCTGGGACAGTAGTTGATAGTAGCCTTGCAGCTCATTCCACTTTTCACACAGGATGGAAGTGGACCAGAGACAGACCCATACTTTTTCAGGTGCAGGAGCTGAGGAAGGTGGTTGAGGATATAGTCACTTGGAGGTTTCTCATACAAAGGGGCGAAGTCCATGTAGGGGCAATTAACAACAACGGTTACCTAAATGATCCCCACTTTCAACTTCTCTCAGATCAAATGAAACATTCAGTTGTGTGCGGACGTTTCAGGATGCTTACATGCAGTCTTCCTAGACTTTAAATGTTCAAATCCAAAACTGAATTAAATTTGGCACATGGAAGTGTAAATTTAGAAAAGGGACTTCTGTCTTTGATGATAATGTTTGGGTTTGGGTTTTTCCTCAATCAACAAGTAGCATATACCAGGAGACACATATATATTAATTGGATATGGTGGAGTATTATGAAAGCTAAAGGTATTTCCCGTTGACAAGGTTGTCATAGAATCATAGAGTTGGAAGAGACCACAAGGGCCATCCAGTCTAACCTCCCCTGCCATGCAGGAACTCAAAATCAAACCAAACCAAACCTGTCAAGTCGTGTCCGACTGTAGGGGGCTGTCCTCATCTCCGTTACTAAGCCAAAGAGCCAGCGTTGTCAGAGACTGATCATGCGGCCAGCACAGAACATTGTTTACCTTCCCACCGAAGTGGTTCCATTTATTTACTTGCATTTGCATGCTTTTGAACTGCTAGGTTGGCAGAAGCTGGGACTAGTGACAGGAGCTCACCTTATCATGCAGCACCCGGGTTTCAAACTGCCAACCTTCTGATCTTGCAATCAACAGAGTCAGTGTCTTAACCACTTGAGCCACTGCATCCCAAGGATGCACACATGTTTTCTAAATATTTCTAAATGACAAATTTTGACTTAAATCAGCCATGGTTAAGATACTGTGGAATATAACTCTTCTATTAGGCCTTGGTTACATAACCAAGCCTATCCTACAATTCTTTTTAGGAGTGTGATAAGATTTGGAGGAATGGCTATAATTCAGTGGCAGGGCAGCATTGATCTTGCCTGTGAAAGGTCTGACATTCAATCTCTAGGAATGACTTGGAGAAACTCCAGTCTGAAATTATGGAGAGTCCCTGCCAGTTAGTGTAAACATTTCTACTGTAATCTGGATGGATGAATGGTCTTGAATCAGTATAAAGCAGCATGTACCCATCCTGCAGGTTGGCAGCCACTGAGTTAGATGGAAACTGGTTTTAGTTTCAGCTGGAAAGTCATACTCTGGACACACTTGGGGAAAAAAAATAATTACTTTTTCATAACGCACAGGTATCCTCTTAGTTCTTGGAACAGAATGAAGAAGATGACACACATCCTCAGTAGGGTGTGCCTCTGGTTTTGGATCCTGGCAGGAAGGATTTTTTTTTTTTAAATGGGGGCAGATGCAGGGAAAAATAAACAGATGGAAGAGGGATGTTCATTGCACCATCCCTACACATCTTGTAACCCTCTTTTTTCCTTCTGACTTTTGGTTCCTCCTCAGTTATATAACACCCAGACTGAACAGCTTTTTAAAAGTGATTTTCCTTATTGAGTAGCAGACTGACAGATTTCACTGCAAAACAGATGTTAACATTGATAGTGTGGACATAACATCTGACAGTTGAGCATGCTTCTCCAGGGCATTTTTGCTGCTGGAAGAATTGAGCTGTGTTGGGTATTCTTGACAAAGAAAGAAAAATGTTAAGCTGTATGTTTTGACCTTGCCTCTGCCTTGTATTATGTGTGTGTTGTGTTTTTGGTAGCCGTACTGTTAGTTATTTCTTTCTCTCAGTGATGAACATTACAAGGAGAATGCTTGGAGAGAAGAGTTCTGGCTTTGCTGACTCCTTCATAGTCCCACTGGACTCTACATGATTCTACATCATACATCAAGCATATGACTGGGTTAGTGTGGGGGGAAGCTAGCACACTTGTTCCTGCTTTTTCCATATAATGATAATTACACAAAGAAGTAAATATCTGCATGTGACTAGTATATGTTTATTACAATTAGCTTTTGCAGTAATAGCTTTTTTTTCATTAAAAAAGTTACAAGATTCCTCTGTCTCTTGCCCTTAGAGATCAATGTGCCAACTTAAAAAAGCCATGCCTTCTTTTTAAATGGCTGGAGATAACCTAAATTTTACAGTAGTCCATCTTATTGTAAGTCTCAAGGCAATGCTTATGTAGTCTGGAATTTAATACTAAGGCCATAGTCAAGCTTTAATGATTAATTTACAGATTGTTTAAAAATTCATATTTGAAGGGTAGCATTAGTATGTGGAAGTAAGCTGTGACTCTTAAAACTACTTTCTTGCTAGAATGTTTGCTCTTATCCTATCTGTCCCTGAAGTGCATTTCTGTTCTGTCTTACTCTAGTAATAGCATTTGTGGTTCTTCACACAATCATTTTGTGAAATTGGGCAGAAAGATAGTACCTGCTTCAACATCATACATTGAATTTTGTTTATGCTTTGTTTAAGAGCTCTGGTCTTAATTTGTTTGTCATAGTATGGGATACTAGATAAATTTATCTGTTCACATGTGTGTTTTGTTTATGAGTTGACTTTTTTTTAAAAAAAACACTACTTCTTTGAGCATTAAAACAGTGTACAAAACCTGTCGTGTTCAGGACTGGTTTGGTATTCAGTGCTCTGGGTCACATGCCTCTTAAGCTGCAATTGTGTGGTTTATAGTCTCTTACTAGAAGTCTGACAAGCTTAAATGCTTGTAGGAGAAATAGGGTTCCAGCACACAGAGCTATACAGAGTTTTCAAAACAAAGAGAAAAAAAAAAGGGGGGGGGCATGTATTCATTGGAGCTCAGTTTCCATTATGGGTTTTGATTCTGATTCCATGGTTTCTATGTCCTCACATCAAAAACCATCAAGCATTTGGCTAAATTCTTAATGTAGTACAGTAACAGTCCCAGAAAAAGAATATAAGACTGTTCAGCCCAGTCTTAGGAACGAGCATTTAACCCCTGCCCTTGTGATCTTACATACCCTTTCTTACCATGTACTTCAGAAGTCAAAACCTATAACTGAATTTCTCCAGCTAGGATAATGCAATGCACCTCTTCCTTTACTACTGGCCGAGGCAAAAGATGCATGTATATGCACATTTTCATGAGAACTGCCTAGGCCTTTCTGTTTTGGGATAGTGCAGCAAAGGCAAAACCCCTTCTGAACAAATCTTGCTAAGAACACCCCAAGACAGAGGTTGCCATAAGCTGGAAATGACTTGAAGGTACACAACAACAACAACAACAACAACAACAGATGCTCACCCTGTCTGGATTATTTTGAGTATATCTGGAGAATTTAACACTGGTCACCTGTGAAAGGTTGTCACACAGAAGACTGAAGCAGAATAGTTTTCTGTTCTTCCAGAAGGCAAGGCAGAACTAGAATCAACATGTAGAAAGTGCAGGGTAGCAAATTTGGCTAAACACTAGGAAAAACTTCGACCTATTGGAGCTGCTTGGCACTATAGCAATCAGAAGGTGATGGGCTCCCTTTTATTAGAGGTATTTGATCAGAAACTGGACAACCTGGTATCAGAGATTATGTAGCTTCATCCTGGATTGAGCAGGAGGTTGAACTAGATTTCCTCCAAGGTCCCTTAGATTTAATTTTTATGGTTCAGATGAGTGAATCTCCCACACAGATCAGCGTTTATCTTTTTTCCTTCCTGTAAGATTCCCTTTGCCATCTACCAAATTCAAAAGGTTGTAGTACATTTCCCGTTGTGGAACAGAATGAGAGAAAACAGGGCCTCACAGGCTGTCTGAAACAGTGATTGTCAAACAATTTCTTGATTCCTAAAGATAGGACTTTATCAAACGCTGGCCACAAAGCGAAAAGTAAGTGAAAACTAACCGAAGTAAGAATAAATTCAGTTCTATACCGAAACGAACGGAATTTCGCCTGTGCGGCCATTGCGCAATGATTCCAAAAGCTCCCTTGTACTTCCCCGAAAAACCGAATGTCAAAAGATTCCCTTTCACTTCGGATCACGGGAAAAAAATACGTATTAGATCCGGATTGCCTTTGGATATGTGTAAACACATGGAAAAAAAATACGTATTAGCTTTGGATTGCCTTTGGATATGTGTAAACACACGGAAAAAAAATACGTATTAGCTTTGGATTGCCTTTGGATATGTGTAAACACACGGAAAAAAAATACGTATTAGCTTTGGATTGCCTTTGGATATGTGTAAACACACGGAAAAAAAATACGTATTAGCTTTGGATTGCCTTTGGATATGTGTAAACACATGGAAAAAAAATACGTATTAGCTTTGGATACCTTCTGCTTGGGACCCCCGTGTGATAAGGTCCATAGATGCGTGACAATTTCTATATCTGGTATAATTTGTTGATGGTTTTGATATGCACTATGAACACAAGTGATGTGCAAGTTTCACCCCATTGAATATGTGGCACATACATT
Organism: Phrynosoma platyrhinos; assembly: GCA_020142125.1. Lineage (NCBI taxonomy): Eukaryota > Metazoa > Chordata > Lepidosauria > Squamata > Phrynosomatidae > Phrynosoma > Phrynosoma platyrhinos. The sequence continues at coordinate 208,929,786 of CM034708.1, forward strand.
ATTTCTATAGTTCTACATTATTTCCATCTTGAGTAGCTCTGTACTTGCAGATGGCCCCAACTTCTGGAAATAGTTAAGACTGTTGGACTGTTTGAAGGAACAGCTTGATCTGTAGCAAAATTAAAACATGGCATTCAGAGAGTAAGATGTTTTTCTCATCAGCTACAGAGGTTCTATTCTGCTGGTAAGGGCACCACTCAAAAGAAACAAAGGTTCCTTTTCACAGGCTGAGTCTGTTGCCATCCTGGCTTTCTCAGAAAAACTACAAACCAGGGCCAGACCTACGTTAGCTAGAAAAGAGCAATCCTGTGAAGAGTGTAAGTTAGGTAGCTATTAGTCTCTGTACAAATAAATTCTTCATGGATATAAGAAAGAGAAGCTTTCATATTCATTTGGTATCTAAGTGTCAAGAAATTAAACGAGCAAATTCATTTGATCTTAAATCCTCTCTGGTTGAATATCCTTCATTGCACCATAAAGCAGGGGTACTCAAGTGGTGGTCTTGTAAGCATATAACAACAATAACAACAACAGGTAAGTAAAAGATCATTCTGCAGAGAGCAGGGCCTTCACAGTAAGTCCTATCCCAGAAAGGCAGCTAAACAGGATGGAACACACAGTCCTGTTGCCGATTGCCTTTTGCTATTGTTGTTGTGTGCCTTCAAGTAATTTCTGACTTATGAAATGACTCAGGTGAACCTATTACAGGGTTTTCTTGGCAAGATTTGTTCAGTGGCGGTTTGACTTTGCCTCCTCTGAGTCTGAGGCAGTGTGACTTGCCCAAGCTTACCCAAGGTTTCCCTGGCTCAGCAGGGATTCGAACCTTGGTCTCCAGAATCGTAGCCCAGCACTCACGCCACTATACTATACACTCTATACACCAAACTGGATAGTTTTAACAGAAGCAGTGAAGCTGTTTGGCGAGTGGGCAGATGGATAAAAATTAGATGCCAGGCTTGTTCTTCCTTTGCTTTTTCATGATGTTGTGATGAATTTTTGAGTGATGGTTGGAAGCAACAAGAAGGTCTTTCAATGCGACCACAAAGAGAGGACTACTCATCCTTCTGGGGATGCAGGGCCTCTGCCCTCTGTTTACTTGGGAGATGCTTGGGAGCAAGGAGACTCTGGATCCTTTTTGGATCCTCTGGCATAGTATACTGGTGCTGCCAGTGTCAGTAAGTAAAAGAAGAAATGGCCAGCAATAATAGGTGGAGAAGGAAATTGCGGCTTCATGGCAACCATTCCTAAAATGCCTTGTGTCATCTGGGTCAGCAGAGCTAAGGCGGTATAGATGCAGTGGCTTGGATGGTCACTTATCTCATGGAACAGGTGATTGCACAAGCCTCTTTTCCTGCCTTGGTTCAGTGGACTTCCTCACTGGAAGCCATTCAAGGAAAGTGCCATGCAGTTGACAATCATCTCCTCCTATTGCCTCCATCTCCTCCCTACTTGAGCACACAGAAAGTTTAGCCACTAGCTCAGGGGTAGGCAACCTTTCCCCTTTAAGGCCCAAGGGGCTTCAGCTCCCAGAATTCCAGGAGCTATTGGCCAACATGGGACTATTGGCCAACATGGATGAGGCTTCTGGGAGCTGAAGTCCTTCGGCCCTTAAAGGGGAAAGGTTGCCTACCCCTGCACTAGCTCAACAGATTGTCAAACATTGGCATAGTGCCTCAATAGAATCCTGACCTTACTGTTCTTTGATTTTAAAAGATGCACAACTGCAGAATATGTTTATTTGGAGATCTTTCAAGCAGAGACACCCCCTGTATACATTTTGGTATGTTTTTATGTGGGAGGACTGTAGCATGTGCACCCCCTATACATTTCATTCATAAACAGCACCTAAAGGTTTTCCAAATGAAATAGCATAGGCGTCTTGAGAAATTCAATGTTCTCTGACTAATAAGTGGGTGGGTAGTCTAGCAAAGGGCAGAGGCAGCCTGGATCTGAAAGGAAGCATCTCTTTTTCTGTTGCGAATGGAGTTCAAGTTTATTTCCAGGACATTAAGATTCTTTGTCTCCCAGAGCCTACATGGACAGAAGGAATGGTTTCTGTCTGCATAGATATCCATCTATACCATTTTAACCAGGAACAACACCATACAACAACATCTTGACAAAATGTAGACCTGTGAGTCATATTTTTCTTTCTCCTGCATAATTTTTAACACCTTTGCCTGATGAAGAAGCCAGTGGAGCTTCGAAAGCTTGCAACTTGTATTTTGTGCATTTTGGTTGGCCTAATAAAGGTCTAGAGAGCCAGTGTGGTGTTGTTGTTTGAATATTGGACTACAAATTTGGAGACCAGCGTTCAAATCCCGGCTTGGCCATGGAAACCCACTGGATGATCTTGGGCAAGTCACACTCTCTGAGCTTCAGAGGATGGCAATGGCAACTCCCCTCTGAAGAAACTTGCCAAGAAAACCCTATGATAGGTTCACCTTAGGGTCGCCATAAGTCAAAAATGATTTGGAAGCTCACAACAACAAAAACAGTAAAATTATAGCTATTTTGTGGATTTTGAATGTTATTGTGTTTTGCTGTATGATCAACCTGTTTTTCCCTGGATATATTTTTAGTTATATGAGTTAAACATGTTTTGAATTTCAAAGATATGTCTGTTACAGGTCTTTGAAGAAAGCAAATGTAAAAGGACATACATGAATTATAAATATGCACTTTCTAAGTATTGAAAGCTTTTAAAAGCTTATAATTGGAGAAAAGTATCCAGCGAAATCAATTGACTGTCTTCTATTATGTCTGAGAGAAGAAAAGACGGGAGATGCGTCATAGCCAAACAACGTAAAAACTTTGGCTAACCATTTGTTCATGTGTTTACTTATCTAATTTTAGTTTTGATCTTTTTGTTGTGCTTGGGAGGCTAAATATGGCATTTTAAATATATCTCACAGATTTCTTTGTTATTGCTACAGGTTACGCAGGCAAATTAAGTTCCAAGGGTGTTTTGGGCCTGAGAGCCAAGCTCTAGTAATGCAACAAATGTTCTTTTGTGTGCATAGAGGTTGCACAAAGAATGGTGCATAAAAATGTGGGCTGGGCTGTTAAAACTTTCTTGTGCTGTCACATTTCTGGCATTAGGCTGGCTTACAGTAAACAGTTTGGAAGAGAATAGATTTGGTATTAGCACACAGGTTAATTGGTATTAACACACAGGCTAATATTAACCTCATCCTCTTAAAGGGGGAAGCAGAAAATGGTTACAGCGTCCTTACCAGTTCCAGCTGAAAGTTTTGTTAATGGTGGAAAATGTTTATAGCAGCCATATCCTTTTTAGTATAAAGTTTTGTTAAAATGTATTCTGCTGCATGTTTTTAAACACCAAGCAGGTGAGGAAGGGGGAATGTAAGGGTGCACAGAATAGCTTTTGTGCCAAATATAACATCTCATTATGTAGAAACGGTGGTATTTGTGAGGCTTAGACATGGCATGTCCCTTGATAAAGGAGTCATGAACTTTACATACATTCAGATGTTTCTACTTCCTTTCGGAGGCCTCTGTACAATAAAAAAATGCCTACAAGAAAGAATCAGCACAACTGCTATCTTGATGTGTCCCAGGTTGTTATATAAAGGGAGGGGGTGCCTGGCCAAGAGGACAGGCCAACATTAAAATGTTTAGCAGCACTCCCCATTTGCAGCATGAAACAGAACAGTACAAATTTTGACTGTGGTGTAGTGGTTTGAGAGCTGGACTAGGATTCTGGAGACCAGGCTTCGATTACCAGTGCTGCCATGAAACCCATTAGGCGACCTTAGGCAAGTCACATGCTCTCAGCCTCAGGGAAGCACAATGGCAAATCTCCTCTGAACAAATCTTGCCAAGAAAACCCCATGATAGGTTCATCTTAAGGTCGCCATAAATCAGAAACTACTTGAAGGCACACAACAACAACAAATAGTGGAGTAGTGGGCAAAGTACAGCCATACATTGTTGGACTGCATTTCCCATCAGCCATAGCCACTACAGGCAATGCTGAATAATGTTGGAACTGGCAGTCTTCTAACATGTGAAGAGCCACACTTAACCCATCCTGATTTAGGACTTAATGGAATACCTGTAAGTCTCCAGATGTTAACTTCCCTGATCACTGGCTATGCTGGCAGGGACTGAGGGAAATTGGGTGTCCATCTTTCAGTCCTTGCCTCCCCTAAAAGTGAGGGGCATCTATTATCCCTCATTTTTAATATGGAGCAGTTAAGAAAACAAACATATGATGGAATGTTTGTTTAAAATAATTGTTATTTGTCTTGCATGGTCAAACTCTTTCAAGGTTGTTTCAGACATTTTATTTTATTTTATTTCATTTCTATGCTGCCTTTCTCCCAGAAAGGGACTCAAGGCAGCCCACAAATAAAAACACATTAAAAACTTATTACAAAAGTTAAAACCTCAAAAAACCACGATGCCCAGCCCACATAATAAACACCCCATATAAAAAGCCATCCCATGGTCACACATCAAAAGCCTGCTTGAATAAAACTGTTTTTGCTTGCTGATGGAAGGCAAGCAGGGAGGGAGCCAGTCTTGCTTCCAATGGAAGGGCATTCCAGAGGGCAGGAGCAGCCACCGAGAAGGCTCTCTCTGGTGTCCTCACCAGGTGGACCTGTGATAGTGGCAGGACTGAGAGAAAGCCTTCTTCTGAAGATCTTATGGCTCTGGTAGGTTCATATGGGGAGATACGGTTTCTCAGATAGTCCAGACCTAAGCTTTGTATCACTTTATAGGTCATGACCAGCACTTTAAATTATGCCCAGAAACGAATGGGTAGCCAGTGAAGCTGTTTCAACAAGGAGTTATATGCTCCCTATAACTAGCCCCGGTCAGCATTCTGACTGTGGCGTTTTGAATAATAATAATAATAATAATGTTTTATTTCTAGCCCGCCTCTCTGCA
>CM034708.1:208937637-208961559 GCA_020142125.1 Phrynosoma platyrhinos
TTTCCCAGGGCAAAAAAGTAGTCTTATACGCCAGAAAATAAGGCATTTCTGCAGTGTGTTTTGGACTTCAGTAGATTTCTTGCGAGATGTGGCACATTTCTGCCAGAGTGATGGCTTCACATATTTAAACCACGCAGGATATATGTAGAAAATCATCTTGATTTGCCCTGTTTTACTATAGAATGTATAGACATTCCAGACAAAACTGAGGGGGGTCGCAGACTGCCAGAAATAGTGCAAATTGAGTCCACTTTAAGGGTTAGGGAATCATGGGAACTGTATTTTATTGTGGCACCAGAACTCTCTGACAGAGAAGGCTCAACGTCTCAGAAAAAATCAACTATTCCCATGATTCCCTAGCACTAACCCTAACCCTTAAAGTGGACTCACTTTGCACTATTTCTGGCAGTCTGCAACCCCCCTGACAGTGCTGGGAAAGGGGAGTTCAAGGAGAGTCTGTAAGGTTGCATTCTTGGCTGCCTCCTAGTGAGTGGCAGGCCAGAGTGTGATTTTGCTAGAAAAGAAGGTGTGTATGTGTTTGTGTATGAGGGACTCTCCTTCCTACACACCTTTCTCAGCAGAATTGCTGGAAAGAGTTCAAGAGTAAACACTCTCTCTTCTTCCAGCAGTGTGTATCAAGATGGTTGTAGTTGTGGTGGTGGTGGTGGTGATGTATGTGTGTGTTCATTTATGTTCATTTGGTCACTGGCTGTTCAACTAATACCACTTGCTGTCCTCATGATTACTGACCCACTCAACTGAAAGGATAATATGTTCAACCAAAAACTTGGAAAGATGTGCAAGAATGATCCAAATACAGGGAAGGATTTCAGTTCTCTGTTGATCTTCTTGGTGCCTCACCCTAGTCTGTCTTTCACAACCAAATTCCTGATTGTGTTTTTCTTTGCACACCTTTCTGAGAGTTCACCCTGTTGAAATCTTCTGTGATTGTTCTCAAATCGTGGGTTTCAGAAATACAAGCCTGTACTTGCTTGGTTCATCATATAACATTAGAATGAGGAGCCTCGGGGCAAGTGCATAGAGATGCTGTTATCTAGTATTTGGGCCAGGGGTAGGCAACCTTTCCCCTTTAAGGGCTGAGGGACTTCAGCTCCCAGAATCCCAGGAGCTATTGGCCAACATGGGACTATTGGCCAACATGGCTGAGGCTTCTGGGAGCTGAAGTCCCTCGGCCCTTAAAGGGGAAAGGTTGCCTACCCCTGATTTGGGCTAAACTATGCATGCAAAATAAGTGGGGAATATAATAAAATGTTGCAGCATTATGTGTCCCTATTCAGAAAACCAGTCAGTCATAACCTTTTTCAGGATCCTCCATTTTGTTCCTCTCATTTGGAAGTTTTCCACCCTCCCTTCCAGGATTCTATGTCCACAAAGCATGCTCAGTCACACAATTAGGTATTGTGTGTATGTGTAGGGTGTTGCCCTTATGATGAGTTTTTTAATTAAACCTAGTTCCCCAAAGCACTCCCTTTTCTGCATGAGTGATGCCATTTTGATTACATAAGGATGAACGTATGTATATACACCAAGCCCTATAATAATGCTAGGACTAATAAGGGTTTCATAGTTAAGGGAAATGTGTGCTGGGTTGTGAAGAGGTCAGTGATTGCAAAGAGAGACCTTTCCTTGTTATATACCCTTATTATGCGTTTCTAGAATGAGAGCCTTGTTAGTGTACTGTGGAGAAATGATCCTCTGGTGCTTTAATATTACAACATAGTTATTGTGACATAAGGGACCATGGTCCAAAGTCTGTCCCGTAACTGTTCCTCATGGTTGTTTCTTTTGCTCGTGCTACTTCTGATCCTCCCCCATTTCACTTAAAAATAGCAATTCAAAAAACTCCTTTGAAGAGAAGTATCTTCACAACCTCCACAGAAGCAGTGAGAGTGGGAACGGAGTGCAGCTTTGAGGAGAGTGCATTGCCCATCATGCGAGCAGTACAGGAGAAAGGTTTGGTCCTGTGTTTTCAAATACATCAATAAGTGGCCAAAACCAACCCTTCTGAATATTTTGGAGGGTGTTCTTCAATCTTGAGGTTAATCGCTCCCACAGAACAGGAGAGGCAGGGTTCAGTCCAAAAGCTCCTGTCCCTGTTAGGTCCTGCCTTGTGATGTCTCAGTAATATTAAAACATATGTCCAGATTCCCTAGTAGTTACAGTTGGTGGTCAGTGGAAGAGTCTGCTACTACAATGCTGTTTCTTTTCTTTGCATAACTTCATTTATTCTTTAATAATTTAATTTATTAAATTTGAATTTAAAATGTCTCTTGCTGTATAGGAGCCATGGTATGGGAGATATGCTACAACATAAAGCAATAAAATAATAAAATACCATCTCAGCAAAAACAGATCAATGGCAGAGAAAATTGGACAAGCCAATGTAACATTTTACAGTGCTCTAATGTCTGAAAAGTGCTATTAGACAGAGATCATCAGAGGGATGATGTTAAAGTGAGATCAAAAGTGCCAGCAGGAAAAAAAATGAGAGCTGTTATAGTTTAGAACTGTTTAGAATAGAAATATGATCTGATCAGAATGATTATTAAAGACACACTAAAGCCACCAACAGTAATCCCAGCTGATGATGAATGAACAAAGATAAATAAGGTTCAAAATCAACTCAGTAGGAGCAACTGCTTGCTGTAGGAAGCCAGACCCATGAGCCTGCATTCAGCCTAAAAAGTATGGTGACCAGTTTGCAAGCAAATCCCAATTTTACACTATTTACACTATTGTTGCTGTTGTGGTGAGGGTGTATCTTCAAATCGTTTACGATTTATGGGTAACCCTAAGGTGACTCTATCACAGGGTTTTCTTGGCAAGATTTGTTCAGAGAGGTTTGCCTTCTTCTGAGGCTAAGAGAGTGTGACTTGCCCAAGGTCACCCCATGGGTCTCCATGACTGAGAATGGATTTCAGCTCTGGTTTCCAGTGTTCAGACCACTACAATATACTGGCTCTTGGCTTTAGATGGAAACTACCCACTCACCCCACCCCCGGAGGTATGGCAAATTCCAACCATATGTCTGAATATCCATGAGGATGAAAATGCTTGCATCACGTTTTCTGAGCATTGCTGTTTTTAAATATGTGATTTATGTCAATTTCTTCTCTTTTACAGAAAGACAACACATACTTCTCCCCTTTCAAAATAGATATTCATACTTAACAATTTTTTCCATATGAAAAAAGCTTTGACAAGTACTGTTGTCCTCTGGTACACTGGGGTGAAATAAAGGCACTATCAGACTTGGAGTTGACAGTCAGGTCACCAGTCTTTGGTTTATGGCAGTGGAGAATGACTTGCTATAATCCTCTTTGCCTTTCGCAAACATAGATGTCACAGGACAGTGATTTTTAGCAATAAGGCATGGCATGCTTGAAATACAAATGTTGCTTGAGCTAAGTGTGCCTGATGGTGCTTCTCTCAATAAGGCAGGTTAGTTCTGGAAGCTGGCTTGGAATATTCACATTATATTGAGCTATTATATAGAACACTTGACTTAAATATAAGCAGGCCCAACTTGTTGGGGGCAATTAGCTCACACTTTGTAAACCGCTTATGAAGTGCTTAAGTGCACTGATAAGTGGTATAGAACGATACTTGCTATTGCTATTTGCTGTTGATAAAAGGCAAGGAAATTTGAAGCAAAAACCATCTGGAGCCTCACCCATCTTTGTGAAAGGATCTTGGTACAATCCGTTTGTATACAGCATCTCAGTGAATGAGAACTACCTTCAGCAGACCATCATGGAAATGTTTAGCATGGAGCTGATTCTTGGCATGTTTTAAAGCACCAGAATGGCAGAAATTGAGAGCCAACGTGACATAATGGTTTGAGCATTGGACTATGGCCCTAGAAACCCTGCTGAGCTATGGAAACCTATTGGGTGATCTTAGGTGAGTTACACACTCTCAGTTCTAGAAACCCTGTGATAGGTTCACCTTAGTGTTGCCGTATGTTGGGAATGACTTGAAGGCACACAACAACAGTGCCAGAAGTTATTCATACAAGCATTTAGGACAAGGTAGGGTTGTAAAAATATTCCACTAGTAACATTAGTGAGCTGTTGTAAAAATCCATTACACACACCAGTGACCAAGGGAAACCTCAATTCATCTTAGTTTTGAAACTGGAACAATGACAAAATAATGTTGCAAGGTAAGAGTTTTCCATGATATATTCCAAACATATCCCTTACCTGGTTTAAAGTCATTCTGACATTAAGACACACTCCCGCTTGAGTCCGTTTTTTCATAGGCTTTCTGTTCTAATCACTTCTGTCTAAATGTCACTTGCTACTTGTGTGTTTGATCCTTGGCAGTAGGAATGTTTGCATTTGCTTTACCTAGGACCTTGGCAGAATGGTAGATGTTGACTTGGAGGGAGATAATGCCATCCATGTTAGTTTTGTAGGCTTGGTTCCCCAAAGTGGAACAGAATAATATGCACCCAGGAATCTCCTCTTTTCTGCTGCAGCCGTGGACTTCCAATCCATCCTAAGTTCTCCTTTAATGACATTTATTGCAATTTGGGAGACTGAAGTTGGAGGTAGAGTGGAGGAATATCTGTGAATTGGCAGCCTTCCTTCTACCTGAGTGTCAGAGATTTCTGCTAGGACTGTGCTGGATCTAATCCACTGCCAGCAGCTCTTGCTGAAAAATTATAAACTACTATTCCCATTTAAAAATTTAGAATACTTATTCGCAATGTCTCAAGGCATAATAAAACACAGTATTGAAAATATTGTGTGCATTGTATTTTCTTGCACACATAATGAAAAATTCGATCCTTTTCCCTCAGATACATTTTCACATTTCATCAGAAATTGGCTGAGTCAAATCCTTTATTGATTTATCTATATGAAGCAAGCCTCTTTTTTTCATTTCTCAGAGAAATCAATATACGGGATATTTTCTTTCATCACTCTGTTTTGACATATCAGCATTCAATATCCTGAGGTCTGGTAAAAGTCTTAAGCTGCTTATTATCCCCCTTTCCCGAATTTCCTCTGGGAACATAGAGAGCTGCTTTATTCGCTGTCAGGCTAATTGTCCATCCAGCTCAGAGCTGTCTGTTTTGATTGGCATTGGCTCTCTTGGGTCTGAGTTAGAAAAGGTCTCATTACCACCTATGTGCTGCTTTTTAAAATTGAAGGTGCCAGTGATGGAATCTGGATGTCTGTGGTATGCCATAGAACTACAATCTAAAGCTGTAGCTGAAAAGATACATATCCTTTTTTGTCACAACATGAAGGCAATGGTCACTAGTCAACTTAGGCATCATGCAAAAAGAAAGCTGGCTTTAAAAACACTGTTCTTTCTTTAGTGGATAAATGTAAAAGTTTCATAACTAGGCAAGGATCACTGCTCTGGAGTACCATCTTGGCTTGGTGTGCTTTCCAGATGGTGTAATGTTGGCAGTTCCTTATTTTCTTACTGAGCAGAAAGGCTAGAAGAAGAAAGCTGCATAGCCTCTTCCTCATTCTCATGATCTTCTAGGAAATCTCTGACTTCTCTCTGCCTCCAGACTATTTCCGTTTAGTCTTTATCTAGCTCCCATATTTTCAATATTTTAGAAAAGAAAATAGTTTAAAGAGTACTGTTATTAAGAGTATTATGAGATACCATATTGTAGCTGCAACAGGGGAACCAGGAAGACTAGCCTGTGGACTGGGAACTTCAACCAAGATAAAACGTTTTTCTTCTTCTTAAATTTGGACTGAATTCATATGTTTTACCACTACCTCCACCAAAATATTCCTGATGTGAAAACATGGAGACTTCTTGAGGAATCCATTGTTCTCTGCCACAAAGAGGCCTGTGGCCTCACTGGAATGGAGACATATTGGATTGCAAAAGGGGTCCCTGTTGAGATGCACATGGATTTTAAATTTCCTGGATTTTGCACATCTCCCTATAGCCACAGGACTAGAAGGAGGAGGAGGATCCTGGCCACAAAAGATATCCTTCCCACCATAGAGCATCTTAACTAAAGACTGAAACAACATATAGGTATCTGACTAATATCTCCAACTGTTTTTCTCCTGTTTGGTTTGTAACATCTTGCCTGATGAAGAAGATGCCCATGGAACTTTGAAAGCTTACGACAAGTATATTGTGCATTTTGGTTGGCCAGTAAAGTCATCACTGATGTTTTGTTTTTTTGTTATTAAGAACGTATGCTTCCTTTTCTTTAACTACCTGTATATATAATTCAGTAGATATAATCAAAACCTGTGATTAATTAAAAGCTGGTTCCCTTGTTGCAGCTACAATGTGGTATTGATTTTATGATAAGAAAACCCATTTTTTTTTAAAAAAAACCACAAACTAAGTATTTTTACTGGCCTCCTGGTCTTCATTCTTTATGGAAATGAACCCAGAGTACATGTAACTGAACTATATAGTCTTCAGTACACACACACACTTCCCTTGTTTACTTTCAACAACATCTCTTTCCCCTCTGTCTGATGTTTCTCCTTCTGATGTATTAGATTGTAAACTCTATGGGGCAGGGACCTTTCAATTGTCCTGAAAACACAATGTAAACTGATGGTGCAATACACATTCTTAAGACAGCTTTGTTTAGCCATATGGTTGAGGCATAGACAATTACCCTGCTTTTCAAATTCTTTTCGACAGTTTGCTCTTTTAGAACCCATTTATTCTATGTGTAGTCCCCTCTTTCAACACAAAATAAGTATGAATACTTGTACAGTGCTGTATTGTGAGCACACAGTGACATCACAAACATTTTCTATAGTGTACAACACAGAGGCTGAATAAAAAAAATGGCACCTTGCACAGTGTTTTTGCAGTCACACACTTCTTGATTTCCATCTCAGCGCCAGATTTTTGTTTGGTCTGCACACTGTAGAAGTTGTTCATGGTGTCATTGTGTGCTTATAATATACTGTCATACAGGTTTCGCATTTCAACGATTTCTTCTTTTTGACAGTTCTCTGGTCCCTAACCTGTCCAGTTAGCAGAGCACTAGTTTAACTAGCAATATCATGTTTTACAAGTGTGAGAAGGAAGTTTTTGTTGTTGTTGTTATCTGCCTTCGAGTCGATTTCGACATATAGTGACCCTGCAGATGAGACACTTCCAAGAACCCCTATCTTCCACTTCTCTACCTATTTCCTGGAAGTCCATGCCTGTGTCCCCCCTCATTGAGTCCATCCATCTGGTATGCAGTCTTTCTCTCTTTCTTCTGCCCTCCACCTTTCCTAGCATTATTGTTTTTTTCCAGTGATCCATTTTTTCTCGTTATATGGCCAAAGTAAATCAGCCTCAATTTAATCATCTTGGCTTCTGAGGAGATCTCTGGCTTGATCTGTTCCAAGACCCATCCCATAGAATCATACAGTTGGAAGAGACCAGAAGGGCCATCCAGTCCAACCCCCTGCCATGCAGGAAATCACAATCAAAGCATCCCAACAGATGGCCATCCAGCCTCTGTTTAAAGACTTCCAAGGAAGGAGACTCCACCACACTCAAAGGAAGTGTGTTCCACTCTGTTTGTCTTTTTGGCTGTCCACAGTATCCTAAGCACTCTTCTCCAGCACCACATCTCAAATGAGTTGATTTCCTTCTGTCTGCTTCCTTTACTGTCCAGCTCTCACATCTGTACATGGTGATGGGGAATACAATGGCTTGGATGATTTTAACTTTTGTGATCAGTTTCAATACAGATAATTTGCTTATCTTTACTATTGCTCAATTAAACTTGATTTGAAAATTGGTGTTTTTTTTTAATTATAGACATGTTGAGACAAAAAGGGCAAAAGATGGGTTAATAGGGACCAACAAAAGCATGTTGTTGCATAGGGGGTTGTATGTTGAAATAGGACCTCATTGTCCTAACCCCTCAAAATATTACCATAATTTCCCAGATTTTGAAGTTCTTGTAAAGATTTTAAAACATTTAAATACTCACCTATAATTATAGGAATTAAAATCCTTTTCAAGCAAATAGAAATGACAATTGAATTGTGATCAAACCCAACTTGTGATCTTGCTTGAATAATGGAGAATTTGTTATTCACAGCATGAGCATAACTGTACAAATTTAAAACCTTTAACTCAATTGTCTGCCATTTTTATTATTTGCAATTAATTCTGTGAACATGCTGTACAAATGTCTGTAAGATATCTTCAGAAAATTGTATTTTTGCCTAAAGTACAGGAACTGCTGTTATATGGTGAGTCATAAGTAATAATGCTAAGGGGGCTAGTAAAAACTTCATGGCTTAGTCACTAAACAACTCGCAAATGGAAGACCCCCAGAATAGGCATAAAAATGAATGTATTGATATTTTCCCCTCCCTTTGTTTATGAAAGTAAAATATTACTTGGTACTCAATGGACAACCTTGGTAGTAGTGTTGCACATGCTGCATAATAGATGACACATTAAGGATATAATGTGTATATGTGTATGCTTTTGCACATACCGTTAAATAACTCTTTTCAGTATTTAGTTTGCTGCAGTTGGGGTCAATAGTTAACATCAAGAAGGTACTGAGATCTGCTGGCCAAACTCTTACATATTTGGTAGCTTCTCAATAAGACCATGCAACTGAAGAGTTGAGAGATTCTAGCAGGAAGTAACCAGCAAGAGCAAGACTTTGGATTGCTCAAACTAGTGAATAACTGGACCCTAAGAAAGTTCTGTGCAGCTGAGAATATATTGCTTGACTCCCTCTAGCTTCAAAGTGTAAAGAAGTGTCACATGCTGTGTATTTTGCACATCCCTCCCCAACGTTTTGGTCCTCACAGCTGATGGCAAACCTTAGCTCCCTTTCTCTTTCCACTGAAAACACAACTTGATGGAATATTCATAGCTTTCAGAACATGCAACGTGTCCTTCTGCATACATCTCCCCTCTGAACATAATCTCCAGTCTAGGTAATTATATAGATCTACCAGTTTTATTCAGATTCCTGAGCTCTTTTGGCTGGCTGTAACCATTTTCCATGACCATTTGAATTATGGGAACAAGTCAGTGACAAAGAAAGACTTATCTAATGGTAATATTTGGGATGCAATATGGCCTTGCACCTTGCACCTTTGTGCACCATCAGAGTTTTGAAAAGTCCCTCCTCCCCAATTTATAACTCCCAGGATCCTACAGCCAGCACAGCCAATCTAAAAAAAGTAGATTTTCTACGCAATGCTTCCTGTGCTGTGAGAACTAAGATATATGTGAGGAATTATGTTGACAGGGAAAAAAGTCATAATTTTAATGGTTTATGAATGCAGCCTTGGTGTGAGAGCACATGTACAGTCTTTGTTTTTCTCCGAAGCATTCATATGAACTGAGGAAATTTAAGTACCAGAAGACGTGTTCTTCCTGTACTTTCCTATGGCTTCTCTGTTCATGTTTCCCATTCTTTTACACATTGATTTCTTGCTACTGTCTTATCCTTAAACACTTTAGCCAATGATCCAAAAACTGCACACTTAGTTTTTGAGAGCTAAGAAGGCCTTGATATGTTTCTTGAACTTGACATGATTTATTTTATACATATTGTGATAAAGTGTGCACACAAAATCATTGGACTTGGCTTTGGCACCAGATGAGAACCAAAACTGGTCCCAATACCTGCCCCATTGGCCCTGAAGAAATATTCCAGTTTGACACCACTTTAACTGCCATGACTTAATACTGTGGAATTCTGGGAGTTCTAGTTTTGTGAGACATTTAGCCTTCTTTGTCAGAGAGCTCTGGTGCTACAACAAACTACAATTCCCAGAATTCCATAGCATTGAGCCATGGCAGTTGAAGTGGCGTCAAACTGGATTATTTCTGCAGTGCGGATGCAAAATTTGTAAATAGAGATCTATTTACAAGCATCTCAAGCATCTATGGATTGTCCTGCCCCATTATTGTCAGTGGAGGTGAATTCACAAGGCCACACTGTTGCAGCCCTACACTCTTCACTACCCATTGACTGTTATGGGGCTTGACCATGCACATTTTTTTCCCCAATGCCCTCCTGCCCAGAGAAAGCCGCCACAGATGGAAAGGGTGCGGTGTATTTAAATTTAGTTAAATTTAAAGTAAAGATTCCTTTAAACAGATGGTTCCTTAGAACACAGAGGGCACCACAGAGGAGGTCTTGCAAGACTTTTCAGGTCTTGTAAGTGAAATAATCTAATATAAACACACACATACACACACTGTAAAACTAATCCCTAGTTGTTCTCTGTGTAGCAAATATATTTGTACAAAATAAAAGCATAAAAGCAGGCCACATTGACATATTTAATCTGTGTTGATGTGTTTCATAAACTAACCAGCTTTAGAGGTGGTTGAGATTTTCTTCTCTGTAAAGAAAAAAATAATGAGGAAATGATACTTGATTATTTCATAAAGGGCAAGTCATTTATGTGCATGTTTGGCAGAAAAGAATGAACTCCTGATTGGGCAAATTGAGGCTACACCCATTTTACAGGAGTGAAATGGAGAAACCAATGGCCTAATCCCTGTAGTATAGAAGAGTAGGTTTAAGAGGTTGTGGCACAGGCCAAACTGGTCCAGAGACACTGACAAACCCAGCAGCAAACCTGGCCAGGTTTTTGTTTTGTCCTTTGTTATTGTTTGAGTGTAGTCCAGGAACCACATGAGGCTGTTTGCCTTTCTGTTTGAAGCCTCTGTAGCATCTGGGATATTTTTTGGAAGTGCAAGAAAGGATCTAAGACTCCTTGCCATGAACTATAGCAACCCTGACAGGCCTCTTGTCTTGTTTGGAAAGTGGCCTGCTATTCTAGAACAAGAGGTTAATATGATGATATTTCCACCCTATGAAAGCATCATGGAAGGTATACACTACATATATGTTGGCAGATGTTCTGGTATATTAGTGGATTGGACATGTTGTCACACTGAGGTTTGCATTTTAAGAATTCTGATCATGTAGTCATTTCTGAAAGTGAAAGGAATGCTAGTATATTTCAGCACAAAAAGGGGGGGTGGGATGGGAAGGGAGGGAAGAGAAAGGGACCCAGCAGCATTTTAAAGTCTTAACACATTTTAACATGAGCTTTCATAGAGTTTAATCCACTTTTTCAGATGCACAGCATTTTTAATCTGTAATATTTATCTGCAGTATTATATGTGACTATAATCTTGTACTCCATCAGTGCATTTGAAGAAGTGGATTGAAATCCATGAAAGCTTATGCAGTTAATTATAAAGGTGCTGTTAGATCCCCTCTCCCTCCCGCTTTCCTTTCTTATGAGCAAATAGGTTTTTCACGATGTTCTGTACAAACATGGAGCATTTAATAAAACAAAATTCTGGGCTCTTCTTCATTTTTGTTGCAGTTACCACATGATTATACCTAGAACTGCATTCTAGCAATTTTTCATCAAAACATCCCAGGGAGGTCAGTGCAAGCTTATGAGAATTTGAGATAGCAGGTCAAAAACTAAAACTCATAAATATGAGGCTCAAATATGGTAGCACTCTTACTGTAAAATGGCAGAGTTAATGTATTTAAATAGGTTTCAACTGTTTTCAGAATGACTTCTTGAAATGTCTACTAAGACTTTGCAGAGTAGATTTCATCAAAGTATTTAATACTCTTGACTGTGCCTGAAATGTTTGTCATATTTATGGTATACATTCATGTGTGAAGGTTGTTTCAAGAGAAATAGGAAAATAATTTTAATTTTTGTGACACAGCCATAGTATTAGAGTCTCAATGGCCAGTTAAACATGGTATTACTTTGTCTTGTGGTCCAGGGGTGCAGCATCCAAAGGGAAAGTTGCATGGGAAGTTGTACAGCTTCTCCATATGTCTATGTGCTCCAACATGGTGATACTGGTCTTCCACTGGAACCTGAAAATCCCTGATCCCATCTTTGTCGGGCCACAAAGTTTATACTCACTCTTAGAAACTTGCTCTACCAAATAACTGATTGTTTATGTGAGCTGTCCTTTTTTCATGCAAGTTTGGAAGCTACTGATGGCAATATACTGTGAAGGCTTTGACACATTGCAATAATAACATTATTAAATTGTCTCAGCAATTGTGTATCTCTCACAACAATCTAATATGCAGAATCTCCCAGGGATTGTCAGATCTGTCAAGTTGCTGCTGTTGGAAAATTTGATTTTGCTTGGAAGTGAGCAGCTTCTTCTTCCCTGTGGGCAGATCTAAATCGCCATCTTTCCTTGTTTATACACAGTTTCACCTTCTTTTCACCTACCCTTGCTTATTGTTTTTAGCATTCCTAAATTGTGTTCTAAGTCTCCTCTGTACACATCTGTGTATTTAGCCACTGGAGATACTTTAAACAGAGATTCAGTTGTGGACTGAGATAACGCCCCCCCTATTTTCTTTCTCACATTTTCTCCAAATTGCTCATGTTGGTGTATATGTTCTGTCCATATTTTTATCCTCACGACAACCCTGAGGTGTAGGTCAGACCATGGAGAATAGACATCCAGTGAGCTTTAAGGGCATCCAATGAGCTTAAAGGCTCAATGGGGAATCTGGGTTATCTCATTACTAATGTGGGTTTACCCAGCAGAGGTCAAATTATGGTCCGCAGGCTGTTTCTATGGCTCTCAACCTTTCCAGACTTTCCAAGACTAATTTTTTTTCTGACCACAAAGGAGAATGAAATCACCAGGAATAGTACCTCATCTTTTCAGTAGGATTTAGGACAGCCCCTGGAAGGTCTTGGAGGCAGAAAATTGGCCCTTAGACACTGCAGCTGCCAACCTCTGCTCTTAACTATTACACCAAAGCAGTGCAAATCAGAAGAGCTTATTCTCATAACTATCTTCTCCAAGCCTGTTCAGTGGATCTTGAGCAGAGGAGTATCAGGCAGGAATTTTAGCCCTTCTAGGTCTTGCTAGAGGAGGGAACTGCAGGAAAGCTAGCTACATCACCATGGGAAGCTGCTTAAAAACAATCTGAGATGGGCATTGTCAAGGGTTGGGGGTTACACTGGCCTTCCATGTAAGGTTGGAGACTCCATTGTGCCCTATTCCACCCCCATTTCCTCTTGTTTTCTGCTTTTTTCCTTTCCCCATTTTTTTGTCCAAAAATGGTCCTCCCCCCGGTCCAAGAGCAATTAGGCGGCAATTTTGGCATCTCTTGGGCTCTTTCTGGGCTGTTTTAAATACAGAAGAAGAATCCTTTTTTTAAAAAAACAAAGGAAATGGAGACATTTTGGTCAAAACATTTTAAAAAAGGAGTTGGAGGAGACAGTTTTAGAAGGGCTGTTGGTCCCTCAGAAACAGGTTTGGGCCCACATGCAGCTCGCAGGCTGTACTTTCCTCACCCACATTATAAATCATTTCCTGATTGTGGAATCTGGAATCTGTCATTTATTAGCACAGATCGCTGTATTTGAATTGTGGGGGTCCCCATTCTCATTCTGTAGAATCCCCTTCACTATCTGGGTAATATTTCAGGGAGCCTGGAGGACCTGTTAGAAGTGGATGCCTCAGTTCCTTCCTTCTTACAACAGCCTTGTTGCTTGTGCTAATCTGGGTCCAGCTGGAGCTTTGCTCTTTGGTCTGAGCTAGAAGGAGAATTGGAAACTGGGTTCCATTTAATGCATTACTGCAGTTTTAGCCTGTCTTTCCTCCTGATATAATTGAAGCTGAGATTATTTGCCAGGATAAGGATGCAGGTGAGCAGTGTTGACTGCACAAGATTCTCAGGTTAATACTTGTGGACTTTGGATTGGGGAAAAAGCTCATCAAGGTAATTTTGGGCTTTGACAGGAGAAGAAACTGTGGCAGAGAATTTGGGGGGGGTATAGAATCAATGAGAAAGTTAAATGAGTGAACATGTTTTTGTTTTGTTTTGTTGAGAAACCACTGTGTACATTCCAGCTATTTAATTTTCCATTTAAACAGCAGCTCTATTTTTAAGATAGAGTGCATTGGTAGGAATCACATTATCCTTTTTGTATCCTTATCTGAAGAATTTATGAAGCAGGGTTTACAAAGTCCTTTAAGTATGTTTATCTTATGATAGGGAGTAGAGGGGAGTAGAAAAGTCACTTCCTAAATATGTAAACATTAACATGGAAATAGGAAATAAAGATACATATATCCCAGGCAATGGAGCTAAATAAATTCATGTTTGATTTATACAATTAACTCATTGGTCTGTTGTCAGAGGGTCAGTCTTCTTGGTTATCCTGGGACAGGAAAATAAGTTCATTTCATGTTTTGACTTTGTTAGTGTATTTAAGTGTGGACCAGAGATTCAAGTGAGTTAAGGTGGGTAGGTAGGTGGGGAGTGTTGTTAATCCTTAAGACTTGGTGTTTTGTTATCTCCTTAGCAGTTATGCTCTATAAATGGTCTGGAAAAGAATGGTAGACATATTTAACCCATGCATGACCCAAGGCAGTTAACAGGGGTTTATATCAGAAATATTTGGGTAATTTTCTGTAGGCAAGTTATCTTTATTTATTTATTTATATTTATTTATTTTATTTTTATCCTGCCTTTCTCCCAAAGTGGGACCCAAGGCGGCTAACAACATATATAAAACACATTCAAACAACAATTAAAATAGTACAATTAAAATCATAAAAATACAAAAAAATACAAATATAAAATTTAAAACAGAGTTAAAAATAATAATAATCTGAAACTAAACCCCCATCCCCAATGAAACCAAGCCTGCAGGATTTTAAAAGGCTTGCTTAAATAAAAATGTCTTCGCTTGCCAGCAAAGCCACCTTTCTTGAGTAACCTTTTAGTTAAGCTTTGACTTACTCTAATATATTCATGGTAAATGTTAAGACTTGGTGATTGCAAACTGTTTGTCCTTGAGTATAAGAAGCTGTCTATAACTGTTGTATGTGGCAGTGGATATTATACTAAACACCATCACTTGATTGACCTCCAGAGGTTGAAGCCAAGCATCCAACTCATGTTTTCAGGACCACTAACATAACCACAAAGCATACTACTAGTCTTTTTGGTGAGGCAGACAAGTTCCACATCCCACAACTGTGGTCACATTATGTCATTGCCAACTGCTTTTGTGTGCTGTTGAATGCCAGGGCCACATTTCTTGAGTGTCTGCGTGCTCTTATATATCTATAACTATGGTCGTTCTTTGCTTTGTTTTTCAGTACTGAAATTATTATTAAATTATTGTTCAATGAAGCTTTTCTTACAGTGTTGTCAGGCCTTTTAGCTTAAAGCTCAAGAAGGCTGATACTTAAGAAGTGTTGAAAAGCAGGTGTGATGCAATCCATAGAAATGAGTAGCAGGATCTGAGCATCATGCGGTGATGTCGAACATGGAATGTTTGGATATTTTCACTTAAAACAGAGCTAGGAAGTGGGTCTGTAATCCTATAACTTCTTCCTTGTTGAGCTTGTTTCAAAGAAACATTGGTCGCTTTGAACAGGAACATTCTGGTCTGTCTTCATGTTTCACAATTTTGATTAAAATGCTCTGTAACCAGTGCCAGCTCGTATTCTCTGCTACAAACACTGCTGTCCTTGATATGCTTCATCTGTCATTTGTGAAACAGTTCATAGAAATCTTCTTGTTTCTTTTGGGTTTGGAATGCTGAGAGTGTAGGCTATTCATGGAGAATACTTGCGGGTCTCCTGTGAAAGGCACTTTGCATTCAACAAATGGCACCATTGTTTTATAAAATCTGTGGTCTGTAAATTGTGGTGACATTGGGCTCAGTGTTTAAAATATGTAAAGAACTAAACATGGGTCACCATAAGTCGACAGGCAATTTGAAGACAATGAGCAGCAGCAAAGACGAGAATTTAAACAGTCTGGGTTATCTGAAGCTTTGGTTTTCTACAAAGGAATGAAATATATTTTTTGCCTATTTGTCTTGGATTTTTTCTACTTTGGGGAACAGGACAAGGACTGTGTTTTTACTTACTAAGTGGTCATCTAAAAATACAGGATCCTGCTAAGATCTAAAAATAAGAACCTTACTCAATGAGGACCAAATCTGTAAACAGCATCCATGCTGGAACAAGAAAAGAAAAAATAAGGAAGGGTAAGGTATTGTTGTAAAATACATACTTTGTTGTTCTGTATGTTTTAGGTAATGGAGGTTTGATATCATAGGACCTACCACTCTATTGCTTATGAACATTTATCACCAAGTAGCTTCTTTGAAATTGAATGTGCTTCAAGTAAATGTGGTTAGATTAATCTATGTGTGAGTTATCTATCCTTTTTTTTGGGTGAGCCTCCTGTAATTTCTAAAGAATTAGCCTACCAGTATCTCTTATGATGTTGTTTTGCTTGCAAATGTAACTTTATTTGACCTCAGATGAAACATTCTTTTTAAAAGTTGCAAATAAAATAGCCAATTTATGGTCTGTAGGTTCTACAGCATGCATGTTTGCGGTATCATAAATTTATCCTTACAATCGCAAAAACGCCTAGGTAAAATGAATACTGCAGAAACAAAAACAGATTTTATTTAGGTGAAATGCCTTCACTGATCCAATTTAAGGGACCTTTTTGATTTGTTTGATTTACTGAATTTTGATTTTTCATGGGACTGAATTGACTAGAATAATATTCATATACAGATCATGTATGGTTTATGTATATGTACAGTTTATTTATATATAAAATAATATTCATATACAGTTTATGGTGTTTAATACTGTACTTCCAATGCTGAAGCACGGTTATATATTAACTGTTTTTAAAGGTGGAGCAGAGACTGTCTTGCTTAAATTACTGTGCTACGGTGGTTGTTCTCCCCAAAACTTTTAAGTTATGGAGGGGAGAAAGGACAGATTTATTTTTTTATACAGTTGATTAATTTGTGGTACATTGGCATAGGGTTTTAGCCAGCATTTTAGGAAAAAATGTTGTTACCAGTTCTGTTATACTGATCACTTATTTCTCAGCCTTAGTATGAGTCTAAAGCAATACTCCAGAGGTGACATATTACTAGACTCATACTAAGGCTGGTAAGCCCTTTTTGTAGTTCTGCTGGCCAATTTTGAATTTTGTGTTTAAATCCAAGTTTTGTAACAATTTAGCTGTAGATTCTACTTGTTTATGAAGGTTATCTGAGTATGCAAATCATGTATTTGGCTACATACTCTACCAGCATTTTGCATTTGGCCCTAGCTGCTCTTTTGCACCAGCTTCTTTGTGGTGCAAATCATCATCATCACCATCACCATCATCATCATCATCATCATCATCATCATCATTGGATTCTGCAGGTTGGAAACCTGTCTCCATCTGTTCTTAAGGGGGAAAGATGGTATATATGGAGTTATTACATTCAAACAGTTATGAGGGTCAGACATCCATACAGTGAGCAAAGATTCAGCACTATGTACCTTTGAACCTCCTGAGCTATTATGTAAGCAGCCTGACTGTAAGAGCTTTTTGAAAGTGGTGTTGTAGATGACAAACATCTGTTGCTGTTGCCTACAGTCAGAAGCTTATGCTGCTGAACATTTGTGCAGTGGAATGTGGAAACAAGAAAGAATCTGAATGATGTGATGGAAACTAATTGTGATCTACAGTTTCCTCTGCTAGGTAATCCTCACAGAGACAAATGAGTCATTGGAGGAAGAGAGCCAAAGCAATACTTTTCCTTTTGTCTTTCACATGGGAAAAATATGCTGTTCACTAGTAGATAGTTACTTTCAACTTCCATACTTAGAGGCAATACATACGCTGATAGGTTTGGCAGTCATACCAACCAAAGTGTCAGTTGTGTCTTTTTGCCACATTCTGTAAGACTTTGAGAATAGTCTAGGAGCCTAGTTTCTGTCTCCCATTTTGAAGTATTGTTCTCCCATTTCTTCAGTAAGTTAGTTTCTGGAGGTCTCCAGAGGTTAATTGTATTAGATTTATGCTTTTATGCTCTTTTGATGCCTAAATCTTTGGCTCTATGTTTGTTGTTCCTGCTTGTGGGATTTTTCTTCTGTATCTTTCCCATCTCATTGAGACCGTCCTTGCACCAGCAAAAAGTCCTACTTGGGAATCATGTGGCCTAATATTGTTATCTCAGGATTGTAGCAGCGTCCCAAAAATTCAGGCAAAATTCATTCCTAGACGTAACTGCCCACCAGATGACTCCCCATTCAAGTGCTAACCAGGTTGACTTTATTTAGCTTCCAAAATCAGACAACACTCTATCCTGAGTGATATGGGTGGTCCATCTGGGCTAGGGTTAGGGTTCTTGTGTATATATCTGGGTACCCAGTAGTTTTTTTGGTTGTTGTATGGCTTCAAGTCATTTCTGATGTATGGTGACCCTTAAATAAATAAATAAATAAAATCACAGGATTATCTTGGCAAGATTTGTTGAGGGGAGGGGGTTGCCCTTGCCTTTCGCTGAGGCAGAGAGTGTGTTCTGCCCAAGATCACCCAGTGGATTTCCATGGCTGAATGGGGATTCAAACCCTGATATCCAGTGTCATAGTCTAGTATTTAAGCCATTACACCACACTGGTTTTCATTTATTCCTTTTGCAGAATTTCTCTGCTGCATCAAAGAGTTGGATTGCATCATAGTACCACCTGTAGAAGTTCCTGGTGAGAGTTTGATAATAAAGGAGAAAGTTGGGGAATACCAGGAGCCTCCTCTACATCACACCCGTGCCTCATAAGGGTAGAAGAGAGCATCGGCCAGTGTCTCTGTACTTGTACCTAGGAAGCATAGCAAATAGCTTTTTACTATTCCTTCTAAGCATAATCAATTGTTATTGAAAACAGATATGTGATCATGTCTACAGTCATTTTTCCTCTCTTCCTCCAATACAGTGGTGGTCAACTTGTGGCCTTCCTGATATTAGACTACAGTTCCTATCAGCTTAATCCCTCACATTCAGAAATGAAGGGTGATGGGAGTTGTCACCAGTCTATCTGGAGGGCTGCAAGTTGCTCACTCTGTTCTGATGGAAAAGAGTTTGGAAATGTGAGTGATGTTAGGATGTCTTGTAAATAGGGACGTGAAAACTTTTCAATCTTTAATATAGTGTGTTTCTGTGGCTCCTACCTGCATTGTTGTCCCATCCTTGCTTAATTCATATTGGGTTTTGAACATTTGATTTTCTTTCTGCATGGAAGTGTGTGCACATTGATTTGCATTTATTTTTCCTAATGTACATATATTTTATATGCATATTTCACATTGCCAAAAGTAATTTTGTGTGTATTTTACAATTGTCCACATCTATAGTTTTTTCCTGCCTTTACTGTGTGAAGTTCTCTTAAGATCTGCAAGGGTTCTCCTTACTTTAATATTAGGACTCTTTATATTTTATCCTGACAAGAAAGAAATACCGTAGATATGCCAGATTATGAATGGCGACAGGCAAGGACATGCAAAAAGCTGGCACAGATATATTTCTTACCGTTCAGATTGGTGATATATTTATTCTGGGCATAAATCCATATGGAAAGGCCTTTCTTCACAGATTTTCTTTACCTTTAAGGCAATATCTAAAATCCACAGTTTGAAAAGTGCTTCATCTCCTTGTAATTTCCAAATAGTTATATTACATTTCTAAATAATCTTAAGAGGCTCATTTTAAAATAAAAACTGTGAGATGCAAAGAGAGCCTGAAACGTTCATAATCTCAGTTCAGTTATCTTGCTTCGGTCTGTGAAATAGTTTTAGAAAACCAAAGCTGGCCTGGAGAACCTAGTTTGTGTGGGAGGGTGTGGAATCACTTTTTACAGTAGCTACACGCAGCTGCCAGGCTGGGAACTGTGAATCTTTTGTATACAGTTCTCAGAACTGCAACCACATTAGTTTTGGTCAAACTTTAACTTTTTAAATCCATCTAACGTCTCATATATTGCATACAGTAGGAAAGAAGGATGATACAATATCACCCTTAAATCATTTTCAGCTTCAGAACTGATATCATTCCTTCACTTTGTATGTATGTGTCTTCAAGTCACCTGTTGACTTATGCCAATCCCATTCATTTCAAAAAGCTTTATTAGGGAAGAAATAAAGAGAGGTGGTTTTGTCAATCCCTTCCTCTGAAATAGAGCCCATTGCACCTGGTATTTGTTGACAGTCTCCCGTCCAAATACTAACAAGGACTGATGTTGCTTAGCTTCCAAGATCAGATGGCAACTGGTGGCTTTAGGGCACGGGTAGGCAACCTTTCCCCTTTAAGGGCCGAGGGACTTCAGCTCCCAGAAGCCTCAGCCATGTTGGCCAATAGTCCCATGTTGGCCAATAGTTCCTGGGATTCTGGGAGCTGAAGTCCCTCGGCCCTTAAAGGGGAAAGGTTGCCTACCCCTGCTTTAGGGTATATGTAGGCACTTAATATGCTGGCCTTTTCCCTTCGATTTCTTGGGTTACCAAATACAAAGGAGAATAGAGATCCTATAGCTTTTTAATAACTCTATCCATTAGGGGAATTTTGGTAATGTAGAGTGGGTCCTCCACATTAGCTGGGGTTAGGAGCACAGGACCCCCATAAAAGTGGAAAAAACAGAAATAAAAAACTACTTTTTAAAAAACTTGAAAGAACTCTTCTCTAGGAATCTCTAGGTCAGGAATAGGCAACCTTTCCCCTTTAAGGGCCGAGGGACTTCACCTCCCAGAAGCCTCAGCCATGTTGGCCAATAGTCCCATGTTGGCCAATAGCTCTTGGGATTTTGGGAGCTGAAGTCCCTCAGCTCTTAAAGGGGACAGGTTGCCTACCCCTGCTCTAGGTCCTCTAGCACAACTCTATAGTCAGCACCCACTGGAAATTGACTGTAGAATTGTCCTGTAGGGCCTACAAATGCCTAGAGAAGTGTTTTCTCTAGGAATTTCTAGGTCCTCCAGTGGGACATTGACCATAGAGTCACACTGAAGGACCTAGAGATTCCTAGAGAGATCATATTAATCAAATCAATGAATAATCACATCTGCAAAAGTTAAAGCCACAAGTGTAGAGAGCTGGCTGACTATATTGTAAAGGGGTGAGAGAAATCAATGCCTGCTGAAATTCTTTGATCTGCATAAATGCTAAAGGTAAAATAATTCTCACCCTGCTGTGCTTTTATACCTTTCTTTTCTTTCTCTTAGTCAAAACTATCAACAGTCAACTGTAGTGTCATAGCTGTGATCCCCTTGTTCACTCCAGCTCATCAGTTAGAAACTATTTTTTTAAAACAAAAAGTTTTAATAATTGACTTTTGAGATCTAGATTTGGTGCTTCAAGAAATGATTAATTTCAAATGTGAAAATGTATAAATCATCCTCATAAATTAGAATGAAATTCCTCCCCCTCGTTTCTAATACCTATTTTAATTTCCATCCATTTCATGCTGCTTCTAATGTGAGGCTGGATTAACATAATATTAAACTGTCAAAGTGGTTTGCAAGAAGGCTTAAGATGATTGTCAAAACTAAGGAGGATTATTTCATGTCCAGAAAAGTATGATGTTTTATGTAACAAACGTAGCATGTTATCAAAAGCTATGGAACATGTCATATTTTATTACTGTTCTGGATCCCATAGGGAAAAGAAGATCAAAACTTGGTATAAATCTGTCCTTCACTTGAAAACAAACACAAATACAAAAATAAAGCAAGCTCTTAAACCTTTGAGTGAAAAGGCTGCAGATTCTAAATTCCCGATTTCCTAATTTTCTACTGATATTTGGGAGTTACTTTATTGCGAGTCTACTCAAGCCTTTTCCTTATCATATGCTTTTGCACAGTATATTCACTGTGTTTACATCCAGCAAAAGAACTAATTTAAATAACATTTCCCAATTTGTAACTTGTGTGTTCTGTGTAAAAGGATATTTGTTTTGAAACAGGTTTTAAAGACATAATACTGTACATTGTATCCAAAGGTGCCACACCATAAACAAGGTAGTTCTGTTTCAAGAAGGGATCTAGATCCCACAGAACTTCATCCAAGCCCCTGGAACAAATGTAGTGAGGTCAAGTCTTCCGTGGTGAATTATATGACATGAATTAATGTAAATTAACAGAATTTATATTTATTTATATTTGTAATTTATATTTATATTCTCTTGACTTAAACAGAGTTAAGCAGTTGCCTCATATGTGATTTTCTGGTTGACATCTGGGTGGAGTATGATTTTGTTGTGTGACTTCAAGTCATTTCTGACTTATGGCAACCCTAAGGTGAACGTATCATGGGGTTTTCTTGAGCTTTCTTTCTTTCTTTCTTTTGTTTAGAAGGGGTTTGCCATTGCCTTCTCCTGAGGCTGAGAGCATCTGATTTGCCCAAGGTCACCCCAGTGGGTTTTATGGCCACATGGGGAATTGAACCCTGGCCTCCAGATTCGCAGTCCAACACTCAAACCACTACTCCACTCTGGCTGTCATGGAGTATGATAGGGAGAGCAAAACTCAGAACATGAATTGATACAGTGGTATTAACCTAGGTCCAAAACACACTGCAGAAATAATCTAATTTGAGACTGCTTTTACAGCTCTGGCTCAATGTTAGGGAATTCTGGAAACTATAATTTTGTGACACCTTTAGCCTCCTCTGTCAGAGAGCTCTAGTGCCACAATAAAGTACAACTCCCAGGATTCTCTAGCACTGAGCCAGGGCAGTTGAAGCAGTCTCAGTCTGGATTGTTTTTGCAGTGTGTTTTGGATGTTAATTCATGATCCACTTGCCTCTACATGAAGAAAATCTAAGACTTGCCACTTGAGAGGATATATTACTACAAAAGCAGAGTGAGCTTGAGCCTTAACCTCTGCCTCCTTTATCCAGGAAAAGGGCATTATTATATCTGTAACAGCACCAATTGCAAGTCTTTTTACACCTTGAAAAAAGAATTCCCAGTCTTCTAGAAAAAGAATACAGCAACAAAAAGACACTCAAAAACTGTCGGTATCAGGCAAGGAAGAGGATAGAATGTGCATTGTGAAGTCCTGGTTAGTACAGAATTAAAAGGAAGTTTTATGTTCACTCAGGGAACTATTGGAGGTAAAATTTTAAAAGCATTTCAAGTGATTTTGTTAATTTGATACACGTTGGGTATATTGGCCCTCTTCCCTTTATGTATATCCCACATTTTCCTCAGGAATAGGATACATGTCAGCATTCTTGCATGGCGATAAGCCAGAAATCTTGTCTTAATAGAGGCTGATGTGAAATGCATTTTCTTATAATTTGACAATCTGTTACTCCCATTGTCCAAGACAGGAAGAGAACTTCATATTGACACCTGAATGTAGCATTGTGGCTATGTGAGCTCAAATAAGTCAAGATCTATAAATGAAGTTCAAACCAGGCTTTGTTGATTCTTGGCTTGTATAGGTGCACAATGGGGAAAAATAGGCATCATATACAAACACGCAGCTCATTTCACATGAAGGTTTTTTGAACCAGGTTTCTTAGTATTATTGTATTACACATGTGCATGGGAAGGTTTGCTATGAACAAAAGTAGGGCTGTATGAACCAACGTGTTGCAAGATTTCTAGGTCTTTAGATTTTGAAATGGACTAGCCATGGGTTTTGTTTGTTGTTCTTAACTTCCCTTGAGTCGATCTCAACTCTTGGCAACCCTGTGGATGAGACATCTCCAAGACTCTGTCCTCCACTGCTGTGCTTAATTCTTGCAACCCCTTAATACCCATGACCTCCTTCATAGAGTCCATCCATCTAGCATGTGGCATTCCTCTCTTTCTACTTCCCTCCACCTTCCCCAGCATTATTGTTTTTTCCAAAGAGCCCTCTCTTCTCATGATGTGTCCAAAGTACGACAGCCTCAGTTTGATCATCTTGGCTGGTTTTCAGTGTGATCTGCTCTAGGACCCACTTGTTTGTCCTTTTGGCTGTCCATGGGATCCTCAGCACTCTTCTCCAGCCCCACATTCTCTCAGAGGCATTGGTTTTCTTCCTATCATCTTCCTTAATTGTCTAGCTCTCACATCCATCCATGGTAATAG
>CM034708.1:208971993-208993785 GCA_020142125.1 Phrynosoma platyrhinos
AACGGAGGAAGAGCTTGCCCCCTTCTCTTCCCTTTTGCTTTGACTAGCTGGCTTGAGCTAGCTAGCCAAGGCAAAAAGGAAGAGCTCATGCCTGCCCCCCTCCTTTC
Organism: Phrynosoma platyrhinos; assembly: GCA_020142125.1. NCBI lineage: Eukaryota > Metazoa > Chordata > Lepidosauria > Squamata > Phrynosomatidae > Phrynosoma > Phrynosoma platyrhinos. The sequence goes on from CM034708.1 coordinate 208,972,101, forward strand.
CCTTTTGCCTTGTAACCAGTTGGTCTTTTTCTTACCCAGCGAAGCTTTCCTCCCTGAGCTCTTTGTAGGGGAAGCTGAGGAGTTTCTGGAAAAAGGTGGGCATGGCAAGTATTTGGGTGCCCAAAAAGGGGAGGGAGCAAGAAAAAGGGGAAGGACAGGGTCCATTTGCTCTGTTCCAGAGTGAGGCAAAGCTGGAGGAGTCATGCTAGGTCTCTTGCCTCTCAGTCTGAACAGACACAGCTTGTTTCCCGTGTAGGTCTCCATTCAGCCTCCCTCTGTCCTGCCCCAGAACAGTGTACAAAAGAAGTTTCTTGTAACTAGGGTTGCCATAAGTCTCTTCCACAAAACCTCAGATGCAAGTCTACGAAAGCTTATGCTACAACTTTTTTCACACAGTTAGTCTCAAAGGTGCTACAAGATCCCTTTGCATATTGATATTCCAGAGTAACATGACTTATAGTTGAATCTGCACTACAGAATTAATGCAGTTTGACACTGCTTTAACTGCCATGGCTTAAAATGCTATGGAATTCTGGGGTTTGTAGTTTGATGTTACACCAGAGCTCCCTGAGAGAGGCTACATAGCTAACAAAACTACAAATCCCAGATTTCCATAGAATTGAGCCATGGCAGTTAAAGCAGTGTTGAATTGCATTATTTCTGTAATGCAAATTAAACCTGTGTCTCTGCATTCTAGCCAGATGGAAGAGAACTTAGCAAAAGTGGGTCCCCCCATTTCTATGGAGGGGAGGGGGAGAGAAAATATCCCAAACAGCTATGGGACTAAGAGGGACTCCTACTCTAGGAATCATATCCAGTGATTGCCATGCTGGCCAGGCCATACAGCAAAACATAATAACATCCAAAATAAAAAAGTGTACCTTTATTGGCTCATCAAAATGCACAAAGTAGATGAAGCAAGCTTTTGAAGCTCAACTGTGGCTTCTTCATTGGGCACAGGTGTTAAAACTCAAAAAGGAGGAAGGTATCACTGTTTTGTGGATTTTGGAAGTTATTGTCTGCAGTGTGGCCAACATAGCTATTCCTGGATATACTTTCTACATTTCAGAAGATTGCATTTTAGACACAACGGGGGAATCCTAAACAAAAGGGAACAAAGGGCTGATACTTACATTTTTGAGATCTTTACCTCCACCAAAAGTCAAACTTTTTTTAAAATAGGACTGCTTTTGATGTGTTTTAAGAGGCATTTAGACATTTTTTCAGATACAACAACATAAAGACTTCTTGAGAAATTCAGTATTATCTGTCAAAGGAGGGAGCAGGGATTTTCACACAGGAGAGAAAAAGAAAGGAGGTTTCTCATTGTGAAGTCGAAGGCTTTCACAGCTGGCATTCATAGGTTTTTGTCCTTTTTGGGGGGTGCTATGAGGCCGTGTTCTAGAAGAATGTATTCCTGATGTTTCGCCTGAATCTGTGGCTGGCATCTTTAGAATGCCAGATGCCAATCACAGATGCAGGCGAAATTCGTCTAGAACACAGCCTCACAGCCCAAAACCCCCACAAAAACCTATATTTCTCATTGTGTTGCTAATGGACTTATTTGCAAATTTTATTTCCTGGATTTCACTGTTTGTCTTCCAGAGCCCATATGTCCCCCCCCCTTTTTTTTTTCAGACACACACAGACACATTTCTATGTAGGAGGAAAGAGGAGTTTCAGCCCATTAGCATGCAACTATAAGGAAAAAGGAATTCTGGACCTTAAGAAAGCCCCCCCTTTTTTCCCCCCAAACACACACAAGCATTTCTATGTGGGGAGGGGGAGCTGGAGGGAAGGGCAGCTCCAGTCCCAAGTAAAAAAAAGTTCCACCATGCATGCAGCATTGCCACACACATGCCTTTGGCAAAAGGCGGGGTATAAAAATAAAGTTTATTATTTATTATTATTACACACATACTGGGACACAAGAAAGCCTCCTTGCTGTTCCAAGTCTCTGCTTGCCCCCTTTCCCTTCCCACCTCTGGTCTCTGGTCTGGCACACCTGCGCAGTATCATGCAGAGCCTCAAGGTAGGATCTGGATGAGTTTCTTTCCTGAGGTTTCACACCTGCCTTCAGGAATATGAGACATGTTGCTTTTCAGATACTTCAATCTCAGACTTTCACAGTTTTTCAGCAGCAATGGCAACCCTACTTGCAACCCCATCCCCACAATTCCCTGCCACTGACTTTCCCCCCCTCAGCACCTCCCTGCTGCTCCCTCAATGCCCCCTCCGGAGCTTTCCAATGCCCCCAGGGGGTGCTACCACCCACTTTGGGAACCACTGTTCTAAACCATGTTTAAAGATGCTATTTGGAAACAACAAAATGTAGCTAGAGCTGCAGCCGTGGTAAATAATAATAAAATTTCTGGCTGGTTTATGAGTCTAGTGACTTTTAAAATGTCATTAATAGTTATCAAGGCAAGGCTTACAGTGGTTCAGGTTAGCACCGTGTTTTTTAAAGGTCCTAGCAAGGTGAAAGTTTCTCTTCACTGTTAACTAAAACTGTTTCACTCCAATGCCAGCATGCAGAAGGAAGCATGGTAGATAAGGAGGCAAGTCTATAGTCAAACCAATACTACAGTACCTATAGTTAGTAGCTGAAACATATTCTGGAAATTCTTTTCCAGAGTTTTTTATGGCCACTGTTTGAAACCTTGAAGGTATTGAATTTTCTTCAGTGGATAATACGAAGTGGGGAATAATTGTCCAGGTCAGCCGGTTTGTTTATGAAATCACATCAAGATGAACTTCTGCTTGTATACATGTACATTGGTCAGATCACAGTTTCATCTACATCACACCCTGGAAAACCTGTGGCCCGTTACAAGTTGATGAATTATAGTTCCCATCAGCCCTAGGTCAATAGATGGGAGTACTAATTCAGTATCATCTGAAGGGGATGAAATTGCTCCATGCCTGGTTTTGCCTAACAGAGTCTGTTGTGATTGGCAATAGTTCTTTAGAGTAGTTTTATATGGGTCTCTTCTTGCCCTACTGGATGAGATCTTGTTTGCATCTGGGATCCTGTGTGTGCAAAGCACAGGCTTTGCTGCACAGCTATGTCTTTTCTCCAGTGTACATGTGTAGCTTACACATCTGGCTGAATAATACAATGTATGGTATTGTTTTGTGTGCCTTTATTTTATTTAGAGAGCTGGCAGTGTGGAGTTCTTTTGTTAACAATTCTACCAAGGCCTGATCATAAGTAGAGAATTTACATAACATTTTCATAAAGAGGCAAACTATACAGCATGGGGTATGTGGGCTGTATGTATTCAGAAGATAGCATCCACAGAGTGAGGAATTCCAGAAGTACTTCTGTGTTCAATTGTACATCTTTTGCAAAAAGGCAGTTTTGTAAACAGAGTTAGATATATATGAATATTATTAGAAAGCAATTGGGAATCTGTCATAAACACAAGGTTACTGCAAGGGAGAAGTAGCTTTGACAGAAGCAGCTGTGATACTCTACTGCAGGGATAGGCAACCTTTCCCCTTTAAAGGCCGAGGGACTTCAGCTCCCAAAATCCCAAGAGCTATTGGCCAACATGGGATTATTGGCCAACATGGCTGAGGCTTCTGGGAGCTGAAGTCCCTCAGCCCTTAAAGGGGAAAGGTTGCCTACCCCTGCTCTACTGGAACAGGAGGGATATGTTTCATCCGCCACAGGGAGATCCATGTCTCCTGGTGCCCAAGAACCTCCATGGGTGATGTATATGCAAGAACTAAAAGTAGCAAGGGAGGCTCAAGCCAGTCATGCTTCCTCCCACAGGATTTCTGTAGAATGTCCAACAACTCCCATACATAAGTAGTGTATACATCCCTTCATTGGGATAGTAACAAGCCTTCAGGGTTCAAAGCCAAAACTAAAATAAGGAGGTGTTTCAGGTAAGCTCTTAGTAATTACACAGAACTTTTGCTTATACACTTAATCATGATGTCCTTAGAAACTAATTGTTCCTTCGTGGTCTTAAGTATATAAACCAGGGTTGGGCAGCTTGGCTAAGAGGGAGCACCAGAAGACCATGGACCTATTAAAATGTGCTGTAGAGAGCATGAAGGCATTTCTACCCTTTTTAACCACTCCTGGGACATTTTAGGCCCTTTTGTAAACAATATGTGGCCCAGGGGCAGGACATTGATCACCCCAGTACAAACTAATGGTGGGAGCATTTGTATGTATCTTCATGATTGTTGTTCTTTTCAACCTTTTCCCCAGTTCAGCACTCAAGGCAGCTTACAACAGATTAAAAAAAAAAAACAATTAAAAATTCACAATATATAAAAGTGAAAAATTAAACTCACTATAAAAAATTAAAACCAGTTAAAAATGTGAACCGTAAAAAACCCAACAGCACAACAAAACAAATAGAAAATGTAGGACATTGTATATAGCTCATCTCACCTAAATAGTCAGTCTTCAAAGGCCTGTTGAAACAGAAAACTCATCACCTGCTTTTGGAGACAGAATAGAGAGGTACCAGTATAACCTCTGGAAAGGGAATTCCAGAGCCCAGGGCAGTCACTGAGAAGACCATCTTCCATGAGGAAAGGCAAAGAGTCCAGGAATGTACTTATTTACCAGTCCCCACACCATGGATTCTGTCTGCTGGTTCTTTCCACTTTGATTGACTACTCAAGGACATACAGTGGGCATCATCTGTGTTGTGCTTAGGAATGTCACAAGGAGGATGCAGGGTGTATGGACTGCTCCAGGTGACACCTCAGATGGGTGCAATTGCTGTCATCCATCTTAAGACCTCCCTGGCTAGACCTTTGTCAGCTGTGGCTGCTAGTGGGATGGGATGGAGTACTGATGCCACCCAGCAGCTTCTTCCAGGTCTGGTGGGGCTTCTGGCTGAGTGGTGATCCCTTTCCTGGTCACACAAGCAGCTTTGCCAGACCTGGAAAACAACCCCTTGTGGCAGCTGTGGGAGTCTTGGGGTGGTCCTGTTGGCCAATAAGGAAAGAGATTTGTCTCCCTTTTCTGTCCGTCCAGCAGCCCCACCAGATCTGGAATGGGCTTTTGGGCATCAGCAGCATCCCACCTCCATCATGACAGAAGGGGTCTGGCTGGTGGAGGGAGTGACTGGGGATGACAACATGATTTCCTGCACTAGGATGACACCAGTCCTAGTGATATCACTGGGTATGTGCATCTGGATAAAGTGGGGTTACAGGAGTTGTTAACTGTTTAATGTAGCTCTCATAGTGCATTTGTATGTCCTCTACACTCGCTGTGGGCACAGTGTAGTCTACAGAAGTTGTTGGATTAAATCAGTTACACTCCAATCCGCTTTTTGCCCATCTCTGCTGTACACAGTTTGAGAAGTACAGGAGAGATCAGTTTCTTTTGTTTTTCACAGAGCTGCCTTTAATATTGCTGTGGAACTAACATTGCAGTAATGTTTGGGGTGCTTGGCTTTGTATAAACATTCCTGTTTGCAATGTTTTGGTGTCTAATATGTTTTTATTTGCTGTTGTAAATAACTGGATGCTGCAATATTATCAATTATTAAAATTTAATTTTGCAATAGTACTTAATTTGGATGTGCTGGCTGGGTGGGCTAAGCAAAGGTGTCATCCTGTTGTACTTGGTATTCTGCTTTCAAAATGAACCTGTGGAATACATTGCTTAAATGTAAGTCTGTTAAGTAGGTCAAGTGTATTGCTCTTAAAATGAAGAAATCTATTATGCTAATAGTGTGTCAGCGTTGCAAAGTTAAGCACTTGTAAGTCCTGTACTAAAATTAGACACAGTCAAGCTGGTTGCTTTGTGCTTTATATACGTAATATTCTGCTTAATGATCTTTAGATCAGCATGTCCCATTGCTCAAATTAGTTAATTTTCAAGGGCAGTAAAAACAACAACAACCGTTCCTATGGTTCCTTTGGGACTATCACCTTTATGGGCTTGCATTTCCCCATGTTCTGAGATATGGCTGATGTTGCCTCTTTAAAATCTTCATGTGATTCACAAATTGACACATATTTTTGTGGAAGAATAGGGAAGGTTTGTGGCTTAGCCTAATGCACTGGAGATGTGATGTAAAAGTTCTATTTTTATCATGTTGTTCTATGGGTGTTTTTATATTCTTCATTTGTAACAGCTGGTAGATGTCCAGTTCTCCAGAACACCTTTCCATTATCAAAGGAGCCAATGCCCTGGAATGCATCAGCTGTGTAGGCTCTTGTCCCAGCCTATTGCTTCCACCTAGTAGAACCCATCAGTAGATATCTGTTTGGCTGAGTTTTATTTCTTTAATCTTCATGTTAGGTAATTATAAATTCCAAAGTGGGGATCTGTGTCCTAACTGGATAGCTCCAAAGCTGTGATGTTAGGTTGCATGTCCTGTATACAAAGTGATGTTGCACAGGAAATTCATCATGGTGTATAACCAGTGTGTAAAGTGGATACTCTATACAAGCATACTCTAAACAAGTAACAGTACCCCTGTTATGAGCAAAGTTGTTTCCAAGCCAGCATGCAACTCACTTTTCCTACTTGAACAGGCTGTGTTCCAGAATGCTCCTTTGTTTTTTTCTTCCTTCTGGATTGGAACTGCAGCACTTAGAAGTTTAGCCTCAAGTTGGGTGGGTGAACCATTTTTGTGCTCCCCAGGAGCACAGTTTCCCCTCACTAAATGTCCCAAATATCCTCTAGGCCAGGGGATGTGAGTTGCCACATTTTTATTCCCCCAGGCCAATTTAGTCACAGGAGAGGACTTTTTTTTTTTGAAAAAGGAAAGGAAGTGCCTTCCACTTACTTCTGTCTTTTTAAAAATAAAAACTTCCACTTCCAGCACAGTACTTAAGGGTAATGGGGCAGAATTTATTTTTTATTTTTGGGGTGTGTGTTGTGGCCCTCTAAGGAGTATGTGGTGCATAGTACATCTCTTCACAATTGCCCACCTCTACCTTAAAAGGAATGGGCGGAATGTTGCCTGGGACTCTGCATTTCTCCCCCAAACCACCTTTCTTCTAGCAAGGAGCTGTGAGTTGCCTTTTAAAATAAGTCACAGGGCCCTCTGCATTGTTGAACATTAAAAAAAATCTAATTTTTCAAAACGAGAAGAAGATTCCTGGCCATTTCCAGTTTGTGTTTTATTTGTTTTTGGAGGTCTCAGGGCAGAAAATTGCCCACCCTACACCTGCCAAAGTTGCCCTGGCCTTAGAGCTCCTTGTCTTTACTTCTTACCATTTCAGCAAGCACAGGTTATGTGGAAGAAGAAGACTGGGACCTCTGTAATGAATTTGCACATTTGCACTTCATGGGCACTCAGCATAAATATGTAATATATTTACACAACTGATAAGAGGAATGGCGAACACCTTCAACCATTGCAATATAGTGAAAAATCAGGCACTTGTCTGAATTCTAGTTATAGGCCACAAGCTTCTTCCACTGTTCCCTGAGGATTTTGTAAGGATGTTTCTCTGTCCAAACAAGGGAAGCATATTCTTTGGCCCTATAATTTGTGCTCACCATACTAGTTATTTCACTTGCCGATCAAACAGCAGTTTTAGTATGGATGGCAGATGCTAAACCTTTGCTTCTTTCTTGAACTTGTTGAGAGCAGATCCTCTACAATTTGAATTTAACTGACACCCATGTTTCTTCTTTTTGTGCCAGTCTCTCTTTTAAGACTCTGAAGCATAGGCAGCAACTTTCCCAGAATAGTGAAGCCACCCTGGCTTCCAGCAAAGCTGTTCTTCCCAGAACCCAGCAATGCCTGTAAAATTATAATGAGAAGACTGAAATAGATTTTGAGGTGGAGCAGGAGGAAAAAATCCAAAAAGGAGCAAGAAACAGAGACTAGGTTCCCTCAAAACAAAGAATCTACTGTATGTGTTTCTGCCCATAAATTGGTAATACTACAGAAGTGCTTGTTTCAGGTAGATTCATTCAAGCTCGGAAACTTTTATTCATCTAGCTGCCAGCGCTGAGTAAGTCTTTTTGTGTGGACAGAGAAGCCTTTCTCCTTCTTCCTCATTTTAGAACACAGTTAGGAATGATACTGGCTCTGGATAGATTTCCGGTCAGCCAAAGAAACACTACACCAGTGCAGTGTTTTAATGTTTAAGATGAATGTTTAACTACTCTTCCTTGGAGAAATGTATGAAATGTGGAGCAGGACTGGACACCACACTTCACAAAGCTGGGAAAAGTTACTTAATTGGACTACAACTCACAAGTGGCTGCATCTCTGATTGACCTCTCATGTGATTTATAGTTGTCTGGTGGAAACTGCATAAAACTAAGAGGTTACGATGGCCTGTGATGGCCTATCTTGGTTGACCCTGGATCCAATCTTGGGCTTCTGTCTCTCACTTTGACCTCTTACATCAATATTTATTCCTGGACCTGGAACCTTAAGGTGACCTCTGTCATGGACAACTGGCTGTGCTGATCTGTGGGGTCAATGTAGTGAAGTATGTTCAGTCTTCCCTTTGAATTCTTAAATGTCAAGAGTCAGGGAGAGCTGTAAAAAAATATAGTGGGCCTTTGATATCTGTTCGGGTTCCAGGACCCTCCATGGATACCAAAATCTGTGAATGCTCATCCCATTGAATACAGTGGTGCAGTAAAATGGTGTCCTTTACATAAAATAGAAAATTCCAGGTTTGAATTTTGGAATTTATATCTTAATGGGAATATTTTCAAGCCTTGGATGGTTGAATCTGTGGATAATGAATCCATGGACATGGAGGGCCGACTGTATAACAAGTACATTAAACATGAACTCCATGAACTCTGTTTGTATTCCCAACTCCTCAAACCCTGTTCAGATCTTATCAGTTCCCCTCTTCTAACTGGTCTCCACTCTTTCACTGGCTATCTTAACTCTTACAGACAGGCCTCTAGGTTATAGTCGTCATGCTTCACAGCATTCTGTTAGCGGTGACCGGCTGGTTCTACCCAGGCATGCCCAGCTTCTCACTTCAGAAGACTGTTAAGCAGGACCAGCTGTATCATCAGGCAGAATGAGGCAACCACCTCAGACAGCAAATTTTACATGCTATAAGTGCACAGGACATGGTTAGTTAATTGCATTGTTGTTATTGTATTTTTTACTGCCAAGGATGGGATGAAGTGCTCATGGAACATTCTGTATCATGAACCAGAATAATTTCCAGGTGTTCAACACTCAGATCACAGCACCATGTTGGCACTCATTGCTCAGTGTGTGCTGAAAATTATTTCACTTTATACCCTTCCAAATAAATCTATCTATCCTCTTGCTATGCTTTGCTGCCTTATAAGAGGCCGAGAGCTCATGGAAGCATTGCGTGTGATTTCCTCTCATTCCTTCAAAAAGACAGAGCTGTGGGTTGGGAAGTAGAACATGCAAGCCTAACTATGCACTTTTAGTTGTACATGCCTGAATTGCTTTGGGGTAGGGATCAGTTTGAAACTTGTTGGCTTAACATTTGGAGTTGAAATGCCCACTTTCCACCAGTAGAGCTGAACAAAAACACATCTTGACTTAGAAAACTATTGTTTCCATACAGTTTTCCAAGAACCAGTGTGATGTAGTGGTTTGAGCACTGGAGTATGACTCTGGAAATCAGAATTCAACCCCTGCTCGGCCATGGAAACCCACTGGGTGACTTTGGTGAAGGCATATTGTTTTAGCCTCAGAACCCCTCTATGAACAAATCTTATCAAGAAACCCCTATGATAGGGTCATCTTAGAGTTCCCATAGCTTGAAAATGGCTTAAAGCACACAACAGCAACATTGTTGAGACTTGCAGCATATTTTGGGGTTATGGGGAAGTTGTAAAACATGTATACAACATTAGGAGAATGTGCACATTTAGGGCACAACTAAAAATGTGCACAAACACACTTAGAATAAAAGACAAAAATGTGTCCAGCATATGCAAAGAATAGAAAATGTAGTCTCAAATGTGTACACTTTTAAACAATGTGTATGAATATATGCATAGATTTCTGTGTAGGGAAAAGAGCTCTTGAAATCTGATGTGGATAATACTAGTGGAAAAGTGAGAAATTCAGTGAGAAAGATACTGGTGGAAGTGAAACATCGTTACTTTTGGGTCCTGGTCAGGATTTATTTTTCAATGAGATAAATTAAAGCTGCTTGAAAGGATAACTTTAGTGGTGTGTTTGTTTTTTGGAGGTGGTAGAGAGATTCTCTCCTCCTCCCTCTATCTCTTTTTGGCCAAGAGCTGTTGTGATCTTCTGCTCAGTTGTTGAGAGAATAGGATTATCAAGATGATCCGTGAATTGCAGTAAGATAAAGGAAAATAAATTTCAACTGAAGAGGATACACAGGAATGTTCAATTTTTGGTCTGGAAGAATGAGAAACTCATCATTTGAAGAATATTACCAGATGTCCTCATGATTTTGACAATACTTTGTATCAGAAAGTCAGATGTGGAGAATTTTCACAGCTGGAGCAAATTTATGTGAAGTCGGTTTTGATGTTTTATTGCTAGCACAATCTTTATTTCACTCCTATCACTCCCCAAAGACACAGATTCTTGGTTTGTATCAACAGGCACAGCTCCATCATTTTTGGCATTGCTTCCTCCTTATTCTCCCATTGATCATTGAGATTATAATTTTGTCCACTGGCTTGTGAAAGTTTGTTAAAGTACTGAACATGTTTCAAGAGGAGCTTGGTATTCTGTGGATTATTATTTGGCCTGGGGCAGACGTCAAACAGTCAAAATCACTATTCTGCATCTTGCTAGGAAGCTAGCATGCACCTTCTTTTCTGTTCCACTGTATTCTTCAAATGTAATATATTTTAGCAGCAGGTGGGAAAACAAAAATAATGAACCAAAGAAATAAGTTTCTGTCAAATCTGAAGTGCATGAAATGTCTTCATATGAAGTTACTGAATTAATCTTACCTTTAAAAAAGAATATTTTGATGACAATAATGGTATTTTCCCCATTCTGTGTGTTTGTACAATTTTTATTAATATAGACCAGACTTTAGGGGGTTGCAGACTGTCAAAAATAGTGTGAATTCAGTCCACTTTTAGGGTTAGGGTTAGTGCTAGGGAATCATGGGAATTGTTATTTTTCTGAGACATTGAACCTTCTTTGTCAGAGAACTCTAGTGCCACAATAAAATTCAGTTCCCATGATTCCCTAACCTTAACCCTAACCCTAAAAGTGGACTGAATTCACACTATTTTTGACAGTCTGCAACCCCCCTTTATTACAATGATGTATTCATATTTTGTGTTATGGTTCCTATTTGTCCCAATTAGTGTGGCCTGTGGTTTGGCATAATGGAAATTGTAGTCCAAACTGGTAGACTGTGATGTTTTACTCTTAATTCCATTGCTATGGAAAGAATCCCATTGCTGTTGTTGTTGTTGTTGTTGTGTGCCTTCAAGTCATTTCCAATTTATGGTGTCCCTAATGCAAACCTGTCATGGGGTTTGCTGGGGCTGAGAGAATGTGACTCACCCAAGGTCACCCAGCATGTTTCCATAGCCGAGTGTGGATTTGAACCCTGATCTCCAGAGTCATACTTCTACACTCACACTAATATACCGTGCTGATTCCCAGCTGTTTCTGAGTAATTCACAATAAGTATTACATGCTTTAGGGTTCCTTTTAGAGAGTACTTAGCTTGCCATTCTATGGGATCACTAGGTAAACCCAATTGGATGTCTTGTTGCTTCAGCTTTTGCTGCTCAGTTTTTTAAAAATGTTGTGACTAATTTTAATGCTACTGTGTTTTATCTTTGAATTGACTAGAGGTAGCTGTTGTAGGAATAAGATAAAGACTGTAGAATAAAAGAACCAGAGAAATTAAAACCCATCCTAAAATAATATGCACACCAATCAATAGATATCCTTGTTTAGTAAGCAATATGGTGCAAAGACTCTTTATGAATGGGAAGAGTTCTAATTTAGAGTAAAACTGCCATACGCGGTCATCACCCTGATTCCCCTATATCAGTGATGAGCAAATTCTTGGGGGATTCATGGGATCAGCCCCCCCAGAAGCCACTCGAAGCCCCTTGGTCCCTCCCTACAATTTTTAGGGCAGATTTTGGGGTGATTTTTTTTTGTCCCCAAACTATTCGTATGTTCCAAAACCTCCTAAAAAGCCAGCAGTTTGCTCCACTATCCTCCTCTTAGGCCCCTAAACCTCCACAAACCAGACAAAAAAAAGAGAAGTAAATCAGGCCAAAATAATGGTTGGAAGTAACATCATGTCACTTTGGGAGCAACTAAATCACGGTTCTGTGTCCTGCTGGGCAGCCGCGGGGGAAAAAAAAATCTCTGCCCTGTTTGCAGCTGCCCACCCCTGCTGTAGAGAGTTTTTTCAGCAATTTAAGCTGAGAAGAGGAAGCTTTTCACATTTTATTCATTCATTTATTTAAAGTACATATTTCTGTATGGTTTCCTAGCCCACAAGTGCTCCCGAGGCAATGAACAAGTAAAAACCAATTAAAATAATATAAAGATAAAAATGTTTTTTAAACACATTAACATACTCTTTAAGAACTCCTAAAAACAATCTAAAGCCAGTCCTACAATTCAATTTTTAAACATGGCTGGACATAAGTTAAATCAGATGCATATTCATACTGGATGGAAGATGTCTGCACAAAGCTTCATTTGGAGTAAAGAGTATTTGGACACATGTTGGTCTCTGTGTTGGAGTAACTAGCCTTCTGAAATAAGAGCTGAGTATAATGAATGTGATAGGATTAGAGAGGCTCTGCCCTTCTTTCTGATAGAGCATACTTTGTAGCTTTACTTGCTGGGATAGAAATCCTTAATTATGATACATGGCTCCCTGTAATAATGCCCATAACCATATACTGAATGAGCTACACAATTGGATGTTATGAAATCTCAGCCAACCTCTGTAATAGTCTTAACCAATGAGCACTGACAATGTTTCTTCCAGCCCTGTTTTTTGGTAGGAGGAGATGTATGAAAACCAGCACCAGCTGCCTCAGTGTGCGTAATAAATTTAAAAATCAAGCTCCATTCATCACCTCGAATCTATTCTAAATGTGCTTTCCTTGACAAAACGCATTTTTCAGGAATTCTGACCTTTTCAGAAACTCATTTACTGTGCTGCAGAAACCTTTGTAGTTTTGCAGCTCCTTTTCCTGTGTACATTAGAATGGTACAATAATATTCTAATTTTGAGGTAGGCTTTCTTTGCCATTAATCACACTTGACTTGCCCAGCACAAAATGTGTCGCATCTGATGGAACTTGGTATGCTATGTACAAATTTTCTTTTCGTAAAAATAAATTCATTATGTGGACATTGAAAATGTAATCTGTAGCAAGCCCTGAAAGCTAAAATGCTGAATGTATATGGATTCCAGTAGATAAAACCCATACTTGCTATTTGTAGTTACACCTCTCTCTCATCAAGTTTTAGAAAATGTTACATTGACATGCTGGGACTCCTTTCTGAGTTTATTAATAGTTTTCCTTCAGTTAAAAAGCTTACACTTCTAAATTTGTTGTATGTCTCTCTTTAGGTAAGCTCCATCATTGTATGATTAGCTGGGTTATTGTATTAGGTAACAAACCCTGGCTTGCATGAGGTTTTAAATTGGAAAAATATTTAAATTGGAAAAGCCCCTCTCACACTTTTGCACATTTGGCAAGACATAGAATATCAGAAATCTTACTCAAAGTGCCACAAGTTCTGTGTAAATAATCATAACCCTGGGATACAATTGCAGCAGAATACAGAGATATAATTTGGAGTTGTTAGAGTTGTTCAGACTTTAGGTAGATTAAACTTGAGTGTACTCCTTTGGTATACATTTGAGTATACCAAGGTGTGCAAGCTTTCCTCTTACAAGGAGTACAAACAAACTCCTTGTAAGAAGAAAATTAGCATAATAGGAAGATTCTTACTTTGCTAGTTTTCTACTTTCAAACAACTATATATAAATTTAAAGATATGCAAAAGATATGCCCTCTTTTTCATGCAGAGTGGATGTTACTGACAGGAAAAGTCAGAACAGATTCTTTGCCATGTATATTTCCTGTATCATCTCCAGATACAGATCTTGGAAAACAAGACCGGGAAAGACCCTGAGATGGAGAGCTGCTCTTGATCATGATTTTGAGAATACTTAATATATGTTTATAATAACACATAATTGTAACACACAATCCTTTTTAATCCTTGCAACACTTTGAGGCAGAGAAAATTATTCAGTGCTAGTCCAGATTGTTATCTATCTAATCCTGAATGGTCTACTCCAGGTGTTTCCCCTTTGGAAGACCAAAGCCCCTAGGGAGAGGCTGCCAATCAGAGTAGACCAGGGGTAGGAAACCTTTCCCCTTTAAGGGCCGAGGGACTTCAGCTCCCAGAATCCCAGGAGCTATTGGCCAACATGGCTGAGGCTTCTGGGAGCTGAAGTCCCTCAGCCCTTAAAGGGGAAAGGTTTCCTACCCCTGGTCTACTCTGATTGACAGCCTCTCCCTAGGGGCTTTGGTCTTCCCTGTCATCTACTATCTGATCCTATTAACTGTAGACCCCATTGACTGTGGTCTTCTGCATTGAAAGCATGTACTCTGCCATCACATTGTGGTCATTATCCTAGTAGGCAGGGCCCTTAGACTCTTTCTAGAAGTACAGGTTTTCTGTATGAATGATCTGTCCCTTCCATAGCAACCCATACTGAGAGAGTATGAAGGGACAAAAAAGGGAGAAAGGAGGGGTGATTGAAATAGAGGGAAGAGATGGACTCGCATACTTTGGGCTTAATCTACTTCTGGCTTTATCTCCCCCCCCCCAAAAAAAAAAGCATGTGGCCCACCAACAGGCCTCAAATGGGTCCTCAAGCAATCAAATCCAAACTCTCACTAGAAGCCAAGATGACTAAACAGAGGCTGTCACATTTTAGACATATAATGAGATGACATATTGGAAAACTGATATGTAGGGTTTGTCCATCTGAATGCTACAGATATTTACAGGCTTTCTGAAGGCTTTCATCTCATATAAGTTTGTCTGTGCTTTTTGCGGGGAGAGCTGGGGTGGTACAGG
Organism: Phrynosoma platyrhinos; assembly: GCA_020142125.1. NCBI lineage: Eukaryota > Metazoa > Chordata > Lepidosauria > Squamata > Phrynosomatidae > Phrynosoma > Phrynosoma platyrhinos. Next base: position 208,987,136 of record CM034708.1, read on the forward strand.
TTCTCTGCTTGGTCCTCCCACCCACACAGGTACATTTTGTGTAGATAATGTTTTGGATAACAATGGTGTGAGGACTGATGCTGGTCAATAATGAGTTTCTAGGGGAAAAAAGGACACAGTTATAACCAGTGAGGACAAATATGGTACTGGTACCTGGCACATGGGGGGGGGGGGGTGTCGACTGCCATATCAGTGAGTCTCAGCCGCACTGGTATATACTTCATAGAGGGCCTTCTTGATAGGTGTTACAGGATTTGGAATTCCTTCCAAGAAAGTTGTGACCTTGTATGAGAAGGCAAAGACCTTTTTATTCAGGAAGATTTTTTTGGCAACTGCCCAGTTGCTAAGGAAGGGACTTGTCACCAGCAGATGATTTTACTTTTCATACAGTGGTTTTAAATCATGTTTTAAATTGAGCTTTTAATTTAATTATGTTTAACAATTTTAAAAAAAGACTTGAATTTTTAGTTAATCCTCTTCTGTATTTCATTTGTATTCATTGGTTTAATATTTGATATTAATGCCTTGGGTCCCATCTTCAGGAGAATAGTTACGAACGTGAGTTTGCTTGTTGTTTTTTTTAAGTACTCTTATATCTGCACCAATATACAGTGCAGGTGGTGATGCAGGAGTAGACAAAACCAGAAATTTAGTCTTTTATGCAAATATCGTAATACCTTCTTTCACTCCATCTTCCTTTTTAATGAGCAGCATTAAGCAATTAATTACCAGATATTTTAGTTTAGACTCATTTTCAGTCTAATTCTTATCTGGATATGTGTAACGTATAATCACTCTAGAGATTGGGATGGTTTAAACCAGGGGTCGGCAACTTATGGTTTGCGCCGCGTCTGCAATTTTGTTTTCCAAAATGGCGGTCGCGACTCGTTTGCGCATGCGCAGTACTCCTGCGCATGCGCGAACAAGCCACAACCACCATTTTGGAAAACAAAATGGCAGCCGCGACTCATTTGCTCATGCGCAGGAGTCATCATAGCATTATCCTGTGATGATGTATTGGTGACAGAGCAAATTTAATTTGAGGTAAGAGCCCAGTTTTATGGTCAGAAAGCAAATGGTGCAGCAACAAGTCTTAGGGCCCTATTCAATTTCAGGCTAAGATCTGGAGTAGATTTCTTACCCCACTTATGTCAGAGATACAAGCTTCCACCAAATGTAGGACTGAAGGAGAAAGTCTGCTCAAATTACACAATTATAGCACTTTGATTCTAGTTGTTTTCCATAGTTCCATCCAGTAAGATCCTGGGTTTTGCAGTTTAGGGAGTTTAGTATGTGAATGTTTCACAGATAAGATCTAATGTTCCTTTTCCATCCAAATAATTTCATGGCTACACCAGACTACATACAATAGATATCCATAGGATGTATCCATGACAAAGTGGAATTATAGTGCTATCATTGTGTAATGTGAAAAACCCCAAGATTTGGCCAGTGTTTGAATGGGCAACTTTTCAAGGCCTTTATTTCTGTTTCCTTAAGTTCAGTGGAAAGACGATGGGACTTGGCCTTGACGGTGAACTTATTTGAAAATCTCCCAATGTTAGAGTAAAGGATGTCACTTGCATTTACCAAGGGAACTGGATTTTTTCTGACATATTCCCCAGTCTTCAGCTGCCTTTACTGGTTACAACATTGAACATTAAAGTGTGACAACAGAGTGCCAGCTAGCAAACTAAACTGAAATAAAGCAGAGGATACTAGGTCAGCCTGTCCTAACCTCAAGCTCTCCAGAAGCATTGGAGTGCAACTCACAGAATCTCTTATTGTTGGCTGTTATGACTAACAGGTCCCTATGGATTTCTGTTCTTTGTATAACTTAAGTCTTGATCCAGCCCAGTACATTTAAAAACAGCCAGCAATGTTGTCTTGCTTAAAACTACTAACTAAACATCAGGAGGAGGTTAAAATTACAATCCCTTCGAAACCCACAGCTTTCTGATGTCCAACGGAGGAAGGGCATGTATCTTTAGCCAGTTACAGGTAAGCTGTAAATGACAGCAACAAGGATTGGAATTAATTGTGGTCTTGTCATTTCATTGTTCAAATAAGCCTTTACAACAGGCAAAGGAGGGCCTGGGGGTTGTGTGTGGCCTTCAAGACCCCATTATTATTATATTATTGATACAACAACAACAACAACAACAACAAGAGGTTAATCACCTTTTAACTTTGTTAAATATTTACTGGTACTTTGTTTTTTATTTGTTGTAAACCTCCTTGAGTCCCATAGTGAGACAAAGATGGGGAGATGATGATGATGATGAATCCCACATTCTAATCAAGGGCATTGGGGCAATATCATTTCCCCTCCCCATTTGTTTTAGGTCCAAGGGACATTTTTTGCAAAACCCGAAGTGGCTGCCTATCACTACTGGTATTAAAAAACCACTCCTGGTATTTAAATTTGGGTGCGCCCCCAGGGCAGGGGTTCTTAACCTTTGGGCCATGGACAGTTAGGGTGAGTGGGCTTGAGGGAGTCCATGAATAAGGTATTAAAAGACAGTCCCCATCCCACCCCCAATTTCCCTTGTCTTACTTTGTAATCTGTGTTGAAGTGCATCACTGTGGGGAAGAAGAGATCAACAGCTCTCATCATCAACTCTTTTGCATCTCAGCTTATTAAGCCTATTAAGCCATAATAGGACCATCCGAACAAAGTCATTGTGATATGGTCAGAAAACATAGACTGTTAAGCTTCTCCTTATGGTAAGCAAGATGCTTTCCGTGTGTGTAAGAGGCATACAAAGTATTTTAAAGGCTGGTATTTTCAAGTGATTGGGCAGGAGTTAAATTGTGCAAAACAGGCAGATGTGTTGAATTCTATGTCTGATTAAAAACATTTTTTTTTTAAAAAAAATAGTAAATCCCTAATCTTAGATGCAGATTTCAAAAGAAAAAATACCATGCTTATTTAGCTGTTAAATGATCTGTGTTGAAAGCCGATTTAACAGAAATCCAGCAGCAGACAGAGAAGAAATTTTGAATGTTGAAGTTAAAATAGATTCTTGATCTAATCCAAATAAGTATTTGACTGTTTTACATTACTAATGCATACCAGTCTGTTTTATTTCATTTAATGTCTCTCTCTTTTTAGGCCTGTTTTTTTCATCAGTACAAATAGCCCAGTCCTGTGCCTGTTCAGCATTTCTCATTGAGTCCGAGGGGTTGGCAACTCTATAAATATTCAAAGATAAAAATTCCCTATTATCTTGTATATCATTGTGGCATAATACTTCACAGTTAACCTTTCTGATTATGTTCAAATTTTAGTTCAAATTCCACATTAGTAGTGATTTATTAGAAAATGATTTTTTCTAATATAAATGAAGTCATAGTTTTTTCTCTCCTTCCCTTTTTTATTTTAGCCAAGAGGAGTTACCTGTCCATGATGCAGCATCAGAAAAGGTAAGTTGTCCATCTCTCATGTAAACTATCAGTGAATGTCTTTGGAACTCAGTGTTGTAACCCTCAAGGTAATCACATGCAGCTCTGTTAAGTTCCTGTATTTTAGACTATCTCACATTTAAAGTTCCTTCATATTCAGAACATTAGTCTTTCTAGACCACTGCTGGAAATAGCTCTAAGGCCTTGTCTGCACTGCAGAAATAAACTAATTTGACACCGGTTTAACTGCTATGGCTCAGTGCTAAGAAATTCTGGGATTTATAGTTTTGTGATATGTTTAGCTTTCTTTGTCAGAGAGCTATGGTACCACAACAAACTACAAATCCCAGGATTCTATGGCACTTGAGCCATGACAAAGTGGTGTCAAACTGCATTATTTATTGTGTAATTATGGAATAACTGTCACATAAATGGATTGCTATGTTTTCCTTCAAATTCTCTTGTGGACATCAGTGTGTCTTAATCAGCTGGATATGCATTAAAGACAAGAGTCTCGTATTAACATAATAAAAAGTTGCTAGAAAATTGTAGAGGTTTGGAGAAAGCCCTTATTATACAGCTTTGCAAAGGTTTTGGTAACTTGGATGGGTGCTACTAGAGTGGAACATGATAAATGAATGCGAACTTTCCATAGGTATTTATTAGCAGGAAAAAAGATTATAGTATGCATGGTGCTTCTATACTGAAGTATTGTGGAGTGTTCTCAAATTATTGTAATGAAGTATCTTCAGTAATGACCTGTTGTAATTTAGTTCTCTTTCCTTGCAACACAATCCTATGATTAGATTTAACATTAGCATTTGAGCAGAAATTGTATATTTTCTAAGGATGTGACAGAAGAACAGGATGTGTAATTCTCAATTTGAATTTTACTGGTGTGTGTGGCCAGAATATAGATGTTATATACTACAAGCGCTGTGCATTGCCAAGCTTATTTACTTTAGCATGACAAGCACTGGGGAGACCTGCCTTATCTCTCTGTATGCTGGCAAGTTTTCTAGGGTTTTAATGTTGGTTCGATTCCCAGGTTGGCCATGAAACTCACTGGGTGACCTTGGGTAAGTTGCATGCTCTCAGCCTCAGGGGAATGCAGTGGCAAACCACCTCTGAACAAATCTTACCAAGAAAACCCTGTGATAGGCTTTACAGTCTCCATAAGTTGAAAGCACATAACAACAACAACAACAGAAAGTTGTAATCAGGCCCATGCCCTGACAAGGCTGAACCCTGCTGGCATCTCCTTTTTTGAAAATGGGATGTGGTGGAAACTTGTCCTAGGGGGATCCAACAACAACAACAACAACAACAATTTATTTTTATCCCAGCCCTCTGCATGCGCAATGTTTAAAATTACTAGTATGACAAAAATACATAAAATCACTCCAAATTCCTTTAGGGAACCAGGCACAACATTCCCTTGTTCTGTCAGGTCTTTCCTGGTGGAGAGCCCAGCCTCAATTCATATTTAGGCAACATGGGTTTCACTTGGTCTCTCTTAGTGGGATGTTTAGGCAGAGTGTGGGAACTGTTCTGCTGCCTGAATGCATACCTTTAAGCTATAGAGTCCAGAACATATTTCTGTCTGGACTTTTTCTGAAGCAAAGGTCAGAGAGACCAACCTCCTTTCTCCAGAGCAGGAAAGGCATCTTTGAGGGACAGAAGGTTGGATTCAGTTTGTCCTGAGTGCCCTGTTGTCTTTGCCTTGATGTCAATGAAGAAATAGTTTCCTTTCTAGTTCTGGAGCTGAGGAGGTCACTGATATCACCATGTAGCTGCCTGGACGATCCCTTCTTGAACACCCAAGTTCAAAGTCAGGTGGAAATTTGGTCATGTATCATGCTTGGCAGTACATGCTGCCACACTTTCTGTGATGAGTGTATCTGTTGAAGTCTGGGCATGTGCCACTGAATGTTTACTTCTCTTCCTCAAAATACATCAGTTTCAGGCAGCCCAACACACAGTCTGAAAAAGGGCTATGTTTACTTGTCTTGGATAAGGTAGGCTGTACATATAAAACAAAAGCATTGTGTTGTTTAAAGGAATATCACTTCAATTTCTGCTCCATTTTGATGCATGAACAGGCTTTACTGGCTAATTCACACGCTAAACTCATTTTTTTTCTGCCTCATCTGAGTTGGGCAGACTTGAGCAGTGAAAAGACATTTTAAGAAAAGAAAAGAAATCATCCTTTTAACATCCTTGCATCTAAGTTAAAATACTTACCAACATTTTTGGTAATATTAAGTGGTTTGTTGTGCAAGTTCATAAATACTTGTAGATGCCTAAAAATGCTTGCATGCAAGTAGAGTGGAGATAATAATGGGCTCTAATAATTTCTTTCAGCAAAAGCAACTTGAAATTGAAAGAACTACAAAATGGCTGAAGATGTTGAAGAGCTGGGAGAAATATAAGAACACTGAAAAGGTAAAGTTAAGTGCTTCTGCAGGTAGATGCATTTGTTGAATGCAACAGTATTGAATTGATATATCATAGCATTTGTTAAAAAGCAAATGTACAAAGAGCCTGGCTTTCAGAGAGTTTCCAAGAGCTGCTTTGTATTGACAACTTAGTTCCAGAGGTATAATTCCTTAGGAAATACTGATTTATAATTGTTCAGTAGGAATAGAACTGGTTATCTAAGCTGAAACTAGAGTTAAACAACAAAAAGTGGTTTCATGACTACTTGGAGAAAAATAAAAATATGCAAAAAAGATTGAATTTTTAAAAGCATAGTGATATATAGATTATATCACACAATAAGCATAATTAGAAAATTAGTATTAATAGTCACGCCTCCCTAGGGAGGTAATTCCAAAGCCTGGGAGCAACCACCAAGAAGGCACTCCCCCCCCCCAACATGCCTGGAAAGGTGGTGGGACTGAAAGAAGAGCCTCCCACAAAGATCGTAGAGGCCAGGCAGGATAATAAGGAAGATGTGGTATATCAATGGAATATGTATAGATTTAAGATAAATTGCAAATGGCCTCTTCACTTGTCAAATATTGAAACAAATTTAGAATTCTAATTATGCAGTTGATATCAAAACACATCAGTGAAATAAAATTGCATCCTATTTTGGATAGTCACCACTTTCAGTTTCACAACAGGAGCTGAACACTATAATTTTACATATACAGTGGACCCTTGATATCTGCAGGGGATTCGTTCCAAAATCCGCGGATGCTCAAGTCCCATTTTCTTCAATGGCACTTTGCCCCCCCCCC
>CM034708.1:208993885-209004001 GCA_020142125.1 Phrynosoma platyrhinos
CTCGGCCCTTAAAGGGGAAAGGTTGCCTACCCCTGACCTAGAGACTCCACTAGGTATTTGTAGCTCCTCAAGTGCAATTCGATGGTCAATGTCTGGCAGTGTTGACCACAGAGTTATAATGGAGGACCTGGAGATTCCTAGGGAGGTGTTCTCTCGGGTAAAAACATAGTGTTTTTGTTATTTGCGGTTTTTCCACATTCATGGGAGTCCTGTACCCCTAACCCCAGTGAATGTGGAGGGAAGAGTGTACATTTGAGCTATTGGGGTACTTGTAGCTTTTACTTGTTGCCTGTAATAATAATAATAATAATAATAATAATAATAATAATAATAATAATAATAATAATAATAAAATTTTATTTATAGCCCGAGTTACAACATATTAAAAAACAACAGAGAATAAGAACAATCCCTCTCATAACAACCCTCCCCCCCTTAAAACAGGATTAAACTTGCAGAATTAAATTAAAATTAAGTCAATACAATAAAAATTGACAACAACAATAAATATGAAGTCGGCAAGGAAGTGGGAACAAATAAGAAGGGTCAATTAAGGTATCCCTTCCTTTTTCCTAAACACTTGTCAGCTGTTCTGTAAAATACAAAAATGTAGGCTTCAACACCACAATTGTGTTGAACATAATTGTTTTAATATTACATTTTAAACGCTCTCCTATTGCTACACCAGCTATTGCATTAAACGGCATGTGAGCTCTTTGTTATATGAAAAAGCCTCTGGAGCAAAGCACCTTTTGCCTTTTTCTGATGTGACCCTTTCTGTCGGGAGGTTCTTATAGAAAAGGTTTGACTGTTTTTCTTTTTCTTTCCCCTTTCTTCCTTTCTGTTCAGTCTTTTTTTAAAAAAAAAGGTTATGAAGAGAAGTATTGGCTATGGCATTTAAGCTGATAAAGCTGTTTTTGTAAAAAAAAAAAAAAAAAAGTTAAGGAATCAAAGAGGAAGATATAAACCTCCACACACATATTTTTGTCTTTCAAGAAAACTACCTGTATATATGTTTAAGTCGCACAGTTTGTGATGCGGTGGCTCATGTGATTAAGATACTGACTCTGTTGATTGGAAGATTGGCAGGTTGGCACTTCAAGGCCCAGGTGCTGCATGATGGTGTGAGCTCCCATCACTAGTCCTAGCTTCTGTCAGCCTAGCAGTTCAAAAGCATGCAAATGAAAGTAGATAAATAGGTACCACTTCGGTGGGAAGGTAAACAGCATTCTGTGCAGTCATGCTTTCCACATGATCACAGAGTAGTCTCTGACAATGCTGACTCTTTGGCTTAGTAACAGAGATGAGCACCACCCCCTATGGTTGGTGCTCATCTCACCTTGTCAACGGGGAATACCTTTAACTTTAGTTTGTGTAGCCTTGACTTGTGTGCACTGCCCCCTTGTGTAAAATGGGTACTGAGAGTGGGCACTATCACTGAATTTGGGGGGTCAAGTTCCTTGAACTGTTGTGTCAATCTGGGGAGAACGAGCCATAAAATTTGAGCAATGGACTGCTGATCCCTATTTACCCAAATAGATAGCTTGTAGTACCTTCGAGCCAAATTTTGGCAGCAGTTTTCATGGTATCTTGCAATGAGGATGCTGCAAAAGTAGCTTTGTGTGTGTAGGGCACATGAGGGGTACAGGGTGCTTGTTGCACAGCCCTGGAGCAAGGCAACCATTGCCTTAACCCCATAACATTTTTGAAAGGACAAGAACAATTAAGAATTTAAACCACTGCAAATCCCAGTAGCTGAATAAGTAAATGATAGAGAGAGCAGTCATAATTCAGCTCCCACCTCCAACCAGTCACTCATTTCTGCCTGAATTTTTTCTTCCCAAAGGTATCACCACGTCTGTTTCTCCATATGCCACTTGATGTCTCTTTTGACCTGCATCTTAATTATGTTCTTTAGTGCACTGAAATTAGGGCATATCAAACTATCAATCATTGCAAGGGGAAAGGTTTGCTTGCAATGTTATGGTCATAGCATTCAAGATGCCTTGAATAAAAATGTCATTTTCTGTATTCACATTCAAATATCTTCAGCACTGTGCTTCTGCCTTGCTTTTTTCTGACTCTCTCAGGTGATTGAGCAGCTATCTGAAGGGAGAGGAAAAAGAAGGGGAGGGTCTACCAAACAGAGGTAGATGGATCTAGTTCAGAATTTATGAAGAGAATTGGTGTCAAATTGTCATTTTACTAAAAGTGTCAATAAAAGCTACTTTGAAATTTAGAAGGCAATAGCAATACAGCTGCCTTTTGTACTCAGTTTGAATCTAACCACAACAGGAGAATCCTAAACAAGAGAAAACTGGGACTTAACTCTTACAGGTTTCTACCTCCAACAAAGATAAACCTTTTTCATATGGACTATAATGGACAAGTTTTGCTTACACAACACCTAGAAGTTTTTTTTCCAGACGTAGCAGTACATAAACTTCTTGAGGAATTCAGTGTTCTCTGCATCAGAAAGGGACCTGTGGCTTCACAAAGAAAAGTGACAGCCTGGATCTGAAGAGAAGTTATTTACTGCTACATAAATTCAACCAAGACAATGAGGAAATCAAAATAGTTAAAACATTTCCTGTACCTTGGATCAAACATTGATCAGAAAGGAGACTGTAGTCAAGAAATAAGAAGACTAGGAATGGGGAGGGCAGCCATGAAAGAACTAGACAAGATCCTAAAGAGTAAAGATATAAAACTGAGCACTAAAGTTAGAATTGTCCAATCCATTGTATTCCCTATTAACATGTATGGATGTGGGAGCTGGACAGTGAAGAAAGCAGATCAAAGATCAAACCAAAGCTCTCCCTGGAAACCAAGATGATGAAACTGAGGCTGTTGTACTTTGGCAACATCATGAGAAGGAATGACTCACTTGAGAAGAAAAATAAATAAACATTTTTTTAAGCTGTAAATACAATAATTTTTGTGCAGGGGTCCCCAAAAACAAGTGTGATCTTGTTTAGAAAACGTTGGATTTGGGATAACTGTATCCCTACTACTACTGTGGTAGGATTTCTCAACCAGGTTTCCTGGAATTTTAGAGTTCGGCAAGAGGTTGTTAGTAATTCCATAAGAAATCATGATGAAGAATAAATAAACATTTTTTTTGAGTTGTAGATACAATACTTTTTATTCAGGGGTCCTTAAGACATTATTTCATGGGCTTCTCCAGGACAAAAATGTTGAGTAAGGCTGTACTATACACTCAGTAATGTCCTTGTGTCAGAATTTAGCTCTTGTGTGGAAAAAATGGGAATATCTCACAGTATTTTTGCCAAGCATACTGGGCATAAATAACAGCTAGATTTATAAATAGATAATATGATAGAATCTATTTTCCCCTCATTTTCCACTATTTTAAAACGTGTGCGCACGCGCGCGCGCGCGCACACACAAACACACACTCGTTTTACAGATTACAGATTTTACTTCCTACTAGTTTAACCTAGCTGGTTCCTCCCTTTGCAACTTCACAAATTGCTTTTTTCAGGAAACAGCATCCATTCACCCTATACTCTCTAGATTTACCACACTCACAGCTGGCATATTCCCACAAGGCCCAAGATCCTCCTGCCTGGAGTGCACAGCAGCTGCTGTTGCAGCTGTTTTCATGGTGTATTGCCTTTTCCTCAGTCTGTCTTGATCAATTATAATTCCATCAGACAAAGGCTATTTATCTGCTCTTAAATTTTCTTCACCCCGTATGCACGCAGTAGAAAATGCTGTTTTCTTACCTCATTCATCTTCACAACCACCACCTGTAAAATGGCATTCCCATTTTGCAGAGGCTGTACCCAAGACATAACAAGAGAGATTTGTCTGATCATTCATGTTCTGATTCATATACTTACCTGGGCCAGTGTGGGAGAACTGGGTATATTAGAAAGAACAATGTAAGAACTGTTTGACAGTGGAATACACCTAGACCAGGGGTAGGCAACCTTTCCCCTTTATGGGCCGAGGGACTTCAGCTCCCAGAATCCCAGAAGCTATTGGCCAACATGTGGCTATTGGCCAACATGGCTGAGGCTTCTGGGAGCTGAAGTCCCTCAGCCCTTAAAGGGGAAAGGTTGCCTACCCCTGACCTAGACCATGTCATAGAGTGTTGGACTCTTTGGAGATCTTTGAACAGAGGGCATCTTTCAGGAGTACCTTAGTTGTGTATTCTTTCATAGCAGGGGGTTGAACAAGATGGCCTTTGTGGTCCCTTTTAGCTCTACAATTCAATTATTTTATTCATCCTCTCTTCCATGTCCTCCTCTCTTCCAATATAACAGGTAACACAAGTGTCTTCCAAGGCTGAACAGGTACACAGGGTTCTCAATCATAGAATTGTACAACTCTGGCTTCTGTGCATACAAGCATTCAAGTGGATAACTCCCTTCTGGAATCATTTCAAGAACAGAGCTAGAAAAAGTTACTTTTTTGGACTAGAGCCAAAATCCTGCCTCAAGCAGGTGGAGCATAATGCTCTACCAACGTAGTTCCATGTCCGCCCCCTGTATATGTATTTTTTTGGACAGGGCACAAGGGGCTGTCACATCCAAACCTTTGTCCACATCCTTTAAGTTCCAGGAGTGGGTGAGGAAGAAGTGGAGTAGGCAGTTCAACCAGTGGAAAGAGGAGTAGGAAATGGGAGTGTGCATCCTACTGTCCCATGTCCTTAAAATCCATCATCTCAACTTCCTTCTTTTTCTTCCCACCTGATCTCTGGAGCAATAATGATGGCCTCTGCAGAGGACAAGGAGGTTTCAGACCTTGTTCAGAGGGCTATTGAATATCACCTTGTGCTCCATCCAAAAAGAGACATACACGTACATAAGCCACATATACACATGGGCATGTCACTAACAGGATTCTGGTCTGCAGCTCCCATACATGGGTGTGTTAGATGGGGAAAACTGGAGGTGCTCAAATATTAATTTTTTTCAAGCTGTGGTTAAGAATTTAGTGGAGGGAGGATCCAACCTATTGTGAGAACAAGATCATGTTGGTCCAGCTAAGCTGCTGGTGCTGTGTCTCAGTAGGCTTTTGCATAAGCTAATTACTATTCCTGTTGCACATAAGATGTAGAAATGTTCCAGGTGCTACAGTTTAAATAGGAAGGAATAAGTGACATAATGGGAAAGATGAATCTAAATCCCAAACATTTGCTATCTAGTATAATTTTGTATTTTAAATATCAACATACTTTTTTCATTCTCGTGTTCATGGCTGCAAAAGACAGCATGGCTTTGCGGGATTTAATTTGCGTTACAAGTTTAAAAGGAACAGTCACGCCATGTAATGGAATTGAACCACAGAGCAAGATTGCAGAATCTTCCACTTGTATTTCCATGCAGTATTTGAAATGGCAGCTGAAAGTTTATCACTGTGAAATTCTTAATGAATTCACTTCATTGATAAATAATAATCCAGAGACAGGATATTAAGTGTCTGATCGTTTATTGATTTGTTTAACCACTTCTTTTGAAAAATCATAATTTGTTTAGTGATAAGGGCTCATTTGAAATGAACACCTATTATTATTCTACATTAGCATGCAGTTCAGGATCAAACTAGATGCTACACAGAAGCATATTTCCCATGGTGCTTTTTTTAAAAAAGCAACTGCACAGTGCTGCTAGTTGGGAGCAAAGGGTGTGGGAGAGCTTAATCCTTTTGCTTCCACCCAGCCTTCTATTCAAAGGTCATGGATTCAAAAGTCTGCTTCTGATGACAGAAGCAGCTCTCTCAGTGGAATTGTAATAGAGTAATCCTCTTCCCCTGCAGCCCTCGTGCAGCCTAAAAACCTGTTCTGGAAGGTTACAAAACTCTGGATGTTGTAGCAGACTGCAGGGGAACATGAGAAAAGGAGCCCTATTTATAGCAAAAATCTTCCACTTGAGCTATTTTCTACCCATATAGGAAAAGAGATGAGTATTTTCCTTCCTGAGTAGATATGGAGGCTTAAGTAGACCTGTTATGAGACTGGGAAGTTGGCAGGAAGAAAAAGTTGAGTTGGAAATAGACATAGAACAGTAGACACTATTTGTGTTTACATGCTTCTGTTAGCTTAGTAGTTCTCAACATTTGGTCCTTCAGATGTTTTGGACTTCAGCTCCCAGAAGTCCCAGCCAGTGTGTTCAGTAGTCCAGAATTCTGGAAGTTGAAGTCCTAAACATCGGAAGACCAAAGGTTGAAAAAAGCTGCATTAGCTGATACCACAAATTGCACAGACATTACTGTTCCCTATACATTCCAAATGGAGTAAACAAATTTTAGGCTGGGGTAGGCAACCTTTTTGAGCCGGGGGCCGGGTTGCTGTCCCTCAGACAATTGGGGGGCCGAAGCACCATAAATAAATAAATAAACAAACAAACAAACAAACAAACAAATAAAAAAATTATAATAAAATTTTTTTAAAAATATGTATGCACACTCTCTTAGCCCCAGAAAAGCCACGGCAAAACCCCCGTGGAGATTTTGCCAAGAAAACCCCAAGAACAAGTAATAACAACAATAATCAATATCATCATGGCAGGTAGCAGGGGGTGGCGTCGGCGTTGGCAGGACCGGTCTGGGGCTAGTCCAAAGGCCTCGGGGGGGGGGCGCATCCGGCCCCCCGAGGCCTTAGGTTGCTTACCCCTGTTTTAGGCAATAGCTCAAAGATGAGATCATTTTTCATGGAGGAGAGGAATTAGTTGGAAGGAGTAGATAATATAGTTTCATTTGGGGGAAGAAATTGTGTGCTGAGCAGTGGAGTTAGTTCATAGTGCAACCTATCTATAGATTGAGTTGATGCCTTCTACAACAGTGATGTAGTTACCAGTTACTTTCTGTTTGGAAATAAACCTTGCATAGGCCTGGAAATTGTGAGGCAGGGGCACAAAGACCTGAAAATAGAGCAGAATAGCTAGTATCTCTCCCCTTAGGGGCATATGGGGGCAGCATTGGCCTTTTGGGGCAAAACAGTTTTGGTTTGACCCCAAAATTATGGGAGGTGGGTTGGGGCAAAAATGTGGGTTGCTACCCTCAAGGGTTTTATGGGGGGCAGTGTGACACCCCAACACCTGTCAGTTGCCCACCCCTGTCGTACAGTGATGCATACTCTCCTACTTGAGATGCAGTGAAGGGAATTGTAACATTAAAGTCAGATTATACTACATATCTATCACCTCCAGACAGCAGAAGTGAAGGAAGAACAGTATTAATTATTCTGTCTTTGAAATAAAAACACAGTTTATAGGCAGTTCCAGCCTGGCATAATGTTCTCCTACCCCTGGATGACGTTGGACAAGTCACACTCTCTCAGCCTCAGGGGAAGGCAATGACAAACCTCCTTTGAGCAAATCTTGCCAAGAAAACCCCATGATAGGTTCCCCTTAGGGTCGCCATAAGTCAGAAATGACACAATCACGACAAATCTGTCTTGGGGTGCCTAGTTGAGGACTGGTTGGGGACTGGCTACAAAACCAATCCTACTCCACCTGTATGTCCAGTCTTCTCCCTTTCTGTAAACTTCCATGTTTCTTTAAAACATTTCCTCCCTTGTTACAGGTTCTCACATTGTTCTTCCCTCATTTTTATTACATTTTTAGTGCATAGCATATCTATTGAGTAATTTCATTAATGGGCTAGTAACACATATTATATATTATATAAATATCTTGGAAGCTGGTAACACGTATAATGACTCTTTCCAATTGAATAATGCTGTTGCTTTATTTCTAGTGTATTGCTTTTTCAGCTTACAGAAGCAAAAGTAGTTATAAAGTCACACCTTTTCTGGCTGACTTTTGCTTGTCCTGATTTCTTTTTCTTTCTTCCTTCCTTTCTTTCTACACAGTTTCATAGGAGAATTTATAAAGGGATTCCATTACAGCTGAGAGGTGAAGTCTGGTCTTTGTTGCTTGATGTCCCTAAGATGAAAGAAGAAATGAAAGACTACTATAATGTGAGTTTCCAAATCTGGAAGTAATGTCTGGAAGTAAATTGTGCTCTAACATCTGAAAATTTTAAGACATCACTGACTCTTTCTCCCCCCCAAGCATAGAGAAATTGTTGGACTACACTTTCCAGAATCTCTCAACCATGCTGGCTGGGGAATTCTTCAAACTGTAGTCCAAACAAATAATTCTTCCAAGGTCTGAGGTTAATTCACTCCACCATGGTCTCACCATCTTAGGTCCATAAATTTTCTCCCTTGTTTAATTCCATGTGAAAGGGGAAAATTCTTATAGCCTCCCAGAGTCTCGGTTGCACTACAGGCAGTCAGCTAGCTCTTCAAGAAAGCATTAATTGCAGAGGTCAGCAAATAAATTTCTATGGTTCTGGCATCAGTTTATATTCTGGTTTGGACTTCATGAGTCATCTGTCAGGTTACCATTAAAAGTAAATATATGAATAAAAGTAAATATATAAGTTTGCAAGCAACAAACAGTTCACACAGATAACAAGAACCAACAGGCAGTCTTGATTGATTCACACTCTTTTGAAAACTTCTTCTGTTGCTGTCATCATCATTAGATGAAGGCAAAGTTCAAAAGTCAAGAAACATTTTTCAAACACTGCTGATTTGCAGTCTTTCCAGTAGGCACTTATACATGAGGGGTTGTCTAGGAAACTCAACCAGTTAGTGATTATAGATGTGATTATAGTGTTCCTGAATATTGTAGTTTGCCATCTCTTTCTCCTCACTAGAGAAATAAGGTTTCCTTATTTAAATTGTTCTCCCCTGATCGCCACTCATTTTAATTAATTAATTAATTTTTTTGGTCCTTCAGAGGGGAAGAACAGGAATAAGCAAAATAATAAACATAACTTTCCTCTGATTAAGTCTAATAAAGTCAACCTGGGAGAGCAGAACAGGGGAAAGGATTAAATCTTGCTTCTTTCAGGGCTATAGCTCCAGTCAAATGAAGAACTCCCAATGGCTACTTTAAAATTAACACACACACACACACCCCTACCTTCCAATGCTTCAGAACGTAGGAGGCAACCTTGTACAGATCCATCCTGTCTAGCTTAGTATTGTCTATATCAAGGGGGAAATAAGGTAGGCATGTGGCCCCTAGGGCTATTTTTGTGGCCCCTGGCCCATCAGACTCCCCAGTCTACTCTTTTCCTGACTTTTTTCTGTCTTGGAACCTTCTAGGAGTGATAATATATCTATATTAAAATAGGTTGCAGGCCCCCCTTGTACTGTTTTAACATTTAAAATATTAAAAAACCACATACAGAAATAGAATTCCAGTCACTTCTGAGGGTTTGTTTTAATTTTTTGACCTGCAGTTCATCTGGTCCCTGAAGGGTCTTGGGGACATAAAACTGGCTCCTGAGTGTACCACAGTTTCCCACTCCTGGTGTACATTGACAGTGACTCTCTTGACTTTCAGAAAAGGATTTGTTCTCCAGCCCTACCTGGAGATGCTGGGGAGTGAAACTGAGATCCTTTTCCAGGTCAAATATCTGTACTCTCAGTAAACTGTGGCTCTTTTCCCAAAGTAAGTTGTAGGCTGTGCATGACATGTGTGTTTGAACCTGAGTCTTGAACTCATCAGAACTCTTGTCTATTGATACAAACATCAGTTTCCTTTTCTACATCCCTTAAGCCTTTTTGACAAGCTTTTGTTAGCTTTCAGTTAAATTCTTGCTTGCTCTGTATATTTACATACATAGGGATTAGGTGGTAGAGAGTGCTGTACCTATCAATACTAGACTGCAGGTAGCTGTAATTGAACATTTATATTCTAAAGGCACCAGATCTGCCTGGTCTTGAAAGCTAAGCAGAGTCAACCCTGGTTAGTACTTGGTTGGGGGACTGCCAACGAACATCAGGAGCTGCAGGCTATATTTCAAAGGAAAGAACTGGTGAAACCACCTCTGAGTATTCCTTGCCTGAGGAAATCCTATGAAATTCACAAGGTCCCCATAAGTCAACAGGCCACATGAAGATGTGCATACACACACACCAGCACCAAAAATGATCTCTGTAAAGAGAAACCCAGCATGGCATGTAGCAAGGATGTTTCTTCCAGCTGTAGATTCTATTACAGGGAGTTTTTTTAAAAAAAAAAATCGCATTCCCCATCTTCAGGTTGAATTGCCAAAGCCTATGAA
>CM034708.1:209010148-209021035 GCA_020142125.1 Phrynosoma platyrhinos
CCTGGGCCGGAAGCGGCCCGCAGGCCGTAGGTTGCCGACCCCTGATCTAAATGATATGAATACCTTTGAAAAATTTGCATAGAGTATTGTTTTAAATCCTGCAACATACAGAATAATCAGTCTGTTGAAGTCTGTCTTAGAGGGACATTGTAATGTGTGAAAAAAGTCTTACCCAGCACATGACCTCTGAACAGGAAGATGACTATTACAGCAACTTCAAGGGGCTACTACAAGCCAAGCCATTGTGTGAATTAGTCTTGATTTCGATCTATTCTTGAAATTGAAAACCAGAATTAAAAAGTTTATTTCCAGTCTCTGTAGCTAAATCAGAAATGGATAATGTAAGCGTGTCCTAACATACCGGTATTTCTGGGCATTGTCTACATGGAATAAAGAGTGATTGCATTTATTCTCATGGATGTGTTTATCCATAACTAAAGATAATTAAAGATTTAGTTGGTAACTTCCAGCAACTAGGGTACATTTCAATGTTTAGTCAGTAACATTAGCTGCCATGAGATGTTGCCTCTTGGGCCATGTATATTTGGTGTGTGGGGAGGGAAGAGTCCTGGCTTCATCCTTGTTCATACAATTGGGACACAACTCCTACTGTTTCACATCTCTCTTGCCTCTTGACCACTCATTGTGGTTGTTCATATATGACATCACATTGTGATTGAGCACTGAGAGCCAGTGTGGTGTAGTGGTTTGAGTGTTGAACTAGAACTTTGGAAGACCAGAGTTCGAATCCTCACTTGGCCATGGAAACCCACTGGGTGGCCTTTGGCAAGTCATACTCTCTCAGCCTCAGAGGAGGGCAAAAGCAAACCCCCTCTGAACAAATCCTGCCAGGTCCACCTTAGGACATGATAGGTCCACCTTAGGGTTGACATAAGTCAGAAACAACTTGAAGTCACACAACAACAAAAACATGATAGAGCATAAGTGTGGACAACATCCATGGCCTCTCTCCAGATGTTTTTTGTGCCTGCCAGGCCTCCCACCACCAAATTTAGGCAGTATGGCAGATACAGAACATGTATTTTGCTTTATAACAGACTTATTGTTTTAGAAGCCCATGGAACCCTCTGTATTTTTCCTCTAATGTGAAATTAATTATTTTAAAAACTGGAAATTGAGGAAAACACTTCTTGTTGTTGAATGCTGCTGAACTGCAGTGGCTGAGGAAGGCCAACCTGCAGTGGGATCCAAGAGGGGCTGCAAAATTGCTTCTAGACCTTCTAAAATTGCCCACCTCCATTTAACATTAAAAAATTGGACCAGAAGTATTTGCTCCCTCTTCTCCTTCCTTGTAAGAGTTTAGAAATCTGCACTTACAAATAATCAAGCTTGTAGATTGCGATGGAACAGCACATTAAGATGTCCTGGAATTTTCTGATCTGTTGTGAGAGAGTAGGAGGGAGTGCAAGAGTTTGCATTTCACACTTTCTCATGAAAATGCAAAGCCATGGCTTAACATTGCAACTGAATAGTCATGTAAAGTCTGAAGCCCTACGTCTGTGTCCTACCAATTTTCATGCACCTAGATAGTGCTGCATTCATTCCACAGTACAGTCCTTAATTTGTTTAACTATTTGAAGATTTGATTCATTTCAAATCTAGCAAGTTCCAAATGTTCCAAACATATTTTGTGGGATCCTAACAGTATTTCTTTTCTCTTTTTTTTTAAATCCTCCTATACTCTAGGTTTTTTTATTCCTGGTTTTCCCAAGCTGTTGAGGTTTCAAGAGCACCATGAAAAAATAATGAAGAAATTTTTGTCTAAACTTAAACAGCATTTTGTAAGTAAATGCTATCGCATGTGAAGTTGACAAAGAGTATTATTCATGCACAGAAGATCCAGTGTGGTATTTAATGATTAACTAATGTACTCATATTAGTGTTTAAGACAGGGGTAAGCAACCTTTCCTCTTTAAGGGCTGAGGGACTTCAGCTCCCAGAATCCCAGGAGCTATTGGCCAACATGGGACTATTGGCCAACATGGCTGAGACTTCTGGGAGCTGAAGTCCCTTGGCCTTTAAAGGGGAAAGGTTGCCTACCCCTGGTTTAAGAGATCCTATGGAGTTTTTCTCTACCAGGCTTCTCCAATCTGTTCTTTTCAGACATGGTCCAATATTCACAATGCAGTATTTCTCATCTCCTAACTGGGACTAGGAAATTGAGCAATGTTTCATATGCAACAAATATGATCCCCCTCCCTCCCCAACACAGGAATTGGTATGCTTTTGTTTAGCTTCCTTGGATCTTCAGAGTACTGGCCTTCTTTTAGTCTCTGTGATTCAAACACTGGAGTCTTGTGTCTGCCCAGAGCCATGTAGAGACAGCTCTGGAGTTGAGTAGCTCTCAGGAGGAGACTCACCACAAAACACTCACTGGGCATTCCTGTGCACATTCACGCAACAGTATTATTGATTTTTACTAGAACTGAACATGCTCCCAGTTTGATGCAAGATTTCAGCTTTGCATTTTGCTAGCTGTAACTGGAAGACTGTAAAACATAAAGTGTTTTGCTATTTGGAAACACAATACATTACTTTTCTGTTTCAAGGGCTTTGGCCTGAACTCTCTAGGTATAAACTTGTTAGAAATTGGACCAGCAGTAGCCATAGGCTGCAGACGAGAGAGCACCATTATTACGAAGGTTTTGTTGTTCTTAACTGCTGTCAACTTCGGCTTATCGCAAATCTATGAATGAGAGACTTCCAAGTCACTCTAGCTGTATCCACACTGCAGAAACAATCCAGTTTGACACCACATTAACTGTCATGGCTCAGTATAATGAAATTCTGAGAATTGTAGTTTTGTAGACATTTATCTTTCTCTGTCAGAGAGTGCTGGTGCCACAACCAACTGCAATTCACAGAATCCCATAGCATTGAGCCATGGCAGTTAAAGTGGTGTCAAACTGGATTGTTTCTGCAGTATGGATGCAGCCCCTATCATCAACAGGTTTGCTCAGGTCCTGTAGTCTTAAGTCTGTGGTTTCCCTGATTCCAACTATAAATGTGTTTAAGGCTGGAGCCTTTGTTGCTTGGTATCTGCAACAAAAGGTCTAAATAGCCATCCATTTGTAGTGAGCCATATCAAATATACCATTTTGATTTCTTTTCTTAATATAAAGGGGGGGAAATCAATGGGCATGAGTAGGTGGATGAATATATTGGGTTTTTAAAAATAAATGTATGGCCTGGTAATGCTAGAAAATGACATTTCTGTGCTAGAAATTGTGACTTCAGTTTTCAGAGCAGCTCATGTAAAGTTTATGCTATGGGCCATTGTTTATTGCTTTAATTTTGGAGATATTTGTCTGCTAGGGCACAACATGTCAAACACTTTCTGCTTCATATATCATGTTTTCTAATGTGGGCATGTGAAGATTCTGGATGGATGCTTGCAATAGCCTTTAAAAGCAAACTGGATGCTGCTAAATTTCTACACTAATCCAAAATATCTATATATTTTATTTATTTATTTAGTCTTTAAAGATGTTATTTAGGGCCAATACAGATGGCACGAAAGGGGCGGCACAGAGCCGCCTGTGGGAGCGGTGGATCAGGCCTGCGGCAACTGCGCACTGCGGTCTCGACCCTCCTTTTTGCTGCCCCCCAAAAAGCGACAAAATGCCACTCCTTTTGGGTGCAGCAAAAGGCTGCCCTTTCAGCTGTGGCGGTGTCTTTTTTGTGCCCTTTTGGTGCAGCGTGTGCGCACGCTGCACCAGAAGGGCATCTTGACGCCACGCACCATGCAAACAGGTGAGTGGCATCAGGACAGAGTCAGAGCGGCCGGCATGTGGCTGCCCCCTTCCAACTCCACCCCCAGGCCGGCCCTTTAGGCTGGTCTGCATTGGCCCTTATTTATTTAAAATGGATGCCACCATTCTGTGGAGCATCCAGGGTGGTTATGAAAACAATCATGCTAGGTGATTAAAGTGAACATCATGTTTAAAAATAGAGTTAAATAGATTTAAAGGCCTAGGTGATAGATTTAAATTGATTAAAGTTGATTTAAAAGCCTAGGTGAGAACCAGCATGATGTGGGGACTAGAATGCCAGACAATGAGGATTCAAATTCCTGCTTGGACATGGAAACCCACTGGGTAACCTTGGGCAAGTCATACACCTCCTCTGAAGAAATCTTGCCAAGAAAACCTTGTGATAGGTTCGCCTTTGGGTTTCTATAAGTTGGAAACGACTTGAAAGCAAGCAGCAACACACACCTAGGAACATGAAAAATTGTTTTTGCCTGGAATTAAAAGAATAACAGCGTTTGGCACCAGGCAGGCCTCCATGGGGAAGTTGTTCTACAAATAGTGTAGCACTACTAGAGTCCTGCATGTGATTACAGTGCAATATTTAATAACTAGAAATATTTCCCTTGTGTTAATCACACTCATAAGTAAAACTAGAAAGCCACAAAAAAAAAATCCACTGGGGGGTGAACAGTTTCCTTTTGGGATGGGATTGGTTTTGAAAACTACATACAGTCTATACAAGAAAGAGAAAGAAAGAAAGAATGAGAAGATATGCTGTTTAAATATTTGTTGTTGTTAACTGCCTTCACATCTATCTATATACTGAACCATTATTGCTACTGGACTAAGGTTACTTCTCCGCTGCAGAAATAATGCAGTTTGACACTGCTTGAACTATCATGGCTCAGTGCTATGGATTCCTGGGATCTGGAATTTTGTGAACTGTTTTAGCCTCTGTCAGAGAGCTCTGGTGCCTTAACAAATTATAAATCCCAGGATTCCATAGCATTGAGCCATGGCAGTTACAGCAGTGTCAAACTGCATTATTTCTTCAGTGCTGTTGCAGCCTAAGCCAGGCAATTATACAGATACACTGTTTGTTTCATGCATTTCAATGACATTGGGTATATTTATGCAAGTGGGCAATTTTGTCTGTTTTGATAGCTTTTCAGGTTCCTAAGGCAGGCTAGAAAAGCTCAGGAGAACCCTGTTAGGATGCAAGTGTCCATCGTGGGTTGCCCAAAAGTTCCTTAGTCACAGCACTACTTATTAAACTCTTTCTTACAGGGAGTTGCTTGTCACCCATGGGACACACTTTGCCCACCTCTAATTTTGTGTGTGATGCACTTTTCATACCTAGTTTCCATTGTAGGTAATCAGTTAAGGCTGTGCACATTTATCTGGAGTGAGGTGATTTCCTATGAGAATCAGTGTAAATTTACATTTCCCTTTAGTGTTGAGTTCATCATTTCTTGGATGCGAGATGGAGCTTCATTCATTCTACTTTGAAGTTCATAAACTGTTTTTTCTTGGCAGGACTCCCAGGAGATCCACACGAGTTTTTACACAATGAAGTGGTTTTTCCAGTGCTTCCTTGACCGTGTGAGTGCTCTTGGTTTGATTCCCCTGAGTTCCTGTCATCCAAATTTAATATTTTTGGGCAAAACTTGACTCATTTGTTCTTCTTACACAATGAAATGGTTCTCTTGTTGCAGACTCCCTTTAGGTTAACCCTCAGGATCTGGGATATCTACATACTTGAAGGAGAACGAGTTCTCATTGCAATGTCTTACACCATCCTGAAGCTGCACAGAAGTAAGAGCTTCATCTTGGTCTTTTAAATTTCTGTATGAAGTGGTCAGCTACCAGATGGAAACAGCATTTCTTTTTAAAATGTTGGATATTCTTTGGATTTTCTTCAGAAAATATTGGTGCTTTTACTTCATTTGTTCTTGTTTAGCTTTAGGAGGCAAGTTTTGTGGATATTTATCTCTAGAAAGCTACAATAATTTAAGTATTGTGAAGATTCTCATGTATAAAAAGAAGTTACAGTAGACATACTGTATATACTCATGTATAAGTCTAGAAATTTTGGTCAAAAAAATTGACTGAAAATTCTAAGTTGACTTATCCATGGGTCAGTATAAGTACTGTACTTTAATTCTTATAAAAAAAATGGAAACATCCCCTGGTGAAAGACAAGAATATAATCTGTCCTGGAAGAACTAAACCCCCTCTACTCTCTCATCCATGCATCTTTTACTGTGAGTACAAATAGTTATGCCTGCTGGAATTTTGTAAGTTCTTCAGCATTATTTTCCTTTGCTTCATCCTTTACATCCTTCGTTACATGCCCCTAGGTTTTTACCCTTGATTTATCCATAGTTCATAGAGAAATCCATAATTTTGGCTCCAAAACCTGCCCTTGACTTATACATTAGGTCAACATATAGTAAAGTATATATGGTAGTTAGATTTCAGTGGATTAACTTGGTGGCTGTCCTCACTTTGAACCAACAGAAATACTGAAAAAAATTCAAATTAAAATAGGACTGTCTGGGGATAAGAATAGCTCAGCCGTGATGCAAAGCAGGATCTGCTAGCACTGAAAAGAGGAGGTTGCATGTCCCTGCAGTTGTTGAAGTGCAACTTCCGTAATCCCTAACCAACATTGTCATTGGTGAGGGACGGTGGGAGTTACAGATTCTAACAATGTCTGAAGGGCTTCACATTCCCTGTCCTCGCCATAGAATGGGTGGTGGTGTGTGTATATTAAACTGTGGCCTGCAAACCATTTCGCTCTGAGTGACACAGGATTCTAGACATACTTCCTGTATTGGCAGAACTGATAAAGAAACAGTAGGATTGTAATAAGTAAGAGTATTGGATTGAGAAGAAATTGATTTAAATCCCTCCTTGATCCAGGAAACTGGATGTCCTTAGGCCATTCATTTGCTGTCAACCTGGCCTACTTCCTAGATTTGTAGTGTAGGTAAAGTGGTGAGAGAGAAAATTATATATGCTGCTTTGAGCTTACTGGATAAAATAGTGGGATATAAATGTAACTAATAAATAGATCTGAATTGATGTCTTTATATTTTTAAAGAGACACTTTGACTTTTTTAGAAAAAAAAATGATAGCTATGTTTTTTCCAGGTGCTGTAGGCTTTCAGATGAAGGAACTGGCAAAACCACTTTAAGTATTCCTTGCCTAAGGAATACCTATGAAATTAATGGGGTTGTCATAAATTGACAGGTGATTTGAAGATGTTCGTGTGTGCACACCCATTTTTTACTTTTTTTCTTCTCTTTTGCTATCCTAGAACACCTGATGAAACTGCAAATGGAAGAACTTGTAGAATTTCTTCAGGAGACTCTTGCCAAAGATTTCTTCTTTGAAGATGACTTCGTAATAGACCAACTCCAAAGCTCCATGGCAGAGCTGAAGCGAGCAAAGCTGGACTTCCCAGCAGCAGGTACATAACTTCACACAGTCTGACTGCTCTGGAAGCTGTGTTGTCCTCTTTGTTATGTCTGGGCCACAGCTCTGTAGCAGGTATTGCAAACCTTCAGTTCAGTGCAGGAAATATGCAGGAGCTTTAGTGCATTTGTATTCTATCCTCAGCAATCGTCATCATTTCCCAAAGAGCACATCCATTTGTGCCCCCATTTCAGAAAGGTTCCTGGGAAGAGCAAGTATCATTTTTGTTCATCTGAAACAGACCCATACCCACTGGTAGGAAGTTGACCAGCTAAATAGTGCCACCCATCCTTAAGTTACTATCTGTACCTGACCAGGTAGAGAGATCAGTGTGGATAGTCGGGTTCATCAGACAGAATGTACATTCCTTTAAAAACAAAACAAAACAAAAAACAAAAACAAAATGCAGGTTATATGTCATCATGTTTCTGGACACATCCAGGAAGGCAGAGAAGCTAAGTCTGCATGTTGTTGTTGTTAATAGAATGAAAGCCACATGCCTAAAACATTGGTGGTTTAAACCACTTGATGGGAGGCCCCAGAAAACAATTTTGACCTGTAAGTGGAAAGTAGCTGTCAGAGATGCTCTTCTCCAGACTTAGCAGTGCTTGCAGAAAGCCAGAGGAGACAGGGAGGAGATTTCCTGGATTATTAGCTTTCCCATCCAGTGCCCTATGCTCGTGTAGGAATGTTTGTACCACTCAGTGGAGAAATTGTGTTTCGCAAGCTGGGAGCAGGAATTGAATTTTACCCTTCAATTTGGTTCTTCACCATGAGATTGGTCTTTCAGTTTTTCTGTCAGTGTGGCATGAGAGAGTGAGCAGAGATGTTAGGTACCAGTTCTTCTTTTGAAAGATGGGGAAGAAATTGTGCAGGGTGTATGTTAGAACAGTAGATTAAATGCTCCCATATTTTGAAAAGTGATACAGTATAACCATTTGACATTATTATTAAATGTCTGCCCTATTTTCCATCCCCATACTAATTGTTTCTAATGTGTATTTGTAGGATTTTTCATTGTCAGAGGAGTTCATCAAATATGGGAACTTACAGTGAAAATGTGAAGTTTTTTTTTTCTTGAGTAGCTAGCCAATTCACACCTCATCTCTCTCATTTTGTTCCTCTTAAAAGCTGCAGATCTTTTAAAAGGAATATTAAAAGATATTGCTCCCAGTATGGAAATACATGAGACCCCCTCCCCCCTGCCACACACACCTTTTAATTTTTTTTGGGCTCTTTCCATTCTGAAAGCTCTATTTTCCCCTAGTCTAATTTGTTTTAATTAGTGCCGTTCTGTAGAAGCACACCATTTTTTATTCCTTTGGCTTGCCTTTTTCTCTTGAGGAGTAGTGTGTATGTAAGACTGGGGTTTTGTACGTGAAATTTTTTGCAAGCACTAAGAATAAACACTCATTCACAGTAACAATATAATTAATACTATTGCAGTTGGTACCTTCAAAAATGATGTTCCTGTATATGCTTAGGTGTATGTTGGGGTAAACTGTAAAAGGGAGCTCCTTCCTTCTTATTTCCTATGATTGCTTCCTGACATACACACACACCTGTATCCCCCTTAGTTCCCACCTCTTAATCCTTCCTGCTTTTAACCTTTTCTTTGCCTCACTCCAGTTGTCCCTTCCTCCAGTCCCTCAATAGCCCTTATTATACAGGTGACCAAGACTTCATCCTAGAGCTGCCTACAGGAGGAAGACAGTTGTACTGTTTATCCTTATGCAAAACTCATTTAGTATCTAGATCAAAGCTCAGCAAGTACTGGCTGAAGTAGAGAGGGAAACCAGAGATTCTGGAAGCAACAAAGGTCTGCAGCAACCATGGGACAATTTCTTTTTCCTCAGAGACAGGAGGGATTTCTGATTCCTCAATGCTTTTCTTCCACTAAGAGAGATCCATCATGACCCACCCCCTCAATTTTATGTCTTAGGATGTCCACGCATAAGGCATCCTACTCAGAGATTTCTTTAACCCTTAAATGAGGATTTTCTTTCTCCCCAAACAAACGCACAACACATCATCCCACAAAGTCCAGCTGATCTGTCTTCTCTCCCTCTTTAACTCAGAATGGATGCCTCATTTGTTCTTCATCTGAATTTCCTCAGCCTCTGAGCTCTTATCTCCCTACCCCCTGTACATTCTTGTTTTTCTAATCACTGTCTTCGAGTTTTGCTGTCTGTCACTGAGCTCTTGCTCTGTGTTTTCCAGACATTACCTCACTCTGGTGTGCCTTGTCTGTCTTGATTCCATGCTGGTGCTGGAGGTGTGAAGCCTCTTCTCAAGCAGGCAAAGGGTTAATCCTGTCTCAAGAGAGCTCATTGAGGAGCTCTGCCTGCATGCTAAGGTTCCCTTTGGCACATCCGTGACAAGGTCAGCCGATTAGCTAGTTAGGAAAAGCATCAGGCTGTTTCAGTACAGAGAAGAGGAACAAAGGATGAGAGAGAAGAGAGCAAGAGATCTTGGAGGCAAGGATGCTTTTCAACCAATAACAGCCGTCAGTGTTTGCATTCTCATAACAGGCATGTTTGAGTGTCTAGGATACAAAAGGTATCCTGTGTCCCATCATTTTCCCTATCTAAGAACCTAGGAGAAAAATGAAAAGCCCAGTATTTAGAAGAGGATCATGTGTATATTTACAGATGCTGTTTATAATTCAGAATATGTTCTAACAATGGGGCACAGAGGAGGGACAGAGGCTCAGTGACTAATCCCGACCAGAGGTTGTACATCAGGGACCATTGCTGATGGGCTGGAGACAGGAGCCTAGGAGAAATATCAATTGTCCAGAGTTTCCACTAGCATTGTCAAAAGGCCACAGTTGGGTAATCCATTGCAGACAGAGCCAGTAGGAGATTCCCTGTCACACTTGTAGGAGGACATGGGCATTTTGACAGACTAAATTCTTAGTAATTGTCATGAAAACCCCACAGTCCACCTAGACTGGTTCTGTGGCTGACCAAAGGTATACATACCACTCTTTGAGAACCACTGGTCCAAGAGAATGACTTGAAGGTTCTCAAACTTAAGCCCTAAATTCAATTGAAAGTGGTTGTACAGAACTAGCTAGAATAAAAATCTGTGCCCAAGTTTCTTACAGAGTTGTTCTGGCAGGGCAGAGAGGAGAAAGGATTCTAGACTCAGGCACTCAAATCCTTCTGCTGTTGGAAGGAAACCAGGGTTGGGAAACCTCAGTGCCATGCCTAGAAGTTTTGACCTCTTCTTTTGCCCTCACATACCTTAGAGAGCTGTTGTAACAATAAAACACACAAGTGATGGGTATCATGTATACAGGATACATGTCTCTATGATTTTCTTCTATGATATCCTGTGTTATTAAATTCTAAGCATCTAACACTTAAGACATTGACAGTTCTCAGTGTCTAACACAAAATGGGAACATCTTACATCAGAAATATTTTTTTTTTGGTAACAAGGGCCAGCATTGTTACTTTTTAAACCTTTTTATAAAAATGTCAGTGCTAGATTTTTATTTTTATTTTACATAGGGAATAACTTGTTTGTGTTTCAGGAGCATTACTTTTTCCGCAAGTAACATTGAAGCTTGCACTACTCAATACAGTGGTACCTCTACTTACGAATGTTTCTACTAACGAAAAATTC
>CM034708.1:209027803-209046145 GCA_020142125.1 Phrynosoma platyrhinos
GGATGGAGGGAGGCCACTCTTCTTTTCAGGCTAGGCCCAATGGAACTGGGGATAGGATATTGTAGGATAAAATGTAGGGCATTCAAGAAAAATGGAGGACACAAACAACTAAAAGCAGGCAAAAGCATGGGAAGGGTGACAGTGGCAGCACCCCCCCAAGCCCCCCAGTACCTGCATGCCCCATCGAAAGTGTGGAAAGGGTAGCGGTGGTGGTGGCTTAACCTCCCCAGGCTCCAAGTGACTCTTTACTGGGTGCTGGGCCTCCCGAAAGGCCTGCCTGCAGCCCAGCCGCCCTGCCAAAAGTGTGGGAAAGGTGGCAGCAGCCTAACCCCACCACCACCACCCAAGATCTGGACCTCCAGCCACTGCCTCTCTGCTAATGCCTGCCTCTGCCAAGCTGCCAAAAGCTCTTTCTAGTCTCTGCTGTCTCTCTGCTGCTTGCGCTGCCCTGGCAAAGATCCCAACAGGAAGTTACAGGACTCGGAGGCTGTTGAAAAGCTCCTCCTGCTGGGCCTGGCCAATGAGGATGGAGGAGCTGGAAGCCCGCCCCCTCCAGCCGTTCCCACAAACATGACCGTTGCCTCCTGGGAAGGAGAAGCTGGACAGCCAACCATTGCTCTGGGGGCAGAGTGGAGCCCAGGACATGCTCCTAAAACCATCCGGGACATTCCAAGAGGCAATCCCCCCAGGACTTTCCTGATTTTTCAGGAGAAATGGCAACCCTATCTCCTTGCCACTAGAATTACAGTTGCAAGCCCCCCCCTTTTATGTTATTATATATTTATTATTATTATTAACATTTATTTATAAATTTGCATAGCACTTTATATAGTAGGGATCAAAATAAAATAATAATAATAATAAAAACCTGCCATAATGCATACAATCTAAAACATCAACATACAAAATTAAAACATCTCTAAAATAATACACAAGTATACAATGAACACATTGTATGTTGGTTGATTGATTGCTTTGGCTGTCTCTGCATGCTTGGCTTGAACTGGGATTGTGGAGGGGTTCAGATGAGATTGTGAGAGGTTTTATTAAGATGATAACAATTTTTCCTCTTTCTTGCCAGCACCCGATATCGTGGTCTTCCTGTTCGCTACTATCCCCCAAGTGTCTCCTGGTATTTTACCCCTGCTTTGTTCGCAGTTTTCTTTTTTGTCCTTTGTGGTTTGAGCAAGGATTGTTTTTATTTATTAACAGGCATGGTTGACAGGCATGTAAACTTTTGTTTAGAGTAATGTGTTGACTTGGATAATTCAGATTCTTTCTTGTTTTAACAATATTGTAGTATTCTTGGCATCCCCTTTACATTTTTATACGTTTCTAAAGGCAGTGTCTGAATATAAGCGTGCAGACTTATCCATTATCATTGTAATGAATGAGTCTATGTGTGTAAGAGGTTTTGTGTGTGTGTGTATAGAAGAGCTTTGGATTGGGGCAAGGTCAGATAATAATATACTTTGAAATTGGGTTTTACAAGCCTTATCTCATGATTGCCATTCATGACAAAGAATAGTCTTCAAGTGTGACTAGGTAAAGAGGCTTTCCTAAATGGTAGTGGTGGTCATGATGATAATGTGCAGCTGTAGAAAGTGGTAAACATTTAAAAACTAGTTTATTTGTTTTAAAGATTGCATCCGACCTCCTGGTCAAACTATCTCCCTCTTAGAGCAGCTGTCTCAGCCTGGTGTACTGCTGAGATGTTGGATTTCAGCTTCCATCACCCCTACCCTGCATGGCCATTTGGTTGGTGGTAGTAGGAATGATGGGAGCAGTAGTTCCACACATCTGGCAGGTGCCCAGCTGAGAAAGGCTGTATTAAAACAATATCTGAAAGATAGTCCCCCCCTGAACCCTTGTTACTTTGGACAGTGGTGGAAGCCAAATTTGCCTCCCTTCACTTCCACCTTCCTAGGGTAACTGGCAGTCAGAGCAGAGTGTTTTCTGGGAGCCACAGCATCTGGGGATGAAATCAGGTTGGAGTGGTGATGGCGTACTGGATCTAATCTCTGATTTCTGTGAGACACCTACCTGGTCAGTCATCTTAAGAAACTTCTTCCCAAATCCACTTCCACTTCGCCTCTATAGAAGCTCCAATTAATGCATCTAACATGTTTTTCCCCACACCATGTGTACATGTTCCTTTCACAAGGTGTCAGTGATTCTCGGGCTGACACTGAGAATGCCCTGGGACTGTGACCTATGTAATGTTAGCATAACATAAATACTAGCATAATTGCACTAGATCCCACAGTTCTACAGCCGACTATGCAGCAGACTTCAAGGCCTTGAGCTCACCCATGGCATAAGTATCGAATAGCTCCCCACATACCAAGCCAAAAGTGAGAGAGAGAATTGCGTGCAGAATGAATTAGGGAATACACTTTGGTAGTCTCTGAGAAAGCGCAACTGCTTGCACAACTATTTTTAAGCTGTGTATTCCGCTAAAGGGGAGTGTCCAATATTATTCCCCTGTGATAGTAATGTGATTATAAAGCCTTCCAACTGGCTAGGTTGTGTGTAAAATATTGGATCGTTGCTGCCAACGTCATTCACCATCAGTAGAACAGATCTGCTCCTTCCGGCCAAACTTTGGGCTCGTGCCGCTCCAGGTTTCAGCTCCAGCCCTGCAGTTCAAGCAACCAGCTGGCTTGTTTTTTTGTTAAAAGAAAAAGAAAAAGAAAAAGAGAGAGACCTTATGAGCATAATATGTAGCTCTCTTATGTGTTTAAAGCAATCCTGCCATAATTATAGGGTAGCAAATTGGGCACTTGGTATTGCACAAAACACATAATGGGAGCACACAGCCTTTATGCCATAATCGTAAACATATTTTTGTGGAAGGAAGCTCTACTGAATTCAAGGGGATTTCATTCTGAGCCATCCCTTTCAGCTCTTGGAAGAGCAGTCAGGGCACTGCCAAATGCATGGTGCCACACAGAATATTACCTAAAAGAGGTGGTGTGTAGAATTTCAGCCTAATTCTCAGGTTCACATCTCACCACAGGCCGAGGTCCATGTAAACCAACGTCATGTCAGGAATAGTGGGCAGCCATAAAATGTAGCAATGTGTTGTTATTCATATCCCTTCCCTCTGCTTTTCCTCAAGCTGGGTGTCTGACCTTTGTTTGTAATTGTGGGTTAAGATTCAAGCAGGGGACAGCTAGGAGGGAGAATGTTAGAAGAAAAATTATGGGTTGGAAAAAGCCCCTTTTTACTCTTAACTGTCCCTTTCCAGATGCCATTTTGCAAAGAAGCAGCTATGGGTCTCAGTAGAAAAAGAGGTTGTATTAATGTGTTCTGGCCCAAGCGTTCTTTGGATTGTATAGCTGTTTTAAAATTTGAGAGCCTAAACAATATTAGTAGATCTAAACAAACAGTGTACTTTGTTTTGTTTTGTCCTTCCTTTGACATCTGAGCCTGGTGTGAAAGTTCATCAGTATTGTGCTGAGGCCACATGATCAGAATCTAAAGCAGTCGCTCTTTTCATTCCTTGTCCTATCCTTTTGCCTTTGTTCCTTATGCAATCTCTGTCCAATTATTTTGCACATCCATTAGAAACCCACAAGCCCTGCTTGTGCATGGCTTTAGTCTTGTGACCTTGGAATACATTGGCTGTTAGTATTTCTGTTTAATTCTTCATTTGTAACCTGGGGCTCTCAACTGGAGAACTAGCATGGCAGTGTAGGGTCATTGTGACATCCTCCTCCCCCCTTCAAATGCTCAAAATTCAGGTGTTAGCCTGCTACATCTAAACAGCTTTGAACCATACACACCAGGCCTAATGCACTCTCTTTCTCTGACATATGAGGGAGAGAGATTACAGAGAGTAATCTTCAAAGCAACAAAGAATTCAATAAAAATGTCTGTAGTAGTCTCACTTGGGTGTCTTGAAAGCTTAATGGTAATTAAGAGACAAGTGTGCCAAATTAAAAAGAATAAAAGCTGCCTTATTAATCAACCTACGTCCATTTTAGAGTTTTTTTCTTGGAAAAACTATGCATTGAATCAAGATGTTTTAAAAGAGGCGATAATTAGAAGGAGCAGTGATAATCTGGAGAATCACTAAAAGTTCTGGTGTGGTTGGGGATGGAGGCATACAGATACACACTTCTGGCTGTGAATACAAGGGGTAAAGGGCTGTTAAAGAACAGGGTGTGAAAACAAAGGCTGTTTTTTCAACAGATTAAAACAGAAGCTGTTTCGCATCACCAAAAACATGTCTGAGTCAGTTTTCTCTTGCATTCACTTACACAATATAGACCCTTAGGTGCCCAGTGAAATGCAGCACAGAGCAAGAGTTCTGCATTTATACTTGCATATGAACATACCAAGAACCCTATGAGGACAGATCAGTGGGTTGTTCAGTTAAGCACCCTGTTTTAAAGAGTGGCCATCTAGAAAGGGCCACGAGCTGAGAGGGAGCACATGTGCATGGTGTGTGGGAAGCTCCCAGGTTGAATCCTGGGAAACTTCAAGTAGGGTTGGGCAGAAGCACTGTCTGAATTGCTGGAAAGCTGCTGCTTTTCATTGTGGACCATATTGAACAACAAGGATTGAAGTAGAATGGTGAGAGAGTCAAGAGGGGTAAAAGGCCACAGTCCTCCCCACAATGCATAAACTGGTCACATAGGAAGCAGCAGTGGCTACCAGCTTGGAAGACTTCATAAGGGGATTTGATACATTTATGGATAATGAAGCTATCACTGGCTAATCGTTATGATGGATCTATATTCCCTCCAGGATCAAATTCAATATACCTCTGTACATCAGTTGTGCAGAGCACAAGTAGAAGGGTGCTATTGTCCCCATGTCCTGCCTCTGGGCTTCAGCTGGGCAACTGTTTGACTACTATGGGAACAGAATCCCTTTGGTCTGACCCTGCAAAGTTCCTCTTATGTTGTTATAATGTTGTTATAACTAGTACCGGTAGTTTTGATTATGCATCAGGCAGCTTCCCGTGTTGTGAGATTTTTCAGGGAAAAAAGTATAATCATGCTGTTGCTTCCCTGGCAACTGATATGCATAGGCATACTGCTTCTGAACATGAAGATCACATATGGCCATCATGCTTGCTGGCCATTGATGCTCCTATATCCTCAGAGGTTTGGCCTATTTCCCTTTAAAAGCAGTCTAAGTCAGGGATCATGACCACATCTTTAGGGCTAATTTTCTAACCACCATGCATACACACAGTGCTTCCTGTACACATTTAAAAAACAAAAATACTCTGTTTTTAAAAAATGTCCCTGCTTTGTCTCACAGACTCTGTAAAACTAGCTACTACTCAGTCAGTGTAGGGTTTCAGCTTCCTTATGTTAATATGGAGTTAATTTGTTAGTACTGAGGGCAACATAAGTTGCAAGAGTATAATTCCTTTGGAGAACAGTAGCTTGGCACAGTGAGAGACCTCCTGAGGCTAAACCACACAATTTTTGTGTATGGTGATACTATGATGTTAGGACACAGAGAAGTTGCTCAGAGGTACAGGTGCTGAATTCAGGTCACACCTGCTTCTAGCCAAAGAATACTGAAAGACTATCGAAACAATTCAGGCTCTAATTTTTACACTCCTCCCTGTTTCTCTTTGTTATACCACAGTGACTTTCAGCCTGTTTGGGTGTTTGGTTCCAGAGAGATCTCTCTTTTACTATTATAAACCTGTCACATTGCACTTATCTCCCTTTTCTCATCACAGGAAGAAAGCAAGGAATTAATGAAGCAGTGCTGTATTTATGTGAAATGTGCTATCTTCCTGGCTACTGGATTTTAACTAAAACACATACACACTTACTCACTCACTCCCCCAATTCTCTACAGGTTAGGTGGCAGCTTAAATCTCTTCTTCCAGATAATATCTGTTTAAAGTCAGGTAACTAGTAAAGTGGTATTTTCCACTAACAGTCCCAGTATGATTCAGATCATCATACTGTATTGAGAGGTAGGGGATGTGGATATACAAACTCTAACCAGGGTAAGAATCAGCCCACTCTTTGAACATTCCCAAGTTCCTAGTCACCTAAATCTCAATTTTAGGACTGAATAATCTTCTAATTGTGAACCTGAGCAGCTGCAGCCATACTTACTGCTTGGCTTAAAATATCTTGTCCTCATATTTGAATCCATACAGGGTCAGAAAAACAGTTTCCAAATGTGATTTGCATTCTTAAGATAGTTCTTGCATGCTTGAATCAGTGCCTTTGATATCACACTTGCTGACCACCTGCAGTTCCTATTACTATCAAAGTGTGTGTGTATTGGGCATAAAGCTAAATCAGCCATAATCTCTGACCTCTAACACCTAAGGGCCTTTACAGACTGCAGAAATAGTGCAGCTTGAGGCCACTTTAACTGTCCTGGCTCAGTGCTAGGGTATCATGGGAGTTGTTTTTTTCCTGAGACATTGAGCCTTCTCTGTCAGAGAGCTCTGGTGCCACAATAAACTACAGTTCCCATGATTCCGTAGCCCTGAGCCAGGACAGTTAAAATGGCTTCAAGTTGCACTATTTCTGGCATTCTGTAAAGGCCCTGAGTTGAGCTCTGAGCTCCCTAGCTCAGTTCTTGCTTTTCTGTTTATGCATTGGCATGTGTTCGGAATGAAAATAAACCATTAACATGCATCCTTTGCTGTGTAAGTATATATGGTGAGATATTTATCTTCTGTATATCTTGGATGCTTACCCTATTTTTTCCCCCCTGTTAGGTAAAGATGATGAAATTGCAAAGAAGTTGGGGAAATTCCCGCCTGAATCTCAGCCCGCCATGCTGAATCTTACTCATTTGGTCAATGGGCAGAGTGGCACAAGCGGGTTGACCAATGTCCAGACTAGCCAGAGAACAGGACACAAAGTGCCTTCAGAAAGAGGCGAAGAAAGCTCCCCAAGAACAGCTGTAGAGAGAGAGCAAGAAAACTCACCAAACCACCGAAGAAGGAAAAATTCTTTGGAGAAGAGGCCTTCTTTGAGACAACAAAAGCCTGTAACAGCGAATGTGCGGAGTGGAATGCCAAAGCATGACCCCGAGAGCCACAGAAAGAAGTCTGAAGTTCAGTCAGAGTCAGATTCCCAGCAGAATCACAATGGATCTGCTAACCAAAATTCCAATGCTACTTTAAACACAGGAAAGGAATTTGTGCCCAGGTGGATCAAACCTTCCGATTTGAAAATTATTGAAAAAACTACAAAACTCACCATGGAGATCAAGAGCCGATCTGCAAATCTTACCAGTTCAGGAATGCCTCCTAGTCCTAGTGGTGAAGCACAGTCCTTCAATGTAAAGCAAAAGATGAGAGTCTTGGATGTCGACGAAGGTAAGCGAGGGTCGAACGCATCACAGTATGACAATGTTCCTGATGCTGATCTTGAGAGTGACAGCTTGGTGGATGAGGCACTTGAAAGGACAGCCCTGCAAAGTCCAAGAAGCACAGCTTACTCTAGCAGTTCAGCAAAGCTGATGGAGAAAACATCTAGTCCACCAAAAATTTCCAACAGTTATGCCTTCAGTTCACAACCAAGAATCCCCAGATTTTCCTCACAGTCTGATGGGACAGACATTGGACATAATATCAAACCACCTCCACCTTCTTACAGTAATCCACCTGTTTACCACGGAAACTCTCCAAAGCATGTTACCCCCATAGTTCATTCCAGTTTCACAGCCACACAGTATAATCTTGGGAATCGAACCAATTCTCCCATGCATCGACCATACATCTCTGACTTTCCAACAGAGATGTTGCCTAATAAATCACTTAGAAATTATTCAGTCAGTCACCAAAATCTTGTGAAACCTTCTAATCGAATAGAGGTTCTCCCAATTAACAGTTCTGCAAACAGTCCTAAATCAGCTACAGGCATCAGATTTGATATTCCTCCAGCAGATTACTTCCCAGACAATAGAAAGTGGCGAGATCCTGCTTATATGTATAGACAGGATGCTTATGGGCAGTCATGGAGACAAGATGGCAGTCAAAACCATTTGGGTAACTTGTTTCAGGCAATGCCTGTTAAAGACCACAACCTCCCCACCATATCTGTGGGTAGTCCAATAAAATACAGGACTTCCCCAATCACAGAAGAACTTGGCTCACCACTCTATCAATATGCAAGGCCCTCAGGCCCCACTCACCACTACAGACACCAAAAGGATGGATTGTCCATGCATGAATCAGTCCTGCTGTGAGAAACAGTGTCTGCTCATCTGAAAGACTAAGAGAAGAATGTGCAAGGTTGAGTTGATTGTTGCCAGCCCATGAGTATTAGTACTCCTTTATACAGGACAATTTAGATAACATTTTTTGTAGCTGTGCTTAAATGTTGACAAAAGCTCAAACCAAGCCTTGAATACTACAAAAAGATTGGATTCTCATAAACATAGCAATAGCTTTATATGTTCATTGTAACTACTGTGGCAACTGTTTGTTACATTTAAATAGTTGACTTGGGAAATGACCTTGCCTAAATCCTGTAAGGTGTCATGCCTCTGTAAGCTGCTTGTTGAGTTGACACTACAATTCATTGTGTGCTCTCTTGGGGCAAGAGAGTTATAGTCTAAAATGGAGATGTATATGTTCTTGTACTGTGTCCACAAAGTACTTCTTTATTTTATTTTTTTTATTTTAAATTAATTTATAAACATCCCATTAATTTAGGATGGGATTTTTCTTGGCATTCTTCTATAAACATTGCCTCAGCAACCTAGGAATGAGAATTCCCGGTTATCCAGTGCAATCTCCATATAGCGATACTGATGCCTGTTGCTCAGTTAGAACGGAACTGGTTTAGCACCCAAAGTGAAAGCATTCTGATGCAACCAATAAATGGTGCTTCTAAAATTAGGAATGCCTATGAATTGTAGCATAGAAGATCTAGGGTGTCAGTGATATTCGAGCCCTCATCCACATTCATGTATCCAAAGGCAGATCTGCAGTATGGTAGTCTTTGTTCTAAAAGTCTCTCATATGTGTGTTAATGGGGTAAGGTTAGAGGGGTGGTTAAAACAGCATAGACTTTCTAGCACTTAGCAATGCTAATGTATCTGCCCATGACTGTTTACTGAAGGCACATACAGAGAGCATGCACAAGGCAGGGCTGAGTTTGTGCTGGCACATCCCATTCCTGCCATTTGTATGTTGGGTTGCATTGTTGCCTCTGCACATTAAGCCACAAACCACACAATCAACATGTCTCAATTTATTTGGTCTGTAGAGCATGTGGTTCCAGTTGATATAAACTGGACACTATGCATGTACAACCTGGTGCAAATATGAATTTAGCACTTGTGTGGCCTGGGGCAGTGCTTACATTCTGAACATCTCTACAAAGGGCTGCACACAATCCATTAAACAAGTTGCTTTTTGATGACAGTGGCTTCATGTAAAGTCTTTTTGTAAATACCCAAAAGGTCGACACTAACTGCATGCAACAGAAGGATAAAAAGAGTCTTTCAAGTGTAATTCTCATAGAGGCATCTTGTTTCATCCTTGACAAAAGAAGTTTTGATTCCTTGAAAAGTTTTGGTTATTCTGTTGTATGAGTTCTGTGCTTTCACAAAAAATTCTGAGAAACAAAGGTTTTTTTTATCACTGTTGCATGCACCATTGGAGTGCCTTTGCATCTTGTACTGGGGCTGCCCTTTGGACCATTGCATTCAGCCTTGTTTTGAGGACAATACAGGGTGTGATTCACCAAACATGGATTTGATGTGTTCAAGTCCTTTTAATTTTACTGAGGTTTGCCCAGTAGGAGGGAAGGAAAGGGTTTCTGGTGGAATGCAAAAGATTTTTCCATAAACCTATGTTCCACCAAGTTCAAGAAAGTTTATGAATTCTATATTGTAGCTCACCAGAATTAATTCCTCCTTTCACATAGCCAGCACCTGTACAGCCTATGTTGTATCTTCATAAGCCAGAAAAAAGAAGGCTCATTAGGCCTTTGGTGGGTTGAGCTAGGTTGGTGAATCACAAAGCTGTGCAGGCCCACAGTATACCTAACACATGACCTGAGATTTGCAACCCAGATCTTCCATGCTTAGATACCAGCTTGGCTATGCCTTCCGTAAAGACAAATGTTGAAATCTATAAAGGTTTTGATTTGGGAGGCACTTACCCTTCACATCCTGCTAGGTTTTTTAATGGCCCCCTCAAAATTGTGTTATTTTTTGTGTGTGCGCTGTAATTCTGTTTATCTGACATCTTCTCCACCTCCTGCCCCTCATGTGCTTTTTTCTCTGTTCCTTTAATGCGTTTGAGCTTCTTATTTTTCTGGAGAGCAATAGACAGTTATGGCCTTGATTGGCTAGTGCTGCTGAACTGTTAGGCCCTTAAGAGATGATTGTGGGTATAAAGTCTAAGGCTGAAGTGCTCCTTCATTGTAAACTGGAAGCCAGCAAATTCATTACTCTGTAATCAGTGCCTGCAACTTTGGGGTGTTTGCTCTTTTTTAAATCTTATTTTTATCTTGCAGACTAAGGTAAGGACAGTTGGAAGAGGGCAGCTCAGTTCAATATCTGGGGTGGGGTGGGGTGGGGAGTTGGATTTGCCTTGATTTGGGGGAGTGAGGAAAGTCGTTCTGAGCAGTCATGTGGATTGGGCGACAGAACTCCAGGCGGTGCACATCATTCTTCATGAGAAGTGTCTGGAAAGGAATGGGGAAACCTCTCCTTTTACAGTGGAAATGCTCAGGATGCCAAAACCTTGCTTTCATTTGGGATGGGCTTCTAATCTAGGCTGAGATTTGTGAAGGCAGAGGCAGATGTTATCCAGGAGATCCACAATGACATTTAAAAAAAAATTAAAAGCATGTAGGGGAGAAGACATAGTTCGATTATATCAGGAGAGCATTGCTGGGGGATGGAGCATCTAAACTTTCCACCATGATATTTTTCTGGATTGAAACCATTCACCTTAAGCAGTTACAGTGTTGGGATAGGGAAAGACAACAGTTGTCTGTATTATCTTTTTTTACCCTTTCAAATCATGGGATGGTTTTGAATAGGGAAACGGCTTGCAGGGAAAGGATTAAACGCTCCACCCCTCAGCACTGTATTCCAATTCACTTTCCCCTCTCCCATATGTTTGAAAGTCAAGGGATATACTGATATGCCTGTCATGTCTATTTTTTGAAAACAAGATCGCTAGGGAACATGATGTATGCACTGTCTTCTTCTCTCAGCTGTAAGGTTGCTGGCATGACTGACTCCTGATATTTGAAACAGTGCTATTGCAAGAGCCTTGCAAAGACCTGAATCCTATCAAGTGTAACTTTTGGTTTTGATCTCTCAATGGCAGTTGTGCAAAATCCATTGCACCTGTGTGGGTCAGGGCACCATTTTGCCATTGTTTTTCTCATGGTCTTTATGTAGCTTGGTCCAAAGCCTAGAACCAAGATCTTCAGACTATGCTGGTCCACTGCAAGTTAAATATGTTAGAATATATATATGTAAAACATTGGTAAGCTGTATGTTGTACATGGAAGTGACTTTTCATTAGGCACTCTGTGGAAAGATATTTGGCTGCATGGATGATGACAACTTAGAAAGGGGTAACTTAAGGATAACTTAGAACACGCTCAATATGCCCGCAAATGCTCCCCAACAGGTGTTAGAGGCATTTTTGCCACATCACCCATCCAACTTAGACACCATTTTAGGCCCAGGTAAGGCCTTTAAAAAAGTAGTAGTAAATCTGGAAGCGACTTCTGGTCAGACCATGTTTTGAAGAAAGTCTTCTCCTGGACCTAAAAAGGCTAAGGTATTTGTCTTTTAAAACAAAACAAAAAATGACCCCACCATCCCCATTGAGGGGCATTGGGGAGGGGTGCACCTAATTGGCTAATGCAGTCCCCTGGCCTCTCACATTTGCCTACCCTTGACTTAGAAATCCAGAACATATATTTTCCACCCCAAAACCAAGTTTGCACAACTTGAGACCCATCCAGCTGGAAGTAGCCTACAGCACAGGCAAACAGCAAAACCTGGATGTCAATCAAGTCCCTTCTGAGCCAGTCCTGTGCATGGTTGGTGGGTTTTATTTGACTGTGGAAGTGACAAGTTGCACAGTTTTGCTCTGTTTTAGTGCCTATGCTCATGGAAAGTTGGCACCACAAAATTTTATGGTACTGAGTCAGCCTTTTCCAACCTGAGGACTTTGAGATGTATTGGACCACACCTTCCATAATAAGTAAGCTTTGGGGAGTTGTAGTCCCAACACATCTAGAGGATGCCAAGTTGGGAAAGGTTGCCAGAGTCTTTTAAAAATGAAACAAAAATAACATTTAGCCAACAAGGTGGATGTTTCATGTATATACTGGATCAGATGTAATTTTTAATTAATCTGTCAACTGACTTTTAAAAAAACTGTGCAGAACACAGTGAAATAACAGCTTATACTGCTCTGCAGAGAAAGAAGGAAGCAAGAGGTGGTGAACCTATGGCCTTCCAGACGTTGCTGTATTCCAGTTCCCATCAAGCACAACCAGCATGGTTAGTGGTCAGGAACAATGGGAATTATAGCCCACCAACATCTGAAAGGCCACAAATTCCCCCTTCCCAGGTTTAAACTGACAACCAGTACTTGGTCTTTCACTTTTTTGTTCTGATTTATTAACTGCTGCATAGAAATGTATGTATATAATAATGTGATTATGTAATCCAAGGTTTAAACCATGGCTTTGTGATTCATAATAAATATAATAAAAAATATAAGCTGTACAATTTACTGGATGCTAGCATCAGAAAGACAGCTGTTCTTAAAAGTATGTATTGGGATTAGTAAATACTGTAGATTTTTATATATAAAATATATACATGCTATTTTTCTTACATCATCTTTGACAGTTTTTTTTTAAATTGTGTTTTCCTATTTTGTTGCGACCTGTATTTTGAACATGTTAAAAATAATTATTAAGCCTAAGAGTGTCCTGTGTGCCTGTCTCCTACCAGTATTTTTAGCAGTTTGTCAAAGCCCATCTGAATGCAAAAACCATCCAGGTACTCTTTTCTCCAAACTAGAACAGACCAGGAACTCTCAACCTGTACCTAAATCAAATCATCAAGGTTACAGCTTTGGAGCAAGAGTTTGAAGAACGTGGAATGATTTCAGGCATCAAGCATAATGCAATGAGCCCATGTCACTTTTGTGTCTTGGAAGATTTTTCTTTTGTCATCTTCAAGGGCTACTTTTCAGCATAGAGGAGGGAAGGCTACTGTTTCATGGTGACATTCCATATTAGAAAATGATGGGACCATTGACAATGGATGTCAGTCTCTCCAGGACTGCAACATCAGGTATGATCTGCATGAGTGAATGAATCATTGTAGACTCCCAAATAGAGCCTAATGGAGCAAAGAACCCACAGCTTTTCAAGTGCTATATTTGGAGGGCAAGGGTGCTGCTCCATGTTGTTGGAGGTGCAGCTCCCAGCATTCCTAGTATGCTGTCAGGAACTGATGGAAGTTCCAGTCCAACAATATATGTTCAACATATCAATTTTTCCAAAGTTGTAGTAGAATTGGTTGGTTACCATGCCATCTGCTTCTTTGTTTCATTCCTTAGTGCAAATCACAAAACTAGTTTTGCATGTACTTTTTTTGTTCCAGTTAAAGCTTAATCTACCTATTAAATAACACGTATTAGTGCCTGGTACTAATCACACTGTATGTGTGTCTGTGTGTTGTGTGCCTTCAAGTCATTTCCGACTCTAAGGCAACACTATCATGGGCTTTTCTTGGCAAGATTTGTCCAGAGGTGGTTTACCATTGCCTTCCCCTGAGGCTGAGAGCATGTGACTTGCCCAGGTCACCCAGTGGGTTTCATGGCTGAGCTGAGAATTGAACCCTGGTCTCCATAGTTGTAGTCCAGCACTGAAACCACTACACCATACTCATTCCATAATCACACTATCACTCCAGCATCTATGGAGAGTAATGTTCTTTTCCTTCCTCATTTTTATGCATGGCTTAAAGGGGCTGTTCCTTCTCTAATAATCTATTTGTTTGCAACCTGCTTTTTTCTTTTCTTTTTGCAAATGGTCTCAAAGGAGCTGATTGTATAGAGAATTGCAGTACAGTGAGACAGGAACATAAAATAATGCAACACAGTCAATTCAGCTGGTAAAAGGCCATTTAAAAGGTCTCCTAATAATATTAAAAGCTGTTAAAGATGTAAGAGAACAGGAGGTGGAGAGCTACTGCCAGACAGATTTGACAAAGGGTGCTTCCACATGATGCTGTTACCATGGAATTGGCTCTGTCTCCATGAAAGTTAATGGGAGATCCAGACGACAGCATCTTCCATTTGCAACCCCTCTGCACTTTTCCATTATTTCTTTCTGACCTTTCTCTTTGCTAGATAAACTCTACTAAGGAATAAAGGATGAAGTTGTTGTGCAATACCTTTTGAAATTTGGATCAATAGAAGTCCTCTAGAGCAGAAGTGAGCAGATGTGGTCCTCCAGATGTTGGTTAGCAATTCCAAGTATTCCCCTCATTTACAGTCTCGCCAACACCGATGAGAGCTGCAATCCAAGGGCAACTCAAGGGAATAGTTTCCCATCTGTGGTCTAGATTTACCAAATATTAAATAAATGTCACAGCTTGCAAAAGTTACCTTTTGGGGAGCTATAGGTTCCAGATTCCCTCAACCAGTATAACCAAGGAGTTCTAGGAATTATAATACAAGAAAGTATCTTTCATGTATCCTATGATGCTAGAAAGGTAATGAAAGAATATCTTGTCTAGAGGAATGTGTTCCCTCATTACAAAACTAAAATAATACAATATTAACATACCCTCCAAGGTTTCATACATGGAATCCAGGACACATGTAGCTAAGCAACATCAGAGTGTGGTCAAGATGGCAAACATGAATAAGGAAGAACAGATAAAATTTATTAATGAGGAAGATCACACTGCAGCAGTGATGCTAAAATGCTTGCAGCAGATTGTGTTTGTCCAAGCCTATTGGGAAAGAAAAGCTAAATACCCTAAAGGCACCAGATCCTATCTGATCTTGGAAGCTAAGCAGGATCAGCCCTGGTTAGTACTTGGATGAGAGACACCAATGAATACCAAATGCTGTAGGCTATATTCCAGAGGAAGAAACTGGCAAAACCACTGCTGTGTATTCATTGCCTAAAAGAACCCTAAGGAATTCATGGGGTCACCAGAAGTTGACAAGCAACTTGAGGGCACATACCCACACACTGGGAAAGGCAAGATCCTGCCCCCTTGTCTCCTCCCTGCTGAGTAAATTTAGTACAAACTATATGTACACTTTGAACTCTGTTTGCAGCAACTAAAATGACAAAGGGAAAAAGTGGGAGGAGACAGCAGAAACTGGGACATTTTATAAGCAGCTGAAAAAGTGGGATGGCAGAGGGTTAATTGGGACTGTCCCTACCAGATTGGGGGAATTGGACTTTATATACTACTAAAGCCTAATTGCAGTGGGAGAACTGCTCTTTTTAAAAAACTGGAAATTTGTGTAAAATTTCAAAAGGCAATGGGAATTAAACATGAAAAAGTAGTAAAGGTCAGTTTGAGCTAGCAGAGCAGACAAAAATAAAATATGGCTGCCTTGAAAGAGAAAACCACAAAGATCTAGGGAAAAAAAACAACAAATATTTGCCCCAGTGTC
Source organism: Phrynosoma platyrhinos (assembly GCA_020142125.1). NCBI lineage: Eukaryota > Metazoa > Chordata > Lepidosauria > Squamata > Phrynosomatidae > Phrynosoma > Phrynosoma platyrhinos. Next base: position 209,043,450 of record CM034708.1, read on the forward strand.
CTCAGGGGAGATGCAGGTTGACTTGAGGGAAACTAGTATGTTTTGAATAAATCTTAAGAAGTGTGGCGTCCAGCCTTGATTCTTTAAACAATAGCAGCAATGAGGAAGGCTAACGTTAGTAGCAAATCCTGGTCCAAAAGACTGATGTGGAAAAACTCTAGAAATTCAGCTTAAAAACAATGCAAACCTTCCCAAATGTGTACACATAACGTGGTACAGCAGTGAGTTCACAAGAGTGTCAAAAAACCCCTCTTATTCATGAAAATTTTCTAAAGCGTTTAACCAGAACCATGTCTTATTTTTAATGTGACTTGCAAATTACTCTGTGTATTTTCTCTGCCACAAATATGCATTATGCCCCACTTACAAATAGATATTTTTGCTCATCGTCATATAGTAAAGCAAACACCTACTTTTGCCTGTCCTGCCATTTTGAATTATCCTGTGTATGTTTGGATGAGTCAAACTATTTAATCTTATTGAATGGTTTCTTTAGTGAGTTGTCCCTTTTCTGAGTTCCAGTTTGACTCCTCTTTTAGAAGAAGCTTTTTTTTTTTTAATTTAAAAAAGAAATCATAAGAGTCTCAGTGTGTGTTCTCGCACATTTTGTCCTGGCATTTCTACAGCTGGGGAGATCGAGCCAGCTCTGTTGTTTGTCATTGTAGAGTCATTGTGTGGAGATGGCTCCAGACAGTCATAAGGATTGGAACAGTGGCTTCAGCAACCCAAGCAACAGCTGCCATGTTTTTTATATTTGCTGGAGTGAAATCAATGCTTCCAGGAGTGTCCTCATGTCATCGCTACAAGCAGAACCCACAAGTGCTTTTGTGTAATTGCTCTCCCCCCCCCTTTTTAAAAAAATATTTACTTCCTTATGATAATTTCATAATAACAGCTTATAACATTGGAGATATGGCATAAAAATAAAAGTTAGGTCTAATAAAATCTTTCAGTTATGTAGTGAAATGGCCTTTTCACAGGGCTATGGCTGGAGATCAGGGTTTGATTCCTAGCTTGGCTATGAAACCCACTGGGTGGCCTTGGGCAAGTCACATGCTCTCAGCCTCAGAGGACGACAATGGCAAACAATTTTTGAACAAATCTTGCCAAGGAAACCCCACTATAGGTTTGCCTGAGATTCTCCATAAGTTGGAAGTGACTTGAAGACACGCAACAACACCACATTTTATGGTGCCCCCTTCTTCAGTGAGTCTTGGTGAGTGCATCAGCCTATGCTGATAGGGCTAGGCACCAGGACCTATCTTCCCTTTTAGTTTCACATAATACCTTAGAGATGATTTCCAAAGTAGGTGGCACACACATATATACCCAGGGGTGGTGGAAAGATCTAGGGGGGTGGTGAGAGAAAATGGGGTGGTGGGGGGCAGGAGGGAAAAGGGGGTGGCAAGGGAGCCTTCAGTCAAAGTATTGGCACACAGGAAAGATAAAGGGAACCAGCAGCCTTTAGGACCATAGTAGAGATGAGGAATTGCAGCACATGGCAGTGGGAGAGAAGTGGTGGCAAAGAAGCTTTCACATTTGGGGCCCTGCTTAAGCTTTGTGAGCTTTGCCAGGACTTGGCTGGCAGGATGGAGTTGCACTGCCGCTCCTGATTTCTTTCATCAGACAGGCCAAGAGAAGAGGTAACAGAAGCCGCAGCAATGTTTACCAGGGAGAAGGAGGGAGGCAGCTTGAAGCTTTGTGGGGAGGGGAAGGAGAATCCAGTGTCGATTCCTTGAAAGACCTCTCTCAGATTGAGATTCCTTCCTCAGCAGGGAGAAAAGTGGAAAGCCAAATGTGCTTCTCTCTTCCCAGGCCAAGGAGGATAGAGAATCCTTCTTGCTGGGGGGAAGCTTCTCTTTTTGTACCTGGTCACCTTGAGAGCAGCAACTGAACAGCCAGTCAAGCAGTGATTGAGAAATCTCTCACCTGTGTCAGTCTTTGCTGGAAGGTCAGCATAGGTGAGTCTTGATCACTGCTCAGCCAGCTGTTTGTTTGCTGCTCCCAGGGTGACTGGATGCAAAGGAAGCAGCGACTGAGTAGCTAGTTGAGCAGAGATGAAGAAATTTCTCACCTGCACTGACCTCTACACCAAGGCTAGCATGGGCAAGAGGCTTCTTGGTCATTGCTCAGCGAGCTGCTCAGGTGCTGCTCAACTGACGGCTCAGGTGCTGCTCCCTTTGTACCTAGTCACACTGGCAGCAGCAATTATTCACAAAAGGAAGCAGTCAGCTTGTCTTCTATTTGCTGCAATACTGCTGTGAGCAAAAGAAAGGAACATTCTGGGTTGCTGCTGCTACTGCTGTCACATGAGAGGCTGAGGTGGAGAAGGAGATGGTGATGAGCTGAGCATAGCTGACATAGATGCTGCTGGCCTCTGGCTGGTGCACAAACAGTAGATCTAATATAAAGAAATATAAATTAGGGGGTGCTAGGGTTGTTACTTAAAAGGAAATGGGGCTGTAGCCCCAAAATGTTTAGTGTCCACTCCCTCTACAGCTTGGGTCCAAAATTATTTGAAAAACCATATATCCCTTTATGGAGCTATCTCCCAGATTTGGTCCCAGAAATCTCAGGGACTGAGGTGACCCTGACTTGGTAAATCTAGACTTGGTATATCAGTATGCAAATGCATCTTGTAGCACTTCCATCTTTCAGTGGCTTCCTGGCACACTACACATATTATAAAAACATCT
>CM034708.1:209046245-209071780 GCA_020142125.1 Phrynosoma platyrhinos
ACAGGAGAAAAACACACGGCACAGACCAGTCTGCCTTCTCATGCCTTGCTGTTGTTCTACTGCAGGGGTGGGAATTAGGCAGCCCTCCAGATTTTGGACTGTAATGCCCAGCATCTGTCACCATTGGCTATACTAGGTAGGGCTGAAAGCAATGGAAGTCCACTAACCTGGAGGGCTGCATTTCTCTCATTCCTGATCTACTGATTGGGATGGTTGACTCATTCTGCCTAATGATAGGGCCAGCTCTGTCTCACTATTAATAGATTAATAACAGTATTAAGTGATAAGCTACTGGAAGTATAAACAATCAGAGCAGATGTTCCAGGGGTGCATTGTTTTTGCCTACACAAACACCAGTATTTATCACAGGGCTATCACGCTATTATTGTGAATCAGACAGCACTGGCCTTATCATTAGACAGAACAGGTCAGCCACCTCCATCAGGTGAGATTTCTGAGATCCCTCTCAAAGGGAACTATTTGTTTCCATTTATTTTATTTATTTTTATATTTTTGGAAACAAATACCCTGCTCTTCTGGGTCTTTCATAACACTCAGAGCAGCCTATAACAAGAACAATAGCATAATACAGAACAGAACAGTAGCAACAGAACAATAGCACAATACAGGCCAATATGAAATGCAAATAGGGGAATGCAGGTAATAGTGGCAGACAGGTTTCATTGTATAAAATTTCAAATGACTGGCCAGCTGAAAGTTTACCAAAACAAGAAAGTGTCTACCACTCAATGGAAAGGAGTGGAGAAAGAGGCCAAACACACACACTTGACAAAGTATTCAAAGCCTTGGTGTAGCCATCAAGAAGACCCTTTCATACCAAATAGCTGAACTCCTACACAGACAGATCTGATAAATCATAGAACAGGGGTAGGCAAACTGTCCCCTTTAAGGGCCGAGGGACTTCAGCTCCCAGAAGCCTCAGCCATGTTGGTCAATAGTCTGGGATTGGGAGCTTGGTCCTTAAAGGGGACCGTTTGCCTACCCCTGTCATAGAATCATAGAGTTGGAAGAGACCACAAGGGCCATGCAGTCTAACCACCTGCCATGCAGGAACTCAAAATCAAAGTATCTCTGACAGATGGCTATCCAGCCTCTGTTTAAATGGAAGACAGCCTTTGAGAATACTCTGATCCTACGTTGCTTTGGATTTTAGGGGCAACAGTACTTTAAATTACACTATTCCTCTCAATTAGAGTAGTCCCTGCTGAATCAATGGGATTTCCCAATCATTGTAGGATTGCAATTCTTGCTTAAAAATTGTCAATTGTCACGTGCCTACTAAATTCTTTGAAGTTGCATTCTGCTCTGACTGAAGTTTTCAGAGATTCATCAACGGTCGCCCCCCCCCCCGGAATCCTATTGATTACTCCCCATTAGGGTAGACTCATTGGTAAATCCCATTGATTCAATAGGTCTACCCTAGTTGAGAGGAATAGTAGGATAGAATGTGTTGCTGTAATCTTGTATGTGTGAGAAGGACAAGTAGCACTTTGCTGGTATTTGATAGACATGCATCTGAGAAAATAGACCTAGGCTATGAAAGCTTATGCTAAAACTTCTTTTGTGCAGTTAGTCTCAAAAGTGGCACAAGATCCCTTTGCATACTGATATTCCAGACTAACTTTGCCATGTCTCTGAATTCTAAACTGAGACTGTTGTATTTTGGACATATCATGAGAAGACACAACTTAATAGAAAAGAGAATGATGCTTGGTGTAGTAGAAGCAGTAGGAAAAGAGGAAGACCAGGTTCTGGATGGATAGACTCAATCAAGGAAGCCATGGCCTTCGGTTTGCAAGACCTAATAGGGAGACTTGGTTGCCATTAATCAAAGTCAACTTGACGGTAGTTAACAACAACCTTGCACAAATAGAAGCCAGTCAGATAATAGAATTTTGCTTCAACAGTGCAGATGGAACAGTGTTGTCCACCCCAATGGACAGGAAGCCAAGAAGCAGGTTGTGTAACACCTACAGCTCTGTCTTTCCAAACCTCATTGCTATCCCCCTCCATTCCCTCTAGTCCAGGGGTAGGCAACCAAGTCGTCCCTTCCAGCGGGCCCGGGGGGGGGGGGAATGGCGGCGCGCGCGTTCATGCGCATACGCGCAACCGCTGCTGCCACGTGCGACCCCCCCGTGTGCGCCGCCGCCGCTGCCATACTCGCTGCTGCAGCCACCTCCGCACATGTCGTGGCCGCCATTTTGGAAAACAAAATGGCGGTTGCAGCACACGTGGCAACCAAAACGCATGGTGGTGGTGACAGGCGACGGTGGCGGCAGGGGTCCGCCTGGGCTGGTAAGCATGGGGCCCTGGGCCGGAACTGGCCTGGGGGCCGTAGGTTGCCGGCCTCTGCTCTAGTCACTGGTAGGACTGATACTGGCAATAACCAGATGGATACCTCAAAACATCTCTTGAATATGTCAGCTGCATTACTATGCTGCAGGTTTTGTGCATGGTTTATTAGCCTTCCAGGATTTCATTTATCTCCCCCCCCACCCCACCTGTTTTTTGCTACATTTCTTTTTCCTGGAGACATTGACAGATATATCAATAGAGCCAGAGAATCTTGCCAAGGCATGAAAGCCTTCCAAATTCTTCAAGCTCTCAGATTGGCAATGCACATGCAGTTTTTATCCTTCTGCCCTTTTCTTGCTTCCAACAGGAATAATGTTTCAGTTTTCAAGTCTGGGTGCATAAGTAGCTAGATGTTCTCCTTGTGCGCCTCAAAGAGAATAGCTTGTTTCCATTTAATGAGTACCTCCCCAAGCTGACGTGTTCCTTTTTGACATGTGTACAATGTCTGGAGTGTTTTTGAAGCTGACATTTTTAAAGAAGTGATACCTGCAGACATGCAAAATGGTCTGTTTGGGAGCTTGATCAACCCTTTCACTGTGAGACTCTGTACCCAGGGTTGGCCTTATGGCAGTCCCCCTCTCTACATCCAAGTGGTTTCACACCAACATCTTTGGATCTGTTTACCCTTTGTTCCCTGGCAGTAATTAGATTCCTATGTGCTTTCTCTAAAGGTTGGTTTGGCTGTCCACCACATTCATTTAGAAATGAATTCTGTTCGGGTTCACATTTACAGACGTGGGAGAGGTCTAAAAAGAAGGCACTATAATTTCCCTTGTTGCTTGGATTCATGGACCTGGTGGGAAAGTTATTTACTATAAAGATTAGGTGGAGGAAAGCCCATCAACCTTAGAGAGGTAGCTTTCTATATGTATCATTAACTCCAGATTGGGATAATGGACCATAATGTCTACCTGTCAATGGAGTAGCAAGAAAGGGACTATACACAAAGAAAGACGTGAGCATTGAGCTGCCTTTGAACTAAATCGTTCTTTTAATGTTCTAAGTTCCTCTTAGTTTATTTCTTCGATTTGATTTTCTTGGATTTGTTGGGGAGGGTTCTCATGGTGATAACTAATTTAGATGGTTTTGACAAAGGCCACCTCCTGGTTATTGGGAGGGTGAGCTCAGGATAAAAAAGTGGTGTAGGCGATTTGGAACATTTTGTTAGATCAGGGTACTTCCACTGGCATAAAAAAGACTTTAGACAAGGTCCTTTGGTGAAGGAAGCTGAGTGGGAGGCTGGCCTTCGGGGCTGATCTCCAGATATTTTCTGGGCTACAGCTTTTCAGTGATTGCGTTTAGCAGTTAAGTAGTTCTCCTGGGCTTCTAATTGCTTCTATTCATAAGACTTTGCCAAGGTTAAATCCGTTTGCTATGCCTCTGTAAGGTAGTTATGCATTATTAGCATTCCCTTCCTTCCCCATCTTAGCTGGTTATTTAAGCTGCATCAAAAAGGCTGCATCCCTTTCTTATTTTTTATGTATTTTTATTTGTTTCTCTATCGAGAAAGGTTGGTCTGACCAAAGACTGGTAGAATGTGTTGTTTCTGAGGGCCTTTCAAATATCTGGAGAGAGTTCTTGTGATGTTAAAATGTTCAATAAAAATTAGGCAAGGAGTTCTTAGAATCATTGAAACATAGAGTTGGAAGAGACTATATGGGCCATCCAGTCCAACCCCCTGCCATGTATAAAGACACAATCAAAGCACCCCTGACAGATGGCCATCCAGCCTCTGTTTAAACATTTCAAAAGAAAGAGATTCCACCACCTTCCAAAGCAGTGTATTCCACTGTTGAACTTACTTACTGAGAGGAAGTTCTTCCTAATGTTTAGGTGGAATTTCTTTTCCTGTAATTTGAATCCTAGTCTCAGGAGCAACAGAAAACAAGCTTCCTCCATCCTCAATAGGATGTCCTTTCAAATATTTAAACATGATTATCATGTCACCTCTTAACCTTGTCTCATGCTAAACAAACCCAGCTCCCTAAACCATGAAGCATGGTTTGCCCTCCTCTGAACCTACTCTTGTCAGTCCATTGTATCACAATCCTCACCCACAGTCTCTATAACTTGCAGATGTAATGCCAAGCCAACAGATGTTGTATACAGGAATGGGATGCATGGAGAGGAAGACCTCTGAGCAGGAGGATGCACATCTCTTCATGAGTGGGAGTCATTCACATATTTGGATGAAAGTGACAATTCCCAGGGTGGGTGGGTGAGAATTGAAACTGTCATTACCACTGCAGAACCCATGCTTGGGATGAGAAGGAGCAACCGTGTTCCAAATATAATGGAAATGTTTGGAGGGTAGAATAAAATACTTGCTACTGTTAACAGTCACTGACTGGTATCCTGGCTTTTAGGTCCATATAGAGTAGACCCAATCAATCAATCAATCAATCAATCAATCAATCAATCAATCAATCATTATAAAACATCTCTCATGGCCTAACCTGGTCCAGAAGGTTGAAAGAATAGCAAAAATGCCCCCATTCCTTGGAGGATGCTTGGGGCATTTGGGGACATTTTTTAATGTGTGTGTGTGTGTGCATGCACATGTGTAACACATATAATGGTAGTTTGGGTGCTGAACTACAACTCTGGAGACCAGAGTTCAATTCCCATCTCAATCATAAAACCCACAAGGGGACCTTGGGCAGATCACATACTCTTAGCCCCAAAGGATGGCAATGGCAAACCACCTCTGAAATCTTGCCAAGAAAACCCCATAGTACATTCATCTTAGAGTCACCACAAGTCAGAAATGACTTGAAGGCAGACAACAACAACAACAACAACAACACAATGGTGGTATGGTGTACTGCAGCCACCGAGCCTCTTACAGTTGCCTTTCTGTAGTGGCATTGGCCCACAAGTGCCCCATTACCCATTTTTACCCCTAAAGGGGATGGATGGCATTTTTGCCACATTTTTGCCTCTCCTTGGCCATTCTGGGCCCAAGAGAGACTGGTTCTTTCTAAACAGTCAACCTCCAGGTCACTTTGGGTTGGAAAACGTCCTCTTGAGCCTAAAATGGCTATGAGGGGAAATGTGAAAAAGTGCTCTTTAGTCCTCTTGTGGGGCATTTGGGGGCAAAAAGAGTGTTTGGATATTTCTTTTCAGGAGGTCTCAAAGATAGCTCTGGAAATTCACTTTCCCTGCCCTGGCCTAGACTGTGTAGCCATTGCTAGTCAGTGTTCTAATGAATACTGTCCTACATTGTCCCAATGAAAACCAGGATATGTGTGGCAAAACAGCATGAGAGTGGTTACAAAGCAAAATATATGCACAAGCTGGGAGAGGCTGTAGGGGTTTGCTTTTGCCTAAGCCTGTTGTGAAGGGCAAGATTCCACCACCACCTCTCCTCTCTGCAGAGTGAATTGAATGCAAATCATTTTTGCTCATTCCACTCAGTTTGCAGCAATAGAAGTAAGCTGAGGACAAAGGGAAAAGTGGGAGGAGGAGGGAAAAACTAGGACATTTTAAAAGCAGTTGAGAAAGTGGGAAGACATAGACTTCCAAATCAGGACAATTAGAGGTTATGCCATGGAGAATAGTGTTAAAGCATTTTCTTTTATTCCTGTCCTTGCTTAGAATTTATTTTCCTTGTCACTTTTCTAGCTGGCAACGAACGAAACTTGCTTATGAGCCTTCCTAATCTTAGCAGTTCACTGTTTGGAGCAAACAAGTCAGACTACCCCAAGCATACAAAACTGCTTTGTGATGGAAATGGGGTGTGTAGTGCACTCTCTTGCTCTCTCTGTGAGTGTGTGTGTGTGTTTTAAAAAAGACACAGTTTTGAAGAATGGAGGGTGAGAAATAGAACTATTTGCAACAGAATAGCATTGTCAATTCCAGGGAAGTCTTAGAGAACTCTCATAGCCTTGACATCTGAAGCCTTCCAGAACAAGTTAAGTGGGTCCTGCATTTGAAGTGGCAATACAATGCTGATTGTAGCAGAAGGGAAGAAATGAATTATATTAATTCCAGCCGACTTCAAGAAACTTGCAGCTCTGAAAAGTTCTGTACCGCTTGTGGTTCAGAGGTTGCTGGCAATAAAGAAGCATCAAAATCAAGGATAAAGATTCAGACAAAGACGGAGGGAAGACAGCAGTCTTTTCAGTACCCCCACTCCCAAAACCCTCTTGAATGAATGCTGCATACTTTCAGCTTCCATTTCAATAGAATATATTGAAATATATATACCTTTTTGAAATCACCAGTGGTAAAAAGCTGAAAAGAAGAACAAGAGGAACACTGCACTTAGACCTCTGTTCCAGTATACGATCTTCATCGATAATTGCCTCTGAAAACTGACAATTCTTATTTCTGCTACAGTCCCAATGCCCAAGGACAATAGATTTATTGAATGTGATTTTGCTTGTGTGTATATGAACAAGGCTTGGTGTGTCTCTGTGTGTGTGTCTATGTGGGTATGTTAGTTACCAAGTCAAAGATCTGACGCTATTCAGCACAGAGGCTGCATCTGCACTAGGGTTGTATTCAAGCTCCGCTGCACAGTATCCCGCCCCTGGTTTAACCCCTTTACTCACACAAATACTTGCTTTAATCCAAACTCAAATGAGTTTGGAAAGTTGCACACAGCCTTCAGTAGGGTTGGTTGGGGTCACCCTAATGTGGTACCTCTTGCTCTCACTGTGTTAGCACCTCTGCATACCCCACACTGTATTTTGGGGTCCTCATATTTTCATATCTCATATCTGGAGAGATAATGTTTTTGACAGATTGATGACCTGCTTCCCAGGAGAAAAGGAGCATATCCCGAGGCATGTGTACATCCAGGTAAACAAGATCATCAAATCTTAAATGTGTGAATTAAGTGCTCCTTCTTTCCCCCTAGTATTTCCTTTTATAACTTGAAACAAAGGATCTCCTTGCACCCAAAGCAGTAAGTCAATCTCTCTGCCTACACCCTGTTGTGAACCCAGTCAAACTTCCCTGTCCACCTATCTCAGAGATATCCTGATCCAATCACTGATCCAAACACAAAATTAAAACCATCAACCAGTCCCATTGTTGATTCCTGGGAAAAGACATCCAGCCTTTGTTACCAGGCCATATAGCCTATCACCTAGGGCTAATTTTAAGGTATAAATATGATTTCAAAACCTCTGTGCACATAGCTGGCATACCCCCCCCACTGTGTATCTTCTGTGTTGCCCTCAGACCTCAAAGCTGAGCCACTCCAGGTTTCTGTGGTCTTCTCATCAGACAAGTAATTATAACTCCACTGCAAACCCCTAAAGGCTCTCCTATTCTGTTTCCATATTTCCATTTTGGTTAGTGCTCTATGCTGTGGCTTTTTGAATTGCTGTCTTGTATATGTGATTGCACTCTCCATTTTTCTAAATAAAACCTTAATTCACCCCAAATTTGGTGCATTCCTCAGTTTTTACTGGTATAAACAGGTGCAAATGATCCAAGGTTATCCAAGCTGCTAACAAAAGCTAATTTCCCCAACATTTGAAGTAATGCTGACAGTCATAGTATCAGCCCATGGCCCCAGTACTCACCTGGGTTGATCCCCAAGTTGGTATGGGGACAAACCTGTCCCTATGCCCACCCAGGACCTGTTACTGTTGTGCACCCCTTATCTTCATCTGTTATTGCTGTAAGTGAGTAGACCCGTGCCACTGCATCTGAACTGCAATCATGAATCCGCATCTGGTCTGCAGTCCTCCAGATCTGTGTCTGATCTGGCAGCATTGGACCCGATCTTGCCCCCAGGGTTTTGACCTGTGTGGTCCAAACAGGATGACATGAGGCTGGAGGGAATCTGGGCTTTTTGGCCCATACGGGCAACACCATATTGCAGGTGATATGGATCTTGTGGGTCCATCTCCCATGAATCTAACCAATAATCTTTTAGAAACTTTCAAGCAGTCCTCCGTAACTACATATTGTGGCAGTGAATTCCACACTTTAACTGCATGCTGTGTAAAGATATACAGTGTTTTATCTGTCCTGAATCTCTCAGGAATTAGTTTCTGCATATGACCCCAATGCTAGCACAGTTGGCCTTCCATATCCATGTATTTTTTATCCATGGATTTAACCATCCATGGCTTGAAAATATTTTTTAAAAATACATATAAATGCCAAAAGAAAACCTTGGTTTTGCTATTTTATATAAGGGATAACATTTTTATTTTACTATGCCATTGTATTTAATAGGACTTGCGCATCCACAGATTTTGGTATCCATGGGTGGAGGGGTCCTGGAACCAAACTCCAGCGGATTCTAAGCTCCCACTGTACTATGAGAAAACACATCTGATTTGCCAGTCTCAGAAGCAGATTTCTAGATTAAATGGACCTTTCCAGCTGGATCTCTTTTCTGTTCTTAATATTTCACCCTCAAACCATTTGTGCAACCTCCCAGCATTACAAAAACAAGACAGAAATGGGTGGATTTCAGCTACCTAGAGGGACATGTTACATGGTTATCTTCCTCCTTGCCTTATCTGTTCACTTCCTCCTAACAATCCATAACTTAATTATGTCTATCTACTTTATTTCTTCTGGCAGGCTCCAACCACATCTCTTGTAAAGTTGCAAATGGTGCTATTCATGGCATTGTCCATTGCATTGCCTGGATGATATTTACCATTCCTCCATTCCTTTGGTTCCCTTGAGACGGAGGCCACACAAAGTGCTTACAGGTAATTCATTCCTATAGTTGGTATTTTTGAGGTTCTATAAACAACATTGATTATATATTTTTTATGTTTAGGCTATTGTACGTTTTCTGTATAGGGTGTTACCAAGGAGAACAAATTCATTCTCCCTCCCTCTGTGTGTGTTTAAAGAAACAGAATGCTGGATTGCTTTGCCTGAGCCAGTTTAAAATGCATTGCAATGAATATTTGCTAGCAGGCAGACTAGAGGATTATTCAGATGGTGAAAATAATCCAGGTAAAATCTGGGTTTAATCTTCGTTGTTCACATGCAGATAGACTCAGGATAAGACTCTACATGGCTGAATGTGTTTCAAAAACATTTGCAACATCAACTCCATTTTTATTTGAGTGGTGGCACGTGTGAGCAGAGATGTGCATAGATGCAGTTCCATGGTGTGAACAAGAAACTGGGAGTGCATGAATGAGATTATTCACATAGTTGCACTAAAAAAACAACAATGTGTGAATGATCCCTAAGTTTGATGAGATTGCCTGGATAAATGAAGGGCTCATGTTACAATTTGGATAGACCAGGGCTGGATGAATAGTTCTCTTGGAAGCCTCCATGTGCAACAGTTACCCTTTTTTAAAAATAGGTTGCAAGGACAGTCCTGTTTAATATCAAAAGAAGACCCCTTTTCCTAGAATCTTAGACCTGGAAGGGGCCACAAGAGCCATCCAATACAACCCACTGCCATGTAGGAATGCACAATTACAGCACTCCCTGAAAGATGCCCATCTGACCTCTGTTGAAAGACCTCCAAAGATGGAGACTCCACCTCACTCTGAGGCAGTCTATTCCACTGCCAAATGGTTCTTAAGATCAAAAAGTTCTTCTGAATGTTGATGTGGAATCTCTTTTCTTGTAATTTGAATCCATTGGCTCTCACCCTGGTTTCTGGATCAGCAGGAAACAACTTCATACTCAATCTTCTACATGACATATCTTCAGATATTTAAAGATGGCTACCATGTCACTTCTGTTTTCTCCCAGCTAAACATACTCAACTTCTTAAGCCATTTCTCATAACACTTGGTTTTCAGATTTATTTTATTTTATTTTGGAGAGATGCAGGAGTGGATTTATTGCCATTTTGTTTTTACTTTTTTGGTAATCCATGTGGCCTCCAGAAGGTTCAAGGACATTGAAGTTGGCCTTTGACCTGTCACAGTTACCCACTCTTGTGTAGACAACTAAGGTGTACAGACAGTGCTGTTATCTTAAGAATAAATTTCTGGTCTGCAGGAAAATGGTCTGCATGGAAAAGTAAGCTAGTTTGAGGTGCATCTACACTGTAGAAATAATGCAGTTTGACACCACTTTAAGTGCTATAGCTCCAATTTGCAGTTTTACAAATTCTTTAGCCTTCTCTGCCAAAGAGTCCTGGTGCCTCTCAAAACCACCATTCCCAGTATTCTATAGGATGGTGTCATGATAGTTAAAGTGGTGTCAAACTGCATTATTTCTACAATGTAGATGCACCCTAAAGTCTATCAACTGATATTAGCCATATAATGAAAGTCTTGGGTAGCATGCCATTGCAAAGTAGGGGATGGAAAGGATTACCATGACTGTGCTCATGTGCTGCTTTTTAGCTTTTCATCAACATCTTGATGGCTATCAAAGAATGTTGTTATTGTTGTTGTGTGCCTTCAAATCGTTTCCAATTTATGATGATCCTAAGGCAATCTTATCATGGGGATATCTTGGAAAGCTTCTTCAAAGAGGGTTTGCCATTGCCATTCTGTGAGGCAGTAAGATTTACAAGGCTGAGCTGGGATTTGAAGTCTGGTGTCCAAAATCATAGTCCAATGCTACACCACATTGGCTCCCATCAAGAGATGCAGGATACTAAACTAAATCAGTGGTTTTCAAGCTTTGGTCCTCTCACTATTTTAGATTTCAGACCCCCCAAACCACTGTTCATTGGACCTGCAGGTTGGGGTTTCTGGGAGTTGGTCCAAAATGTTTGGAAAACCAGAGATGAAGAACTACTGAACTGATCTAATTAGGCAGGATTTTTGTTCTATTTGTACATCAAGGAAGCCAAAAACTTCCTAATGCCTAGCTTCATCACTGCAATCTGACAATCCATGTTAATGTTTGTATTGCAAAACTTTATGGAAATGTACAAGACAATCCCAAATTTATTTATTGGTCTGTTTTGTTTTTCTTTTATAAGCTACAAGGTCAGAAAGGGAGGGGTAGTATTTGAAAATTTCACGTTAAGGGCTACAGGAGATGAAGGGAAGCTTCCAGAGATGAGCATATTTAGTTTTTTCTGATACACAACATTGAGACTAAATTATCACTGCTGTTCAGCCCAAGTTTGTTTCATTTCAGAACAGCAGGGGGGAAGCTTATCTCTCTTTGCTTGGTCTTGAATTATTGCATATATCATAATGGGGGAAAAAGCACATTTGGAGCATGATATTGTGCTTCTTCTTCTTCTTTTTAAAAGTTTCTCTCATAGGTAGGTGGTCAAGGATATTTTCAAAAACAAAAAAACAAAAAAAGAAAACAGAATTTTTCCAGGGCTGGAGTTAGAAATCTTATGATGAGAGTGGAGGCTAGGCTAAAGATGTACTGGATATTCTGTCAGTATGAATTAGCAGAAACTCTAACCATAGGTCACTTAATATATTTAATTTTCTGTAGATTTTGACATAAATAAATGTTTTAATGAATTGATAGAATGAACTGAAATATGTTTTTCAATATGGCAAAAATAAAATATTCATTCATGGAAGCAAGTTAATATCTTATTGAGGATATAGAGAAATTTTGACCTCCATCTGCTAAAGATGTTTTGGATGTACTAAGTCTATTTGAATTAGCAGAAACCCTCTGTATGTGTCATCTAATAGGTGTATTTTTTTTTAGTTTTGACTTGTTGTTGTTGTTGTTGTTGTTGTGTATCTTCAAGTAATCTCAGACTTATAATAACCCTAAGACGAGCCTGTCATGGGGTTTTCTTGGCAAAATTTGTTCATAGGAGGTTTGCCATTCCCTTCCCCTGAGGTTGAGAACATGTGGCTTTCATGGCCATCTGTTGGGAGTGCTTTGATTGGGTATTCCTGCAAGGCAGAATGAAGTTGGACTGGATGTCCTTCGTGGCCTCCTCCAACTCTGTGATTCTATGACATGGCAGACAGCTTCTTGGTGGATGGTCCCAGGCTGTGGAACTGTCTCTAACTATAGACCAGGCTGGTCCCCTCCCTGGTCTCCTTCCATCAGCAGATAAAGACCTTGGCCAGAATCACAGTGTATGTTAGGTAACTTTACATAGCTACATAGCAGAGGCACTAAGAAATTTGTTGGTGAATTGTGAAGGTGCAAAATGGAACACCAGTAAGACTGTCCTAATGCCTATTGGTGTCTACCATTGAACCTTGGCATTCCCTAGTTGGTGGTCCAATGCACAACAGAACCAAGGTTCATCAGTCTCATTGTGCATTGGACACTTTGCTGGCTCCCCTATGTAGTAATGCCCTTTACTACATACAGATGTTATGGAACTGCTCAATTCTAATAATAATAATAATAATAATAATAATAATAATAATAATAATAATAATAATAATTTATTTTGCAGTCACAGACCCAACAAAACTCATAAAACACAAAAACAAATGCTGGCGAAACGTCAGAAAGAAACTCTTCTAGAACATGGCCACACAGCCCGAAAAACCCACAAAAAACTATATAAAAACAGTTTAAAACATTTAAAATTTACATGACATACCTTAAAAACTCAATTAATTTTATGGAACAGGGGAAATAATTGACTTGTGTGTTCTTCGTGAAGAAAAATAGAAACTTAGCTACTAGCTCTGTAATGGACTTGTTTATATCCTGTAGAAAATGTTTTAAGTGCCATTCTGAGGTTCTGGCAGGAAAGTTACTCAAGGAGTTTGGTACGCTCCTTGGACCAAGGAGTTTGGTACGCTCATCCCTGTAAAAGTTACATGTAACGAGAACATGCGCAATAGATTCAACTTCTTCTTCATTACAGGGTCATAGTCTATTCTTGTATGTCACACCATGACAGTGCCCATCTAAAACTGCAGATGGTAGGCAATTAAATCCAGGTCTCAAAAAACCCTGTTGCTATTTTGTAATAGTCAAGTTTTCCAAATACCTAGCACTTTGGAGGCATTTGAAATTCAAACCAAAATGCAGAGGTGAGCAGGTTTTACTGGCATTTGATAAGGAATATTGAAGATCCATAGCCTTACCAGTTTTTCTAAAATAAAATTAAATCCTTGAACTCATGGACATAAAGAAACTCCATAGACAGACCTAATAAATGTAGTTTAGTAGAAAAGGTTTTAAGCCAAAAAATATAAACATAAACATATTTCTGTAGAAGGTGTACATGACCTGCAGAAGTATTTGAATATACCACTTTGGTCCAATATCTGAAAGCATATAACCAGGCTGTGCCTTCTAATGAAGCAATACCTACCTCAAGTTTTAAGGCTGCTGCAGAAACACATCTTGGCAACCCAAGAATAGATCTTAAAAAGTTTGAGAGAACATTCTCAATATTTGAATGGAATCCTTCAAACCAAATTGAGATTCCATACAACAGTTGAGGCAAGATCTTGGACTTAAAAATCTGGATGGCAGCAGGTATGAATTGACCCCCTCCCCTTAGTGAAGAAAAAGTGAGAAATGGCCTTGATGGTATTCTGAGCTGTCTGTATAGCAGACCATCTATGGGCAGCCCAGAGAGGATTATGATGGAACATAATGCCCAGATATTTAAACTGTTTAACTTGGCCGATACACTGACCATTGATTTTCCACTTGTTTAATGGTGCATGCCCAGCAAAGACCATGATTTTAGTTTTGGTAAAATTTATAGTCAACTGGTTGGTCTTGCAATAAGACAAAAATGCATGCATTAGGCACTTAAGGCCCACCTTTGATAGCGACAGTAGGGCATCATCATCCACATACAGCAATATAGGGCATTTAGTCTCAGGCAGTTTAGGTGGATGGGAATCTAAAGCTAAACAACACTCAATCAGGTCATTTAAATATGTTGAATAGTGAAGGGGCTAATATACAGCCCTGTCACACACCTTGGTGGTAAGTATTGGTCTTGTCAAATTCCCCTCTATTCCACATCTTACATATAGTGTGGTACCCCGCTAGAGGCATTTGATAAGATACAGGAGTCTTTTATCTTTGGTGGTATGGAGCAACTTCAACCATAATTTATTTCTTGGTATTGAGTCGAAGGTGGATTTTAAGTCTATAAAGGCAGTATAAAGGCCCTTCCCAAAACCGGTCTTGGATTTTTCTGCTAAATGGTTTAAGACAGTATAGTGATCTATTGTTGATCTGCTCTTTCTGAAACCTGCCTGTTCATTTCCCCAAATATTTTCATCCTCTATCCAGGAGGCTAGTCTTTGATTTAAATAACTGGCATACAGTTTGCCCATAACTAAAAGTAAATTAATGGGTCTATAGTTTGATGGCTCCTCTCTATCTCCTTTCTTAAAAATTGGTATGACAATGGCCTCCAGCCAGCCAAGAGGGAATTTGCATGAGTTGTTAATATGGGAAAAGAGATTTGCTAGAAAGGGTGCTCATTCTAGTTCCTGCAGACTTAAGTCCACTTAGAAAGATGTAAGTCCCCAACAAGATTCTAGGCCTTTTTATTTGAAGTGATGATGATGACTAACTGGGTATGCAGCAAGGTCTTTTTATGTAGTACTCGTGTTTCTATCATGTTGTAAAATGGTTTTATATTGATGTCTTAATATGGTTTTCCATTTTTTAATCATTGGGTTTTAGGCAATTTTAAAATTCACGATGTGAAATGCCTTGGGTCCCATTCCCTGAAAAGGGTGTAAGATAAGTTAAATAAATGAATCCGTTTTCAGAGCATATGAAGCTGCTTTACAATGTACAAGAGGCAGAGCTTGGAAAATAACTGTTTTAAACTTCAGCTCTCAGAACTGTCCAGCCAGCATGCCAAGGGACTGACTAATTGTAGTCCAAAACCTACTTTTTCCAAGCTGTGATCAGACCACTGGTCCATCCAGCCCAGCATTTTCCAGACTCATCAGTAGTCCAACTTTCCTGGAGGTACCAGGGAATTAACTTGGGAGTTCTGGCTTGAAATCATAATTTTTATTAATTGAGCCTCTAAGGGGTAGAGGTGTTCATGTCAGTGGTACAGTGAATCTTCTTTATTCCAGACTTTAAAGGAGATACCTCAAGTGATGAACCTATTTTGAGGGTAGGTTTTAGCACCTTGGCTAGCTCCTTCAAAAGTCTGGAATAAAACCTAGAGCAGATTCCCTGCATCTCTGTGACAGGAGCCACTGGTTTTCATCTGATCTGTCACTTCTAGATCCTGATGCTTCCCTCTCAGTCTGTCAACCACACTTAACATGGAACAGATTGCCTTGTTTTCACATATCTTTGAAATGATTCCATTCTAAATTCAGTGAATTTCAAGGAGAACAAGCGAATGAGGCTGTGAGCAGGCAACAGCCCAGCTCTACCTCCACAGGAGATCAATTATACTCGGTTTTGGCTGATGAGGGTATGGAAGAATTGTCAGGATTTCATTGCTGAAGGCTGACAAATGTAGAAATCAAGTAAATGTAAAGCAATTTTATTCTTAAAGGGACCTGCAACAAAACAGGACCTGGTGGTTAGTCATAGTCAAGGAAATTTTGGTTTATCTTTCCCCCATTTTAAGGGCAGGAGGGGGGAATCACAAGGCATTTTAGATGCTGTTGAATTGTGACTTCCAGCTTTCCTCCATATTTGCCAGGCTTTCTCAGGCTGCTGGGATGTGAAGTGCAGCATCATCTGGAAAGCTGTGTGATTCCTACTCCTGCTTTCATAGTCTCTTAGAGTTGGAAGGGCTGCAAGGGCCATTAGTTTAACTCTCTACCATGCAAGAATACACAACTAAAGCACTCCTGAAAGATGACCATTCAACCTATGTTTAAAGGCCTCCAAAGAAAGAAAGTACAACACCCTTTGAGGCAGTGCATCTCACTGTTGAGTATTTCCTACAGTCAAGAACTTCCTGATGTTTAGGTTTGTCTTAGGGTCACCATAAGTCAGGAAGAACCTGAAGACACACAACAACAACAAACAACAACAACAACAACAACAACAACAACAACACCTTGATAGCTCCTTTGAATTTCAGTCTAAAACTTGGAGCAGATTTATTGTCCCAATGAGATGGGAGTCACGAGCCACCACTGCACTATAATAGTTTCCATAGGACCAAACTAGATATTACAGTTTCAGCTCTGTACCATACAGCTGAACAACAAGCTGTAATATTATAAAAGTAATTACAACTTGCAATATAGTGTAATATGGTGAGGAGGCTTCAAGAAAGAAGGAGTAGGTATAGGGGTATATCTCACCCTGTTTTCACTATTGCTGTTAATTGCTGTCTTGTCAGCTTTAACCTATGATGAATGAGAGACCTACAACAAGTCACCCTGTTACTAATAGCTTTGCTAACATCTTGCAAACTCAGGCTCATGGCTTCCTTGAGTGAATCAATCCACGGGTAACGCAGTCCTCCTCTTTAACATACATTATTCTGTCTCTTTTAAAAATGATTCATATTGTCTCATGATATGTCCAAAGTCCAATATCCTCAGTTTAATCATTTTAGATTCTAGGTATAATTCAGGCTTGATCTGCTCTTGGATGCATTTAATTGTCTTTTGGGCAGTCTAGAGGATCCATGGAATTTTTCACATTTCCAATCAGTTAATTTTCTCCCTGTCAGCTTTTTTCACTGTCCAGCTTTTACAACCATGTGAGAACCTGTTCTCAGAAATATGTCTCTGTATATGTGCTTTCAAGTCACCTGCCAATGCCATGAATTTCATAGGGTTTTCTTAAGCAAGGAATGCTCAGAGGTGGTTTTGCCAGTTCCTTCCTCTGAAATATTGCCTAGAGCACCTGGTATTCATTGGCAATCTCCCATCCAAGTACTAACCAGGGCTGACCCTGCTTTATTTTCAAGATCAGACAGGATCTGGTGCCCCTAGAATATTTAGGCCTGACTGGTCTGGGCTTGCTTCTGTCCTGGGAGCCTATCCTGAGGGTGGCAGAGAAAGTAGATAGTAGCTCTCCTCTTGAGTATTTCCTGCTAAATTTTTGCTTGCAATGAATTCTGAGTCTCCCTTTTTATAACACTTTGGAGCAACAACCTTGTAATACATGCTGTATCATACTGTATAGTTAGACACTTGTAGGGCTTTTCCTTTTGAATTTTCAAAGAATCTTTCACCGTTGAATCTATCTTTAAAAACGTTTTTTTTAAAAAATGTGTGTGGTATTTTTTGTGAGTCATTGAGTCCCATCCATCTCTATAACTCTAACTCTATCTTTTTTTTTTTTTTTTAAAAAGAAATATTTAATTTATTGTCAGAAACATATACCCACTTGTGGGTATCAACAAGATTATCTGCCTCAATTCTTACATTTTCAGTAACAATAAAATCTGGGAGAGGGGGAAATGAAATGGAACCTTAATACAAGTAATCTTAAACATCTTAATTGCAAGCATTTATGATCTTCACATCATTCCTGTTTCACGTGCAGCCAGTGTGTTAATAAAATAATAAATTAGGATGGGTGTTGGTAATCCTGAAACAAAATCTTAACAGCAGCAGCAGTGAGGTTTTTTCAAAGATGAAACATGCAAGCTGTTTCCTTCTCCCATCAGAGCCAGGGATGGAGTCTGCCAAGAAGCTGGAGGAGAAGCCAAACAAAAATCCAGATGCCATTGCTGGAGAAGAGGTAGGAAACCCACTCCTTCCTCTTCTCCGAGGCCTTGTCATTTGGATTTTGGCAGCCCAACTGACTGAGCCTCACAAACGATTGTGGAGACAGGCAATGCTCCTGAAGCAGAAAGATAAAGAGCTTGTAAGGGGACCGCTTGCCACACAGCAATTAACAAGGAGAGATGGCACCAAGCAAATATTTCAATTGTTTGCACAGAGGGTTGCCAACAGGCTTTTGCCATTTTGCACTTATGCTCTGGAGCTGCCAGAGGCATTATTGCAGCAGAGGGTCTGTTTGGTTGGCATTTCCATCACAAGCCTGGTTTCTGAAAGGGCTGTCGAGGCTGGGTGTTTTAATTAACAAGGGGATTACACTTAGCAACGAAGCTGCTGAGACAGAATTCCTGCTGCTGTCTTTCTTTTAAAGAAAAAGAGGGCTGGTTTCTTTTCAGCCACTCATCATGAACATGGAAAGCTATTTTTTTCACATGTGTATCTACAGTGAAACCTAAGAATTCAACACACTGGTTATGACCTTTAAAGTCCCAAATGGCTTGGATCCAGACTATCTATAAAAGACTGTGGGGCTGTACAGATGGGCAAAACGAGGTGCTTTCAGGCTGGCTTGGAGGCATGATGTTTAGATGATGCACGCCTAAAAGCTGGCAGGAAAGCTCCCCTAGCAGCTTTTTTCCACTTCTTCGGGAAAGATGTGCACCTTTGCATGTGCGTATATATGCAGTGACACCGGTGCATCAGAAAAAGGGTGCCAGAGATTTAAAACTGCTGTATAAATGCACCACCACATGTGTGGTAGAAATTGAATCAGCGATCCAGAGCATGTGCCCTATGATGCAGGCTTTAATTTAAAGTGCCCTATGCTTCCAGGTGTGGAGGCACCACTGTAAGTGCACTTTAATATTAGAACCCTAACCCTAACCCAACTGTAACCCTAGACATGTGCCCTAACAACTGTTCTCTATTATGACAATAAATGCATTCCGTTGCATGGACGCTTGCTGTCAGCATGCATGGTAGTTTGCATGAAAGAGGCTTTTGTGATCTCTTCTGTGCAGGTATTCAGGTGTGCATAAGATGTGCATACCACTTCCTGGCTTGCTTTGGGGGAGGGGGCTCCTGGAGTAACATTTGTCCATGTGTCCTGTTGACCATGTCCCTTCCGTGACCACCAGCTAAATGTATCCAGTCTGTCCACACAAACCTCCCTTGCATGTACCTCTCCCCTCCCCCCTGATCAGTGTAGGACAAGTTTTGTGGACGACGACAGAATAGGTGTCTTTTTGGTTGACAAACTCGTTCCTCCACCCCAAGGGTGGCACAATCAGACAGTGGCACCTGTCTATGGCATCCACTACTTGGGGGAAGCCGAGGTCAGTGAATCCTTGCATGATCTGTGGGTGTATGACAGGTGCTGTGCAGATGTGTACCAGTCACCTTTGTACAGACAAAATGACAGACTGTTTGCCACATTATGACATGTTCTGTGCAGCTGTGCAGGGATGCCGAACTTCAGTCACCTTTGTACATAGAGAGTGACAGACTGTATAGCAGCCTATGATGTGTTCTGTGCAGGTGGGCAGGGATGTGTTCCTGCACATGTGCACTTGCATCTGAGAGAACGAAAATAAAATTAAAGCAACCACTGACAGCCCATGCAGTTGTTCCGTCTCCTTTTGCAGTGTCCTTGGGGCCAGCAATGCATTTGGCGGGGCTTGAATATGGCCTCGGAAAAGCTGCATTGACTCTCCCCAATGCAGTTGCTCCATCCCCATTTAGGGCATTTTCGGGGCAGGCGGTGCAGTTGCTGCAGTTTAGGGAAAAGGCAGCTTCAAGTCAACTTTTACTGCCTATCTGTACAGCCCCTGTGTTTCCCTATACATGACCCAAATTTGAAGAACACTCTTTCAGTCCCATCACCATCACAGGCATATTTGGTGAGGACATGGGAAAGAGCCTTCTCGGTGGCAGCTCCCAGCTTATCATAGAATAATATATTTCTTGCCATGCAGGAATACACAATCAAGCACCCCCGGCAGATGGCCATCCACCTTTTGTTGGAAAATCTCCAAAGAAAGAGACTCCACCATACTTCAAGAAAGTATGTTTCACTGTAGACCAGCTCTTTCTGTCAGGAAGTTCTTCTTAATGTTGTGCTGGAATTGCTTTTCCTCTAGTTTGAGTCCATTGTTCCGTGTCCTATTCTCATGCAAGCAGCAGAAAACAAACTTGCTTCATCCTCAACATGACATCCCTTCAAATACTTAAACAGGGATATCATTTCACCTTTTAACTGTCTCTGCTCCAGGCTAAACATACCCAGTTCCCTAACTCTCTCCTCATAGGGCATGGTTTCCAGAGCTTCAACCATTTTGGTTGCTCTGGACACACTCCAGATAATCTAATCCAATCCATCTAATTAAAACAGTATAAAATTAATATAAAAACATACAAAAGTTTTAAACATAACTAAAATACACACCCCATATAAAAACCACCCTGTCATGATTATTACATTAAAAAGCCTACCTAAATAAAAACATTTTTGCTTGCTGGATGATGGGTAAATTCAACTCCATTTCAGAATTTAACCTGAGCAATGATTTTCCCCAGGATCATTGTAACATATAAACTGGATTCCTGAACTATGGTGACCACAGCTTCTTCACACCCAAAGGTCCCAAATATACTTTTCATACACACACACACACACACACAGAGGTATTCCCTTTTAACAAGGTTGTCAAGTTGTGTCCAACCATAGGGGGCAGTGCTCATCTCTGATACTAAATACCTGAAACCCAGTGCTTGAGCTAGATTCATGAGTTGCCCATTTATACATATGACATTTCACATAGGCTGGGTACTTGTGAATGTCCGAAATACACCTGATGCTACAGTTTAGTAGGGATGGGAATCATCCATAGAAGGTGTGTGTGTGTGTGTGTGTGTGTGTAATGGGAATCATGCAGCCCCCCAAATGTTGTTAGACTGCAGCTCCCACCATTCCTTACCATTTAGGGCTGATGGGAATTGGAATCTAACAAGATCTGGAAGACCACATGATTCCCCATCTGAACTAAAGTATGTGTGGATCTGATCAAGGATGTAGCTATACAGGATATGGAGGCAAAATGAGGGCATTGCCTTCCTATTTATGAATCCTGTCCCCCTCCCATGGAACTTTCCTTCAGTTCCCAAATTTCTAGTGTTGCCAGAATGCTAGAACCTTAGTTGAAAATTTAAGAATACAGTTGAAATATCTAAAGAAAAAGGACAGGAAGAGGTACCATGGGAATGGAAATACAGCAAATAGAATTCTAGGTGTTAATGATTTTGAATATCTCATTCTTTGTGATGCTAAAAATTTGGCGACTGAAAGAAAATCTCCTGTAGGGTCCAGAAATGCCCTCACTCTGCTTCCCCATAGATCTGAACATTTCTCTGAATGACAGGTCCATATAAAGAAAAAGAAAGTGGAATGATAGGTCATTTGTAGAATCATGCTTCCTATAGCAGAGGGCCCCATATTCCATCCCTGTAACATCTTGTTAATTGTGTGTGTGTGTGTGTGTGTGTGTGTGTGTATCATTAGGCAGGGGATCAAGAAATGACTGTACAAAATGGACATTGAAATTATGGAGTTCGGTAAGTAGACTTTATTCAGAACTATTGTTACCCAGTGTATGTATGAGACAGGTTTCAGGACAGGCTTGGATGGGGTTTGGGGAATTTGAACATTGACAATAACAGATGTAGGAGCAGGCAGTGCAGTTCACCACCAACAGTACCAGATTTGGATGGTGCCAGATTCTTGTCAAGGGATATCTAGCCAGCTTTCCACTCATCTACTGAAATAAATAGAATGGATTGTTCAGCTTTGCTTGTAAAGCTGGCAACACTGACTTGCATAATGGAAATGACAATTACTATTATCATGATTAAATGCCTAGTATTATAGTCAGGGATAGACCAAACATGCCAATTGTGCATGAACATTGTGGCAAAGCTGAACAAATGTTATTGGAGGCTATAAATGCTATTTTCCTGGTTGCACCATTGGTTTTAAAGCCAGTCCAGAGTTTGGAATTAATTTGCTGATTAATTCCATCCATTTCTCCCCTATAGATTTCATTTAGTAGAACATTGGAACTGGAGGAAATGTGTTGCATGGCACTGTTGTGAAGCAGGCTAATCTGTGTGATTTCCTTGAGAAGACAATAGGGAGGAAGAAATTCCTTGGAGCTGAGGTAAGATAGCTGGTCCTGTGAATCAGAAGAGCTAAGTTTGGGAAAGAAGGATAAAAGGGGGGGGAGGCTTGGAATGGAAATGGAGGTGATTTGCTTTCTTAGCAGGAAATAAGGCCCTCAAACAGCCAGGGACCTTTCAGAATGCCCTCTCCATGGTCCTGAATGGAAGGAATATATTTGGAGTCTTTCTAAGGACTGGGGGTAAACTGTGACTTTATTTGTAACTTTTCATTCTCTCTTGATTATGTTCTTGACTGCTTTCAATTGTATACTATGGTATAATATACAATTATTATATAATATTATTTGGACCATTTCAGAAAAGCATTTTAGGCTGAAAGGCAGGTATGAGAGGAAAATGGAAACCTCTTGTATAGTGGGGGTGCTTGCTCTTCTGACTCACATGAAGTTACAGACACAATGAAAGAGAGGTGATAAGCTTCCACCGGTTCTCTTAGTAAAGGTCTCAAGAAAGAAAAGCAAACATACAAACAAAAACATTCAGCATGGAAAATTCTAGAAAGGGCCAAAAGCCCATGGCATTATCAGCCTAAGATGGAAAATGGAAGTGGTGTAGCCTTTTCCGGGGGAAATATAACACTTTATTAAATAACCAACAATTTACGTTCAATAGTCTGTCACTTGAGGGAGCACCTCATTCTGTCTAATGATAGGACTGGATTGGTTTTGTCAAATGGTAGATAAAGTCTACCATATAATCACAGTTAGATGGCAAATGGAGGGCAAAATGTTTACACCTTTGTGCTTTGTTGTCCACTCTAGAAAATAGCTGGGAATGATCTTCTTGTCCTTGGTCTTGCTTGCTATTTCAGAGGATAGCACTTTGCTGTTACACTAGATTTATATTTTTCAGATAAATTAGTCTCTACTGCCACTTCCACTTCCTTAAGCAATAAACACAGCATTCCAACATGTTCAACAGCCACTCTTCCATGGGTTTGTCATAAGATGATATGGCTATCTCTGCAATTTGAACAAGTGCTTTGTCTATTGCAATCCACTGACAATGTCTGGGTGAAAATATCGAATGATATATATGTTTTCTGAGGAGATACTTCTATGACATTTCTTTTTTAAAGTTTCGGTCATAGTGAACAAATCATGCCATCAAAACCCTGTGATAGGTTTGCCTTAGGGTCACCATAAACTGGAAATGACTTGAAGGCACACAACAACAAACAAGATAGTGTTTAGTTCTTCTGCTGGGCAATGATTCACTATTGACATTCCCAGAACTTGGACTTTTTTTTTTAAACTGTATTTCCATGGATCTCCAGTGACCATGCTGTCTGGGTGATTCTAGGAGTTGCAATCCAAAACAGTAACTTTTCTAGGCTCTGGACATCCTACTGATTAAAAATGGTTAGTAGAATCAGTTAAGGATACCTGCAAGTAATACCTTGTGGAATTGAACAGTTGGGATGTTTAGTTGTGTAGCAGACTGTGATGTAAATCAACAGGAACAACACAGTATAGGCTGCAATTTTGTGTAGATTTACTCAGAAGGGTGTTCCATTGATTCTATTAATAGAAAAGGAGACAGGGAAGGCATAAAAGGACTTTATAAAAAGTAGGGTTCTTTTTGTCAGAGACTATGAAGATTATCGCACTACGTTATAATCCGCTTTACCTGAGCCGGCTTAAAATTAGAAGTGGGTGGCATCTGATAGTAGCAGATGCATTTAGCTGCCGAAATCGCCACTTGGGTGCAGCCCAGCTCCATCACCGCTCTGAGGGGCACTCCAGTGGCCATTTTTTCAAGCCAGAAAACTCCCGACTTTGAAAAGAGGTGCGAGGAGCACCCCTTGGAGCAGCAACGGAGCCGGGCTGCACCCAGGCAGCAATTTCAGTGGCTAAATGCATCTAATAATATCAGGATGCCACTCGCTTCTAATTTTAAGCTAGCTCAGGTAAGCCGGTTTATAACAAAGGGCCTTTATAGACTGCCAGAAATAATGCAGCTTGAGGCCACTTTAACTGTCCTGGCTCAGTGCTAAGGAATCATGGGAACTGTAATTTATTCTGGCACCAGAGCTCTCTGACAGAAAAGGCTCAATATCCCAGAAAAAAAATACAATTCCCATGATTCCCTAGCACTGACCCAGGACAGTTAAAGTGACCTCAATCTGCATTATTTCTGGCAGTCTGTAAAGGGCCAAAATCTCCTTTGTTAACTGAGGTATACCAGTCCTTCCTTTCACCCAAAACATGGACACAAGATACCACAAACATTTGTATGTTCTAACTCAGAGGAGGGTGCAAGCTGCATTGGGTGACATTTCAGAGGGGAGTAAATACCTGATGGAGTGGTCACTCATCATTCATCCCAAAACTCCCACCACACCAGCCAGGGCAACTCTGCCATCCGTTGGTTGTAGCTGCTGTTGGGGTTGGGCTGCTACTGCCACCTGGCAGCACCTTCTGGGTCTGGCAGGATTGCTGGCCATGCCACAAAGGAAGTGCCAGTGGCGATGGCACCAGCAGTGGCAGACATATACTCCTCCATTTTGCAAATGGAAAGGAGTCTGTGGACACCCCAGCCACCATCACCCCTCTTTCCCTCTCAGCCCAAAGCCCTGCCAGACCTGGATGGGTCTGGTGGGCAGCAGGAGAGGAAGTCTGGCTGGTGGAAGGGAGTGGCAGAATTGTGTGCCAGGCAGCTGGGGGTGACAGCATGAATTATCATGCCACTGGTGCCACTGATGCCACTGAATTAAGTTCAATGGGTGTCCTCAAAATGAGGCTAGATCTCTATCTGCTGGGGATGCTTTAGCCAGAGATAAGCTGAAATAAGTTGAGGACAAAGGGTGAAGGGAAGAGAGAGAAATTGTGACTTTTTTTTTTTAAAAAAAAGGCAGCTGAAAAAAAGAAGAACCAAATACAGATTAATCAGTACTGTCCCTGCCAAATTAGGACAGCTGGAGGATATGAAGTTGTCAAAGGACTTCCATGGTTGAGAGGGCCTCAAACACTGGTCTCTCAGAATCATAGTCCAATTCTTAAACCACTACACCTGTCTGGTTCACCACATTGTCTCGTACTTTACCACAGTAGTTCTAGATGAAGAGTGAGAGTTGTTCAGTACCAGTCATATGTGGCCTTGGAGTGGTGTAGTCCTTAAAACCCTTTCCCAGGATGGCCAGATGTCTTCCTTTTCTAGGACATGTCCTAAATTTCAATGTCCTGTCCAGGAGGAATGTCAAAATGTCCTCCATTTTGACCATAACTATGAAGCATGTATTTATATTTATATTAGTGTTTTTAGCTTTTTAGGGATGTGGTGGCTCAAGTGGTTGAGACGCTGACTCTGGCAAGAATGGCAGGTTGACAGTTCAAGGCCCAGGTGCCACATGATGGGGTGAGCTCCCATCACTAG